>CM042143.1:50937753-50970253 GCA_023376005.1 Doryteuthis pealeii | reverse complement strand
CTGAAGAGCTTTATGCGAAACTAATAGTAGGTTCGTCTGACTCAGTAGATTATCTTTATTACTTGGCTCTACTTAGGTATCGAGCACTTTTTACAGATTAGCTTCTCCTAGTGGTTATATGAATATATATATATCTTATATACATATATATACATATAAATTGTTTTTCTTTTGGCCAAATACTATACCAATAGATTATTTTTTGTTGGTACGAATATCTTGGTCTTTTCTTTTTTTCAAAAAATCTTTTTCTTCCTGGTTGATGTTTGGTAGTATATTTTTACAATCAAACTCTCTGCCGGTTTTTTTTCTCTCCGCAAGGATCTACCAACACGCTTGGTATATTATATATATATATATATATATATATATATATATATATATATATAGCAGCATCGGTATCATCATTATAAAGAGAACCCAACGGCTTCACGGGTTGTCTAGTACTTAATAAATTTGTCAAGTTCTCTATTGCACATCCATAAGAATATATTTAAAGAATTAAAAAAAGAAGAGTTTAAAATATTTCATTTGTTTCCATAAATCCTGTTCATAATCTGATAATTTACTTGGATTGTTTTACTGCAACTTAAAATATAAATGACCCCGAAGAAGAATCTTGAATGTCTTATCTCATATTTCAACATCCCGTATTCATTAAATCTTAATCACGGTCTTGTCAGTTAAGAAAGGGGACGGCCGAGCAGATAGCATTATTACTCTGTGCTCACGGCATCAATTCGACTTAATCCAGCTCTGAACATAAGAAACTAGCTGAAGTATACGTCTACGTCAGGTAAGAAAAAAATCCCTTCTAATTGTATAAATAAAAAAATATATATACCTTTCTCTCTCTCTCTCTCTCTCTATATATTATATATATATATATATATATATATAAGTAAAGTAAAGTCGTCGGGGCGGCCTAAAGTCGGTATCAGCCAATCAGCGAGGGAGTCTAACCCCTTTTCAATAGCGCTAGACCAAGGAGATTGTTGTAGCATCTGAGGTGGAACACCACACCTACCATCAGCTCCTTACTTTACCGGACAGATCCCTGTGCTACTCATACGCTGAGTTGGCGGGGACAGGTATCGAACTAGGAACCTTGTGGTTTCTAGCCGAACGCTCTACCGACTGAGCTATATTTATATATAAGATTTTGGGACGTTTGTTTATTTTTAGAAGCATTGGTGATAAAGTATATATTAATATTTTTGCTTGAAGGCAATTACAATGCGAATATCGCATAAAATTCGATAATTATAGAAGATAAATAATATTGACAAGTGAATCTCGCAAAGAATTACTCGGCGTGTAGAACATCGTACAACAGCTGTTTCGACTTTATTAAGTCTCATCAGCGATGTATACTAACGATCTCCCTCCGACAGAAATCGAAACCGGGACTTCAACAGGATAGTCAGAAACTATACTGCCTCGGCCACCGATACAGCACCGAGAAATTCCTGTGAAATTAACTTGTCAATGATACTGGGACGTCTCTACCATATGAGGCAAGTCGAAACAGCTGTTGTACGATGTGTGGTAGAGATATGAGGAACAGCCCTATATATAGAGGCAGCTGCTAAAAATCGTATAACTATACTGATGAGAGGTGAAACCTCGAAACACGTGTCTATAGTTTACCCTATGGGTATACGCTCCCAATTTCGTTGAGCACTCTATTTAGGAGGTATATAATTGCAAAATTCACCGTATTCGGCTCAGCCAAATCTCATTTTGTTACAAAAGTTTGGAGAACTCTAGGTGAAGGTCATTTCCGCTTAGAAATATAGCGATTAAATAGTCTGCTATACTTGCGACTGACTGTGGATGTGTGGGTAAGAGGCTTGGCGAGCGTAAGTTCGTTCGGGTCTCGAACCCAGCCAGAGGCAGCTGCTAAAAATCGTATAACTATACTGATGAGAGGTGAAACCTCGAAACACGTGTCTATAGTTTACCCTATATAGATATATATATATATGGTAGAGATATGAGGAACAGCTATATATATGTGTGTGTGTGTGTGTGTGGTATAAATAAATAAAACATCCTCCAAATCGAAACTATCGAATTAGTCGACTGACAATTTAGCAAATCATTTTTACACTTTTGTCTGGAGGAGTTCATAGAAATATTGTTTAGATTAATGATTTTTAAAACTTAAAACTTTTTTTTAAAATAAATAAGACGTTCCTTCATTTGATTCTAGCCAAAGGGGTATCTATATCAAGTTTATTTCTCGGGAAATAATCAGGAATTTCATTATAAATTCTATGCAATACGCAAATACATTATATATGCTTTAATAATTTTTTTTAATTATTAAACATTAAATTAAGACTAAAGAAATCTATTATTCATATTTAATTTCAATTTTTTTTCTTTAAAATGGGATTCAGGTTTTCATATAAATCGTTTAAATGTCGCTCATATAAATTTAAAAAAGAAGAATTCGGAGGAATAGACACTATCAATCGTACAACAGAATGAGTAGATTCTAGTAATAAGTTAACAGCTCCTTTTCAGGGCTCCAGGCTTTCAGAAATCTTCTGACGAAGGGATTTTTCATCCCGAAATATTAAGAGAATGAATAAAAGGTAAATAGACAACATCATAGTTACCTCGTTTTTTTGTTATTTGTTTTTACACTTGCATTTTGATAGCCTTCAAAACCAACCACCAAACCAATATAAACATAATACTTCAAGTTTCCTTGACCTCCCAACAGGCCGGATTAACACAAGGTGTTTTTAACGTAGTGGGAGCGCCACACCTACCATCAGCTCCTTACTTTACCACACAGAACTATGTACTGAGTAGGCGAGGCCAGTATCGAACTAGCTCTTATTCCTATTTTCTTATTTTTTATACTTATGTTCTTTCTTCTTATACTGGGCTGAATCCTCTGGTTTTCTGTCTAGGAGCTCTTGGGTTGACGGGTGTTTACTGGGGTTTGTTTCAGTCTTTTAAAGTAACGAATGACAATAATAATCCTTTGTAAACAATTATAGTTTCAAGTAACTATTCTTAATAGAGAAGAATAATTCGCACACAGTTATATGGTTTCACGTATTCTTGTCAAATGGTGGCCTATTTGATTCATAGATGGGACCGTAAAAGGTACTACTAATGGAGCTGGGACTACGGGGCTGAGTAGTCACACGACAAAACCACCCAATGAAAGAACTACTAATGGATCAGCCGGAGGTTAGGTCTTGTCTATCATACTGACATGAAACCCTGCAAGAGTTCTTACTTCTAAACCTTTATTTTAAAATTCTACACTTACCTTACTCAATAAATAGACCAACCTAAGTATTATGTAACACAATTACTGCTTGGTATATATTTTTCATTGGCAGCAAAAGATTTTAAGATGTTATAAAAGAATGGTAATTTTTGAAAATTAAGTAAATTAAGTATTTACCCAACTCCTCCGCACGAGCAAGATGTGACACATGTTCAATTTTGAAGCGGGGTCTAACATGTTTTAATTAAGATTTTCCTTCTCCTCAACTGATTGTCATACCAAGGTTAAAGGGCCAAGTCTGCCCTACTATTTACCCATACCTGAAAGGATAATAGTTGCATTCGTACCTTTCCCAAGGGTAATAGTTCCTTATGAAATGCAACCAACCTCGAATATTACTCAACTGAACTTTCTCACATATTCAAGGTCAAAACTGGTGTGTTGAATTTTCAATCAGGGTTACCAACCAGAAAAATATAATTAAAAAATAATTCTAGATTGACCTCGTAGACTAACATGATATTCAGCGCTCAATCCTATAATTATTGTCCCAGA
The DNA here is from genome assembly GCA_023376005.1 of Doryteuthis pealeii. NCBI lineage: Eukaryota > Metazoa > Mollusca > Cephalopoda > Myopsida > Loliginidae > Doryteuthis > Doryteuthis pealeii. The sequence goes on along the minus strand of CM042143.1, from coordinate 50,966,442 downwards.
GTGAGACGTCAGTTGCAGTAAAGAAAAGAGCCTAATGATTTCAGGACGAATTATAACACTAACTCTAGCGTCTCAAATGTTTCGGATATTTCCTTGAAATGTAATGAAAAGTAATGTTTTTATACGTAAAAAAAAAGTCATTGGGGTGGCCTAGAGTCAGCATCTGCCAGAGCGAGGGAGTCTATCCTCTTTTCACTAGCGCTAGACCAAGGAAATTGTTTTGACATCTGAGGCGGAGCGCCACTCCTACCATCAGCTCCTCACTTTACTGCACAGATACCTGTGCTACTCATACGCTAAACCGAAAACCTTGTGGTTCCTAGTTGGACGCTCTACCGACTGAACTAGAATTATATTATCTCTTGCGCGCTATTTTGCATTAGTACTTTTTTTTTTAGATACCGAACATCATTTCCAAATAGTACCTGTATTTACCTTTATTTGATCGTTTTAATTCCTCTCCTCACAACCACTTCAAAATATGGTTTTCAGTTTTTTTCTATAGTAACAAAAGTGAAACCCCGTGGAATAATCTTAGTCATAATCATAACTTATAATGCCCTCACAAGGATTAGTATGACCCTGTTGGGAAACACTAACTGAAAAAGATTTTGTAAGTTCACAAATCGGGTTTAGTTCAAGTACAAAAAAGATCGCCATTTTTGCAGTCGAACATCTGTATGAACAACAATGGCCGCCAAGCTGTTATATTTATGTCCGTTTAAATGTATATCACTGCTTTCAGCACAAAATGATTTCGTTTCATTATATCTTTAACTTCTTTCCTCTACGCCTTCGTCTGTTCTTCTTCACACTGAGTCTCTCTTTTTAGTTTCCGTTCATTCTCTTCATTTCTCACTTTCCATCGCTTGTCGCTCTCAGCCTCGTTTTCAGATTTTTCTCTCTTACCTTTCCGGTCATCGATCTACCGCTTTACTTTAGAATAACCTCTTATCCTTATTTTTCTACTCACGTTTTTTTTATTACTTTCAAAGCATTTAAAACCGTATCTGGATTTCCTCTTGTCACTACGTTCTTCTTTTTCTTTTTCTTTCTTTTGTTGTTGTTGTTAATTTAAAAAATAGAAAGAAAAAAAAATAATTCAAATGTGGATACTTCAAATCGCATCCATTATCCAAGAGACGTAAGCATTCTTCAATCTCGAATCAAAAGTATAATTAAACATTTAGCAAGGTCAGAATATTCGATTAATTATTCTATTTCTATATCAGCATCACTTTCAGAAAAAGCCAATATTATCTTTAACACTCGATGAACATTTTGTTTTGTGTTTCTTTTTTATTATATAAATTGAGCTTTTTAAAAATAGCCGTTTTATGCAATATTCTTTAAAAAAAAAAACTCTCTCGCTTTGAAACTAAAGATGATTCTTGCTAATATAATATCTTCATGAAACTTTTTTTTTCCAAACTTGATTTCTAATAATGTAGAAAATTCACACTACTTCTTATCCAGATATCAAAATAACGAACATTTAGAATATATTTAGTATATTAAAAGTTAAAATACATTTACTTTATTAGAAATCCTCTTTCTGTTATTTAACCTGTAAATAACAGAAAAATATTTTAGTGGAAACAGAAAAATTTATACTCTAGGTAAACACTAGCTGAAGTACATGTATACGCTGGGGATCAGTTCAAAATCTGCAGATTGCTAGAATTATAGTAAAACGATGTCTTAGTCAAAATATTAATTGAACTGATTGTCTGTGTTCGTTATCCACCTTTCCAATATATTTTCTCACACACACATACATTATATATATATATATATATATATATATATATAGAGAGAGAGAGAGAGAGAGAGAGAGAGAGAGAGAGAGAGAGAGAGAGAGAGAGAATCTACCACATGTAGTCCTGTTTTTACTTATCACATCTCATCAGTGCGGCTAGATTTTGTGAGGTACTTCTTAAGTCTACTGACTTCATCAGTCAGAGGTTCTAACTACTGGGCGATCAGCTACCCACAAGCAGGAAGGTAATTCTTACTGATAAATACATTCATATGTACAAAGTCGCTAAGAAGAGCTCTATCTGTGCTAAGGAGAGTATTGCAATTTCAGCGTAGACAGCAGCCGTCAGCGGAAATCCTTTCCAGGATGGAAAGCACACACACACACACACACACATATATATATATATATATATATATATATATATATATATAAATAGATAGATAGATAGATAGATAGATAGATAGATAGAGAGAGAGAGAGAGAGAGAGAGAAGAGAGAGAGAGAACGAACGAGAGAGATCCAAATATCGAAAGAAAAATGAGTAATTCTTTTTTTAAAACTGCTAGTAAAATCTAGAGAGTTCATGGGATTCGTTTCTAGTCAGCTGTAGGTAGACACAATCTGTCACTGAATCCCTGCCTTAAATATAGAAAGCATCGTTTAATAGGATAAAAAGGAGGCATAGAATATCATTTCATGTTTCTGCTTATTTTCCAGTTTGTACAAATTGCTATTTCGACTGTTTCTACAAGTTAAAAACGAGTTTTATTTCAGGCGTAATGTGGTAACGTGAGAGTGTTTATGTTCACTGCAATAATGTTTTTACACTCACGCACATACAAGAACATTGCACGTAGTCACCTCAATTCTGCGACCGAAATAATAAAAATGAAACGGGTAAAAATAATTTATTCTAACATTATTTCTTTCCTTGTCAAGGCACTTAATTAAGGGGTGAATATCAACCCCAGAGATCGAAAATTGTTAATTAAAAAAAAAAAAACAAGTTCAAAAGTCAGTTATAAACGATAGTCTCTCACAATAAAAAATGTTAAAAACTTTATCTTCTGAAGTTTAGAGAACTGTCTAACTTAAAAAAATTAAATTTAAATTAACTTCCAATTAATTAGCTTGGACTTCAAGTTAAAACAATATCTTCTAACAATAATCCCATAATTAGGATCCTACAGCGTGATTGTAAAGTAACTCCTTATTTTAAAAATCTTATAATTTATTTCTGAATCATTATTTTTACACGAAATGAATATGAGAAGAACACGCATAACATGGAGTTTTATTTAAAATTCTATATGGGTAGCAGTATTCGTCTCCAGCCTCTCAAGCTGATTAGAAATCCCATCAACTGATCTTCCCAGAAACACTTGTGGAATGGCAGAAATATTCGTATTCGTCTTTCAAATTCTTGCAAAGTCGTTAGTTTCGTAGAGTAGACTTGTTCCTTCAAGCAACCCCAAAGAAAAAGGCCACAGGGTGTTAAATCAGGGCTTCTGGTTGGCCACGCAGACTGACCACGTCTACCCACCCATCTCCCAGGAAAATGGGATTTAGCCATTCACAAACAACAATAGCAAAATGTGGAGGAGCAACAGCACATTTAATTGCCATATATTAAGGAATATGCATGAAAGAATTGAGAAAAAATATAACTGCATATAAAATAAATTATAAATAGTTTAACATAGGGAGTTACCTTTCAATCACTTTGTAGATGAAAAATAATTGCCAAGAAGAGAACTGTAGAAAAGAATTTGGTTAAATTTAAGAATGTCAGTGAATGGAAAATTATGGTCATCATATTGGATTATCATCTTGGTAGAGTTATTTATTATATAAATAAAAGAATATACAAATTTGGCAAAATAGAAGGAGAAATACTGGCCTTCTCTGTTTAATCGTTAACTTAACTAGTTCCATTTACTGACCCGGAACATATTATATATTAATACTCATATTCCTTAAAAGTACGACCGTTATCATCTTGCAACACCCTCTAGTTAAAATGAGACCGTCCAAATCTTCCAAGATGAAATGCAAAAATGTAAATCTTGATTATCTGATTTTGCTTATCCACTAAGTTCTTATTTTTACCCCCAGCTAAATAATTGGACTATTCCGTTTTTATTATAAAGAAAGAAAGGCAAGAAAAAGGACATGATACACAGAAAAAATATAAAGAAAGAAAGAAAGAGAAAAATGAAGAAAGAAAGAGAGTAGGGGATAGATAGATAGATAGATAGATAGATAGAGAGAGAGAGAGAGAGAGAGAGAGAGAGAGCATGGAAGCGATGACACTAATCTGTTTCAATTGAACATAATGAAAAGATGAAAAGAAGGAAAGAAAAATTAGTGAATGAGGAAGAAAGAGAGAGAGAGAGAGAGAGAGAGAGAGAGAGAGAGAGAGAGAGAGAGAGAGAGAGAGAGAGAGAGAGTTAAATCAAGAGTTACATATTGAAATATTTTTTCCATAGCTATTAAGTAAGCATATCAAAATTGTAATAATTATCATCCGCAGGTCCTGCTAGTTATTATTTTTTACTTGAAACCATATAAATGTGAGCAAATTATTTGAATTAGATCGCAATATTTGATATCCCATAAGCTTATGAAAAACGACTTTTTTAAAAAACAACTACACATAAAATGTAAATATGAACATGATTCCCAAATGTCTTTGTATAAAATAACCCTAGAGTGGTTGGCATGCCGTTAAAATCGATGATGCCGCAAAAAAGTTGATTTGCAGGGAAAAGCGAAAAATAATCAAAATATATGGGGGTCATTCAAAAAGTTCTAAGCCTCATCCAGAAAAAGTGCCACTCATTATAAAACTAGAAAAACTAATTTAGATTTCTGTCTCAATTTCTGTGAAGATCAGACTCGTGAAACTTGGAGTAGTAGAAAAATTATTCATAAATTGTAAAATTTTAATTGCATTCACATTGCTCTCGTTAGTATTGAGCACTTTCTTTATTTCTACTTTCAACACTAGGCAGGATTTTCATAATTTTTTGTGATACCTGATGATGATGTTTATTTATGGGTCGACACAATCAATACCCAAACATTCACACCAGAAATGATAATACCTATGATAATATTAATAAAAGTCTATCTATCTACCTATCTATAATTCAAAGAATTTTTTTCACTGAACAGATGGACTCACCACTTCTATTACACTTCTCTGTCCGGATTATAGTGGCTTGGCAAACACTTTAAAAATCTTCTAATTTTTTGAACTTTCTAAAAACAATTTATTTAACAAGAAATTTTCTCCTGACGATCACCTAAGGTCGAAACTAGTTGAGAAAAATAAACAACATAAAAGAAATATTCCTGTTTTTCTTATCGCTTTATGTTCATCTATATATATATATATATATATATATATATATATATATATATATATATAGGTATGTATGTATGTATATATATATGTGTGTGTGTGTGTGTGTGTGTGTGTGTGTGTGTGTATCAAAGCATGAGCAGGAAGCGAGACAAGGTCAATTTCTTAAGCGGAGTTTAACGGGTTTGTATTTAGAGTTTTCCTTCTCCTAGACTGGTTACCTAGCCAGGAGCCCAATATGTCCTTGTATTTACCTATATATATGTACGTTAGGGTAGCGTGGACATGAAGTCAACGCTTGGTTTAAAATCGTATAGGCGAAAAACTATCAGAAACCAAGCGCCATTAACTTTATGTTTACACTACCCTAGCTAATATATAGATGCTCTATCCAAGGTAAGGAGTACTATTTACTTATAAATATCGCACACCATATTATCAATATATATATATATATATATAATATATATATATGCAAGAAGAGCAATTATATTAGCTTAAGTGTTCGGAGGCTGCAAATTGCTGGCATTAAACATCTCACTCTTCAAAGTTGTACAGCAGTAAATAAAACAAGTGTGAGTATAGAAAAAAGAAAAAGAAAAAGAAAAAGAAAAAAGAAAAAGAAAAGAAAAAGAAACATAGAATTTCACAAAACAGAAAAAAAAAAGAAAAAAAAACTAAAAAGAAAATGATTATAACATAGTTGTAGGGGTGGAGTTGGGTGTTGTATTGCTCCTTTTCCCGCCAAGCCGACGCCGCCATTTTGGAAAAACATCTACATACCTTCCGAATGCAATCAAAACTGTTTTCTTGGCGTTGTTTTAATCACATGCATCAAACGAAAGTCGTGATGGCAAATGCGTTTATGTAATTATGGTTTTTAAAAAACATTGCCAACAACTGGAGGCCACGAAAGATAATCATGTCAGATGTAATGATATCATATGATATTCCGACGAAAAATATACCAACCCCTTTAAAAATGAAAACATCACGACAGTGAGGCAAAAAACATGTCAGCAGGCAGTTCGTGACAAGGGTTAATATTTTTTTATATTTATGGAAAATTTAGGAAATACTTCCGAATATCAATACATTAAAAAGAAAGTAAGAATTAAAAAAAATGAGTTATATTTGGCTGAGTTAGGACAATGTTCTTCATTATAGTTATCTTGTTTCAAAATTAGAGAGAGTGTTAAACATTTATTAAAAACAGCCTCTTTTAAATCTAAATGTGAGATTTACATTTTTATCGTACATTTTTAAAAACTACCTCATCGGATTTTCTTGTGTATTTGTTCCAATATTGTGTTACTGTACGATCTTTGTTGAGAGAGTCAAATTATAGAATCACAGAGGTTGATTTTGATTAATCTATTTCAGTTTTCGAAAAAGAAAAAAAAGAAGGAAAAATTGCAGCTTATATGATATTACAACCAATTCGGTTGGTGCTAACAAGTGCTTTTTTGACGCTGTTACAAGAAGTTGTAAAAAAAAAAAGCAAGGTGAGTGAAAGAATTAAAGTAAAGGGAAGAAGAAGAAGAAGAAGAAGAAGAAGAAGAAAGTAAAAAAGAGAAAAAAGAAAATGAAGAAAGAGAAGAAGGTAATTAAAGCGAAGAAGATAAATAAAGAGGAGGAAAAAGTAAAAAAGAGAAGAAGAAGAAGAAAGTGAAGAAAGAGAAGGTAAAAGATAAAAAGAAACGGATAAAAAAGGAGAAAGGAAAAGAATCAATTAGAAAAGATGGAGAGGAAATTTTACAAAGAGAAAAATAGAGAGAAGAAAGTAAAAAGGATAGAGACAAAAAGGAAAACAGAAAAGTATAAGGAGAAGAGAACAAAAAAAAAGAAAAGGAAAGACTTGAAAGAGACAGAATGAAACGAGAACCAGAATTTAAAAGAAAAAGGCTGAAAACATTTTTTTTAAAAAAGAAAGAAAAGAAGAAAAAGAAAAGAAGAAAAAGAAGACCGAGAAGGATAAAAAAATCAATGAAAAAATGAAAGGTAAGAGTCATAATGGACTGCGAAGAAATTTTAGGGAAAAAAACAAACAAAAAAAACAAAGAAGCGGAAAGACAAAAAAAAAGAAAACTGAAGAGAAAGAGAAGAAGGAAAACAAAAAAAACAAAAAAACAAAAAAAAAACTCACTTTAAAACAAAAAAGATAAAAAAGAGAAGTAGGTAACTTTCTTCTTCCTCTCTTTCTTCTGCTTCTCTTTCTTCACTTCATTTACCTTCTTCTCTTTCTTCACTTTCTTTTACTTCTTAAGTGAAGAAAGAGAAGAAGGTAAATGAAAAGTGAAATGAGAAGTAAAAGAAAGTGAAGAAAAAAGTAGAAAGTGAAGAAAGAGAAGAAGAAGAAAGTGAAAAAAGAGAATACGGTAAATAAAGACAAAAGAGAAAGAGAAAATTAAAAAAAACAAAAAAAAACAAAAAAAACACAATAACAAAAAAGGTAAACAAAAATGAAAAGAAGGTGAATAAAGAGAAGAAGAAAAAGAAGAAGAAGAAGAAGAAGAAGAAGAAGAAGAAGAAGAAGAAGAAGGTTAAAAACGAAGTTAAATAAAGAGAAGATAAAGAGAAGGATAAGAAAATAAAGAAAGAGAAGAAGGTAAATGAAGGAAGTGAAGAAAGAGAAGAAGAGGAAAGTGAAGAAATAGAATAAGGTAAATAAAGAAAAAGACAAAAGAAAAAAAGAAGAATGAAAATAACAACAAAAAACAAAACAAAAAACACAAATATTAGAAAGAAAGCAACATAACAACGAACAGTAGACTAAGGGAAATTAAACAACAGAAAATATTATTTTTCAGAATTAAATTTAGATTTTCAACTGCTCTGACAAAGGTTGTTTGAGAACTTAACATCTTAGTCGGATTGTACAAGTACACGCGTATTACGTTTGCACTAACTGCCGACAAAGAGATTTATTTAGAACACGAAATATTTTATTCTCTTGTCATTTGATGTCAGTTGTGTGTAGAATATCATTGATATAACGTGGCTTTCAACCGCAAACTTAATAAACAATGAACTTACAAATTGAAGTATAGTTACGTCTTCAGTTTCATCACTGACACCCAAAACCAACACACACGTTTCCTGAAAAATAACTGAAATAATAAATATGACTAATTCATATGAAATAAAACACACTAGATTATTTCAAATTGTACTCACTATCTTTGCTATAACATTATGACGGCATAATTCTAATTGTTTAACAAGAGAATTTCTCTGAAGTTTTGAGACTAGGCTTCATAATTTGTATTATTCGAATTATTGTCATCATCTTTATTGTTATCTGTACAAGGTTTCGGCCGATGTACCCTCCGGTCTTCTTCAGGTATTTCTTGTCGGACTCGGAAGCCTTCCCGAACTCGAAAACCTCCCTTTCAGACTCGGGAACTTATTTAACAATAGAGACTTCAACACACACACACACACACAAGTGAATAGACAGAAGATTATATATATATATATATATATATATATATATATGAGATAAAGTGAAGTCAATAGCTGGTTACTGACAGTTTCTCGTCTATGCTATATTCAGACCTGGTCTGAAGATCGCACACGCTAAAAATTGTCAGTAACCAACTGTTGACTTCATATCCACTCAACTTTAACTCAAATATAAACTCTCTATCAATGATATTGAGCACTATCTACTTGGAAATATAGCACCCATATTATCTACAATATATATATATATATATATATATATATATATATATATATATATATATAAAAGTAAGTAAGTCGTCGGGGCGGCCTAATGTCGGTATCAGCCAATAAGCGAGGGAGTCTATCCCCCTTTTCACTAGCGCTAGACCGAGGAGATTGTTTTTGCATCTGAGGTGGAGTGCCACACCTACAATCAGCTCCTTACTTTACCGCACAGACCCCAGTGCTACTCATAACGCTGAGTTGGCGAGGGCCGGTATCGAACTAGGAACCTTGTGGTTTCTAGCCGAACGCTCTACCGACTGAGCTAACCCGGCCCATTCGGAGTTTTCTAAAATTTTTCTTTCAGTTTTTCTTACAATTCTTTTGTTATCATATTGAAAGGAGTAAATAAATTATTCAAAAGAGTTTTCATTTGCAATCCAAGTACTTTCAGTTTATAAATAAGTGTCGATATAATCAAAGCTACCCGTATTTCAGTCTCAATTTTAAATCAAAATGAATAGAAATTTTACTTTAAGGACATTGATAAATTCACTTAAATTATTTTTGAAAAGTTGGTAGGGTTGGCTCTACTTTTACGTTACTTATTTGGAGGAGGTACCCCTTAAGTGGGGTATTTTGGACAGACTTATATGGTTCAATCTTAATGTCCATCCATATGGAACCGTGAATATCGAATTCCTATTCTATATTTTTATAATACTATTGATAAAATGACAAAAAATCTATCGACCAGTAAAATTAACTATCTATGCATATATAAAGGGCATTGTATGTATGTATGTGTGTATGTCCAGATGAAACTATGAAAATAAAATAATTAACCACAAATATATATGCACAGTAAATATCACCCGTTCTTGCTTTTGTGCAAAAAATATGAAGATTTGATTTATAATCAAAGATATTTAAAAATTGAAATATACATAGAAATAGCATTGAAATTCTACTTAAAACTGTCCAGCATTTGTGAATTTCAAAAGTAAACAAATCAATACACAAGGGCGCCCTCACTTTACCTAGGTGACGCTGGTGAGCCGCTTCTAGTACATATATATAGGACAGTTGATATGTATGTACGTATGTATGTTCGGAGGAAACTGCGAAAATAAAACAGTTAACAACAAAGTAAATATTCATATAGACATAAAATATCACCAGTTCTTGCCTTTTGTGCAAAAATTATGAAGATTTGATTTATATTCAAAGATATTTAAAAATAAAAATATAAATAGCATTGAAATTCTACTTAAAAATGTCCAGCATTTGTAAATCTCAAAAGAAACAAATCAATACACCAGGGTGCCCCTATTATACCCAGATGACGCTGGTTAACCGCTTCTAGTACATATATAAAGGGCAGTTGATGTATATTTAAAGATATTTAAAAATTAAAATATACATAGAAATTGCATTGAAATTCTACTTAAAAATGTCCAGTAGTTGTCAATCTCAAAAGTAAAGAAATCAATACACCAGGGTGCCCCCATTATACCCAGGTGACGCTGGTTAACCGCTTCTAGTACATATATAAAGGGCAGTTGATGTATATCTAAATATATTTAAAAATTAAAATATACATAGAAATAGCATTGAAATTCTACTTAAAAATGCCCCAGTAGTTGTCAATCTCAAAGTAAAGAAATCAATACAGTAGTGTTCCCGTCACTAAGTAGCCGCTTCTAATTTGGTATGAAATAATTTTATCAAAAGACCATATGCAACATTTAATCTGAATATCAAATATTCAAACACACACACATTATATATATATATATATATATATATATATATATATATATATAATGTATGTATATTTTTTAAAAGTATGGTGGCCTCGACATAAAAGGAAGCGCCATTCGTTATTCTATGAGTTATTAGCCAAAGTTTGGATAGGCTAAAATGAACGATTACTTTGCAACAAAATGGCGTCTTATCAATCAGCCCATGGAAGAATTTCGCGCGCAAAAATGCTGGAAACTATTTGCAGGCTGATCTCGTTAGAATATCAATCGAACACATCGCTGTCTATGTGTTAAAGTTGGATGAGTTTTATTGATGGTAGCTGAGAGGCATGTGCCATCTCTGTTGGTGACTACACATCATTCGTGACTCCCGCCTAGCAAGCTGCAGTCGTGACCTTAGCTGGCGTATCTTCAGGCAGTCTATTTACCAACGCTTCCTACATTTTTCAAATAAGTTTCCCCCCGTCCAAGAAATCGGCTCGAACCGACGGTAATGTTCAAAGTAACTGATTAAATTCTTCAACAAAAAGGTCCCAATGGTGAAACGGGGGAAATTCGGCGACGATTGGACAATAGAAACAGTTTTATGGTTAGAAAAGCAAAGACAAAGAGAAACCAAATATGGGAAATGTGTTAAATTAGAAAAAGCATCGGCAAACCGATCAGGAAACACGTGACGTTGTGAAAATCCCTTTCAGTCAAATACTTAACCACAATTTTCCCCCTTTCCGTCAACTAATTAAACTATTATAAACTTTCCAACGGAAACTCAATGTATGTTCTTTCTTTTTTGGATCTTACGGCATGTTAACCCTAGTTGGATTACGTTATGCCGAAGACGTTTTCATTGCATTCATTCTTGATGAGTATAGAAAATAATTTTTTTAAATTTAAAAAAGATTTTTTCAATCAATTTATTATATTTATTCGCTGAATGAGACACTATTCTATTATCACCTCATCCCAAAAGTATGGCTTGTCCTCTATAAACCCTTTTCAACTATAAAAAATCGGGGTTGACGCTGCGATATCGTAGTAAGTTCGAACTCCAATCGCGCTATTACGTCTACTTTCGGTTGGTTAGATTTTATGGCAGGTCAACAATTGATGGGTTATTTTATGCCGAAGACATCTTGTTATATTCATTCTTGATGGGTATTGAAAATTTTTTTTTTTAACTCAATTTAAAAAAAAATGTTAACTCATTTTCGTCTATTTAACCCATAGATGGGACCCTAATAGGTATTACCACTCCGGGTCAGAGTGGACCTGAGAGTAATAGCAAAGAAGGTATACTCCACACTCCCCAGAGCTCCAAAATTGGGGCTTCGCCATTAGACGCAGTTTAAGATCATACCCAGGACACTAAGGCCCTCAGCCACTAAGGCTCTCTGATGCATATATGATAAAAAGGGTTGGGGGTTGCCATAAGGGCAATAGGGTTGGGATAATAATATAGGTGCTAGGATTTGACGTGAAAAGCAAATTGATCGAGAGGGGGCCTCTCCGACCGTCTATCTGACCTAAGTAGGGACCAAAGTGGAATGTTCCAAGTCATGGACTGCTCAGCCACCAGGATTCCGTCCTTAAGCATCATCGGTCGCCACCAACGACTATCAGGTGACCCTTTTAGGGCTCTTACCTATCTACAGAGGTGCAGTCGGCACATTCTACTGTCCCAGCCGACAAGGCGCACCCAATACAGGCATTTAGCCAAGCCCCTCCGCTATGAGCAAGATACAACACAAGGTAATTTTTTTTGGGATAGAATTCAGAGTTTTTTCTTCTCTTATAGACCGGTTACCATACCAAGGTTAAAAATCCGAGGTTTCCTTACTATTTACCCATAGCTGGGGAGAGGATACTTGGATTCACACCTTTACCCGTATTAGCGTTATGGGAAATGCAAGCAGGCTTGTCCAGGATTTGAACTCGGGTAGCCGAGTCCACTTCCTATGATGTTACGCCAATGATGTATTTACACAATCCCTCTGCCACGAGTAGGATGTGGCACAATGTCAATTTATAAGCGGGGTAAGACTAGTTTGAATTCCGTTTTCCTTCTTCTAGATAGGTTACCTTACCAAATATAAAGAACCCAGTTTGCTGTACTATTCAGTCTTAGCTGGTGGAGAATAGATTGATTCATGCCTTTATTATGGGAATTAGCGCGAAGCGAAACGAAAACAGCTTCGTCCAGAGTTTGAACTCGGGTCATCGATTCCGTTTTCTACGATGTTAAGCGTGCATATATATATATATATATATATATAGGTTTTTGGTACAAGAGAATTTGTTTAACACAAAAAAAGAAAGAGGGGGAAAGAGGGGGAATGTATCTTTCCCCCTCTTTCTTTTTTTTTCCCCCTCTGGCTCACCCCCATTCGTTTCTTACAAAATTCTTGTACAATCTGACTTTTATTCGTCACCGGTGTATCACTTGAAAAGTACCGGTTGAAAAGGCCTTCGTGTACCCCCCCCCATTTATTTTATATTTTATTCATTAATAAAATATTCTCCCAAATTACATATGATTCCTCCACTTTTAGTGTTATATATACTAGCAAATATATGCACCCTCCGGGTGCAAGTATTTAAGTTTTAATATAATAAAATATCACATTAAATTAGAAAGGCTAATAAAACTGAATAAGAATACAGAAAAAAAATTGGAACAGAGGGAGTATGATTGAAAAATAGAACAACTTTGAAACTAACTCTTCCATCATTTTCCATTACTCCCGTCTTTCATTGGTAAATTTTCTTAATTTAACTATTTAGTTAAAATAGGAAGTAAAGAATAAAATAACAGTTATTTGTTCTTGTAATGAATTTCTTTTAAGATTATCATCGAGATTTTTGCTCATATTCAATAAGATCAAACCAAACAATTAGAAATCAATAATACTAAGCATATATTTATTAAAATCACATTTTTAGGATCAATATGCAAATTAGCCTTTCCATTCACACTGTAAACCGCTATTTTGTTGTATATATAAATACAATTGCATGTTATTAGTATGTAGATATGGTCAACAGTCTTAATGATGTAAAACAATTTTACTAATAATTGAGGTTTAAATAAAATAAAGTCAGGGAGAATGTGATGTAAATAACAAAGGGAATTGTGGCTTGTATAGTAATGTAGTTTCGGTTACAGACAGACAAACCACAATCTCCATTATAATAAGATATATATATATATATATATATATATATATAAAACAACCACATTCATTTTTTGACTGCATATTTTCTGAACAGATATAAGATTTACGTGTACATAAATTTGACCATCTTATATATATATATATATACAGTGGTACCTTGACTTACGAGTTTAATTCGGTCCACTTGTAACTCAATTTTCTTGTATATCAAATCAATTTTCCCGATTGAAATGAACTGAAATGCCATTAATCCGTTCCAAACTCCTCAGAAAATTACTAATTTTTTGTTACCTTTTTAAATAAGAAAAATAGAATTGTTTGTATAAAAACATAATAGAATAGACTGTAATGAATTATGTGCAGTTATACGTTTTAATGTTTATTTTTTTATAAATAATATTTTCGTTTGGCATCATAAATTTGGAAACATAAATGTTTTTAGTATACTTATCAACATAAGCGAAAAATCAACCAAATGGCAGCTCGTAACTTGAAAAACTCGTAAGTCAAGGTACCACTATATATGTAAGAAACTTTATTATTATTATTATTATTATTATTATTATTATTATTATTATTATTATTATCTGTTTATTGATACTCGTGTTTCTTAATTGTAGGTTAAATGATAATGTCTAGATCATCCAAGATGAAATGCAAAAATGTAAATCCTGATTATCTCGTGCTGCTTGTCCACTGAATTCTTATTTCTTATGAGCATCATCTCAGCTAAATAATGAACCATTCAAATTTTATTATAAAGAAAGAAAGAGAAGAAAAGGCACATTCTACACAAAAAATATAACAAGAAAAAAAGAAAGTAGGAGAAAAATAGAAAAAAGGGGCTGAGAACGCGGAAGCAATAACGTTAATCTGTTTCAATTGAACATAATGAAAAGAGGAAAAGAAAGAAAGATAGAAAAAAAAAGAGTGAGAGTTAAATCAAGATTATTATACTTTTTACATATTGAATTATTTAGCAATAGCTCTTAAGTAAACATATCAAACGTTGTAATGATTAAATAATCATACTATGGTATATCCACAGGTCCTGCTAATTATTATTATATCACATTGAAATATGATGAAAGTAAATTGATAAAAGTTCAGCAGTCCATCATAACTGAAATATTAGTCCTTAGTGCAATGTTTCTAACAAAATGTAGGAGGAATGATATAATTTTATGACTATTAATTTTTATAATATTACTTTATCACATTCATTTTTTTTTTTCTTTACAAAAATTGTAATATGAAAATTATTTCTCCGTGTTTTGTCAAATATTCGGGTCGATATCCATTATTAATTGTTTGTTTAAAATACACCATTGAACCTTTTAAAAATTCCCTTTTATTACATTTCAATATAATATAATAATAAAGAAAAACGTTATTGAATTAATATGGAATATTATATTCGATTCGGTTTGGTTTAGTTTAGTTTCTTTGTTTAATGGCATATCAACCTTTCTGAATAATTTAATTTCATATATGTCCTTTTAGAAGAACAGTAGTGCTACTGTTCAACCCATAGTTATAGGATGAGGTGGTTCATGCCTTTACCATTGGTATTATTTGAAAGTAAACGTAATAGTGCGACTGGAATACGAGCTAATTCTTCGATCTAAAATTTTCTCTGTATAATGCTCAAGATATGTGAAATAATGAAAAACGCTGGTTTTAGGGCATTGAAAAGAAAACGATGATAATATTGAAAAAGTAGCTTTTTTTTTCATAATCAGACTTAAGTTCATCTCGACAAAGTTGCGTATATATCAAATAGGCAGGACCGGTTTTGTTGAGCCGGTAGAGCATTGGCCTTGGCATAGCAAGGTTCTGAATTCGATACCGGTCCTCAACAAATCAGTACATGAATAATACAGCTTGGGTAATCTTATCTGTGCGGTAAAGCATCTGGGAGCTGACGGTAGGTGTGGCGTTCCACCTCAGCAAAAACTCTCCCTATTTTAGAGGTAGTGAAAAGGGGATAGACTCCCTTGATATCCGGCTAATACGATCAACTCCGTCGACTTAACTACTTTTTACTATTAATCCTGACAGGATTATTGCCGAATAAGGACTTCCAAAGTGGATAAAACCACTGAAATGCATACCCCATATATATATATATATATATATATATATATATATATATATATATATATATATAGATAGATAGATAGATAGATAGATAGATAGATGAAATCACGTTTTGATTTTCGAAATGAACTCTGGCCTAAAAACTACCGTCATTTAAAAAAAAATATCCGTTACTGTTCAGACAATAATTTTCTTCTTCCTATTGTATTGTCCTGATGAAGGTTTAATATAAACCGAAACGTATAAATCTCGACTTCACCATCAAGAATAAATTCATCTTTTTTAAAATACCTTCTTTTTCTAATTTCTCTCTATCTCTCTCTCATATATATATATATATATATATATATATATATTAGGTAGCGTGGAAATGAACAATTTACTTATAAATATAGCACATTATATTAACAATATTAGTGTATGAGAGAGAGAGAGAGAGAGAGAGAGAGAGGGGGGGTATGATGGTTCGTGCATGAGTGTCAATGTTTTCACATTTATGGGTATATTCATATATAATTATGTTAATGTTTGTAGTCAAATATATCTCAAATGTGTACTTATAATTACACATATTTATATGCACACATAGACAGATATACACATGCACTCACAGACACACACACATATATTTACGTATTTGTGTGTGCTTGAGTGTCTATGTGGACATATATATATATATGTATATATGTATATGTATTTCTATGTTTGTGTCCATATACATATATATATGTATACTTAGTTAAATATATCTCAAATATATACATATAATTACGCATAATTATATGAACACATTATATATATATATATATATATATATATATATATATATATATATATATATATATATATATTATAAATTTATATACTTGGTCAAATGTATCTCAAAGATGTACATATAATTACTCATACTTATATGCACTATCACATTTATATATACATATATATATATGTATATATATATATATATATATAAGAAAAGAGAGAGAGAGAGAGATAGAGAGAGAGAGAGGGAGAGAGAGCATCTGTCCATACTTGCATATGTTTATTGAGAGTTTTAATTGGCGTCTCTTCAACCTTTAACACAGGTCTTGGTCCTGGTATATTAAGCACATCCTGATTGAATTAATGGCTAACCAGTTTAGATGAGAGAAGAGAGATTCTAACAACTGTAGTTAATACCCACGGATGCAGTACGTTTATCACAAGTTCGAAATATTTTCAAGTTACATGGAAAATCAATTCATTTGCTTTAGTCCCTTTTGACTGCATATACATATACATATATATATATATATATATATTTATAAGCTCACCATACACACACAATATATATATATATATATATATATATATATATATATATATATATATATGTTATATATGTATATATGAGCGCGCTATTTGCAACTTATCCAATCAAAAGTTAATTCTACTTACCGAGATCTATTACCAGAATCCCGAAGATAAATTTATATAATCAGAGTTTCCAACTTAAGCATACCGCTAATGATTTCTACTAGCCAATATTCCGCCCCGAAAAATCGCCGCTATGAATTTAATTCCTAAATTGTTATATTTCCTCACTGAAATCGCTTCCATTACGAGAGATTGCAATTATCAACGATACGTTATATTCCAGTCGCGTATTTCAGATTCCCTAATTGTCGTCAAGGACCCGACTCTACTCTTACTGATTAGATTCACTCTCTTTAAAGTCTCTTTTGATTGCAAGCCGATCGTATTTAAAACTCGGAAAAGTTTATGCCAGTTTTCTTCACGTATTTTTGTTTTTTTCTTCTTAAAATGGCCAGTAAACTTCGACTTTCATCAGGTGGAAGTGGCCATGTAAAGGTGCCGTGTGAAAACGCTTCTGTAATGAGTTAAATGACATCCATGTCACAATTAAGTGCATTCATAAAGTTAATTATTAGCGGCTTTACATTAATTGCAGTGAATTATATCAAACATCATTTGTGGAATTATTTTCCTTAATGAAATAATGCTATTCATATCTATATACCTATCTATGTATCTATTTCTGTTCCTATCTATCTACCTATCTATCTATGTATCTATCTATCTATGTATCTATCTATATATCTCTGTTCCTATCTATCTATCTATCTATCTATCTATCAATCTCTGTACCTATCTATCAATCTTTGTACCTATCTATCTATCTATCTATCTATCAATCTCTGTACCTATCTATCAATCTTTGTACCTATCTATCTATCTTTGTACCTATCTATCTATCTATCTATCTATCTCTGTTCCCATCTATCTATCTATCTATTTTCCTATATATCTCTTTATCTCTGTTCCTATCTATGTTTCTATCTATCTTCATATCTATCTATCTATCTATCTATCTATCAATCTGTTTCTATCTATCTATCTTCTTATATATCTCTTTATCTCTGTTCCTATCTATCTATCTATCTATGTTTCTATCTATCTATCTATCTCTGTTCCTATATATCTATATTGCTCTCTATTTCTGTTCCTATCTATCTATCTATCTATCTTTCTCTCTATCTCTGTTCCTATCGATCTATCTATCTCCTCTTCTCTCTATCTATCTCTGTCCCTATCTATCTATCTTTGTCCCCATCTATCTCTCTATCTGTCTATCTATCTCTGTAGCTCCCTATCTCTGTTCCTATCTATCTGTCTATCTAGCTCTGTCCTCATTTATCTATCAAGCTCTCTATCTCTGTTCCTATCTATCTGTCTATCTATCTATCTATGTTCTTATCTATCTACCTACCTACCTATATCTATTTCTCTCTATCTATATATGTTCCTATCTATCTACCTATCTAAATCTATTCACATCTATTTATCTCTGACCCCTTTATTGCAAACAATATTTTTTTAAAAATTCTATAGTTACACAAAAAATGTAGATATAAGCGTATAATCTACGCATCTCCCTAACATATAGGCATGAAATAAAACTAGACGAGTTAACCTGAACGGAAACTAAATACAAATACATAATGGGCAATATTACCGTTGGATTAAGCAAGTTTTCAGCTATAAAACGTTTTTCACCATCATTGGCTATGCATTTTCGCCACTAATGAACAAGAGCCCGCATATTACGAACATATAAATGGGCACCATCGGAGGTGCCCTATCTTCTCATAGCAACGATGAAGAAGTCATTGTCAGGAAAATGAGGTCTATCTGGCAGTCTGTGAATTCAGGGACGTAAAAAAGTCCAATGTATATCTTATTATAATGGAGATTGTGGGTTTGTCTGTCTGTAACCGAAACTATATTACTATACAAGTCACAATTCCTTTAGTTATTTACATCATATTCTCCATGATTTTATTTTTATTTAAATCTCAATTATTAATAAAATTGTTTTACATTACTTACACTGTTGACCATATCTACATACTAATAATATGCAATTGTATTTATATATACAACAAAATAGCGGTTTACAGTATGAATGGGAAGGCTAATTTGCATATTGATCTTAAAAAATTGATTTTAATAAATATATGCTTAGTATTATTGATTTCTAATTGTTTGGTTTTATCTTATTGAATATGACCAAAAATCTCTTCAATAAATCTTAAAAGAAATCCCTTAACAAGAAGAAATAACTGTAATATTATTCTTTACTTCCTGTTTTAACTAAACAGTTTAATTAGGAAAATTTACCAATGAAAGACGGGAGTAACGGAAAATGATGGAAGAGTTAGTTTCAAAGTTGTTCTATTTTTCAATTATACCCCCTCTGTTCAAAATCTTTTTATCTACATTCTTATTCAGTTTCATTAGCCTTTCTAATTTAATATCATATGTTATTATAAAATTTAACTAAAATGCTTGCACCCGGGGGGTGCATATATTTGCTAGTATTTTTAATTTCTCAACTGGGATTAATACTTTTAATAAAAATGTAACTCTAAGGAAAACATAACTTAATACACCAATTCATTTATGAGTTAAAAAAATAAAAATAAAAATAAACGACACCATTCATTGATGTTCTATAGATTTAAATTTGTTGCGTGCACTTTCTGACTTCAGAGCTGCAAAAATGGACTGTTTAATTCTTTCTTTTTTTATTATTATTGTTACTCTGAAATAGAATTATCGTTAAATAATCGGCAAAATTACCAGCGAATAGAAATGTTCAGTATAGGACTTGATAAGTTTATAATCTGTCCAGTAGACAATGGTAAAAATTTACGACCCTCAATTCACAGTCTGCCGTCTATCTTTCACCGGCCCGATTCGGGCAGATGAGCTAATCCAGGTTGATTGACTTCTATTGTACGTGTCTTGTCATTGTTGCTACTGCTGATTTAGTTGTTTCATTTTACGGCATACCAACACTCCTTTGGGTCATCTAATGCAGAATAAAGTCATTTTTGATAAACAAAGGACTCGGGTTTATTACAGTACCTGGTGTTGCTTAAGTGGTCACCCAATTAAGTATTGAACAGGCTCATCGCTTTCATGTCAAATGCCCTTTTACCTTCAGTTGATATTTATAACTAGGGAAATAGTAGGTTATTGAAGTAAAGTTCAATCTCTACTACCATACCACCAACACCCGGCAACATTCTATGAGAACATGAACAGAAGAGAACAAAATAGGAAGCATTGCCTCTGGACCAACACTCTTCCGAGCACAGCACGCAGGCTCTTGTCTATCTCACCTCTTCATATCTATATACATATCTATCTATCTATCTATCTATCCCTCTACATATCTATTTATATCCGATCATATCTATCGATACTTTCCTATCTCTCTATCTCATCATATCTATCGATACGTTCATATCTATCTATCTCTATTCACATCTAGCTATCTATCTCAGCCCCATCATATCTATCTGTGTGGAAAGAAGTAAATGTGGATGAGAGAAATCGTTGGTCTTGATAAAATCAAATTCATATCTATCTATCTATCTATCTATCTATCTATTTGTACCTCTTCATATCTATCTATCAGGCTATATATATATCTTCATCTTCATATCTATCTATCTATCTATCTATTTACTCTTCATATCTATCTGGCTATATATATATCTTCATCTATCTACTATCTCTATCATCTATATCTATCTATCTATCTATCCTCTTCATATCTATCTATCTGGCTATATATATATCTTCATCTTCATATCTATCTATCTATCTATCTATTTGTACCTATTCATATCTATCTATCTGGCTATATATATATCTTCATCTTCATATCTATCTATCTATCTATCTATTTGTACCTCTTCATATCTATCTATCTATCTGGCTATATATATATATCTTTCATCTTCATCTATCTATCTATCTATATCTCTATTTGTACTTCATATCTATCTATCTGGCTATATATATCTATATCTTCATCTTCATATATCTATCTATCTATCTATCTATTTGTACCTCTTCATATCTATCTATCTGGCTATATATATATCTTCATCTTCATATCTATCTATTATCTTAATCTATTTGTACCTCTCATATCTATCCTATCTGGCTATATACTATATCTTCATCTTCATATCTATCTGTATGCTTATTACTATTTGTACTTCGTTTCAGTATCGTATTTCTATTGACCATAATATTATTATAGTATTCGTTCAGTTCTGCAATATGTCTAATTCGGTAATCTATCGTTAACACAATACTAATATCGTGTAACCCTCTATATAATCCAATTCATATCTGGGCGTAAGTAGATATATATTCGTGTCCTTCATATATAATAGGGGTGTGGGGCTTAGTGACCATATATCTTAATTCATAATGCTTATCTATGGTGTGTAACCTCTTTCATATCTAGTCTGATGGCTGGCTATTACATATATGATATTGACTCAGGTCGGCTCAATACTATATATAATATCTATTCTATTATGTACTGCGTCATATTCATATCATATTATCCTTGCTATGACGTTATAGGTAATCTCTATCAATTAATTCATAATCTATTCTGGATCTACTCTATTTTGTACCTTATCTTCATATCATATCTATCTGGCAAGATAAATCGTATATTATATTTCATCTTTATACATTTTATCATGTAAATTCGTATCTATTGGCTTACCATCCTATCAATATCTTTAATCGGTCATCTCGGCTAAAATATATATAATCTTCAGTATCATAATCTATCATATCTTATCATAATTGTACCTCTTCAAATATCTATCTATCCTGGGCTATATTATATATATCTTCATCTTCATATCTATCTATCGTATCACCATATAGTCCTCTTCATATCTATCATATCGGCAACTATATACTCATCTTCAAATATTCAATATCTATCATATCTATCATAAATTATGCACGCTCTTCTATCGTATCTATCGGCAACTATATATAATATCTCATCCTTCATATTCAACATCTATACTACATATTTCTGTACCTCTTCATACTATTACATATCTGGCTAAATATCTTAATTCATATTAATCATATCTACTATTTGTACCCTCTTCATATCTATACTATACTGGCCTAAATAATTATGTAACTTGTCATCTTCATATCTGATCTCATCTATTCTTATGTGTGTGACTGTCGTTCGTTCATATCTATACATCTCATATCTGTTATTAATGTGTCTGGTATAAATCTTTATCTATGTAGTAATAATTCTATATCGTATGTAGTCTAATACTCATATCATTGTTTGTTCTCTATCGCTCTTACATATACTTATCTTGATATACTAGAGCTATGATATTGTTAGTGTAGTATATGTCGTTATCAACTTCTTTTCTTAATAAAATTGCTTAGTCTATTTTTCTTCTGTATATCTATTCATATATCATTTTATTGTACCTCTTCAATATTACTATACTTAATGCTTGATGTCTGTGTGTGTGGGTACATATATATGTGTCTAGTATATATACTCTTTGATCTTCATAATCATTAATTCTATCTGGACTATGTATGTAGTGATTTCATCTTCATATCTGTGATAGTGTATCTCAACTTTAATCTATTGTCTTGTTAATATATGATAATATCTTATATATCCTATTCTCGCTATATGTTCGTGTATGTACTGTTGATACATCTATATGGGTCTTGTTTAATATATATAATTGACTATGCTTCATATACCATATCATAATATCGTGATGCTATTTGTGTAACACTCTTTTCTTATAATTTATATCTTATTATGTGCTAGTATCATATTTCTCGTTCATTCTAATATTCATTTAATCTTAGTTCTATCTATTTTTAGTACCTCTTCATTATCTATCTATCTAGGCTATATAATATTTCATCTTCTATCTACATACTGGTGATGTCTATCATACACATATATCTTATTGCTTTTTGCTACCTATCTTCAGATTCTATCTATCTTGGCCATATATTATATATGATATGATTGCGTTCTATCTGGGTTCATATCAATCTATCTGGCTATATTATATTATTCATGCTATTCATATTCATATCCTCACTATTATATATTCGTTATCACCTCTTGCATATTCTATCTTACTTAATCTATATTACACTCTTTCTATACTATCTATATCTATTCATAATAACATCATCTATTTATCTATCTGAAAGAAGTAAACGGGAGTAGAGAAATCATATTGGTCCTTGAATGAACAATTAGTAGCAAAACTGAAATTCCACCGGAATCAATTGATCAAGTTAAACGTACATTAACAATAATTAAAAATTTTTATTTCTCAGGCTTTTAAAGAGATACAGAGAAAAAAAAGATCATTAAATACTGCGCAGCTCAACAGGGGAAAGACTTACTCCGTGGACGAACAGACGTATAATCGTAATCGTGAAATGAAAAAGTGCGTTAACATTAATATAATCAACTGCATTACATTGTTCCACTTGTGAAGCACAAGTATTCGTTCAATTTTTGGAAGCAAATAATAAATCACAATTGATCTGTAGAGGTACACGAAGAGCCTGTTACAAATATTGAACGATACTCCAAAATGGACCGAGTCTGAATAACCTTGGCTTATTTGCTTTATAATTAAAAATCGATAGAACTTTGCTCCATATGTATTATTAATATCTGAGAAAGTTGGCTTATCAATTTGGCCATACTGATACTTTCGGCAACACAAATGTTCTACATGATGGGCGTTGCGCAAAGTTATCCGCCTTTGGAGAATTAGCCAGCTATGTATCCAAACTATGCTTATCAGAGGTCAGCAAACTTTAGCCAACATATTAATGTAGGTTAGAATATAAATGTATAAAATAATATAAGCGAACAAACAAAAAATAATAACCACTAGGTGTTATATCATAATAAAGTCATAGGCTGATATATTTTCAATCTCAAGACATTTTGAAGTGGCCTATGGCTGATAAGAGGACACAATGAATATATAAGGTTGTTGTTTTTTGGTTTATTTATGAAAAATGGCATAATGTGGACTGTTTAGATGTTTTAGACAATATGCACGTAGATACACAGCGCAGATATAGCATCAGTGATTATACAAACGTATTATAGCTGCGTATTTGATAAGTTAATTCTACATTTGTGGCCGCCAATTATCTTGAAATCATTGTATAAAAAAAGTGATTAAAAATAGAAGACGTTTGACTGACAGTTGCAAAAAGTCGGTGACTTTTCAAATTTCAAGTGAAAATTCTAATTGATATTATTTGTTTCTGCTTTATATTACGCCTAGACATCTACAAACCTCGTTCACAATTCTATAATAATATAATAAGTTAATAAATTAATACTATCAATAATTCATGTCTAAAGTCACCCTGGCACAAACACAATAAGGTCTCAGAGAAAGCGACTGGCAACTTAACAAAGTACCGGCAACGATCAAACATCGCGCTGATAAAAATACTAATGGGGCACAAAATAATCATATAGTCTCGAGACTGCAATGCCGATACTAGATACTGACATATAATCAATAATAAATAAATACTAGGTGTTTCAAATATCTTCCGTCCGATCTATAATATCATGTAACCCCTCTTGGTTAAATAAATAAGACCGTCCAAATTGTCAAGATGTCAAATGCCAATAAATAATATGTAAATCGAAATTATCTTATCGTTTAATTTAACAGAATTCTTATTCTGTCCATTTATAATATTCACCCAATTTTAAAAAACTAAAACAATCCAAATGGTCTGTGAGTCGCTTAAGACTCAATGTAAAATATAAATGAAATTAAAACAAGTATACAATGTTTGATTTATATGTAATAATTGAAATAGTGAAATTAGGGAGATATTTTGGATAATTATTTGAGTCTATGTCGCTTCAGGCTTACCTAACTCACTATATTTACACTATAGTCTTTAAGACGAACATAACGTCAGCGAGTTTCCCAGCACAAAAACAGATTTTTCGAGTCATGTCAAGACTTGAATGTTCCGCAATGTATTACTATAATGAAATTATGCATTGAGAATCCGAAACACTAGAATACATCACGTCTTAGTTCATAAGGGATAGCAACATATACAACTAAGTCTTAAGCCCTTCTTCATACATTATAATATTAGAAATTAAAGGTCGGAATGATTGACTGTATTCATTAATTTATTTTTAATTATCAACTAAACCATGAAAGTTATATATCTAAACAAAAAAAAAATTATAAAGAAAGGAAAAAAAGTACTAAATAGCTGACCGAGTTACAAAAATAAATTAAACCTACACCTTCACTGATCAGCTTTCAAAACTATAGCAAATATGATGATTGAAAGCAGGCAGTTGGCCAGAAGGAAAGACTCACTTCTATCATTGGACTGAGTTAGACCACCCCTTCAACGTAAAAACCCAAAAGAAAGGGGATGAGAGACAATGTATGATACCACAGGACTGTTCTTAACAACACAATTAGCCCTAATGAACATAAATTACCGATTTCACCAATAATTTTTAGGAAATAACTTTTTTACATCTGGAGCTACTGTTAATAATATGCCGACATGAGAAGCGCAGTATTGTGTGCGGCCGCATCTGTGCTGCTGAGGTCAGCATGTATTGACATACCATTTCTAGCCTAGTCGAAGTTTAGAATACGCTGAACTAAATCTGCCTGCAAAAAGAAGGTTAATCCTGGCTCATGATACATAATTGGCATTGATAGTAAGGTTCCATCTGGAGAATCTGAAGAGTTATAAGGAGTTAACGCACTATCGCATGACACTTGCTCCAGGTCCTACACTTATCTGACCTCAGATTTAAAGTACTGTTACCTAGAGCGGTTCATACGCATCTAATGAGTCTAGGAATAGCCTCTGTGTCTATATGAAGATGTATATCTATAGATATATAGCTACGCCATATATCTTAGATACGTAATAGTATCAATGCGTGCGAGCTATGAAAAACATTAAATTGTGTCTTTAAGAATCTCTTGATAATGAGCTTTATTGTTTATTAACATTTGTTTTCACTACTCGTCGCACTTTCTTAATCTAATCATTTTACTTGAAACCAATATATTTACGTGAGATGAAGCGAATTTGCATTGCTACTTGAGTTCTATTGATTTTAATAAGGAAATGGATAACGTTACTTGATATCCAATTAATACAGTCGTGTAATAAACCCTTATATTAAGACAAATGAGTAGTCATCGGAAATACTTTATTGAAACTTCATTTGACCAGGAATATAAATTGTTATATAACTTAAATTGAGGTAGTGTACATCGACATTTGCTATAACTTATTAGAGAACATTATCTCTAACTACGTGATATATATTAGTTAAGGTATTTGATCATGCGGGAAGTAGAAGCTGGAACACCATTATGAAATTGTGTATGAAAGACTATTACAATTTTGACGAATTGTCAAATCATTCGCAAACACAAATAATATGTAATATATGTACTCAGAGCTCATAATATTAATCAGAGAATACTAACCTCATTATCTAATCTCTATAGTACATCTAACCATATAAACTGGCCTAAATATCTGAGAAAAAATTATTTTGATGTATAAAAACTAATTAAATATATTTACATCGGCAAATATACTGCAACTAATATAATTGTTGTTATAAACTATGGTACCTAACATCCTATTACATAGAGAATATGTTAATTAAAGCCATAATAAATAACAGTCGTATCAAATTATAAATAATTTAATTAATATATGCCATATACCTTGATCTTAATATACTTGAAAACCAAAAGTATAAAACATGTATACTCCCAAAATATTGTGATATTGATAGGTAATATTGAGATATATTCCGTGTGATAGACAAAAATACCAAAACATCTCTAGATCATTAAGTAATACTATGGTGGACGATCATATATATACAACAAGAGCATGATATTGATAAAACGTGAACACGATAGAAGGCGAGTGTCATAATGTTATCATCTCGAATAATAATATGAACCATTTACTCGAGGTTAAACATGCCGTTAAAATCGACGCGTAAAATCGCACATTCGAATTGTGAGGTTTTGGTCCGTAGTTTTATTTGTATTATCATTTACATTATATTTTCATTTTTGTAGGCCTATTGGTTCCTTTTCATCTATGAGTTTACTTTTTATTAGATACGAGTGACGCAAAATATACCATATAACCTTTAAATAGGATTAATATTGGCTATTCAACTTCAAAGGAGTAGGTACCATTTGTCAATGTTTATTTTTTTTAATTTTCCAATTTAGGACTAATGTCGATGTGGAAGAAAAAAAAGTTTGTTTTGCGTGGCTACATTTTGATAATGACACTCAATAGCATCTTCCAGGGGTTCACTTCCCCCGACCCCAAATTGTTAGAATCAATCTAGAGTCGGACTCTCGTTGACAATTTCCTGGTCAAATACTTAATTTACCCTGCTATCAGGTTTTGCTGTTTTACGTCCCATTTAAAACGCAGACAATCAAATCGCTTTCTATATATTAATTTGAGCGAGTAAAAGAAAAACAATAAACATCGGAAAACACATTAGTTTAAACCAGCTGATCAAATATATAGATTTGATATACACATTATGTAGACAAATACATACGTACGCCCAAACATATGTATGTATGTATGTATGTATACATATATACAAATACACATATATACACATAAATGCATCTACACGTATATATTTATATATACATATATATAAATATATATATATATATATTTACAAATACACACACACATATATATATATGCACATACATACATGCATATATATACACATACATACATGCATATATATGCACATATGTATATATATATATATACACATATATACAGACACGTATATATGTACACACACACACATATATATATATACATATATACAGACACATATATATGTACACACACACACACATATATATATACATACAGACACATATATATGTACGCACACACACACATATATATATACATACAGACACATATATATGTACGCACACACACACATATATATATACATACATATATACAGACACATATATATGTACACACACACACATATATATACATACATATATACAGACACATATATATGTACACACACACACATATATATACATACATATATACAGACACATATATATGTACACACACACACACATATATATATACATACATATATACCGACACACATATATGTACACACACACACACATACATATATATATACATATATACACACATATATGTACACACACACACACATACATATATATATACATATATACACACATATGTATGTATACACATACATATATATATACATATATACAGATACATATATATGTATACACACACACATACATATATATATATACAGATACATATATATGTATACACACA
>CM042143.1:50925253-50935253 GCA_023376005.1 Doryteuthis pealeii | reverse complement strand
ACAAAATTCAAATATAAAGGCATGTGATTTCCTAACCCCAAGGCATAAAATACCCCCAGATGGGTTGATATGCCATTCAAATTAATCAATCAAATC
The DNA here is from genome assembly GCA_023376005.1 of Doryteuthis pealeii. Classification (NCBI taxonomy): domain Eukaryota; kingdom Metazoa; phylum Mollusca; class Cephalopoda; order Myopsida; family Loliginidae; genus Doryteuthis; species Doryteuthis pealeii. The sequence goes on along the minus strand of CM042143.1, from coordinate 50,935,157 downwards.
GACCTTTCATTTGTTTCTTTGGTATATTTTCTGCGGTGTATGACAAAGGAAAGAGGAAGAACACGTGTTGTAACGGTTATCGTTTTGAGAAATGGACGCTATGAACAGAGTTCTAATCGTGGACGAAGCCATTTGCGTTTCACTTTATGGATCCTTCTCTCCCATCAACCATGGGGGAAATATCAGAGCAGAGTAAGCTCTTTAGCCTTGGTAAGGCAACTGGTTTATAAGGGAAAATCATAAATCCCAAAGCTGGTGAGCATATGGATAGCAAAACCACCCCATAAAATCTGCTCGATTGCTCTAGAACATAAACGGAATGGAAATCAGCAAACTGCCAAAGTCCCCTCCCCCCACACATAAAAATCCCCCACACCCGGGAAAAAACATATAAAAGAGAATGTATTAGAAAAATCAAACTCCCTAAAACCTTTGCGCTCATTCTCTTGGGAAAGGCACGGATCCATCTATCCTCCCTATAGCTATGGGAAAATAGTAGTGCAAGCCTTCTTCAAGCATTTCTTGTTGAACTTGCACCAAAAGTCCAGTTGGACCCAGGGTACAACGAATATAAAGGTTGAGTTAATACAGTTCTGAGTGACAATCATCTGTAGGCTGCAGCTTCAATCCTGACTACGGGCGAAAATAACAGAATATATAACATAGATAAACACTTATACCCGGCTATGTTTAACGGAATGAGAACAATCTAAGGATTTGGTTCGAACTCCCGTGGAGGCTACCGAGTTCAACAAGAAGGGTCCCGAGTCGACAAGAGAGTTCCAGTCTTCGACAAGAAAATTCCAGAATTTGACATGAAGGGTCCAAAGTCGACAAGAAAGTTCCAGTGTTCGACAAGAAAGTTCCCGAGTTCAACAAGAAGGGTCCAAAGTCGACAAGAAAGTTCCAGTGTTCGACAAGAAAGTTCCCGAGTTCAACAAGAAGGGTCCAAAGTCGACAAGAAAGTTCCCGAGTTCGACAAGAAGGATCTTGATTTCAACAAGAAAAACATGAAAAAGGCTGGGGGGCACATTGGCCAAAACGTTGTGTATACAACAATAAATATGAGGACAACAGTCAGAAAAAATAATACAAATTGTCAAGCCTCATATAAAAAATTCAGACAAATAAGACCTAATTATGATGTTTCGGACTGTTGTCCTCATCTTAATTGTAGTATATATAAATACAACGTTTCGGAAACATTGTGTTCATACATGCCACAATAAATATGAGGAAAACAATCCGAAAGATCAAAATTATTCACATCAAGCCTCATCTAAAAAATCCAGACAAATATATAGACGAGATTATTTGTGTTTCACATTTGCGCTAATGTTCTTGAGAAAGACACGGATTTACCTCTCCTCCCTCTAGCTATGGAAAAATAGTAGTGCAGACTAGGTTCTTTAGTCTTGATTAGGCAACCAGTCTAGGAGAAAGAAAATGGTAAAAAGCGCAAGACCCCGTCGAAATAATAGACGAAGGATACTTAATACGTTTATTAAAAAACTACAATATCCCTCCACTGTAGTCAGTGCCTTTGTGTACTGTTAAAATCTGGACTAGCCAAAGACGTAACATATTAACACATATTGCAAGAAATTGTGAAAATGATAAAACCGGAGAATATCTGGGTGGTACTCGAAAAGTTGTGATTAATGATGCCACAAATTCAGCGGCCGGTACACGCCTCATGTACGACAGAGCGCATATGTCATCAGCTTCCTGGATTAACATTTAGTCTGCACGACAGTGACAAGAGTCAAACAGGTTGTGAATAACAGACGGGTGTAATTAGAGCGAGACGCATGCCCTGGAGTCGTTCAAGAAACTGCTATTGGTTAAAAAAGCCTCAAGTAGTCAGGCAAACAAACAGGGTCTCTTTATGGGGCGACTGTACAATAACAAAGATGGTTACTGACGAGCAATATGAAGAAAGAGGAGGAGAAAGGAGAATAAGGAGGAGAGTAATGTCTTGAATGAAAAAAGAGAAAAAATGAGCAAGCAATTTGAGACGGGCAACTGTAGTGTTTTAATAACCGACCTAAAACTGAAGAAGAAGAAAAGAGAAAAACAAGGGTTTTCCAAATAGAAGAAGATGAAGATTCAATGATTTGAAAATAATGAGTGGAAATGGTCGCAACTCTTCTGGTAATTCCATTCGTCGAGAAATGCGAAACATTTGTTTTAAATTGATAAAAGCATGGCTAACAAAAAGGCGCCAGTAGTTTCCTTAACACAACGCAATATCAAGGGAAAAAAACCTTTGCCTGGCTTTTATTTCTTCTTTTAATTCCAAGTTTTTAAGGATTCATTGTAATTAGATTCTAATTTAGGAAACATTTGATTAATAGTTATTATGCAAGTATTTCATATACATTTGTTTTTTATTCCGAAATATCTTAAATTATATATATATTGTTGGCATCGTTCTGTCTACGAAAGACGATGGAGTAGTGTCCAATTTTTTTTTAACTACGAGGTCTGGGCGGGTTCATATTGATGATGAGCTGTTGCCCAAGCAGTAAATCCCACCACTCCACACTGTCACTGTGATCCAAAGGAAAGGTAAGGAACCAATGCAGTTTGGCAGTGGTAGTGTCACAGGAGTTGCTGGGTAGCACTGGATATCAGCATCACGCCACCTTAGGGACTCCGGCTCCTAATTTATTTTCAGGTTTACTCCGCTAGTCTTTCCTTGAATTGAAGCAAGCCGCTAGGAAGCGGTGATTTTGTGATTGGACTTAGCCTTAGTCGGCAACCCATCTAAGTCAAGGAAAAGGAGCCTCTTCTAACCAATTTGGGGATTTATGCGAGTAGTATGTACCCCAATACTACTACTGTCGGTGTTCTTGAAAAATGAAAGGCTGCAGATTTGTTATCGGGATTTACTTCCTCAGGATCATGTAAGCCGCTCGGGGCGATGGTTTCATAACAGACTCTTCCTGTTCCTAGATGGGTTGACGACCAGGGCTAATTTGAGGGTTTGTGTGTAGTAAGCGCGCCAATCCCACTACTGTCAGCGTAGGTGGTCCCTGGCTCCCCCTGAGCTCATCCATTATTTTCCATATATATATATATATATATATATATAATATATATATCATAACATTTTTCGGGTCATTTAATGTCGAATCAAGTCATTTTATATCATGTTGCTTACAATACCTGCTGCTGCTTAAGTGGTCACACATTTAAGTATTAAACAGGCTCATCGCTACTTAACTTTTTGATCTAGCATGAACTGCTTATCATCAGGGGAAAGATTATTAATGCACAAGCCAAATGTTGGTAACAAAATGAGCCTAAAAGTTAGGGAATCGCTTACATTGTACGCTGTGTAGTTGTTTCTTATTTATTTTTTGCACGATCCTATCGAATATGAATAATTCTTAAACAGATATATATATATATACCAACCCCTCCGCACGAGCAGGATGCGACACAAAGTCAATTTCTTAAGCGGAGTTTAACAGGTTTGAATTAAGAGTTTTCCTTCTCCTAGACAGGTTGCCTAACCAAGGTTAAAGAGCCCAGTCTGCTCTACTATTTACCCATAGCTGGAGGGAGAGTAGGATTCATACCTTTCCCAAGGGCATTAGCGCTAAGTGAAATGCAATTACCACGTCCAGGATTTGAACTCGGGGCGACGAGTCCATTTCCCATGACATAACCATTACACCACGCGCTTCCTTCGTTTAAACAGATATACATGGCTCTAACAGGTACTACTGCTTCGGGTCAGAGTGGACCTAGGAGTAATGACAATGAAGTGGTACTACACACTCCCCAGATCACCAAACTGGAGCCTCACCATCCATTGCAGTTTAGTATCAATCAATTATTAGTATTATGACTAGTTCATTGCAGCTTGCTTGGTTAGTTGGATTTTACGGCATGTCAACCCTTGGGTTATTTTAAGCTGCAGACATTTTTATTTTATTCATTCTATTGAGTTCTCAATTTTAAAAAAATCATTTTTGATCTATCTAACTCATAGATGGAGCCCTAATAGGTACTACCACTCCAGGTCAGAGTGGTCTTGGGAGTAATGACGACGAATTATTTAAATACATTTTGTTGTGTCTCCGTCTCCTTGAACATCATTTGTTCATAATATAAATTCTCTATATCACTGTGATAACTATAAAATGTCAATTAGAATCCTTCAACAGTTTTTAAATATAAACAGTAGTATCATCATGATTAGCCGTTTATGAGTAATCCTTTATATATTTAAAAAAATCTCTTTCTGTCTGTCTGATTGCTTGATGATAGCGTTCTGTAGCATCGAAAAAGGCAATGAGTGTAATAAAGAACTTGTTGAATGAATGAAACTTTCAGCTGAGAAGTTACTTCATCTCAAACTAAAAGCTGAAAACGCAAAACGGTGAGTTAGTGACTGGGATTGTGTATTTATCTTGTTTTTTTTTTTTTTTTTTTGTTGGTGGATTCTTCCTCCCCTTCTTTTCCACCTCTTTGAATTGCAACTAAATAGTAAACACCTGCTGAAGTGGCTTATCGAGACATGAAAACATGGCCGACAGCAATCGGGAAATAAGTTTAAAAGAAATTAATTCCTGAAAAATGAAGAAAGAAAGAAAGAAAGAGAGAGAGAGAGAGAGAGAGAGAGAGATAGATAGATATGAGATATAGAGAGAGAGAGATAGATAGAGAGATATTACTTTGCATTTTACAAGTAAAGACGGAGCTGTTAATTATTCTCTTCTTTTTCTAAACCGGGCAATAAAACCCACCGGAGAAGCATCTTTGATGTGTTTCCGCTAAGAAATCCACTATCATCTTTTGGGCCTAACAACATAATAATTATCATTAATAAAACACGTTACCCCTTTTCTGTTTTTTTTCTTTCCCCAATGATAATAATCATAATGATAATAACAGGTGATCCAAAATCTCCGGTTTAAGTCCTTTCTCCACCATCTAAAATATTTACTCGAACTAGCAAAATTATACCCCCCCCTGACGCAACATTTTAATGTAATAAACTATTATATCAAATTAGAAAGACTAACGAAACTGAATAAGAACGAATATAAAATATTACACATGTGCAATGTAATTTTAATTAATTTCTACTAGCTAATATATGAACCCTCCGGGTGCAAGTATTTAAGTTTTAATGAAATAAAATATTAATTAGATTAGAAAATCTAATGAAACTAAATAAGAATGCAAATAAAATGATTTGAAGCAGAGGGGTATAATAAAAAAAATAGATAAACTGAAACTTACTCTACCATTTCTCCCGTCTTTCATTGCTAAATTTCCTAATTTAACTATTTAGTTAAAATAGGAAGTACAGAATAAACGTACAGTTATTTCTTCTTGTTAATCAATTTCTTTTAAGATCTATCTCCGTGATTTTTGCTCATATTCATTAAGATAAAACCAAACAATTAGAAATCAACAATACTAAGCACATATTTATTAAAATCAAATTTTTAATATCAATATGCAAATTAGCCTTCCTTTTCACATTGTAAACCTCTACTTCGTTGTGTATATAAATATATAAAATGTTGGCCGTATCTACATACAAATATGCAATTACATGTTATTAGTATGTAGATAAGGCCAACAGTATTAATAATGTAAAACAATTTTATCAATAATTGAGGTTTAAATGAAAATAAAATCATGGAGAATGTGAAGTAAATAACAAAGGGAATTGTGACTTGAGTAGTAATATGGTTTCGGTTGCAGATAGACAAACACACAATTCCCATTATTATAAGATATAAAAAAAATGTATATATGAAATTATTTATGGATTGCTTTTATTACGTTTGAGAATAACATGATAGTATTAGAAATCAGTAACAGTTAATAATGATTTATTAAACCCAGTTTTGATAAAATCACTATGCAAATTATTCCCATCATATACAATGTAAATCTTTATTTATGTAGATATATAACACATATTTCAGGATTTTAAATGCATTAATAATATGGGCAGTTCTGAGGCAAATCTAACTCAGCTAGAGTTTAATAAAGACATCGTTAATAAATAAGAAGCTAATTAAGATTAAATAAGGACTATTTCATAATTGTTGAGAATATAATTTAAATAACTAAGGAAATCATGACATCAGTGGTTAATATGTTAGTGCTTGCCATTAGGGCAGTACGGTTGTGACAATCATATAGGTGCTAAGGCTTGACGTGACCAGTTGATTGATGGAAGGGGGCCTCTCCGACCGCCCGTCTAGCCAAAGTAAGGGCCGAAGTAGAATGTTGCATGACAGGAACTGCTTAGCAGCCGGAGTTCCATCCTTAAACATCACGGGTCGCCACCCACGGCCAACAATGACTCCATGGGGGGGGGTCCCCCTCAACAGAGGTGCAGTCAGTGTATTCTAAAGCCCCAGCCGACAGGGCTAAATAACACATTAAGCAGCGAACCTGTTCAATATCTATGGTAATTCAAAAGTAATGTTCTAAAGCGCTGGTGACGCAGGGAAACTGTTCGTGCGGCGTTAGGCAACATTGTTGAGCATGCACTGATACCAGACCCTAAGCGCGGCTCGCTACCATGCTCAGTTTTGGCTTGACAGTTGTTTCCGATGGAGTTGTCAATTGACGCTACCGTCAAGTGTAAAGTTCGCGCAGATATTCTTATATTCGTTATTATTTATTTTTGTTAGTATTTCTAATTTAATATGATATTTCATTACATTAAAACTTAAATACTTTCGCCCGGCGGAGGGCGCATACTTTTGCTAGTTTGATTAATGTAGCTCTGTTTCAAAATTCAAAAGCAAGGAAAATGAACATCAAATAAATGATAATGAAAAAAAAAATGTTCTTATTAGTATTGACTCAGAAAAGCAACTGATGAATTAACTGAAGATGACGAGGCCAAAACTGATTGCAACTCATTCAGTTCTGATGATTCTTCATATAATCACTTGAATCGTGACATGCTGGGAAATAATTCGAATCGCGTTTTTATAAAACTAATCAGTTATTAATTAAAACAACACGCTATATTATATCAAAGGACATAAAAAGGGAAGAAAGCATTAAAAAAAAATCTTGGAATTATTGAGATTTAATCACATGGAATACTGAACTACCTATTTCAACTTCTTTGGATCTTTCTATCTCAAAGTCTTCATATCTATCTATACAAGTCTCCTTATATCTATCTATCATCTATCTATCTAGATGAGTCTTTTCATATCTATCTATCTATCCTCACCAGTCTCTTACTATCTTTCTATATCAGTCCCTTCCTATCTATCTATCTATCTATCTATCTATCTATCCTCACCAGTCTCTTACTATCTTTCTATATCAGTCTCTTCCTATCTATCTATCTATCCACACCAGTCTCTTACTATCTTTCTATATCAGTCTCTTCCTATCTATCTATCTATCCACACCAGTCTCTTACTATCTTTCTATATCAGTCTCTTCCTATCTATCTATCTATCCACACCAGTCTCTTACTATCTTTCTATCAGTCCCTTCATATCTATCTATCTATCTATCTATCTATCCTCACCAGTCTCTTACTATCTTTCTATATCAGTCTCTTCCTATCTATCTATCTATCCACACCAGTCTCACTATCTTTCTATATCAGTCCCTTCCTATCTCTCTCTCTCTATATATATATATATCAACACCAGTCTCTTACTATCTTTCTATATCAGTCTCTTCCTATCTATCTATCTATCCACACCAGTCTCTCACTATCTTTCTATATCAGTCTCTTCCTATCTATCTATCTATCTATCTATCTATCCACACCAGTCTCACTATCTTTCTATATCAGTCTCTTCCTATCTATCTATCTATCTATCTATCCACACCAGTCTCACTATCTTTCTATATCAGTCTCTTCCTATCTATCTATCTATCTATCTACAGGAGCCTCTTCCCATCTATCCATCTATCTACATCAACCTTTTTCTTTCTATCTATCTATCTATCTTCAATCTCTTCCTATCTATATCAGTCTCTTCCTACCTATCTATCTAAATCAGTATTCCTATCTATATCAGTCTGTCCATAACTACTATCTATTTATATCAGTATTTTCCATAACTATCTATCCGTCTATAACAGTCTGTCCATATCTATGTATCTATTCATATCAGTCTTTTCCATGACTATGTATCTATTTATATCAGTTTTCCATAACTATCTATAACAGTCTGTCCATACCTATGTATCTATATCAGTCTGTCCATAACTATGTATCTATTTATATCAGTCTTTTCCATAACTATCTATCCATCTGTAACAGTCTGTCCATATCTATCTATCTATCTATCTATCTATCTATCTATACCAGTCTGTCCTTAACTATCTCTCCATCTGTCCATATCTATCTATCTATATCAATCTGTCCATATCTATATATCTATATCTGTTTGTTCATATCATAGATAAATGTAAACAAACTGTTCATACTTACCTATACATGTAATTAATCAAACTTAGGCTTGCTTGATGACTGATATATTGCGTATTTCACATTTGGGAGTCGTATTCCGTATTTGGGCTCAATAAAAGCTAGCATTTCAATGTTCCCATAAGGGAAAGCTTGACGCAACATAATCTTCCTGTTCCAATTTCCCTATTTAGCCCTGTGTTAGAAATTGTCATAATTAATCCATTTGCTTAACTACTGAACATACACACTTTTCACTTGAACTAAATGATAAAACAATTTTTTCTTTTCACATCTTAACTTAACTAATATATATATATATATATATATATATATATAATTTAATATACCAAGCGTGTTGGTAGATCCTTGCGGAGAGAAAAAACCCAGCAGAAAGTTTGATTGTAAAAATATACTACCAAACATCAACCAGGAAGAAAAAAATTTTTGAAAAAAAGAAAGGACCAAGATATTCGTACCAACAAAAAATAATCTATTGGTACAGTATTTGGCCAAAAGAAAAAACAATTTATATGTATATATATGTATATAAGATATATATATATTCATATAACCGCTAGGAGAAAAAAAATTCGTTAATATATAAATTAAATATTTATTAAACAATAAACTTATAGTGTTCTGTGTTTTTATTGGTCAGTCTGGTTTGCTAATTTAAATGACTACTGTGGTTAGTACTATTTATTTTGTCTTGCTCCTTTTCTTCTTCAGTCAGATTTTAGCCCTGGAGAGCTTTATGCGAAACTAATAGTAGGTTCGTCTGACTCATTAGATTATCTTTATATATATATATATATATATATATATATATATATATATATATATCAGTTTCAAAGTTAAGATGTGAACTGAATCATTAATAATTGCTGTACAAAATAATGTCATAAGGACAACTTATATCAAAGCAAAAATTGATAAGACCCAACAAAACAGTAAATGTAGACTATGCGGTGACAGAGATGAGATTGTAAACCATGTACCATGCGAATGTAGCAAACTATCCCAACGGGAATACAAAACTAGGCACGACTGAGCTGGGAAGGTGATCCACTGGGAATTATGCAAAAAATTAAATTTTGACCATACAACATAATCGGTTCTTGAGAATGAAACGCATAAACTTCTCTGGGACTTCGAAATAAAGACAGATCGCCGTATCGCAGCAAGGATACCAGACCTAGTGTTGATTAACAAAAAGAAAAGAACTTGTCAACTGGTGGATTTTGCAATTCCAACCGAACACAGGGTGAAGATGAAGGAAAACGAAAAGATGGACAAATACCTGGACTTTGTCAGAGAACTGAAAAAGCGATGGAATATAAAGGTCAAACTGATACCAATTGTAGTTGGTCCACTTGGAACGGTCCCAAAAAGCTTGGAAAAAAGACTGGAGGATCTGGAAATCAGAGGAAGAATTGAGACCATCCAGACTACTGTACTGCTGCAATCGGC
>CM042143.1:50907753-50920253 GCA_023376005.1 Doryteuthis pealeii | reverse complement strand
GGCACCAGCCTCCCCCACCCAGCACCAGTCTCCCCTCCCATCCCCCAGTATTCCAGCCATGTAGGTTAATATGCAACCTCTGTGGCTGTTTTGTTTTAATGTAATTTGAAATTCGTCTGTATTATTTAACCGCACTTCAAATTGCTAGGAAATTAAGAAAAATCGAATTTTATTAAGGCCAAAAATAAGAATAAAAATATTTAAAAAAAGAAAAAAGAATAAAGAAAAAAGAAAGAAGGAATGCGTGTTGGAATTTTGCAATAATTTTACCCGAATTCATTTCTGTCAGATTCTAATCACGCGGCATTTTGTTTGGATCCGTCATTTAAAAGGGAACCATTTTTGCTCCGATCTTTAAAAATATAAATAAAAACAAAAATGAACTAAAAACAAAAAGAATATTTCATTAATTTTATGTCATAGATTTCTGTTTTCTACGTAAGTTAATTTGTAAAGTGACTCTCGATATGAAATCTAACAAAACTTACATTGGCCTTTTTTTATTTTTTATTTTTTCTTTCTTGCATCTCATATACATTACTTTATATTAATCTATAATTGGTTATTTTACATACTAGCCGAATACCCGTCTTAGGAACAGAGAAAATTAAGTTGTGATAAAAATTCTTCTACAAGATTTCAGTATACACACTATTTTCTGCAAAACATTTATTTTCTGTAGTTCTTTACAAAGTTTATTTGAATTTCATACATTGGACATGGCTTGTTATTTTTAAAATAAAAACACAAAATTAATCTATTGCAAAATATATACAGTGAACATCAAAAAATAATTTTCCTTCTTGTTCTAAAAAAATTACGATAAATAGAAATATAGTATTTCATCTTATTGCTAAGTCATGGCTAAATTTAAAAAAAAAATGAAAAGACAGAGTTCAGAAGTTACGATTATTTCTTTTTACACTAACACTATAGATATTAAATACATATTGCAATACATATTATAGAAATACATATCTTTCTTATTATGATGGAGATTGTGAGTTTTTCAGTCTGTAACCGAAACTATATTACTACTCAAGTCAGAATTCCCTTAATTATTTACGTCAAATTCACCATGATTTTTTTAAAACCTTAATTATTAACGAAATTGTTTTACATTACTAATACTGTTGGCCATATGTACATACTAATAACATGCAATTGTATTTATGTATACAACAAAATAGCGGTTTACAGTGTAAACGTGAAGGCTAATTTGCATATTGATATATAAACTTGATTTTAATAAATATGTGCTTAGTATTATTGATTTCTAATTGTTTGGTTTTATCTTGATGAATAAGAGCAAAAGTCGCGGTGATAAATCTTAAAAGAAATCTATTAAGAAGATGAAATAATTGTAATTTTATTCTTGACTTCCTATTTTAACTAAATAGTTAAATTAGGAAAATTTAGCAATGAAAGACGGGAGTGAAAGAAGAGTAAGTTTCAGTTGTTTTATTTTTTTTTATTATTATACCCCCTTTTCAAATCTTTTCATCTGCATTCTTATTTAGTTTCATTAGCCTTTATAATTTAATATGATATTTTATTACATTAAAACTTAAATAATTGCATCCGGAGGGTGCATATATTTGTTATTATAGAAATACATATTATAGAAATAAATATATAAATAGATATTCTAGAAATAAAAACCAACGTATTCTAAGTAATTGGCAAAAGTGTCCTTTGGTTGTCTGGTTACGTTTTTATGTGTAAAAAGAAATGTTTAAAAATTTCACTCGGTGTTTTGCTGGCTCTGTCGGTGAGGCCTAGAATAGGCTGACTGCATTCACTGAAAGGGAGTAAGATGTCTCCTCAGGGAATGTTTCGGGTATGACACTAAATTTCATCCAATGTTGAGACTCCAGTTTTTTTTCCAATCATTGATAAGGATTAAACTTTGAACATGTAAAGAATAGTGGAAATTATGATTCCTGATGAAACAAACCCGATTTCATGAGTGACCTATTAAAAAAAAATGATTTGCCGAATGCGTGCATACCGACAGAGACAATTTAGTATTATTTGTATTATTCGGACTATTGTCCTCATATTCATTGTTATCTGTACAGCGTTTCGGCCGATGTGCCCTCCGACCTTCTTCAGGTATTTCTTGTCGGACTCGGGAAACTTCTCGGACTCTGCAACCATCTGGACCCGGGAACCTTCTCTTCAAACGCGGGAACCTTCTTGTCGTAATCGGGAACCTTCTTGATGTAATCGGGTTCAAAGTTCCGTGATGACTCCCGATTATTACATGAAGGTTCCCGATTACGACAAGAAGGTTCTCGAGTTCGAAAAGAAGGATCCCGAGTCCGACAAGAAATACCTGAAGAAGGCCGGGGCACATTGGACGAAACGTTGGACAGATAACAATGAAGATGAGGACAATAATCCAAATAATCCAAATAATACTAATTATCAAGCCTCATCTCAAAAATTCAGAGAAATAGAGACAATTTAATTGTAATAAAAGTTCTCTTTTACACGATTTCTGTATACAAGAGATTTTCTCCCCCAAAATAATTTTCTGTATTTCATTTTGTCATTGAATTGCATACTATGGACATAACTTGATAGTTTAGTTTTTTTTTTAATAGAAACTACGAAATATAATGAATAAAAATTTAAAAAAAATCAAAACCCTCTGCTCTGATGATGACCTATTGTTTACATATGCTTCCCTATGATTGTTATTTTATTCTATATTTAAGAAGATTGTTTTTGCATCTGATGTGGAGTGCCACACCTACTGTCAGTTCCTAGATGCTTTACTGCACATATCCCAACTGTGCTACTCATACGTTGAGCTGGCGAGGGCCGTTATCGAACCCGGAACCTTGTGGTTCCTTGGCGGATGCTCTACCGACTGGGTACATATGCATATTTGTGAAAGTGTTTATGTATATAATTCTTATTTCTAAACTCCGACAGTATTAAAAAACTCCCGGCTTTATAGTTTGTTATTACACAATACAAACATTTGTCTGAAAAAAAAAGAAAAAAAAAAAGAAAAGACCAAATCATCCGCACCTCCTGAAAAAAATCAGGAAGTACTATAAAAATGGCCAAAAGACAAAAAATACTGTAAGAGTTGCCTAAGTTAAATATACTAAAGTGCTCAATACAAAAAGTAGAGCTAATCTATTAATAATGGAGATTGTCTGTATTTCTGTCTGCAACAAAAACTAAGTCATAGCTCTACGTCACAGCTTACATCACAATATTCTTATGCTATGTACATCCAAAATTTGAGTAAGCAATTTTAAAAATTGTTTTTTACTCTAGTCCTTTTTTTTTTTCTTTACAGTAACAAGAAGTTAACTAAAAAAATTACAAATAGATACCTACGATTTTGTGGAAAATTGATGTGGAAAATATTCAAAATAATTGTTTGATTATTACATGCACGCAACATTTTATTTGAGAGGGATGGGGCTCAGTTTTCATTTCAAATTGTTTTGTTTTTGCTTTGTTTTTTTCTCCTTTAATAAATATGAGGATTTTGCTTACTTATGATACAAACCCTCTGACATTGAATTTTTAAATCCCACCCTCTCGGGCAATGTCTTTCAAAAATTAATTTTTACGACGCCCGGGGGTGTTTTCTGTTGCTAGTAAATAATAATAATACTTTATATAAACACAAACACATCCACATACATACATGCATATAATTTTGAGGGTTTTATATTTATCCTGTGCATAAAGTTTTAATTAGTAATGAGAGATGCATATTTGTACAGATGTCTAAGTGAATGCAACAGAAAATGTTATGACACCCTTTACACATGGTACAAAACAAAGCACTTTAAGATTGTGCAATCTACATTATGAAAAGATTGTCCAAATATTAATCTAGACTGACACAATGTTATACAAAGCAAAATAAACAAACAAAAATCAAATTTAAGTGGGTGGGTTTGCCTGGGTTTGCCTGGGTTTGCCTGGGTTTGCCGGTTTTTTGAGAGTTAACACAGATTTTGTTAGGATATCTAAACACCAGTCACAGAAATGCATGTAGCGACTTTCTCACACAGACGCAAAAGCGATGCAAAGAGGCTCATTGCAAAAACTCATGCACCTACGTGCACTGTAGATAAAGGGTGTAGGAATTGCCAACTCAATCAGAGAGCGTGATTCCTCAAACGTAGGGAATTTGGCGTAACAACATGAAAAACAAACAAAAATAATAACGAGACTTTGGAAAACCTACATATAAAACAACAATGTGGTTTAATCTCTCTCTCTTATTATATATATATATATATAATATATATATATATATATATATATATGTGTGTGTGTGTGTGTGTGTGTGTGTGTGTGTGTGTGTATGTGTGCGTACACACACATTGAAAAGATAAATGAAAAAAAAAACATAAGTATATTTGTATGGATGAAATTCATTTTATGCTGACGTGTTTCGACTGGAATCCATTTATATAGACAACATTCTAATTAAAAATTATCTTTAAAGTAATATAAAACAATAATAGAAAACTATATGTAAACATGTCGTCATCTTTAGAATATAATTTTTTTTTTTCTTTTTAAAAATCAAAATATTATCGCGATGTTCCTGATTCTTATGTTAGATTATTTCACGTGAAAGTGAATTTTCACGAGTCTTTTTAATTGATAACACAACCTACCACTAGCTCCTTCCTTATCTTCATTTAGTCTCAGTAAACAAACGATTGAGTATTCGGATTTGTAAAATTTACTGGTTATTTAATTAGTTATATTAGCAGTAGCATTAATTCGAGCCCATGAGCGACTAAGCCGTTCTGATAGCAACTTATTATAATGGAGATTAGGTATGTGTCTGCATGTAACCAAAACTACGTCACAATACCCTCAGTTTATCAATTATTATTTAATTTATTGTCAAAATCATTAATACATAGAATAAAGAACAGCCCTGTATACTCAACAATTAAGTATGCAATATTAAACGGTCCACATTGTTTGCTAAAATAAGTTTTTAGAAAAAATATAAGATTTCAAAAGATCTGTTCACATTTTTTTTACGAAAGAGCTGGGAAAAATATTTTTTTACACCTCCCTGTAAGCGAGTACTAAAAATGGATTGAATATCAAATCCGTGGGGTCATGAAGACAACGTAACGAAAACAGTGGGGGTTGCTGAAAAAGAAAC
The DNA here is from genome assembly GCA_023376005.1 of Doryteuthis pealeii. NCBI lineage: Eukaryota > Metazoa > Mollusca > Cephalopoda > Myopsida > Loliginidae > Doryteuthis > Doryteuthis pealeii. The sequence continues at coordinate 50,915,083 of CM042143.1, read as the reverse complement.
CCCCTTTTTATTGCTTCATAAAAATAGGCGTATTAATAGTCTATGGGCTATTTGATACTGGGATACCATTTGAGAAATTGATCAAATCATTCCCCACACACACAAAAAAAAGAATGGAGAATTGTTTTTTTTTTAGGGGGGGGGTTACCGTGGAGAAAAGGTCCGATATAATAACCAATAGATCGATCCTGCGTTTCTGGATGTTCGATGATTTGTTTGCCGGTGCGTATCAATATGAAATCAATAACTGCGTCTATGTAGTTGCTAATTTACCGTCGCTCTTTTCCCATTATGCAGCGCGGGAATGTCCGTCTATTGTTACAGCAATTATTGGGTTCTGCGCAAATTTGTAGTTGGTCTTTTGCTGGTCTGGCTGACATGTTCAAAGTTGAATTATTATAGATGCTATTTCGCTGCAGCTGTTTATTAGTGATATAACTCTAATACTCTGATTTTCAATTCACGAAAAAAGAAGGTTTTGTTCTAGCAAACACAGCGGTAGAAATTCTGCCTAGCAATTAACAAGTCTGGTCGTATGGGGTTCTATTGAAGTCATTGCAGTCAGAATCGATATCACAGTGTTAGTTAGGGAAGCGATACTTTGATTCCAAGTTGAATGTGCAGATACTACACTCTCACCCTAAACAGTAGTACAAATCCATACGTAAATAATCTGATCACTTTTACTATACTAATAAAGTATAATTGGGGGATCATGACCCTTCACAGCTTCCTTTTTTATCAATAACATCTAATTAGAATAACTTTTCGGGGTAGATATATTGAAGTGGTGGTACTAATACAGAATAGTGCGCGAGTGATAATATCATTAGATTACGTACAATAAGCATTACGTTTCACGGAAATACTCGAAACCTTTGAGACGCTAGAATTATGATTAGGGTAAGGGTTAGTGTTTGGCTACTGTGGGAGTTTCCGTAATCTAATGTTATTTATACGTAAAATGCGATTGTTTAGTAAATTTTAAAAAATTGAAAATATTTTAAAAAGATATACATTTTAAGGTACAAATGTAGAATAGCGCGCAAGAAATAATATTATTAGAATCGCATTTTACATATAAATAGTATTAGATTACGGAATCTCCCGAAGTAGCGTAACCCTAACCCTAAAATTAGCCCTAACCCTTACCTTAGCGTCTCAGCGGTTTCGGATATTTGCGTGAAATGTAATGCGTAATTTAATGATATTATCTCTTGTGCGCTATTCTGCATTAGTACCCATTTTAAAAATTGAAAAATAATTTGATACTAATACAGAATAGCGCGCAGAGACAATATCAGTAGATTACGTTTTAAAAGCATTACATTTAATTAAATTTCACAGAAATAACAGAAAACTTTTAGACGTTAGGGTTAGGGTTAGGCTACTTCGTGAGTTTCCGTAGTCTAATGCTATTTATATGTAAAATGGGATTCTAATTATATTATATCTTGCGCGCTATTCCACATTACCGGGTTAGAATTTAAACTCCTTTAGTAGATTCCGTTTTCTGTACCTATAACCCTTACGCTACCTGTTGTTCAATAATTTTTAATTACCCAGCAAATATTATTGGTAGGTAATTTTCATCTTGCTAATGGGAGAAATGCTATCGTCTTTTCCGTAAATTACGGGGAAACTGGACGAAAGAAGTTTTTAAAATTGCTTCATAAAATGCTGATTAAAATCGGGATCCTTGATAAATGAAGCAGCGTGCTTAATAACTTGTGAGTTTTCTGACAACACTCTGCCAGAAAATGTCTGACATGTCTGCTAACATCGTCAGCCCGGGGCTAATTTTTCTGGTAGGTAGATACAATTCGTTAAGAGAGAGAGAGAGTGGGAGGTGGTAGAAAAAAGCGACAAGCAAAAAAAAAATCAAAAGAAATTGAATAATAATAAGAAAACGAAACGAACTGATTAAAATGGGCAGACACATGTAAGTCAACAACTTGTCAAACAAGCAGAACGAAAAATATACAAACGAAACCGAAATCAGAGGAATTACTACATTTTTTCATTTTTTATTTTTTTTGTTAAGCAGTCGTAATTATCTCCCTTTTTGCCCCGGCACAATTTGTTTTACTCTGTCGACATTTTCTTCTTCCATTTTTTTTTTTGCGTCTTTTTTTATTCTATTAGTCTATTTTATAAAAGCGTTTGCCGTCTTCAATAAACATCTGAAGCCGTTAAGTGAAGAAGATTTGAAGAGACTCACCGTTTAACTTGAACATTCCCGCGCTGTGAATCAACACACGCATGCGCAATGAATCAACTGCCAGAATTTATTTAATGAATTGGAAACATCGTCAATTCTGCTTCTTCATTGGTTCTTGCTTTCTTGTTTCCCCAAAATAACGACTATTGACTTGGATGCAATAAAATTTAACAATACAAGAATGGACAAAATATTTCCCGGTTATTTTTGCAGTTACCTTAAAGGCATTTTTTTTATAATTCTAAAAAGATGATAAAATCTTAATGTCTTTATTAAAACCTACAATAGTAAAAAATTGGACCATATTACCTTTAGGCACCCTTTTTGATCTCGATTAAGAAAGGACATGTTTTTCATTTACACCGTCAATATCCGGTTGTTTGTTAGGGGTTAGGGTTAGGGATTAGGGGTAAGGTTAGGGGTTAGTTTTATAATTTAAAAAATCTAAAAATCGTCTGTTAAAACAACCGGATATTGACGGTGTAAATGAAAAACATGTCCTTTCTTAATCGAGACAAAAAAGGGGTGCCTAAAGGTCATATGGTCCAACAATTTTTGTTTGATTTACAGTTAAGTTTCACTGTAACCAGATCACCGATGTTAACCAGCGATGAGCTCGTTCAATTCTGAGATGTGCGACCATTTTAGAATTGCAGCCTGTGTTAATCAAAGCTTAGTAGATAATTTTATGTTATCTTTTATATGTCAGGAAAAGGGTATCTTGTAGACTAAAGTAACCTGCTCCGCACTGTCATTTGCGTGATAATGAAATCAGGTGGGAGTATAACGGCGATTGAACTCGCAACCTCCTGATCACCATTGCTGTCACCCCTGTTAGCAGAAGTGGTACGGCCACTGAGGGTAAGAAATACCTAGTTGCCTACTAGTTTCATAGTTTTTTTGTAAACTATCGTAGATTGAAAGTGTTACGTTCATTTCCTGACTCTATGCTACCAAACCTAAGAGGTAATTTACTTGTTACCGCTATCAAGGTCGCAGCAAAGGATTGTTGCGTTGCTGTTCCTACCTTAAGTGGTGATTGCTTTTTCTCCGTATATAAAGAGAACCGTATACATTTTAATATGTACTAGCGGGCTTTATTGCCCAGTGCCTGAGGCGCCTCTTTGAGGGGGAATGCCGAAGGGATCAACGCAATTTTTCACCCGCCACCCATGAGCTTCGATTTGTGGGTGGTCCCACGTTAATAGGGCCTTGTGCCTAACCCGTACAAGTGGGGTACGAGGTAAATATTATGTACTAGCGGGACCTGCGGCTATACCACAGTATTAATAATTTAACGTTTGATATGTTTACTTGAGAACTATGGCTAAATAGTTCAATATACAAAAAGTATAATAATCTTGATATCTCTCTCTCTCTTTCTCTCTCTCTCTCTCTCTCTCTCTCTCACTTTTAACGTCATATCCAGGACATTAAGATCCTCAGCCACAGCCTTCTAGCACATACATGATAAAAAGCGTTGGGACTTGCCATAAGAGCTATAGGGTTGGGACAATCATATAGGTGCTAGGCCTGCCAATTGATCGGAGGGGGCCACTCCGACGGCCCATCTAGCCTAAGGGCCAAATTGTTGTGTTGCATATCATGGATTTCTCAGCTACCAAGGCTTCATCCTTAAGCATCACATGTCGCCACCATGGCCCACAGGTTGCACCATTGAGTGGGTTTTGCCCCTCTTTAGAGGTGCAGTCGGTGATTTCTAAAGCCCCTGCCGATTTGGTATGCATACGTACTAGATCCATAGTTTATAGTGAAAAGCTTTATTTACAGAGAGAGAGAGAGAGAGAGAGAGAGAGAGAGAGAGAGAGAGAGAGAGAGAGAGAGAGAGAGAGAGAGAGTAACAAGCTATTCTTTTTTCAAACTGGAGTTATGCAATACTTACATAATATTATTGTTTTGTAAAGAAGAACAAGCCGTGCAAAAATGAAAATGTCACTAACTTAAAAAAGAAATTATCTACAAAACTTCCAGAACTTTTTTCAATGAATCTTATTATAATGGAGATTCAGTGTTTATTTGTCTGTAACCAAAACGACGTCACTACTTACGTCACAATAACCCCAATAATTTAATAAGTTTATCAATGTGTATTTAATCTATAGTCAAAATCATTAATACATAGAATAAATATTATTCATTAACGAGGTCTCTATGAAAATCTGATTTATAGTTGCCTCAATACAGCACATGTTATTAATGCGTTTAAAATCATGCAATGTATGATATATATCACTAAGATATTATGGTTTACATAATATATGGTGTGGTTATTTTGCATACTGGTTTTTAACCAAACCGTGTTTGATAAATAATTACTTGGTGTTATTATTGATATCTAACATTATTGTTTTATTCTCCAACGTATTAAAATCAACTCTATGAATGATTTTATATAGAAACCAATTAAAATATAATTGAAATAAGTGTAATCTTTTTATATGCATTCTTATTTAATTTCGTTAGTCTTTCTAACTTAATATACTTCATTACATTAAAACTTAAATACTTACGCCCAGAGGATTCATGTTCTTGTTAGTAATATTAATTTCCTAAGATCATATGAATATTCAAATTGGTAAATGTCGATTCTGTTATATGGATTTGTTTAACAATTTGTATTTAACGAGAAAACGTCGACGGGTACTTCAGCTAGTTCATATAATCTGTTAGTATCAACTAGAAAGTATATGCACCCTCCGGGTGCAAGTATTTAAGTTTTAATGAAATAAGATATTATATAAAATTAGAAACACTAATGAAACTAAATAAGAATGCAGATAAAATGATTTTAAACAGAGGAGGTATAATCGGAAAATAGAACAACGTTGAAACAACGTTGAAACAAACATCATTTCCCATCACTCCTGTCTTTCATTGCTAATTTTTCCTAATTGAACTATTTAGTTAAATTAGGAAGTAAAGAATAAAATTACAGTTATTTCTTCTTGTTAATGGATTTCTTTTAAATTTATCCCCGAGATTTTTCTCATATTCATTAAGATAAACCCAAGCAATTAGAAATCAAAAATACTAAGCACTTATTCATTAAAATCAAACTTTTAATTTAATATCAATATGCAAATTAGCCTTCCTGTTCACGTTGTAAACTGCTATTTTGTTGTATATATAAATACAATTGCATGTTAATAGTATGTTGATATGATCAACGGTATTAATGATAGAAAACAATTTTATTAATAATTGAGGCTTAAATAAAAATAAAATCATGGAGAATGTAACGTAAATAACTAATGAAATTGTTACTTAAGTTGTAATACAGTTTCGGTTACAGACAGACAAACACGCAATCTCCATTATAATAAGAAGATAATACCACAAATATAAATATCTGGCAAAGACTTTATTTTTCTTTCTTTTTGTTGTTATTGTTTACACACAAAAGGTGCGTAAGTGAATATTACCCCTGGCAAAAATTATGGAATTAGCACACTTAGAGGAAGTTCACCTTGTTTTGTTTTTGTTGTTCTGTTTTATTTAACAGTAAATAAACACAACATGCAGAAGATGTTTTCCTTTAATTGCTGAACATTCTGGCTTAAAAAATATATCTTAAAGTAAATGAAATTATTTAAATTAATTGTATAATTTTTCCCAAGTTATTCAGAGGAAAATATTATGGGTTGTATACACATTTTATTGTTATTTTTATCTACAGTATACATTCGTGTATTCTTTTTTTAATACCACTTGTATGTATATTATATACAAGGTGTGTCAAAAAAGAATAGATTTAAAACTTTTTTACACACCTTGTATTCAGAAGAAAATTAACGTTCCATTCATTGTTCATTTCTATCTTGGTAAATACAGCTTCAAACTCGGCACTTTTATGACACACCTTGTATTCTTAAAAAATAACCTTCCATTCATTGTTCATTTATATATTGGTAAATACTGCTTCAAACTCGGCACTTTATTACACACCTTGTATTCTTAAAAAGAATTGTCCCTTTCTATCTATATAAATACAGTTCAATCTTGATACTTTTATGACACACCTTGTATATTAGATGTTAAATGTTCTTTTATATGTAAATGTTTTTTTTGTCTTTCCTTCCGTTGTGTTCTGAGTTAGCATATCACAGATATAAGTAAAATCGTCGGGGATGCCTAATGTCGGTATAGCCAATCAGCTAGGGAGTCTATCCCTTTTTCACTAGCGCTAGACCAGGAGATTGTTTTTTTGCGTCTGAGGTGGAGCGCCACACCTACCATCAGCTCCTTACTTTACCGCACAGATCCCTGTGCTACTCATACGCTGAGTTGGCGAGGGCCAGTATCGAACCAAGAACCTTGCGGTTTCTAGCCGAACGCTCTACCGACTGAGCCAACCCGGCCCTTTAGATGCAGATATACTAATGCAAATATTGGCCCTTTGGTGAGCAGGTACTCGACTAGATATCTTCTCTGATGCCAAGCATTCCCAATAGTTCCTATCATATCTGAAGCCCTAGCCGACAGGGCTGTTTGCGTTCGGCTTTTAGGTCTTTTATGATCTCACTGATAAGATAAAGGGAAACACTTTCGAAGCTGTAGTCATGTCAGTGCTAGTGGACGGCTGTGCCACTTGGACTCTAAAGAAATGCTTAAAGATAAATTAACAGTTCGATATGAATAGACTGATATAGATAGTTGGGTACTGATGCCAATGAAAATAACGGTATATACGAGACTGATATTTTTTAAAGACATACTGCATCTTATTATTATTAGCAAAATAAAAAAAGCCCTCTGGGCGACGTAAAATAAATATTACCTGATGGGATGGGAGCTGAAAATTTAATATCAGAGTTTGTATCATAAGTAAAGTAAAATCATCAAATTCATTAAAGGAGTAAAAAATAAAATAAATTCATTAAAGGAGTAAAAAATTAAAAAATTGAAATGGAAACTTAGTTCTGATAACTTTAAATACATATTAAAATAAAACAAACTATATATAGATAGATAATATCAGGTATGTATTCATTAAAACTTGTTTAAAAACCAATGAGGACTGTCTAACATTGCATGCTCAAATTTTGAGTGTATTTATTCTATGTTATAACGGTTTTAGGTAGTGTGACG
>CM042143.1:50872753-50902753 GCA_023376005.1 Doryteuthis pealeii | reverse complement strand
AATGTCTGTCTTACAAGTTTCAAAAGTCTGGGTTACAGAAGGTAGAATTCACAGAGATCTTCGAAACAAACAGATCAAGTAGAAGAAGTAATATTGGCCCGGTTACACATTGGTCATACAAGGTTTACACACTCTTTTATGCTCAAACAAGAGGATCAACCACGGCGTGGGACATGCCAAACACCCTACACTGTCAAACATTTTCTCATGGCGTGTGGAGCTTTCGCTCCAATCAGAAATATTTTTTTTCAATGCAAACAATATGAGGGTTCTGTTTGAGAATACTGACATGGATGACATTTTATCCTTCTTGAGATAAATAAAAATTATGAATCAGGTATAAAATACATCCACGAAATACATCTACCAAAAACACCTGTAAAAGAAACTTTTTAAAAGAACCAAATTTTATCTCACACTAATAATTTTAAAAAAAAATTTTGCATTAAATAACCCACAGGGTTTTTATACCATTAAAAAACCAAACCAATCTGAACCAAACCAAAGAAAGCCAATGAAAAATATTTGTATCGATTTGAAAATATTAAGAATTTGAAACAGAAACATTTATCAAAATGACTTGTTTCAGCATTAAATGACCCGAAAGGGTTGATATGCCGTAAAATAAACAAATTAAACCAAATACAATTTAAATAATGTATCAACTAAAAGGAAAGGTATTTTAATTTATAAAAAAATAATGTTTACTTTTCTTCTTAGGAATACACGTCATCTAGATACAACCACAAACTTTGGTAATTGGTTAGTTGGTTTGATGGATTTTAACGGCATATCAACCCGCTTAGGTTATTTTTCATTCATAGCGGTAAGGAAACAACATTTCTATATCTATATTTACACTTTTGTAGTGAACGATTTTAACGATATTTTAGCATCGTCGGACATTGTGTTAAGGGGTTACTTTTTCATGGTATTGGTAAGGCTTGTTTATATTTTTTGGTATAATTTTACATCTCTCAAAAAAGATATATCATCTACTTTGAGTTTTTCCAATAAATCTTTCATATCATTTGCATTAAAAAGTGTTTTTTTATGAGAGCAAAAGCACTACATTCTATGAGGAAGTGTTTAACGGTGCAAGATGACAGATTTTGGTAAGTATAAGTGTTGGAACATCGTGTTTAAGAATAATACAAAAGTACTATATTTTATCACTGATTTACTGTTTCTATGTTTATCTTTATAAGCAAGGAATAATTATTTGATCAGCCTATTACTTTGTCTGCTTGATCTTCAATTGGCGGACGATCATGTCGGGCTCAGGTGATAAAAACAAACACAAATTAGTTTCTATCTGGTTTTTAACAAATAGAACTAGATGAACAAAGCTGAATATGAATAACATTAGAATTTCATTATCATGGGGAAATTATTGGGATAGATGGCATTGTATTGAAGGGTCGAGAAGATTGTGATTACCAAACCTTATTGGAAGCAATATGGCTGCCATTTAGGATGAGACCTTTACGAACAGTTTAATCGCATCATAACGAATAGCAATAAAATGCGATCAATTCATAATTAATATTGAACTGCTTTTCGACCACGTTCAACCTGAACAATGTCCGGAATTCAAGTGTTAAATCCGCCCAGCAAAAATAATGAGCAGGATCTTGCTAAAATATTTTGCCTTTCTCCCAAAATGACAATGCATTATTATATATTAAGCACAAACAATTATGTTTTCTGCAATCTATATTAATAATTTGGAAGATTTTGTCTGACACCTATAACCCCAAACCGAAAGTTTGATTCTGCTATATGTTAAACCACGTATGAATTCCTTTAACCTCTTCAAGACATCGTGTCACCATGCTAATAATCCCCCACCCCAATTTCATTATCAATCTGAGGTTTACTTAGGGGCGCCCATCTTCTCTCCCACGTGACAGGTTTTACTGGGTTACATAGTACCAGTAGCAAGGAGAGATTAGCGATGTATCCTTAGTACCAGTAGCAAGGATAGATTGCTGATATGTCCTGGGTATGACTCAAAAGTGTATTCGGTGGTAAGTATACGGTTTTTGGTAATTTTGTTTAATGGTACATCAACCCTTGTGGGCTATTTAATGCCAAATCTTTTTTTGTATATATGATTTGCAAGAGAATAGTTTGTGGGTAAATATTTTTGTTTGGTTTGGTTTTATATACTGTTAGAATTAATTTCCATTAACTTCATGTGTATCAATACATCGGTAAACATAATTCTATGTTAGATTTTCTCATGACGGTTGTCTTTTTGTTTGTTTTTCGTTTAGTACTGTAATTATTTCTCAAGGGCGTCAGAACGAATCACAAGCAGTCCTGTCGGCTGGGGCTTTAGAATACACCGACTGCACCGCTGCAGAGAAGTAAGACCCATCCCCATGGGATCACCTGTTGGTTGTGGGTGGCGACCCGTAGTGCATAAGGATGGAACCCCAGGGGCTGGGCAGTCCATGACATGCAACACTCCACTTTGGCCCTTATTTAGACTAGACGGTCGGTCGGAGAGGCCTTCTTCGATCAATCGGCTGGTCATGTCAAGCCCTAGCACCTATATGATTGTCCCAACCCTATTGCCATTATGGAAAACACCCAACCCTTGTTTATCACATATGTGCTAGAAGGTGGTGCTTGCGAGCCTTAACGTCCTGGGTATGACATTAAACTATCTGACGGTGATATTCCAATTTTGGAGCTCTGAGGGAATGTGGAGTACCCCCTCATAACCATTACTCCTAGCTCACTCTGAACCGGAGTGGTAGTACCTGTTAGGGTCCCATCTATGGGTTAAATAGAAAAAAATGAGTTTAAAAATGTTAAAAAATGAGTTTAAAAAGGTTGAGTACTTAACAAGAATGAATAAAACAAAACGTCTACGGCATAAAATAACCCAATAGGGGTTGATACGCAGTAAAATCCAACCAACCAGCCAACCAACCAACAAATCACAAAAAGAAACTGAAGTGAGACTTCAAGACGAATGCAAATTCAGCCAAAAGCAACAAAAATCTGAGGTAATCGAAATATTGCGCTTACAACTTGAAAGAGAGAGAGAAAAAAAGTTTTCCTGTTTTTTTTTTCCGAAAATAAAGAATTTCTTCGTTTATCTACTCGTTTCTTGTTGTTCATTTTTGTATGTCGTTTTTTTAAAAGATCCTCACGGTAACTAAACTGGAATCCCCATCAGTTACGCCTGGGCTTGTCTGGTGAGGTGGGTGTGTGGACTCCCAGCATCAATAAAAACAAGAGGGCGGATGAACTCCAGGGCAGCCAAAAGCCATCCACATCGATCGTAGTAGGCTTGGGGTACTTAATCCCGAAATGGGGTAGATAGGGCTCCTTAGCCTTGGACGGCAATCCATCTAGACAAAGAAACATCTTAGAAATCCTCCGCTGCCTCGCGGCTATACCTTATTCCAAAGAAAGGCTAGAGGAGTAAACCTCGAAATCAAACCAGTAGTTGGAGTTCCTAAGGTAGTTTAATGATGAACTTCAGCGCTCTCCGGCAACTCCTGCGGCACTATCATTACCAAATTGCATTGTTTTTGTTTTGGCCGTTTATTTGGACCACAACGGCAGTGTGGAGCGGAGGTACCTGCTGCTTATGTGACAGCTTATCCACCATATCAACTCGCCCATCGTCTCTAGAGACGGATGGATGTCAGTGACACGTAAAACAGTTGGGTTTCCAGTGTGAGTGTGTGTGTGTGTGTGTGTATTTGTGTTTGAATAACGGCATTCACCAGATGTGAGTTAACGGGCCCCATACGTTGAATTGACGTATGCGTGAAGTTTCTATGAGATTCGGATGCGAATGTGGTCCTCAGCCACATTCGTGAGCTTCATAGTCCGCGACTGCTCATCGATCCCGTAGACCAGAATTTCTTCTTTGTTTTTAACATTTAACGCTTGAATGGTCTGCTGTCGGTCACACAATTAATTAGCGAGTGGCTTACTGCGGGATACCCAAAGACGTAGAGGCCACCGTCACCAGAAGCCGTCGGATCCCGGGCAGATGCAGTTCTGGAATTTTGGGCATCGCAACGATTACAAAACCGTGTGTTCGGCGCTTTCACACCATGGAAATGCTAATTAGACTATTTCACTCTGTTATAAATAGAAGGATCAATATCATCATGGACCGCAATTACAATGGGAACCTAACAGCTTCCAGAGACGTCTAGTTATTGATTAAAGTATGGTTAATTAAAATATCTTAAACTTTAACATTTGTTGGAGTGTACAGTTTTTAATAATTGACTCTCACCAAGATTCGTTTGACGTTTAAATTATATTTTTCACTTCATTCTGAATGAAAATGTCATATCACGGCTCAATTGGCTTTGTTTCTCGTTTCTTGGGTATTTATTCAAATTCTATATAATGATTAGTTTTGACATGGAATTATCGACAGTATCTTTGGGATGAAAGAGACACAGAGAGAGAGAGAGAGAGAGAGAGAGAGAGAGAGAGAGAGAGAGAGAGAGAGAGTAAAGAAACTTAAAGAAAAGTAGAATGTTGTCTTCTAAGTACTAAATTGTTTCAATTGTTGCATTGTCGATATAGTACATTGTGACTTGATTTTAATAATGGATAATTATTTCATATCCGTTCCAAGAAATAACTAATTATAACTAATAATATTTAGCTAACTATAATTAGTAATATTTAATTACAGGTAAATAATTATGTTAGACAAATGATTCGTGATTTTTTAAAAAGTTTGGAGATTAAGTACAATCGGTTATGTCTTGCAGCAACATGGATTTCTGCTATTTATTTGTTATTGTAAGAAATCATATCTCAATGAAAGCTTTCTATTTCCATGGGCAAACCATTGCTAACCATCATACCACGATGGGACGTCCTACAATATATACAGATTGTTGGCATCCATCCGTCTACTAGAGACGATCGCAGTTTAAAAAACGTGGAACCGCATAACCTGGGCAGGTTAATATGAAGGATGAGCTGTTGTCCAAGCAGCAGGTACCACACTGCCACAACGGCAAAAGAAACAGAAAACAATCACATCACCTTAGAACTCCAGTTCTGGATTTTATTTCTGATTTTTCTCCTCTAACCTTTCCTTTGAATAGGCGGAGGTTTTATAACAGACTTTTCCTTGTCTAGATTGATTGCCGTCAAAGGCTAAGGAGCCCTATCTACCCCATTTAGACATTTATGGGATTAGTAAGTACCCCAATCCTACTACTATCGGTGTGGATGATCCGTTGGTTCCCCCCTGGAGCTTATCTGCCCTTTTAGAGCTCTTGTTTATAGTGATGCTGGGTGTCCACATTCACCCAACCGATTCGAGGTGCTCTTCACCAGTTGAGTAGCTGAAGGAAGTTGAAGCGGTTTGTCGGTCACCTCACTGGTGCTACTTCTGAAACGTATTTCCCACCACCTAACTGAGCTCAAATCCACTGTTTAGTCTCTGTGAATTTTCAGCAAACGTCGATGAATGCCGAGTAGGGGATAAATGTCAAATAGCAGATGAATATCGATGAATGCCGAGTAGAAGAATGATAGAGAGAGGGAGTGAGCCAGCAGAAGCGATAACGCCAATCTGTTTCAATCGAACATAATGAAAAGATGAAAAGTAGAAAAAAAAGAAAAGAAAAAAAGAATGAGATTGAGTTAAATCAAGATTATTATACTTTTTACATATTGGATTATTGCCAATAGCTCTTAAGTAAACATATCAAACGGTGCAATTTTGTAATTTTTTACTGCGTATATGAATTCATAGATACATCTCTGCCATTTACTCTGACTGTCCTCAGTAGCTATCTGTAACAAGACCAAAAATGGTCTATTGACGGTAATGTTCAGTCTCTGCTGCCATGACACCAACACTGTTTTCAGAAATTATTTGGCAATATAATAGAATAAGTAGCATTGTTTTTAGCAGTTTTCTTACAAGCATGGCTCTTGTTTATTGCTGATGAAGAATGCATAGTCAACGGTGGTTGATATGTGATAAAATAGTGGTTGGTAGCTGAAAACCTGCTCTATTCAAGGGTATTATTTGGATCTCTGTGTCTGCTTTAGTTTCCATGGAAATAGACAGAAGGCTTTGCTTTCAGAGTGACCAGCTGCTGTGGACTAGCCTGCGTAGAGAGTGAATGCGCTGGTCCAGGACTATTTATACAGAGCTGTCTGAGAACATCGGAGTGATAACTGAACCTGCAAAGGCCCCAAAGGGCCTGTGTTCAGAGTGCTTCGGCCTCTGGGTGGCTAAGTAAAAATTAACGGCGTTGATTCCAGGGGGCTATCCCCCAGGCAATACATGCCCCCTTGATTTAAAGGGACAGGGCTGGGTTTATTCTTGTTCATTGACCTTAAAATTACATAGCCAATGATAATGACTATTTAAAAAAAACTATATATTAATACTCGTGTTCCTCAATAGTACGACCGTTATCATCTTGCAACAGGCTCTGGTTAAAAAGGAGACCGTCCAAATTGTCCAAGATCCAATGCAAAAATGTAAATAATGATTATCTACTGTTGCTTATCCACCGAATTCTTATTTCTTATAAGTATCGCCACCTCAGCTAAATAATGGAAATTCCGTTTTTATTATAAAAAAAGAAATAATGAAAAAGGACATGCTACACGGATAAATATAATAAGAAAGTAAAAAAGAGAGTGTGGGAAAGATAGAGAGACGAGGGGAGCACGCGGAAACGATAACGCTAATCTGTTGAAATCGATCATAATGAAAAATTGAAAAGAAGGAATGAAAGATAAAATGAGAGAGAGAGAGAGAGAGAGAGAGAGGAGAGAGAGAGAGAGAGAGAGAGAGAGAGAGAGAGAGAGAGCATTAAATCAAGATTATTCTAGTTTTTACATATTGAACTATTTCGCAATAGATCATAGGTAAATATATCAAACGTTGTAATTATTAGATTATTATCATATTGTGATATATCCACAGGCACTGCTAGTGTTGATTTAAATCTGAAAACTTCTTCAATCCAAAGGTGTCATTGTGATCTCTGTATCTCTTGTAAGGCATTTCTTTTGGAACATCCCCACAAACGTTGTGTAGTTCCACTGAATTTCTCATACATGCCCATAATTTCGCATAAAAATACCCCTCTCACGGTCTCTCTCTCTCTCTCTCTCTCTCTCTCTCTCTCTCTCTCTCTCACACACACACACACACACACACACACAAATGCATATTTTGATCATGGAGTACCAACATTTATACAAACATACACATAAACGTACAACGTGTTCTTTATCAAGAGAAACCTGAAGGACTTGAATATCCCCATAGGCAGTTGGCAAGACGCAACCAGAGACCGATTAAATTGGAGGAAAATGATTCGCGTGGTGTCATCATCGGATACGATGGACAGCAAGTAGTAATACACATAAACATGTACACACACACACACACACACACAGAGTGTCTTTCAATCTTTTTTTTATCCAATTGTGTTATTGTAATCTCTGTATCTCATGTAGTTTCCGAAGAAATAAATCGGAGGCATTACTTTTGGAACATCCCCTTAAACATTGAGTAGTTAACTGCAAACGCAGAAATGAATTTCTCATACATGCACATGCTTTCGCATAAAAAAGATGCTCTCCCCCTTTCACGGTGTTTGTCTTTCCATGTCTATACAAACGCATCTTGTGATCATGGAGTAACACCATATATACACACACATACACATAAACACAATCTGTACACACACACACACACACACACACACACACACACACACACAGTGTCTTTCAATCTTTTTTTCCTTATGCACATACATGTGCACACATGCATACACACCCACGTCCTTCGAATTACTCAATATTTAAAATCCCAACTTAAGTGCACATTTAATTGCATGAGTCAGTCGTCATATTTCCGGTAACAAAAGGTTCCCCTCCCACTCGCCTCTCTTCCAATATTCGCCATCAACCATCCCCCTCATCTCTATCCCTCTTACTCTCTCTCTCTCTCTCTCTCTCTCTCTCGTTCACCCTCTCCTGTGCGTTCTTTGTCGTGCGCTGCCAATCTCAATCCTTTTATCTGATCTTCGTCCGCGTCTTGTGCTCGTGTCAAGTTCGGCTGCAGTGGAGTTGATAGCAGAGATAGGTAACAATAACGACACACACAATCAGATTGACATGGGAAAAGAAAAGAAAGAAAAGGGTGAAACGGTATGAGAGAGAGAGAGAGAGAGAGAGAGAGAGAGAGAAAGAAAATCCCCCCCCAAAAAAAAGATAGCAAAGATAGGTAACAATAACGACACACACAATCAGATTGACATGGAAAAAAGAAAGAAAGAAGAGAGAGAAAAGAGAGAGAGAGAGAGAGAGAGAGAGAGAGAGAGAGAGAGAGAGAGAGAGAGGGGGGGGCCGGGGAAAGAAAGGCAAACAGAAAAAAGATTTCAGAAATAGGTAACAATAATGACACACAATCAGATAGAGATAAAAGAAAAAAAAAAAAAGAAGTGAGACGCACGAGAGAGAGAGAGAGAGAGAGAGAGAGAGGAGAGAGAGAGAGAGAGAGAGAGAGAGAGAGAGAGAGAAGAAAAAGAAAGTAAACAGAAAGAAGATAGCAGAGACTGGTAACTATAACACACAGATTTAGAAAAGAAAAAGGAAGAGGTAAAGAGAGAGAGAGAGAGAGAGAGAGAGAGAGAGAGAGAGAGAGAGAGAGACGAACAGGATTAATGAGAGTGAAGAAGAGAATTAGAAAGAGGTTAGGGAAAAGCTTGATTTAATAAACTGAGGAAGAGAAATAAAAGACGTGAGACAGACAACTTTGGACCAATCTTTACTATTTGTACAGCGAGGTTCTCTTGTGTCAACGTATTTACCCAAAAACACCAATGTACACAACAGACCCCCCCCAAAAAAAAATCAGTACCCCCAAAACAAACAAACAAAAAACAAAATCGAAGCATTGAACAAGAAATCTATGTAACTATACCTATATATAGGGTAGTTGGTCGGTATGTATGTACGTCTGAATTAAATTCCGAAAATCTTCGGAACCGGGGGTCGCACAGGCTTCGGCCCTGGATCTTACAAGCTAATAGCGTTGATCTCAGGGGGCTATCTCTCCAGGCAAAATCTACCCCTTCAATTTAAAGGGATAGAGCTGGGCTTATTGCCCAGTGCTTGAGGCGCCCCCTTGAGGGGAATGCCGACGCAATCAACGCATTTTTTGCACCCGCCACCCTTGAGTCACAGCTTATGGGTAGTCCCACTTTAAAAGGGCCTCGTACCTAACGTTTTTGGCAGAAAATAACTCAACAAGGGTTGACATGTAGTTTAGTGTCTTAATCAGGATATTTTAATCACCAGAAATTTACATGCTTATAATAAAAAAAAAAGAAAAAAAAAAGAAAAGAAAAGGAAAAGCGCAACAACAACTCAGTCAATAAAAATCAACACTTAGAGGGAAAAATGGGATCAAGTCTCCAATAAGCACCCTTTGTTGTTTTTTACGGCATATCAACCTCAGTGGGTTATTTAATGCGGTTAAAGTTTTGAAATAAATCAATTCTTAATGAATAATACAATTTTGTTTATCAACTCATGTTTTTCTATTTAACCCATAGATGGGACCCTAACAGGTACTACGACTCCGGGTCAGAGTGGACCAGGGAGCAATGGTGATGAAGGGGTGCTCCACATTCCCCAAACCTCCAAAACTGGAACCTCATCATCAGATAGAGTTTAACGTCATTCCCAGGACATGTAGACCCTCAGTCACTGCCTTCTAGCACCCATATGATAAAAAGGGGCTGGGGCTTGCCATAAGGGCAATAGGGTTAGGAAAATAATGTAGGTGCTAGGGCTTGACGTGACCAGCCGATTGATCGGAGGGGGCCTCTCCGATCGCCCGTCTAGCCCAAGATAGGCCAAAGTGGAGTATTGCAAGTCATGAACTGCTCATCCATCTGGGCTCTATCCTTAAGCATCACGGGTCGCCTCCCACGGTCAACAGGTGGCCCCATTGGGGGTGGGTCTTAACCCTCTGTAGAGGTGCAGTCGGTGCATTCTAACGCCCCACCGACAGGGAGGTCAAGCTATTGAGAGGTCCTCATTTTAACTCGTCACCGGTAAGTTTTACTTCAAACATAATTATAAACAAAACAAACTGATATATATCTAACAAAAACAAATTTTACAAATTGCGAAAATCAAGTTTATGAATATTTCTATATATATTGAATAATAAATTAAAAAAAACAAGCAAATAAACCAAAGTCACATTTTTATACTAAAATAGTTTTTATTTAATAAGAAGAGAAATGCAGACAGTTTTATATTTACAAAATATTTTTTATGTTTATCTAAATAAATGGATGTTGTTCAGAAATAGTATCACGCAATTTGAAAAATTTGTTTTATCAGATTCACTATAAGTGGAAAAAATCGTCAGTTTGTTTGTTTATAATTAAGCTTGAAGCGAAAATTACCGGCGACGGTTAAAATGTGAACCTTTCAATAGCTTGAGAACCTTGGGTGCTTATTGGAGACCTGATCCGAAAAATGTGTAACTCGTTAAATCTCTTAAGTGTAATTCATGTATATTATTTTTAATATTCTGGGTGTTTTAAAAGATTTGGTATCATTTGAGTTGTACTAGGTGCTTCAGAAAAAATGATATTTTGTAATCTAATAACTTGACCAATTCTCATTCAAATGATCTCAAATTTTAACTGTACAGTGGTACCGTGATTTACAAGTTTAATTTGTTCTGCTTGTATATTTCCTCGTATATTGAATCAATTTTCCTCATTGAAATAAACTGAAATGCTATTAATCCGTTCTAGTCCCCTTAAAAATCACTCTATTTTTTGTTGCATGTTTCAAATAAAAAAAATAGCACTGCATTGCATAAAAACATAACAAAAATAGAATGTAATAAATCATGTGATTAAATATGTTTTAAGGTTGTTTTTTTTATATAAATAATACTTTCTTTTGGCGTAATAAATTTAGGAACTTAAATATTTTTAGTGAACTTATTAGCATAAGCGTATCTGAAGCTCGCACGTAGCTGAAATTCTAACTGTCAACACAAAGCAAAATATCAACTGAGTAACAGCTCGTAACTCGAAAAACTCGTAAGCTGTGGCATTCGTAAGTCAAAGTACCACGGTATATGTAGAAACTGTATTGAGGCGCGTGGCATAATGTCGTAGGAAAGGGACTCGTCGTCCCGAGTTCAATTCCTGGACTGAAACTGCTTGCATTTCATATGGCGCTAATACCCTTGGGAAAGGTATGAATCCAAGTATACTATTGGTAAATAGTAGGGTAGACTGGGTTCTTCAACCTTTGGTAAGGCAACCTGTCTAGGAGAAGGAAAACTTTAAATTTAAACCTGTTAAACTCCGCTTAAGAAATTGACCTTGTGTCGCGTCCTGCTCGTGCGGAGGGGTTGGTATATATATATATATGTATATGTGTGTGTGTGTGTGTGTGTAGAAACAATTCAAAACTGTATTTTTAATGTTGAAATCCCTTTTCTTTCCCATTAAATGACATTTTTTACTTTACCCCCCCCCAAAAAAAAAAAAAAAAATTTTGAAGTTATTGAAAAAGCCCTGTCAGCTGGGGCTTTAGAATACACCGACTGTACCTCTACAGAGGGATAAGACTAATTCTACGTGATAGAAGGCGGTGGCTGAGGGTCTTATTGTCCTGGTTATGACGTTAAATTCTATCTGATGATGAAGTTCCAGTTCTGGAGCTCTGGGGAATGTGGAGTACCAATTGATCACCATTCATTCGCACTCACATGTCCACTCTGACTCGGAGTGGTAGTAACTCTTAGGGTCTCATCTATGGGTTAAATAGAAAAAAAAGGACGTTTTAAAAAATATGTTTAAAAATGAGTTTTTAAAGTATATATTATATTTTTGCTTGAAGGCAATTACAATGCGTGTATCGCATAAAATTCGATACTTTTTTTTTTATAGAAAATGAACTTGACAAGTGTAATCCCGGCAAACGATCCTCGGTGTGTTCGTACATACTGTTTCGACTTTATTAAGTCTCATCAGCGATGTATACATCGCTAAAGTCGAAACAGTCTGTACGATGTTCTACACACCGAGCGATCCTTTGCCCGGATTACACGTCAAGTTCATTTTCTATAAAAAAAGTATCGAATTTTATGCGATACATGCATTGTAATTGCCTTCAGTAAAAATATAATATATACTTTATTCAACAATGCTTCTAAAAAAACAAACATCCAAAAATCTTATTCAGTTTTTAAAAATTGAGTACGCATCAAGAATGAATGAAACAAAACTTTTCAGCACAAAATGACGCAGTGGTTTGACATGCCGTAAAATCCCACCAACCAAATGTTTATTTGAACGAGAATTGGAAATAATGAAATCATATCATTTTTTTGAAACTGTATTTTTCAACAAAACCGTAAAAAATTTTCACTGAACAATATCAATTTCTTAAGATAATATGAAAAAAATATTAGTAAATCCATTTTTCTGTCAATTGGAATTGTCTCTCATATTAATTCTCACCGTGTGTCATTATTCAGAATAAATGTTTTTATTAACAACAAAAGATTGCAAAATTGACAACTTCAATAAAAATGTTGACCTCTTAGCCGGTGTAAGCTGGTTAATTATAAACATTTATTTAAAAAGATGAAATGAAGTGAATAATCGTATCTACAAAAGATAGGAACAAAGTGATTTTACGAACAAAAACTTTGGAGCTGTTCATCGCGGCCTACGTTGAGCAGAGCCGACTGCCTGGGGTTTAGTTGAAATAAATGTCGCTTTTTTACATTACTCATAGTCTAAGAATATTTTTGCGTTTTCAATTCCCGTAAAACATTTTCATTCTTCGTGCCTTCTCTCACGACATTTCAATTCTTCCAAGCTGAAACAAATGTCTTGAACGTTACTCACATGAATAAATTAAAAACTCCATTGCTGCGTAATTCAGTTTTCTTTAAATGCATTTTGATTCAGTTCTCGGCGGGAAGCGGCGCAGTTAACTTTTGCGCGCCAAAAGCGCCGAAGGTTACAACACATTGGAGACACGGGTTCACACTCGTTCCTAAAAGTTGGGTCTCATATTTGACTGGGTAACAGCGAGATGATTTTAGGCGCAGAATCAAAAAATAAAGGTTTTACAGTATTAAAATGAATAAATAAATAAATCCAAATACATTGCTTTTCACCAACACACGCATGTGGAAAAAATGCCATTGTCATTTTATCATATTTATTATTAAAATAAAAGTTTTATATTAGAAGTAGAAGCGGCTACCCAGTTTCGTCTGGGTATGAGGGGGGGGGGGCAAAATACCTGGTGTATTGATTTGTTTACTTTGGAGATTTACAAATGCTGGAGATTTTTAAGTAGAATTTCAATGCTATTTCTAAGTATATTTTAATTTTGAAATATCTCCGAATATAAATAAAATCTTCATGATTTTTGCACAAAAAACAACGACCGGCGATATCTAATATATATTTGCTTTTTTTATTTCATAATTTCATCTAGACTTACATATATACATACAAACTGCTCGTTATATATGTATAGATTATTTATGGAGGCGCAGGGTCTAATGATTAGAGTCGTAGGAAATGGACTCGTCGACCCGAGTTTAATTCCTGGACTGAAGCTTTTTTGCATTTCACATGGTGCTAATACCCTTGGGAAAGGTATGAATCCGATTCTCCCTTCAGCTATGGTTGAATAGCAGAGCAGACTGGGCTCAACCATGGCTAGGTAACCAGTCTAGGAGAAGGAAAACTCTGAATTCAAACCTGTTAAACTCCGCTTAAGAAATTGACCTTGTCTCGCATCCTGCTCGTGCGGAGGGATCGGTAACTATATATATATATATATGTGTGTGTGTGTGTGTGTGTGTGTGTGTGTAGATTACTGTAATTCGAACATATTTTAGTATGTGGCTAGTATCTTGGCTATAGTGCAGAATTGAGCACCGATTGGCATCAGTCGACTGAAACTCTTTCAAGTCACTTATTAAAAAATGCCATCGTCTTTATCCTATTTATTATTAAAATAAAAGTTTTATGGTTCTGTTTACATTTTGTCGTCTCGGACTCCTGCCCTAAGTAACGCTAGGTGTTTCCTTGTCGGCGTAAATCCGGCCAAACTTAGGCATTTTCCGAATTATGTTTCTAACTTTTTGTAAAGGGGGATTGTAAAATATGTAAATTGATTTGCCGATAAAAAGCGTGGGGATGTAAAATATCTACATGTATTTGCCGATAAAAAGCGAGAAACGCAACGTGGTTCACATGCGGTAAATATCTAAGAGATTTACGCCTAACACCGCCAAGGAAAAAATAGCGTAAATTAGGAAAGGAGTCTGGGACGACAAATATTAATAGGCCCACTTTTATATAAGAACTAGACAAAACGTTGCTTGTTGGCTCACCCATTCAGCTCTGGGTAGATGATTGGGATTAGGAAAAAGTAAGTTTGCAAAGCGAATTAAATTTAAGAAAAAAAATGAAATAAATAAATACGGTCGGAGAAACGAAAAAAAAAAATCCATTAAACTCATTTTGTAAGATTTCTAAGAAAGGTTTGATCTAATTTAAATTTATTAAGAGCCAAGATGTTGAAGCTACTGGCTCGCTGCTTATGAAATTTAACATACAAATACGTTTTGCACATTCAATCTCTCTCTCCCTCTCTCCCTCTCTCTCTCTCTCTCTCTCTACGCTCAGTGAGAAACTAACATATATAACGAGGAGGTAATCAGAATATACATAGAGAGGGGAAAGTGATGGGCAGAATGTAGAGTAAGACACGGGTCAGTATTGACTTAATTACAAATTACGACTAATTAGAACCAATTAAAATGGATTTTTTTCAAACATAACTCAATCCTAAAATTAAGGAATAATTTAGCATAACTTTCGTGTCATTAAATTAAACAGTAAAAAAAAGTCTTTAGGAGGCAAACATTGATTCGCTCAGCTTTAGAATAATAATAGATTGTCCTAATTGGAACATAATTCCCGCCAGAAATGAGAAGATTATTAATGTATGTGTCGACACTTCTTCTTGAACTGAGCACAGGCGAGCATCGATCGACTGAAATCCTTTCAAGTCGCTCGAATAAACAGAGGTGAAAAGAGATGCAGATAAAGGAGTTTGAAGTATACAAAGTAATTCTCCGAGAAGGGGGGTTATTTGTTTAACGGCATATCAACTCCTTATGGGTTATTTAATGCCAAAAGTTGTTTGCACATAGTTATGTATGATAGTATTCTTATCTAACACAAATAGTGTAAATGCTATTGTATGATTTTAAGTATTCCTATCTAAAATAGATAATTCATACATAACCATATGCTTTAACTATTATATTTATTTGCTTGCATACAGTTATATGGTTTCAATAATTCCAATCTAATACTAATTATTTTCGAACATATCTATTTGACATATAGATGGGACCCTAACAGGTACTGCCACAACGGGTCAAAATTAACATGTAAGTAAGGGCAAGAAAGTGGTGGGTTGGTTGGATGGTTTTTACGGCATGTCAACCCTTCAGTGATTTATACAGAAAATGTTTTTGTTTTATTCATTATTTGGGGGTATTCAAATTCTTTAAAAACTCATTTCTTCAAGACATTCTTTAAAATTATTTTTTTTATCTATTGAACCCATAGCTGGTACTACCATTTCAGGTTAGAGTGGACCTGGAAGTAATGTCAACAAAGTGGTTACTCCACACTCGTGGTGTTTCCTTAGTTTTAGGATTGAGTTAGAGAGGAGGAGATTGGAAAAATTGGGAGAGGAGGAGATAGGGAAAAGAATAAAGGAGTTTGGAGAAAGAAAGTGATGGTAAAGATGGAGTGGACTAAAGTACAGAGAGAGAGAGAGAGAGAGAGAGAGAGAGAGAGAGAGAGAGAGAGAGAGAGAGAGAGAGAGAGAGAGATTAAATAATGTAGTCCCCTACTAAGTACCCTTGAAAAAATGACGCATGCCTATGAAATAGGTTAAGAAAAAAAATAGATAGATCGAGTAATGCCTCGTGTTACCAAAACAACTGAGTTTCTCATCACTCTTAGTGAGAAAAGATTGAATGACCAATGAGTAATCACATTATATTTCATATCTAAGGAGATTTATAATATTGTTGAAGATAAGGTTCCTCTTGAGCACTTTATATTTGAAGGTCTTACAAAGGGTTTACTCTAGGAAAACAATAACCCGATAGATGAGAAATTATGTTTGCAAGTAAACAATATTATGTGGACAGTTCAAAGAAAAAAATTGATCGCCTTAGATTTGAAATTAGTTTTTTTCTTCTTCAAATAAGTTTGTAGCAGTGACCTTCTGACAATGTAAAACTCATAAAAATGTTCAAATACTTTAACCACTAATCCTTCTGTCCAACCATTGACCTACACCAGCAAATAACCCGAAGTTCGACGCAGTCTACAATTTTTACGCAGTGTTGCCGATTAGAATAAAACCCTTTTTAATGTCTGTACCGTGTTTCTTCCAGGCTGTGGTTGTATCAGTGCTGCTATATGGATGCACCACATGGACCCTAACGAAGCGCCTTGAGAATAAACTAGATGGAAGCTGCACAAGAATGCTGCGCGCAGTCTTGAACAAGTCGTGGAAGCAGCACCCCACGAGGAGACAACTGTACGGTCACTTGCCCCCCATCTCACAAACTATCCGAGTGAGAAGGACAAGGCATGCAGGACACTGTTGGAGAAGCAAGGACGAGCTCATAAGCGACGTTCTCCTGTGGAAGCCAACACATGGACATGCAAGTGTGGGGCGCCCAGCAAGGACCTACATTGACCAAATATGCGAGGATACTGGATGCTCCGCAGAGGACCTCCCAGGTGCAATGAGTGATAGGGAAGGTTGGCAAGAGATTGTCATGGATATCCGTGCTAATTGCCCGACATGATGATGATGGTGATGACCGTGTTTACCCGATAATAAGACATACCTGTTATATGGTATCAAGTATTCCTATCTAATACTAATAATTCTATATAAAAATAACCATATGTTTGCACACAGGTTTTTATCATAAAGAAACAAAAGGAAGAAAAAGTACATGCTACACAGAAAATTATAAGAAAGAAAGAAAGAAAGAAAGAAAATAGAGGAAATATATAGAGAGGGGGTGAGCGCGCGGAAGCTATAAAACTAATCTGTTTCAATCTAAATGAAAAGATGAAAAGAAGGAAAAAAAAATGAGTGAGAGAAAGTTAAATCAAGAGTTTTTACATATTGAACTATTAGGCAATTGATCTTAAATAAACATATCAAACGTTGTAATAATTAAATTATCATAGTGTGGTATATCCACAGGTCCTGCTAGTATTAATAATTCTATATAAAATAATATGTTTGCACACAGTTATAGATTTCATGTTTTCCAATCCAATACTATAAATTTTTGAACAGAACTATTTGACTTATAGATGGGACCCTATTAGTTACTAACACTTCGGTCCAGGGTGGACCTTGGATTAGTGGCAATGGAGAGGTAATTTACATTTCCCAGAGCTCTAGAACTGAAGCCTCACCATCAGATGCAGTTCAGTGTCCAACCTTTTTGGTGGGTATCTAACCCCTCTGCAAAGGTGCAATCGGTATATACTACAACCCCAGCCGGGGCAATAAACGGATAATCCACTCACCTCAAAGATCCTGAACTGGAATCTCACCATCAGATCCAGTTCATTGTCATACTCGGGACACCTTTTTTGTGGTGTGGGAGGTCTTACCCCCATACAGAGAATGCAGTCCGCATATTCTAAACCTCGCCGACAAGAAAAGGGTAAATAATTGGCTCTTTAGCCTGGGTAAGGCAATCAGTCTGAGAGAAAGAAAACAGAATTCAAACCAGCTTTACTCCACCTAAAAATTGACTGTGTCGCATTCTCTTCATGAGATTCATCAAATTGTTATGCTATCTGGAAATATTACACTTTTTAACTCTTTTCATACCAAATTTCCACGACGACTGTACCAAATTTTCTTGGGATTTTTTTTACCTGTATGATGGGATATTTCAAAGTTCATTATCTAATCATCTCAGAAGTCATTCTATTCAAATAAAGTCCTGTTATCATTGTAATCTGAGTCCTTCTGCTCAGTTATAATAAACTAACCATCAGTTTTTCTACTTTGTTTGGATGTGGTGGTAGAGCAGTTGTGAGCGGTTTAAAGTAGGTAAAGAGTTAAAACCCAAGTGTGCCTTGAAATTAATCGGGAGGTGTAGATACCTGTATTTTGTATAGTAGAAATCCTTATGTTTTTATGGTTTTCTCTTATTTAGTGCATGTTAGAACATTTGGTGTAAATTATATAGTGGTGTCAAAATCGGTAATTTAATTACTCAAAATGAAGAAAAGAAAAACGAGTAGAATTCTCTTTAGATGCACTTTTGTGAGAAATATCGGATAAATCATGTCAAATTTGTTAGAAAAGAAAAGAAAAAAATATCAGATGTAGATATCGATAGATAAAATCACCAAACACAAATTGATTCCGACAAAATCTCATGAGACAACTGCGAAAAATTGTAATTACATTATTTTTACAGTTATATTTCTCTCCTAGTCGAGCTGTGATTCTGTTGAATTCCAGTTTATTAGCGGTCCATGATGATATTCATGCTTCTATTTGGGAAGAAATGAAGAATTCTGATTAACATTTCATAGTTATGTTAGTCATATTGAAAATTTGGATGATCAAAAATGACGAATGGAAACATAGATATTCAGATCTATTTAGAAAACATGGATTTTAATAATAGTAAATACTAAATATAAGCATTGGTATTGAAGTAAGTAAATGTATAAAAGAAATATATCTAGTGCAAAATTATAGGAAACTTTATAATTTAAAATTAAAAATAAATGTGTTTTGAAAAATATATATTACGTGACTAGCAGAACCTGTGGATATAACACAGTATGATAACTTAATAATTACAACGTTTGATATGTTTACTTAAGAGCTATTACGAAATAGTTCAATATGTAAAAAGTATAATGATCTTCATTTACCTTTTTCTCACTATTTTTTCTTTCTTTCCTGAAAGAAAGTGATTGAGAAAACGTCTCTTTTTTGGTCTTAATTCAGCACAAAAATTCATATGTAGTAGAAAGTTATATAAAACTCTATGATATAAACCTTAAAAAATAAAGTGAATAACTGTTTCTTGAAAATAACAATGGAGGGAAACAGCTGTTTTTTTTTGGGGGGGGGGAATTTAGTTGCCAAAATTTCAAATATTACTTGTATTAATATCAAATATTATATTATTCTTTGTATAGTAATATACTATATACCTTAAGGTACAATGAATAAACAGGAAAAATTATACATTTTTCTGTAACCATAAAAAATAGTACCGTGACATCGATTTATCTGACATTTAAATTTAAAAAAAACTTAAGTGATTATAGAACTGTTATATATATATATATATATATATATATATATATATATATATATATACTTAACAACCATGTTGGAACATAGTTCAGATATCAGAACACCGTTTTAGTACCCCTAACCTAAAGTGATTATATTTTTTGTTATTTGTCTGTATTTTTGAGATGAGGCTTACTTTTCGGACTGTTGTGTTCATCTTTATTGTGTTATGTATAAACACAATGTTTCGGCCGCTCCATCCTCCGGCCTTCCCTGTGTATCCGAGTATAGTAATGACCCAGCCTGGGAAATCATTTTTAATAGTGTTGACTGTTGATCAAACATGCGTCAAAGAATTTTTTTCTTTTTTTTCCCTAGATGATCGTGAACCTATTCGTGACACGCATCGGAATGATAGATGTGCAAAAATGATGACGTCATTATTTGAATGAGATATTCAAAAGTTCTTCGACGCCTGATACACTAGATAGATCTCCGACGCTAGATAGATAGATAGATAGATAGAATCAGAATAGAATGCATAATACTAGATAGATAGATAGATAGATAGAATCAGAATAAAATGCATAATACTAAATAGATAGATAGAATCTGAATAAAATAATACTTGATAGATAGGTAGAATCAGAATAAATGCATAATACTAGATAGATAGATAGATAGAATCTGAATAAAATGCATAATACTATATATATATATATATATATATATATATATATAGATAGATAGATAGATATAGAATCTGAATAAAATGCATAATACTAGATAGATAGATAGATAGATATATAGATAGATAGATAGAATCTGAATAAAATGCATAATACTAGATAGATAGATAGATAGATAGATAGATAGATAGAATCTGAATAAAATGCTAATACTAGATAGATAGATAGATAGATAGATAGATAGATAGATAGATCTGAATAAAATGCATAATAGATAGATAGATAGATAGATAGAATCTGAATAAAATGCACAATACTAGATAGATAGAATCAGAATAACATGCATAATACTAGATAGGTAGAATCAGAATAAAATGCATGGTACTAGATAGATAAATAGATAGATAGAATCAGAATAAAATGCATAATACTAGATAGAAAGATATGAACAGTGTGAGGTAGAATGAAAGAAAAAATAATATCAATAAATTCATGAAAGCAATTTTAAATAGAATGAAAATTGAAATAAATAAAAAACGGAATCAAAATAAACATGAGCCTTGCTATAATTTGATTGTTTACTTTACATAAAAGAAAATAGATATGAACTTCATATTGAGTTAAATTTGACGAGGAAAGCAAGAGCAAGATTAATAAATTTTCCAAATCATAGGTTTTATATGAAGGCATTTGAAAGTTTGAAGATAATCAAATATTGGATTGTCAGTTCTTGATTGTTCCAAACCAGTCACTTTCTTTGACGCTGAAAATGCTTAGGAAAATCATTCTGTAAGAATTGATAGGTTTTATAATGTTTTTCATAAATCGAATTTGAACTCTACTTATCATAACGGCACATTCCAAGATTTTGATGATTAGTTTGTTGATTGGTTAGATTTTACGGCATGTCAACCCTTGGGTTATTTTATGCCGAAGACTTTTAAAAATTCATTCTTGTTAGATATTCGGAAACTAGAGTTTCTCCATTCAGTTAAAATTCAGTCTAATTAGAGTCTTGGGTATGACGAAGTTCCAATTTTGGAGATCTGGGGAGTATGGAGTACCCCTTCATCGCTCTTACCACCAGGTCCAATGACCCGGAGTAGTAGTACCAATAATCTGAATGATAGATAGAATCAGAATAGAATGCATAATAATAGATAGATAGATAGATAGATAGAATCAGAATAAAATGCATAATAATAGATAGATAGATAGAATCAGAATAAAATGCATAATACTAAATAGAAAATAAAATAGTTGTCCCGAGTATGACAATGAACTGGATCTGATGGTGAGATTCCAGAATTTGTATATATATATATATATATATATATATATATAGATATGTGATGTGTCTATGGATTAAATAGAGAAAATGAGTTTACAAAATGTGTTAAAATTTGAGTTTAAAAAAAAATGAATACTTCTTTGTCATAAAATAATCCAACAAGGGATGTCATACCGTAAAATCCAACCAACCAACCAACCAGCAGTTGTTGGTTGATAAAAATGGCCGCCGATTCAAGCCGTCACTTTCTTTAAGCTATTTTTGTTTGCCAATTCTCCCCATGCAAAATCGATTTTGTCAAATATCTATAAAGAATGTAGATTATTGAGGCTTTTATCAAATGAATGAAAGTATGACGAATATTTTCGAACAGCCCTACATTCAACTGTAGATGATAACTCAGATGGAAGAAAGGGTCCCCGTCTAAATAAAGACGCGCGTGGATGTGTTTATCTCTTAATTGATTATTGATGAGTAAGAAGAAAATGAATTGTTGGCCTTTGTAAGTATTGAAAAATAACTTGTCTCCCCTCTTTTTCTATTTGCAGCGAAACAGACCAGCCCACTTTCTTTACAGTTATATATATATATATATATATATATATATATATATATATGCATTCTCATGGGTTTTAATAACTCTAATTGACAGCTGAGTGTAACGCACGCACACACGCACGGAATATCATCTCAGGCGCGTGCGTGGACGCACAGACAGACACACACACTCACACACTCTCTCTCACACACACACACACAATTCCAATTTTATGTATGAAATTATCGGGAAATATCAACTGAATTAAAACCAATCTAATCTTTTATACAGAATTTGTATATATATATATATATAAGTATGTGTGTGTGTGTATCTATATATATGTATATATATATGTATGTATATATATGTATATATGTATATTCACTTGCGCAAAACCAGAGAGATTGTTTATATAACTATGCAACTTATGTGTATTAATAGTTAATTGTAGCTTAATTTTTTACTAAGGATAATTATTATTAGTTACTTGAAACCATATAATTGCTTACAAATCATCGTTATTAGACGATCAGCTCTCTACTTTGCCACAGAGATTCAATCTGTGCTACTCATGCGCTGATTTGGTGAGGGCCTCTATCGAACCCGGAACCTTGTGATTCCTTGGTGGATGCTTTACCGAAAGAACTAAGCCGGCATTGCGGACCCCTATGCTGTTATCCCCCCTCCCCTCCCAACATTTTTATCCCCCCCCCCGCCAGGGTTTTACATGAGGCAAGGGCCACTTTGAAGAAGCCCTGATCTAAATAAATGTTGGTGTCGTGTGTTTGAAAGTGAGAAGAAGACGTCTCTTTCGCTTGCATTACCCAATATTTCCCGACGTGTGTGAGCAAAAGGAAACAATTCAGTTGCAAACGCGACAATGAGATTGAATTGGAGCCGAGTGGGGTGTGGGGGGTGGGGGTGGAGACAGCAGGGACTGGAATCGTCTTCCTTTCGCCCTCACCACACTGCATCCCCCCTCCCCCACTTCCTAACGGCCACAACTCCATTCATCCTCGGCTGGCGAACGAAGCTACTGGTCTCGTCCAGTCTGCGCTCAACCTTTCATATACTTGATGAGCAATTTTCGTCCTAATGAAAGGAGCACTTGTTTGCCCGCCAGCTTATCTCACTTAGAAATTCAGCAGATTATCAGCGCCGCCCCCCCCCTCCGATTAACATGTGATGTGTCAAGATCAAATGGGGAAAAATTAAAGACATTCTCTATCTTGTGTCATAACTAGAAAAGTTCAAGGATGACCCTCTCCCCTCTCTAATGAGATAATCATACATTAGTAACACTTTCGGCGATTCTACGCCTGATGGCTGAATTAACTGCTAGTTTTGCTGAATAGGAGGACAATAATAATAATGATGATAATAATAATGATATAGAAAAAAAATATATAGCGAAAGACAATAGCAGTGAGCAGTTACCTTTTTTGTGGGACGGTGGTGAGAAAGCTTGGTGATAGTGTAAAGGAAAAAAAAAACCTTATGTTAGCAGGTTATGTTATTCTACTTACATCCATGGAATTGTTTAAAGGAAAAGAGAAAGTGGGAAAGAGTTGATATTTACTCAAACTGTGTGTTACGGGTCGGATGTTACACAAGGTCGCAAGTACTGGGTATCCAGCAAGGATCGAACTCGCTATTGATAGGTAAAAGATCTATTTACCCAATCCGTTCACCACGACATAAGGTCACTTGGTATCAAATCTGCGAGACTGATAATAATGGGTGCCGTTATAGTATGTGTCCTACCTTTTTTATTCTGTTATATGTGGCCTACCCGGTTTGAATGTGATCTACCTCGGTAAGAGTATATTTATAGATATAAGTAGTAGGCAATTTATTGAAACTAATTATTTTTCACATATATTCAATTTCAAGAAATGCAGTTCAGTCATCTATCTATACATATATAAAGGGCAGTTGTGTGTATGTATGTCCGGAGAAAACTTCGAAAAGAAAACAATTAACGACAAAGTAAATATATATACACATTAAATATTACCAGGGCTTGGTTTTTGAGAAAAAAAAAATTATTTATATTCATGAAGATAATTAAAAAAAAAATGAAATTTAAATGATAACAGCATGGAATTTTTTGCATTTAGTATTTTAAATTGGCGACATTAATTTTTTCTTTTCAGATTGTCTTTTTTACATATGGATTTTAACGGGGCATCCCGTGAGGCTCCATCTCGCGATTCAACAATAATGGACCTGTGAGACTACCTTTTTTATTCCCCCCTCTACCCAGGCGACACCGGGTAGCCGCTTCAAGTAAGCTGTATATAGTAATTAAGAATAATTAAAAAAGAATTTATCCATAATTTACATGAATCAGAGATCTATTTAATTCTAAAATATTCTAAAATTCGGAAACTAGGTTAGGGTTAGTGTTAGCAGTTATTATTATAACCTTATAATATGCTTTTTATGGTAGGCCACATCCTATAAGAGAGACATGATTTCATTGGTCACATTCAAAAGGTAGGCCACATACTATAATGGTACCGAATAATGATATAGAAAAAATAAATAGCGAAAACAATATTGGACCATATGACCTTTTACGATCTCGTTTCATAAGAACATTTTTTCATTTACACCGTCAACATCCGGTTGTTAGTTAAGAGATGATAAATTATAAAACTAACCCCTAACCCTAACTAATATTTGTGTGGGGACGGTGGTGAGAAAGCTTGGTGATAGTGTAAAGAAAAAAACCCTTCTGCTAGCAAGTAGCTATGTGCAAAATATCGCCGTCACTATAAAAGGGTGATCACAGGAAATTCTTCTAAAAATCATATAAAATAAACTAACAATCCGATTTTAATAAAACTTTCGGTATATGAAGTAATAAAAGACGAACTTTTATTGTAAATAAATGTTTACTAAATTGAAAAGGCTAATAATTTTTTTCATTAGTTTTTGTTTCGCGCATTGATCCCCTAACAAAGATCTTTTTTTTTGTATATAAATAAATTGGAATTGTTCTTTATATTAAACGTAAAAGAAAACATTAAAAAGTTAATTTTCCATTTTTTATTGACGTTTTAAGATATTTTAACAATTATGCGGACTTTCTTAAAGTCCGCGGTTTGCACGTACCTACTAGCAAGCTATGTTATTTAGTTGTAACTTTCTACTTACACGGAATTATTTCAAGGAAAAGAGAAAGTGGGAAAGAGTTGGTATTTACTCAAACCATTCGCCACGGGTCGGATATTACACAAAGTCGCAAGTATTGGGTATCCAGCAAGGATCAAACTCACATTATTATTGAATCTTACACAACGATTTTTATATGTGCTAGAAGGCAGTGGCCGAGGGTCTTAATGTCCTGGGTATGACGTTAAACTATCTGATAGTGAGGTTCCAGTTCTGGGGCTTTGGGGAATGTGGAACATCCCTTAATCACCATTACTCCCAAGTTTAGTTTGACCCGGAGCGGTAGTACCTGTTAGGGTCCAATCTATAGTTTAAATAAAAAATGAGTTTATAAAGAAAATTTAGCATCCATTAAAAATTAATTTATTTCAAAACTTTGTCGGTATTAAATGGCCCACTGAGGTTGATATGCCGTAAAACAAACCAAACCAAACTGTTCAGATCTTTCTCTCTTTCTCTCTCTCTCTCTCTCTGTGTGGTAGTACCTGTTAGGGTTCCATCTATGGGTTAAATAGAAAAAAATGAGTTTAAAAAATGTGTTTAAAAATAAATAGAGTACCCGTCAAGAATGGATAAAACAACGTCTTGGGGTGAAATAACCCGACAGGGGTTGACATATAGTAAAATCAAACTAACCAACCAATTGTGGGGTGGCTCGTGATATCTGATGACTGTCATCTTCCTCATTTCCTCATATCCAACTGCTAAACGGCGAGTGGTTGAATTAATTTAGGCTGTGGTAGCTTTTTGCAAATTTGCAAGCGAGAGTTTCCTCACTTTTAGCCTAATACGGTTACCTATTCTAAACTTACTGCATCTGACTTAGGCAGGAAATACGAGAAGCGGAAAATTGCTTAAGTTTGAGGAATATCGTTTTCTTTAAGTTTAAACTTTTTTCTTTAAAAAAAATTCTGAATGTCGTCCACAAAAGTCATTTGATAGGTTAAAGAACTTTCTTACAAACAAATTGTAGAGTAGAAATGGACTATCCCATTAGGAGGTAATGGTGGCTTCTACAGGAAGCACTGAATTATACAACTTACCTCCTACAATAATATATAAGAATCTTCCGTTTTAGAAGCATGGAACTCGTATTCACGCTGAATGCTGGAAAGTATCTTAGTGACAATACTGATACTACTACTACTACTACTACTACTACTATATAATAATAATAATAATAATTAAAAAAAAGACTCTCTCGTCGATTTCGACGCATGAGGGTTCATCCAAGTAACAACCCACACAGTGGTTTTGTTTATAGTGGTGAAAGCTTGTGTTGGACTATCCGCACTTTTTGGCACAGTCGATAGGAAAGAATTGGTGCACAAGAAATGCCGCAAACCCAATAAACGATTGACCTCAGTTTTTTTCCAATTCAGAGTTTTCCTTCTCCTAGACTGGTTATCTATCCAAGGTTAAAGGGCCCAGTCTGCCTCGTCTAGGATTTGAACTCGGGTCGACGAATCCATTTCCTACGACTCAAACCATTATGCCACGCACCTCCATATACTACTACTATTACTACTACTACTACTACTACTGCTGCGTTGTTACATCTAATACAAATTTCAGGTCATTTTGCTTCCATAAAGAGAATTTGTGGTTATTTGTTTTTTTTTATCTTTTGTTTTTTATTTTTTTGTTTCAGTGTTAATGATTGAAGATTTGGGTGGGGCCAATAAACACTTTACTTCCGGCTCACAAACTAAACAAACGCGACTGGCAACTTAACGAATGAAATACGCACAGATCTTTTGTCGGGTTCGTTTTCACTTGATCACTGCTAAAATTGTTCTTGGAGAAAATGGACAAATGATGCTTTCTCAACGCGAAAAACTTGTTGGGGTCGGGGTGGGGGTGTAATGTACGAAGACATGAGATGTTCTGTTGCTCACTGTTACCCCAAAGACATGGTAATGGAAGCAAGAAGGTGACGAGATCTGCAACAGGCAAATTCCTCATTACGCACAGATTGGTTGTCAACAGAATAGAAAGGCACTTATCTAAGAAGAAATAAAAATAGAATAAAAAGAAACTTCTCAAAGAGAAGCGAAAAAAGAAAAATGAAAAGAAAGTTGCAAGGCAGAAAGTAAACAATGGTAACATGTAGTAAATAGAAAAAAAGGCTAACTTCATCCTCGACAGTAAGGATTCCCTTGACTCTCTCTCATCATCCGTCCCTATCAGCCATCGCTCTTTCCAAGAGACCAGTGTTTCTCAAACTTTCGAAGTTGAGGAACGCTTAACATTTTTTGATCGATGCACGGGCCTGTGTATAAAATTAAATAATTTGTTAAACTTCGAATAAAGACTATTTATGCAGGTGTGTTAAAATTAACTTTAATTAATACTGAAATTTATCATCAATATAAACTAACTGCCAGTGTACTGTCAGTGAGACTGCTTCTTAGCTCGATAGAAGAGGTGGCTCACGAATATGCAAATTGTTCCTGTACTTCGTTTTTATCACACTCATTATTGAAAAAGCAGCTCGACGCAATTTTTGTTCTTTCCCACCCATGAGCTTCGGCTTGTGGGTGGGCCCACGTTAAAACGAGGCCTTGTGCCCAGCCCATACAAGTGGGGTATGAGGCAAATACCCATTATTGAAAAAGCAGCTTCATATAAGTATGCTGATGGAAATGGGGAAGCATATTGAGAGCGATTTCAGCCAATTGATATTTTTAGAAATATATTTTCAATGTTAGTCCATATATATATATATATATATATATATATATATATATATATATATATATATATATATATATATGAAGTGAATCTGACAGTGTGAAATAAATATTTAGAAAAAAAACACATGATGTTAAAATTCGCTGACAGAATTCTTTTTCGACCTTTATTGAAATCATTTATATATTCTAGTGGGGCTGAGCCCTCGCGCTTGAGCAGAGATTTTCTTATCGTTATGTTTGTACTAACAAACTAGAAATTGGGATCAATGCCTTTTGCACTAATTTCTCAACTACCCATATATTAATACTCGTGTTCCTTAATTGTACGACCGTTATGATCTTGCAATACACTCTGGTTGAAAATGAGACCGTCCAAATCACCCAATGCAAAAATGTAAATCGTGACTATCTGGTGTTGCTTATACGCCGAATTCTTTTTTCTTGTGAGTGTCTTCTCAGCTAAATAATGGACCATTCCATTTTTATTATAAAGAAAGAAAGAGAAGAAAAAATACATTTTACACAGAAAAAATAAAATAAGAGAGTAGGTAAAGGTATAGAGAGGGGGTGAGCGCGCGGAAACGATAACGCTAACACGTTTTCATCGAACATAATGAAAAGAGGAAAAGATGAAAAGAAAGAAAAAAGAGTGAAAGTTAAATCAAGACTATCATACTTTTTACATATTGAATTATTTCGCAATAGCTCTTAAGTAAATATATTAAACCTGTAATAATTAAATTATCATACTATGGTATATCCACAGACCCTGCTAGTATGTACATATTGCGAGGAGGATCGAAGTAGATGAATGGTAATTTTATTTACAAAAAGAAATCCCTACTTAATGTAAAATGAGAGAAAAATAACAAATATTTACATATCCCCTCACGTGCTCAACATAGCAGAAAGATCTAGTCAACCGATCGAAAAATTATGCTAGAAGATTAAGGGAAATGTTACGATTTTATGGGCCATCCTTTAGGCTTCAAGCAAGAGCGCTTGTCCAGAGGAAATCCTTGGTAAAGAATCATTTGGTTGTTCCATGGAACTCCTCAGTATTGCAAGTAGTTCGACAATGATTGCAAATGGACGTCTCTCAGTATCAGTGATTAAGTAGTCAACCTACCACGTATTCGGGCTGTTGATTAGCTGAGGTTTAAACCACGTGACCTCGCTTTGTCTATAAATTTAAGTGGTGTATTGAAGTACACCTTATATCCAAAATATCCTAACAGGAAAAAATTAATAAATAAAAATAGAAAACTCTCACATATCCGGAGAAATTGGTCCTTTGTTATCTAAATAGGAAGGGAGGGGTAATTAAGATGAAAAGTGGTGGGAACTAAAAAGATACGGGGATAATCCCAAAAATAAGGTCTCCAAAATATTTAAAAATCACAGAAACGTTTATTGTTTATTGTCAATGCAGGAACATGGCTTTCTCTTGTTTATCGTTTATTGTCAGACACTCCTTCTCAATGAAAGCTGTTATTTCCTTTTTGGGAAAACAATAGGCTAAAACATTCTCCTAGACTCTATAAGTACACTTAATATATATATATTTACCAACCCCTCCGCACGAGCTAGTATGCGACACAAGATCAATTTCTTAAGCGGGGTTTAACAGGTTTGAATTCAGCGTTTTCCTTCTCCTAGACTGGTTACCTAGTCAAGGTTAAAGAGCCCAGTCTGTCCTACTATTTATCCATAGCTGGAGGAGAGGAGTTGGATGCATACCTTTCCCAATTGTATTAACGCTAGGTGAAATCCAAACAGCCACGTCCAGGATTTGAATTCTGATTCATTCTTGTTGGGTATACAATTTTAAACACATTTTTAAAACTCTTTCTGATCTAACAGGTACTACCACTACGGGTCAGAATGTACCTGGGGGTAATGTGTATGAAGGGGTACTCAACATTCACCAGAGTTCCAGAATGTTAACTTTACAGTAAGACCCTCAGCCAACGCCCTTTAGCATATATATGAAAAAAGGGTCGCGGGTTTTGCATAAGGGCAATAGGTTCTGGACAATCATATAGGAGATAGGGCTTAATGTGACCAGCCAATTGATTGAAGGGGGCGTCTTTAACCGCTCGTCTAGATTAAGTAAGGGCCAAAGTAGAGCGTTGCAAGTTATGAACTGCTGAGCAATCAGGA
>CM042143.1:50840253-50867753 GCA_023376005.1 Doryteuthis pealeii | reverse complement strand
ATAAAAACACAAAATGAAAATATTTTTAAAAATAATTGAATATTTACAATTTATTCTAAAGTTTCAAGAAAAGTCGACAAACGGCATCTACAGTATCACCCATAAATAAGTGCATGGATAACGATTTAAATTTTAATTTCCTTCTAAACCTATATTGGCAGGTTTCTATCATTTCTCATATAATTAGATATTATTCATTAGTAAACTCTACATCACCGAAACCAAAACTAAGATTATTATATATATATATTATATATATATATATATATATATATATATATAAAGGTATGAATCAATATATTCTCCCTCCAGCTATGGGTTAAGTAGTAGGGCAGACTGGATCTTTAACCTTGGGTAGATAACCAGTCTAGGAGAGTGATAACTCTGAATTCAAAATTTCTGAGGGCAGTCGTTGATTGGTTCGTGGCATTCCTTGATGCACCAATTCTTTCCTATCGACTGTTCCAAAAAGTGTGGAATGGTCCAACACAAGCCTTCACCACTATAAACAAATCACTGTGTTGTTTGTTCATTGGATGAACACTCATGCGTCGGAAATCGACGAGAGAGTCCTTTATATATATATATATATATATATATATATATATATATATATATATATATAGTCAGTCACAGACACCGTGTTTCGACGTATTCATCAGTCAGTTCTTAACCACTGGGGCTGCACCCCTTACAAGCAACGGATATAATCTAACTGATAAATACATACATAGGTATAAATGTCAAGCCACCAGAGAGCTCACATCCGTTTTATAGGAGAGCTTTGCTATATAAATATATACAGTGTTGTCTTAACTTACAAGCCCCAAACTTACGAGTTTTCCGAGTTACGAGCTGTCACTTGGTCGAATTTATGCTTTGTGTTGGGAGCTAAAATTTGAGATACGAGCGAGCTTCAGATAGGTTTAGGTTAATAAGTTCACTGAAAACATTTACGTTTCTAAACTTATTACGCCAAAAAAAAATATTTATAAAAAGAATAAACGTTAAAACAAATAACAGCACATAATTCATGCACATAATTTCAATTTTATTATATACACTATATATATATATATATATATATATATATATATATATATATATATAAATGTTATTCTGGTTCCAACGGGAGAAAATTTAATATTTTATAAAAAAGAAGAAGGTCCGCAAAATGTATTATGTTCTCAGAAAATTTGAAAAAAATTTTTTATCTTACATACGCGACACGTGTTTCTTATCTGTGTCTTCTTCAGGCATTGAGTTATTATTTTGGCAGAATATGTCCGATATTTGATAGGTTGTGTGTGTTTCTGCAACTTTTCTATTATAATAGAAAAGTTACAGAAACACACACAACCTATCAAATATCGGACATATTCTGCCAAAATAATAACTCAATGCTGAAGAAGACAACAGATCAGAAACACGTGTCGCTTATGTAAGATAAAAAGAATTAAAATTTTTTTTCTGAGAACATAATACATTTTGCGGACCTACTTCTTTTTTATATATATATATATATATATATATATATATATATATATATATATATATATATATATATATATATATATATATATATATATACTGTCAATAACCAGGTATTGATTACATATCCACGCTATCTTAACTCATATATATATATATATATATATATATATATATATATATATATATACACTATTGTATACAATACAGAGCTATTTTTCTTATTTTAAAAATAAGAAAAAAAAATTAGGATGTATGGGTGGGGCTTGAACGGTTTATTGCCATTTCTGCTTATTTTAATGGGGAAAATGTATTTGATATACGAGGAAATTGAGTTACGAACCGAATGTATTAAACTCGCAAATCAAAGTACCACTATATATATATATATATATATATATATATATATATATATATATATATATAAGTCATCCACATACACAGTGTTTCGACGTTTCATGTCTCATCAGTGTGGCTAGACACAACAACTAACTCCGACCAGAAGCGAACCCCGACTGACTAAAGGTTACGCCTGTCTGATCCGTTAAGCTCTAGGCCATTGCCAACTGCCGTTTAAAGAGCGGTGTTTTAACTGTTCTAAATACATACATCTGTGTATATACTTTACGATCACCAGAGAGATCAAATCTGTAAACAGATGATCATTGCGTTATGCTGGCGGTGAAAGTTTATTAAAGTCGCTCCTAAAGAGCTATACCGGGTTACGGGAACATATAATAAGTGATCAACAGACACCGTGTTTCGACGTTTCACGTCTCATCAGTGTGGCTAGACACAACAAATGGAGCCTAAAAGCTTGTATCTTAGTTTCATGACTAGAAGTTTAATGTTTAACAAAAGTTAAAATACTGGATGGCGAGCCTCTGAAATTAGTAGACAAGTTCAAATATTAGGTTGTAATATCTCATCTACAGAAACCGATGTCAATATACGCATAGGAAAAATACGAATTGTTATAGATTATCGATCTTTATGGATATTTCAATGTTCTATCTGAATTTCATCAACTCCTTACTGTATGTTTCCCAAAAAATAGAAAATCTATTTTGAAAATAAAAAATAAATACATATTCATAAATATTTTTAAATCGATCGAATTTACTTTAAAGAAAAGAAAAATTATCTCAAATTTGTCATCGACCTTTGTTGATATTCTACAACGTTGAATTTTAAACAGAACTCACAATCACAATGTTGAATTTTAACTGTAGTGACCAGTATATTCTGAAAATGAAAAATATCGAAAAATTTTAAATTATATCTGCCGGTGATTATATTTATAGCTGTACTTTTGTCATCGGTACAGTTGGTAATATAATTCTACTAATAGTTTATTTACAAAAGACGCGGAAGACATCGTCTCATTTCTTCATTCTCACTTTAGCTATTCTAGATTTATTTGGTTGTTTCTTCGGGATGCCGACGGAAATAGCCGATCATAATGGAAATCTCGCCTCTCTGATAAGATAAAGCGGGAATTTTTCCTGGCTGTAGCCATGTCAGTGCCACTGTATGGCTGCAGCACATGGTAAAAAAAAGTAAAGTCGTCGGGGCGGCCTAAAGTCGGTATCAGCCAGTGAGGGAGTCTATCCCCTTTTCAATAGCACTAGACCAAGGAGATTGTTTTAGCGTCTGAGGTGGAGTGCTACACCTACCATCAGCTCCTTACCACACAGATGCCTTTGCTACTCATACACTGAGTTGGCGAGGACCGGTATCGAACTAGGAACCTGGTGGTTTCTAGCCGAACGCTGTATGGACTCTTACGCAATGCTTGAAGAAAAAGTGAAATGGGCACTATACAATGTTGCTGTGTGTTGTCTTGAACAAATCCTCGAAACAGCACCCACAAAAAGCAACTGTATAGTCATTTATCTCCTATCACACAAACATTAAACGAACAAGACATGCTGGATATTGTTGTAAAAGCAAGGCCAAACTCATAAGTGACGTTCTCCTGTGTACTTCACACTACCCAGAGCTCTAGAACTGGAACTTCACCACTAGATCCAGTTTAATTTCATACCCAAGACTCTAAGACCTCGGCCACCGCCTTCTAGCACTTGTATGTAAAAAAAAGGGTTGGGTTTTGCCATAAGGTGGTAGGGCTTATAACTAGCCGATTGATCGAAGGGGACCTCTTCGACTGCCCGTCTAGTCTAATAAGTACCTAAGTGGAGTGTCGGATGTCATAGACTGCTCAGCCACCGGATTTCTGTCATTAAGCACCATAGATCGAACCCACGGCCAACTGGTGGCCACATCGAGGGTATTCTACCCCTCTGCAGATATCCAGTCGGTGTATACTACAACCCAAACCGACACGGCATTAATACGCAATTAAAGAAATGAGTATTATTTGGATTAATCTGTACAACGTTTCCACCGATGTGCCCTCCGGCCTGGCCGGAGGGCATATATTGTATGTTGTACAGATAACAATAAAGATGAGGACAATAGTCCGAATAATACTAATTATCAAGCCTCATCTAAAAAATTCAGAGAAACAATTAAGGTATAAATTTTTAATTTTACGGTAACCAAGATTTTTTTTCAAATAAAAGCATTTTTTCATATTCTAATGTATTATTTGGACAAATTAATAAATAATTGGAACTATGTGGAAAGTCTTTCAAAGATTTTTTTCTTTTTTATAGAGAAAAAATGCTATTATTTCTCTGAGAATAGAGCCACATTAAACAAAAAAAAAAAAAAATAAATAATAAATAAATAAATAAACAGATTGATGAAAATGAAAGAAAATCGTTCTTTATTACAAAAAAAAAAAAAGAAAAAAAAAAAAAAAGAAAAGAAAAAAGAAAAAAAGAGTCGGAAAATGTTCTTAATGCATCTTGCATTATTCTGAAATTGATGATGGCACGATGCAAAGAGATGCTAGAGAAAATGCAGCAAATGACCTAATGGTTTACGGAACTTGAAAGTCATCGATTCACGAGTGTCAATCAGTATAAAGTTTTATAAGTAAATGACAAGATCAACACAGAAAAATTATTACTTTTTCGACGCTCAGAGAATAATAGGAAAGCAAAAAATTTAACGCTTTTTGATTCACATTATTTGTTTATTGACTTTATATTTATTTATATTTGTCTTCTCTTTCTCTCTCTCTCTCTCTCTCTCTCTCTCTCTCTCTCTCTCTCTCTCTCTCCCTGTCTGTCTCTGTCTCTCTCTCTCTCACCACACACACTATTACTTCTCTCTCTCTCTCTCTCTCTCTCTCACCCC
Source organism: Doryteuthis pealeii (assembly GCA_023376005.1). Lineage (NCBI taxonomy): Eukaryota > Metazoa > Mollusca > Cephalopoda > Myopsida > Loliginidae > Doryteuthis > Doryteuthis pealeii. Next base: position 50,862,995 of record CM042143.1, on the reverse strand, counting down.
TCTCTTTATTTCTTTCTCTCCCCTGCCAATCAGATGCACTACTTTCAATCTTGAAGTTTTCCTCCTATATTTGTCTTAATCGTTAACTAAACCAATTTGGATATTAAAGTCGGTTCCTCAATTTCTCCTAATTTATTTAACGTTTGCTAAAAAAAATGATAAAATAAAATAAAAACCTTCCGTTTCTTGCCAATGTTCATGAACAAGTTGTATTCTAATGACTTGACAGGCTGAAAAAAAATTGAAAACAAAGTTGGACAGTTTCTTTTTTATGATAAGAAATGGAATAATAACAGTAATGAAGATAATAATAATGATAATGATAAAATACACACAATGACAGTGATATATATACCAATACTGTATTTATACGTAAGAATAACTAAACTATCATAACAAATACACAATGCTGTTTATAATATCATAACAAATACACAATGCTGTTTATAATATCATAACAAATACACAATGATGTTTATAATATCATAACAAATACACAATGCTGTTTATAATATCATAACAAATACACAATATGTTGTTTATAATATCATAACAAATACACAATGCTGTTATAATATCATAACAAATACACAATGCTGTTTATAATATCATAACAAATACACAATGCTGTTTATAATATCATAACAAATACACAATGCTGTTTATAATATCATAACAAATACACAATGTTGTTTATAATAGAATTGATCATAGCATATAATAATGATAATGATAAGAGGGGTCCTCGTGGCGTAGGAGCTATAATGCTGGACTGCGACATTGTGTAAGTGAATTCGAACGCCATTAAATAAACCCAGGGGTGTTGATATGCCATTAAAAGAAGGAACCAAACCAATAATAACAATGATAATAAAGAAGCTGCTACAGATGATGGTAATAATAATGATAATAATAACAAATATGATGCTCATGTCAATGAAAATAATGATAACTATACGATGGTATGCTATACCAAAAACAAAATAATAACACCTACAATAACAAGAACAATAATAAAGAAATTGATAAAAGAAGCTGCTAATGACGGTAAGATGATGTAAATAATAATAATAATAATAATAATAATAATAATAATAATAATAATAATAATCTCTGAAATATGATAGTGAAAGTGATACCAATTGTAGTTGGGGCACTTGGAACGGTCCCCAAAAGCTTAGAAAAAAGACTAGAGGAATTGGAAATCTGAGGAAGTATTGAGACCATCCAGACAGCAGCATTGTTGAAATCAGCTAGAATACTCAGAAGAGTCCTGGAGACCTGAGGAGACTAGTTGTCTCTCAGACTCCAGTGAAAGACCAAAATTCGCAAGGAGTTAAATAATAATAATAATAATAATAATAATAATAATAATAATAATAATAATAATAATAATGACAAAGGTGCTACCGCTATGGTGATGATTATGATGATGATGTAGTATTAAACAAAACAGAATCGTTATTGAAACACTATGATCGCAAAGTTACAGCAATACTGATAAAAATACTAATTATACAATGGTGAGACGATCATAATTACAACGATTATGAGGATTATAATTTGTTATTGTTGCTGTTAATAATAATAATAATAATAATAATAATAATAATAATAATAATAATAATGTCGAGATTCATGACGAAAATGATGATGCTTATTGTTCTGCCACTATGAATAATGGTAATAATGATGATAATGATTATTCCAATGATTTTCGAGCAGAGAATATAAATGACATTAATAATGACGAGTATAATGACGGTAACAGTAATAACACGAAAGCCAGAATATTTTTTAATAGAATAAGAGAAAAAAATGTTTGAGTTTGAAAAAATACGCTCGTTCGATGCCAAGGGAAATCATGAAGTTCTTCAAATGAAAAACATTTTTTTCGATATTTTAATGAATCATTCATTACTTGGGTAAATTAAAAAAAATAAATAATTGGAAAGTCTTCCGAAGAGAAGAGCTGTTTTTTTTTTTTTTTTTTTTTTTTTTTACTTATATACAGAGGGAAAAACGTTATTATTTCTTTGAGAATTGAGCCACATTTACAAAAAAAAAAAAAAAAAGAACGAAAGGAAAAAAAAAAGGAAAAAGAAATCAGATTGATGAACGCAAAAGGAAATCATTCTTGATTACCAATTTTTGCAAGAAGAATTTTCGGAGACAATTTCTTGAACCATTTTCAGATAAATTTAATATAAATCCACGAATAAATACAACTTGTAATGAAATTGCAAACTTCTTTGTCAAAGCGAGAACTTCTCAAACAATTAATCTTCATTTACACTTTATAAAGAATAGTTGATCAGTTTTTTTTTTGTTCAAGTTTCCAAAAGGTTGTATCACTCTCTTGACTAATCTCATCAACATTTTACACAATTACTTTGTAAAATCTTAATCATCTCCCTTCAGCAATTATTATAAATAACCAACCAAAAATAGCCAGGTTTTAATACAAAGATATAGCAATGGCTTGAACTCTTAAAGTACTTTAAAATAGACCTTCTAAATGCAATATTTCAACATAAACTTATTCCAATGACCGATACAAATATTTTCATAAACAATATATACAGAAATAAATAAGATGTCGTACTGTAAAAATATATTAATATTCGATGAAAATCTATGTAAGAACTAGGAATAGTTTCTATTAATGTGTTTTTTACGGCACATAAACTTCAGTGGGTCATTTAATGCCGATCTATTAATGTATTTTTATGGACAGGCAAACCGTTTGATGTAGAGCTATCATATTTTATATACATACTTACTCGAAGAAGGAGACGCACTTAGCATAATAGTTATCGTTATATGAAATTGAATCGACAACCCCGGACGAACCTGCTTGCATTTTACTTCGCGCTAATACCCTTGACAAAGATATGAACCCATCTCTTCTCTCTTAATTGCCATTATTCCAAGGTCCACTCTTCACCAGAGTGGTTGTACCTATTAAGATCATATCTATGGGTTAAATAGATTAAAAATGTGTTTAAAAAATGGAGTTTAAAAAACCCATCAAAAATGTATAAAACAAAACGCATTCGGCATAAAATAACCCAAAAAATGTTGACATGCTGTAAAATCCATTCAACCAACTAACAACAATGCATTAACAAAATTACCATTACTACCACTTTTTGTTTAAAGCCATTGACAGCATTTTATAATCCCGAGTTTACCATTGCATGCAGCTGCAGACGTACAAAGGATACCTAGAATGGAATGAAACTGATTTTTTTTTACAGTTCAGGTCGGCAACCTTAATTGAAAATCAGCTGACTAATGTGTACCCTCAACCACTTGTCCACAACGACCGTTAGGATTAGACTTGTGTTTAAAACTCAAGGGGTGAGTAGAGATACAGTGGTGGAATTTCGAGTACGCAGAATAAGGACTACACTTCTCAATTTCTGACTTATTTTTTTTTCTTTCTTGATATTAAGTGCCGACAAATTGTGACATTAATAATACTAGCAAAACCACTGGATATACCACAGTATGATGGTTTAATTATTACAACGATATGTCTACTTATGATCTATTGTAAAATATTTGAATATGTAAAAAGTATAATAATCTTAATTTCTCTCTCTCTCTCTCTCTCTCTCTCTCTCTCTCACACACATTCTCTCCCTCTCTCTCGGCCTCTCTCTCTCACTCACTTACTCTTTTTTGTCTTTCATTCCTTCTTTCATCTTTTCATTATGTTCGATTGAAGCAAATGAACTTTATTGCTTCCGCAGGCTCATCCCTCTCTCTATCTTTTCCCGAATCTCTTTCTTTCTTATTTATCATTTCTGTGTAGTACGTCTTTTTCTTCCCTTTTCTTTATAATAAAAAAGGAATGGTCCATTATTTAGCTAAGGTGACGACACTCATGACAAATAAGAATTCGGCGGATAAGCAACACCAGTTAATCAGGATTTACATTCATCTTGGACGATTTGGACGGTCTCATTTTTAACCAGAAGGTGCTGCAAAATCATAACGGTCGTACTTTTAAGGAACACGTATATATATATATATATATATATATATATATATATATATATATATACATTCCTATCAAGTACTTATTTATCAGAATTATTCAGTTCTCATCCTAAAACAGTATAACTTCATTTACAATATACAGGGTGTTTCAGAAAATTAATATCATTTTATTTGTCTGAATGTTTTAAGGAGGTTTGATAATTTATATTATTTAGATTTTCCGACTATTGTTCTCATCTTTATCGAGGATCCCGGTAGGGTGATAATCATGATAAAACCATGGGTATGTCTAATTGAGGTTTTCATCATTGTCTCTCAATAAGATAAATTGATAAAGATGTGGACAATAATTACAATAATTACGATCTTCGTGTATATAACAATAAAGATGTGGGTAATAGTCCGAGAAAATCTAAATAATATAAATCATTTCGTAATTATAAGCTCGGCAAATTCTCGTTCAAATGATCTCAGGAGCAATGACCGATAGGGACAAGTGGCGAGAAAGAGTGATGGAGATCATGCTGTCGATACAAACTGATAATGATGAGTATATTTCTGGCGACCCTTTTTCTGTGCTTGCTCCTCCTAAATTTAGAGCCCCCTTTAGCAAGTTGACCAGTAATGCAATAAAAGAAAAAAAAAAAGCTTGAGTTGGCACTTTTCTTCTTCATTGATAGGTTTTGATTTGTAGACATATTAGCAATAGAGTCCAACATTTCAACGGCAACAATAACGGCAAGAGTTATACTGTTTGTAGTGATCTCATAACATCTATTCCTACCTTTCTTTCAGTCCGCTCACCGTTCTCTCTCTTTTCCGCCCTTCTACCCCATTACCCTCTTTGCCGAAAATCTTGACCCTTGACCGACCTCATGCTGCAAGTTTTCGTAAAACTGCACCACTTTGAGTAATAATAATTGCGCGCCCTCAAATTCTCGACTAATGAAATACACGTTGCATTTGTATGGCCTTGCCCAGCTGGGGAGATCTATAATCACCAGCTGTACGGGCAACGACAAGCCAGGCAAGCATTTAGGGGAAATAGGTGCGATTATTCTCGAGCATTTCTCTGTCACATTGGAAATAAAATCAGTTATTTCTTGTCAAGACTCTGCGCCATCAATAACGCGAGAAAGGTATTCACGTCAGAGTTAGAAGTAAGTATAGCTAAGTGCTTAGTTGCAGGTACGTTTACCTGCGATAATGATTATAGCTTATATATAGACAAGGAGACATAGATTCATTGGGTCTTTTCCAGACTCTGACAAATAACGCAGTTATACATACATACATACATACATACATATAGATATACAGACAGATAGACAGACAGACATATGCCCTCATTGCCAAAAAATGTACATTATGTTGTACATAACGTGTTTACTTCTGTTCATATTTGTATTTCTTGCAACATAGTCTCTATTTAACTATGTCGGCGAGGTTTAGAATAATCTGACGGTATCCCCTGCAGAGGGCGAGACTCCCCCAAAAAGGGATGTTACGGTGTTATTGTTGTTGTTTTTGTGATAGTTTATCACCGTATGACTATCATTATATTTATTCGCATCGGCATCATCATTTAGATTTTAAATATATAAATACAGTAAGTATATATATATATATATATATATATATATATATATATATATATATATATAGTAATTGGTAATTTGTTTGAAGCATTGTTAATCATTAATATCTATCTATCTATCTATCTATCTATATATATATATATATATATAATATATATATATATATATATATATATAAAGACTGTAAGTATATATATACAAGGTGTGTCAAAAAAGTATCGAGATTTTTTTGTACTTTTTGACACACCTTGGATTCTGAAAAAAAAAACCCAAAAAAACGTTTCATTCATTAATTTTTTTCAGAATACAAGGTGGGTCAAAAAAGTACTAAGTTTAAAGCTGTATTTACCGAGATAGACATGAAGAATGAATAGAACGTTATTTTTTCAGAATACAAGGAGTGTCACAAAGTACAAAAAATCTCGATATTTTTTGACACACCTTGTATATATAAAGACTAAGTACATATATAAAGCCTGTAAGTATATATATATATATATATATATATATATATATATATATATATACTTAAATTCTTTCTTATTCAGTGATTCTTATGAGAGATAGAGCCACTTGGACAGTGTAAAACGTAAAATTGTTATTAAAAATGGATTTAAAATTGTTTCCATTACACAATATCTTGCTTTACTGCCAGTTTCATAAATATAATCCGATGTTAAGACGAATTTCGACTGGTTGTTTCACGGAATGGAAAAAAGGGAAGAGCAACAGAAATAAAGAAAGTGAAGAATGAAAGTAAATGAAGAATGAAAGGAAGCAAAGTGTAATGAAGAGAAATGATGGAATTGAATGACCTGTAAAAATAATTAATGTTTAATTAAACATGAATGATTATTTTAGTTAGACAAATATTTAATGTTTCTTTTGAACTTGAGAAATTAAAAATCAGTATGACCAATTCTCTCTTGCAGCAGCATGGTTTCTAGCTGATTACGCCTTATTATTAGATACACCACTCTGGGTGAGAGATTTTTTGTGTGTGTGTGTGGAACAAAAAAATGGTAAAACCTATTGTGACTGAATTAATAAATTAACAACATTGAAAATCCGAAAAATTTTATTACTTTTTGTACATGAATACAAATAATAGTCAGCGCACTTCTTAGACAGTATGATTAGCTACGAATAACGCGTATTCGTATCTTTATATGTGTTTCGTTGGACGAACTATCTTGTAGGAGAAATATCTTCTCTTACAAGAGTAAAGCAATAAATTTATTTAAAAAATTTTTTGGTTACTTTTTTTTTTTTTAGACACATCACGTAAACCCTCCTATTACTTTAGATATTTGGTTCTAGAAAAGCGAAAGAATGCAGCTCTAAATGTAGCAGTTGAGCACCCACATCGGTTCAGTAGACAGTACTGATATTAAACCCTCCACAAGTTATGCCAGTGTTGCACCAGTAAAATATGTTTATTTCTGTGTGTGGAATTAAATGAGGGAGAGTATTTCTGTGTTTAACATATAATAGTCAAATAATAGTCAACGCGCAGTTCTCCAACAGTATGACTAGAGGCGAGAGAATATTTATTCGAGTTTGATTCCCTCTGGGTGCCGCATACTTCTGATTTTGTACTATTACTATTAGTAAATGTCTATTCAGTGTATTTTACGTTCGATTTCCCTCGGTGCCCTACACTTCTAGAATAAATAATAACTGTTAAAATTCGTTGGTTTCATATTTCTTGACCCAAAATCTAAACAAAAATAATCGAATTAGATATGTTTTATATATTCAAGTGGGTGATGAGCCACTCGCGCTTGGGCAGAGATTTTCTTATCGATATGTTTGTATTAACAAACTAGTAATTGGGATCAATCCCTTTTGTACTAATTTCTCAACTACCTATATATTAATATTCGTGTTCCTTAATAGACCGTTATCATATTGGAACACCCTATGGTCAAAAATGAAACCGTCTAAATCGTCCATGATGACATGCTAACATGTAAATCCTGATTATCTGGTGTTGCTTATCCACCGAATTCTTTTTTCTTATGTGTGTCATCACCGCAGTTAAATAATGGACCATTCCGTTTTTATTATAAATAAAGAAAGGGAAGGACATGCTACACGGAAAAAAATATAATAAGAAACAGAAAGAAAGAAAGGGAGTAGGGAAAGATAGAGACAGAAGGAGAGCGCGCGGAAGCGATAACGCTAATCTGTTTCAATCGAACAATGAAAAGATGAAAAGAAGGACAGAAAGAAAAAAGAGTGACAGAGTGTTAAATGAAGATTATCATATTTTTTAAATATTGAACTATTTAGCAACAGCTTTTAAGTAAGCCTATCAAACGTTGTAATAATTAGATTATCATACTGTGTTATGTCCACTGTATAATTCAGTCTATTTGTTCCCAGGGGCGCTTGACGAGATAGAATTAATATGTTGACTATCACGAATCAGGAAACAACTCCAGTCTTTATAGAAATGTCCTTAGCTAAAGGCTCTCGTGATAAGATTGTTAGATTATCTGTAATAACAATACACACATGTGTGCTGTTTTGACTACGCCGATTCTTTCTCATTCACCGGTGACATTCTGTTAAGCAATCAATTCAAACCGATATATTAAGTTGCGAACAAATAATTCTGACGTACGTTTAAAACAAAATTACAATCTACATTTATTGGTTGTTTGATTGTTTTTCTGTTCATGCCAATTCTGCTTACACCTTTATATAACGCCAAAGAGTTACACAGATCTAACACTTTCGGTGTGAAGGGAAACTTGGCCAGGGCATGTCTATAAAATATATCACCATTTACTTACTTCCAGAACCCTAACATAAAAGACCGAACATGTCGTTTGTAATCGGCTCGATCACAAAGGGCCGTAAGTTCCCAGCGTCTGTTTTCCTGGTGACGCAAAATGATTGAATGCATTCATGTACAATAAGTATTGAGTTACATACTTATTGTCGGTCCCTAACGGTTGAATGGTTGACTATGGATTCTGGCTACGGCATTTTCTCTTGTTGAATAAATGGCCATTGAAGAACAATCTCTGGAAGTTTATGTTCCGTTGACTCGAAGTTGACTGCTCTCTTGGATTCTTTCGAAAAGATTACGCGATCGAATTCAATTCGCATTTGTCCTGGCTGACCATAGTGACGTAAGGGGCCCCTGAATCGAGACAATTTGTTTTCGCATCTGGCCGAAATAATCCAGTCGAAGATTTGCTGCCGTGGTCAGCGGAGACCAATAAGATCTACAGATATAACAAATGATGCACCCCCCTTCCCGTTCGTGTTCAGTGGTGGCCCTCCCACTACCCCTCCCACCACCCCATCCTCAATACCCCACCCACATGACCCAAGGGTTGGTACCTGCCAAAGTGTCCGGCGTAAGAACGATGGGTGAAGCGAAGAAGATGTCATGATAATTTGTTCTATCGAGTTCCGACCATTTTCTACATTTGGCAGAGAAACGAGCCCCCCCCCCAACGCCCGAAAGAATTCGTATTATCAGAATTTTACTCGAAACAAATAGCGTCAAATATGAGCGAATTGCACACCGTTGCACATCGTTGCACGTTCGCTGCACTGGAGAAGTTTTAGGTCATTCTTCTTCCGACAAATTCAGCGTTCGTGCATGAATTTTCAATTAACGTGAAAAGGGGGAGGGGGCGACAAACTTTCAACCACTGTCCTCAAAAGATTTACAAAGGCAAGAGGAATAAATAGTCATAAAAGTAGTGGCAGTTGTGAAAAGAAGAAAAAGTTTTATAATAAAAGCAAACTATATTTCAAATATATTACTATCGAATTGTTTGTTTATTATAACTAGCAGTACTTACCCATATTACATATGGGTTGTAAGATGGTTGTTATTAAAAATAGAGTTACGTTTATTAAAATTTAGTATAATAATTTATAAGCATATTGGTTAGGAGATAGTCATCATTAAAAAACATAAAAAAACAGAAAGCTACTTTTATTAAAGTTTAGGATAATTATTCATATTTAAAGAGTCAAACTAGCAGTACTTACCTATCGATTTTGGCTCTTAGTTGGGCTAGATGAGTGGTCAGGGGAGGCCCTCTTCAATCAATCGTCTGGTCATGTCAAACCCTAGTACCTATATGATTGCCCTAACCCTGTTGTGCTTATGGCAAGCCCTATCACTTTTTATCATATGGGTAGCTGATGATCTTACTGTCCTGGAAATGACGTTAAACTCTATCTAATGGCTAGGTTCCAGTTCTGGATGCTTGGGGGATGTGGAGCACCCCTTCATCAACATTGCACCCTGGTCCACTCTGACCCGGAGTGGTAGTACCTGTTAGTGTCCCATCTATGGGTTAAATAGAAAAACATGTGTTTATAAAAAAATTGAGTATCCATTAAGAATTAACTTATTTCAAAACTTTTTTTCTGCATTAAATGACCCACTGAGGTTGATATGCTGTAAAAAAAACCAAACCAAATCAGTATTTACCTATATTACATACTAGTTATAAGATGTGCCTTGTTAAAAAATAAATGACCTAGAGTCGCTTTTATTAAAATCTATATATTAATACTGGTGTTCCTAAAGAGTACAACCGTTATCATCTTGCAACACCCTATGGGTAAAAATGAGACCGTCCAAATGAGTGTCGTCCCCTCAGCTAAATAATGGACAATTCCGTTTTTATCATAAAAAAAGAAAGGGAAAGAAAAGGACAATAGAATGAGAAAGAAAGAAAAAGAGTAGGGGAAAGATAGAGGGAGGGGGTCGGCGTGCAGAACCGATAACGCTAATCTTTCAATGGAACATAATGAAAAGATGAAAAGAAGAAAGAATGAAAGAAAAAGAGAGAGAGAGAGGAGAGAGAGAGAGAGAGAGAGAGAGAGAGAGAGAGAGAGAGAGAGAGAGAGCGAGAGTTAATTCAAGATTATTATATTTTTACATATTGAACTATTTTACAATAGCTCTTAAGTAAACACATCAAACGTTGTAAATTAATTAAATTACCATACTGTGGTATATCCAAATGTCCCGCCCATGACATTCGTCTGCTTGGAATATAGAATATCCATTTTTCATTTGTTATTTACACAACGTTTCGGTCGTTGATCGCTCCGGTCTTCTTCAGGTGTTTTTTTCAGTAACCTTCTCGGGGGCCTTCCCGGAAATTTAAACCGAACCCTTTATTCAATCTACTGGGGTAGACTGTTCTCATTCCGTTAACCATGACCGGGTACAAGTGTTAGGCTATTTTAAGTATTCTATGTTATCATCATCCTTGGCCAGGATTGAACCTGCAACCAACAGACGATTGTCACTTAGAACTGTATGAACTCAACCCTTATATCCGTTGCACCATGTATCCATGCTATTTTTAAAACCTTTTATTACGAGTTCGAATCCATACAACCTCTCAGTTTTTTTTACTTAATGCTTTTTTTACTATAATTGCAATGTTTTAAATTAAATATTTTTCACCTTTTTTGGCATGAGGGGGAAGAGCTCAAAGAATCTTGACTTAATTCAAAAGTCCGATAAATCCAAATAGGACATTTCCTATAACACCAACATAAACAAAGGGAAACCACCTTGACTGATAAATTAGTTATTTATTTTCCCATTAAACTAACCCTAAACCCTAACCCTAAACCTAAACCCTAACCCTAACCCCGTCTTCTTTTTTCCTAGTAGATCAATAAATAAATAAATAATTTATCAGTCAAGAGTGGTTCCCCTTTGTTTATGTTGGAGTTATAGGAAATAACCTCCAAATAATACAAATCCATTTTTCAATTAAAACCGTTATTTCACTACGACGTTTTAATTCCACAATCCCAGTTACTCTTTCTGTTAACGTTCATATTCCGATACGTCACACTCGCACAATTCTCGAAATAATGGGGCAGTCCGGATTACGTGCTTACCAATTAGGCTGGTATGGTCACCTCGACAAAAATAGTTCATAACCTTGTTAGTCACCTAGTTAACTCCAGTGGTCAGCCAGTCGATTGTAGTGAGCCCCTTTTACTGGCCATATGCTATCATCTAATTAGCTGAGTTTGATTACAAAGCCAAGACTCCATCTTTCGTGATCACGTGGGTCATCCATATTGCCATTAAGTTGCCCTCGCTGCAAATAGTGTCATTCTCTAATGGATCAGCTTGTCACCTAAACATGCATTCATTACGGCTAATTGTTGCGTCGTTAAATGCTACATCAAGCCGTTTGGACACGTAACTTAAATACGACACAAGAGTCAGCTACATTTTAAACCTTTTATAACGGGTTCGAATCCATACATCCTCTCTTATTTTATTTGTTTTTGTTTTTACTTAATGCATGTAAGAAACTATAATGGTCATATCTGCCTGCATTTTTTAGATGAGGCTTGATGTGAATAACTTTGATATTTCGGACTGTTGTCCTCATCTTTATTGTGGTATGTATAAATACAACGTTCGAGACCCTGTAGTGAATAACTTTGATATTTCGGACTATTGTCCTCATCTTTATAGTGGCATATAAATACAACGTTCGAGACCCTGTAATCCCGAATCTTGTTTAAGTGTTTCTTAATTACCTTGAAATAAAGTCATCATCAAACAATAATCTGGTGGTCAAACGTGGTTTCGGAGCCAATTGATTTCTAAAATGGCTTTAAAGTTTAGACTTCATTTTACAGAAATTGTGTCCTAATAATAATAATAATAATATAATAATAATAATAATAATAATAATATATATATATATATATATATATATATATATATATATATATATATATATATATATATATGATCAAACCCTCAACCAATAGGCGAAGGTTTGAATTCTGAATTCATCTTCTCAGATTTCTAGATAACAGTTAAAAAGTCCATGTTTGTTGGTAGTGGATATATATATATATATATATATATATATATATATATATGTTGAATTTTTAAAAAATATAATTGTTTTCCTTAAGCAACTACCCAGGTATCAGGTAGTTGCTTATAGAAAACAATTATATTTTTAAAAAATTCAACGAATAAATAAATAAAGCTCCTACAAATTTGTGGTTGAGCACTGTGATTTCTTTGTTTCATCCCAAATTAAAAAAATATATATATCTATATATATATCTATATCTATCTCTCCCTCTCCCTCTCTCTCTCTCTCTATATATATATATATATATGTATATATATATATATATATATATATATATATATGGGAGTAAAATGTGGAAATAAATCCGACAATATATGGAGAAATGTATACAAACATGGGATGTTAAACTGGATGGATGTTTATTATTGATCATAGTGTCGATGTTCGAAAATTTCGTTTTACAAAGAAACCTTCTTCAGAACAATATTAAACAAGTAAAGGAAAAAAAAAGATGTTTGTTGTTAAGAAGGTGATGGATGTTTTGAATGAGCTGAGTTTAGAAAATATGTAGAAAATGTTCATAACCGTTCGTTGATTAGCGTTCACAATTGAATGTTAATGACGTGATTTGTACATGCGAAAACGAAAGTCAAGATGTGAATGGAACATGTGAAGTCGAAAACCAAGACGTGATTGGTCCACGAGGAGATGTTGAAAAGGTGTGACATATTCCTTATAGATACCAATGTTAAAAAAACGGGAGAAGTATTAATTGCTCGACTAATATTCATATATTTTTATGTTGTGTTGTTTTTGCTGTGGCCGGGGTTTGTAGTCCTGTAGCTATTAATGAATGCTTTGCCAAAATGTGAAGATATGTTAAGAAAGCCAGGTCTATAATTAATATTCTGTATATTACTTATCGCATTGGCTTCTAAGATTTGCCTTAATCTTTTATTGTGGATGTATACTAACATGGAGGCACAATTGAAATCGAAGTTGCGTTTTGTATCTGATTGGAAGAGACAATTGTTGTGGGTATCTATTTTAATGTTGCGTTGACGTTCGTCCTGAATATATTGTCCTGAAGAAGGATTCTTTATAAACCGAAATGTTCGAACATTGACTCTACGATCAATAATAACATTCATCCAGTTTAACATCCCGTGTTTGTATACATTTCTCTCCACACACATACACACGCGCGCACGCGCACACACACAGACACACGTACGCGCACACACATGTGTATATATATATGTATATATATGTATATATATATATGAGGCTTTATATATATATATATCTATATATATGTTAGGCTTTATTATATATATAGAGGCAGCTGCTAAAACCGTATAACTATACTGATGAGAGGTGATACCTCGAAACACGTGTCTATAGTTTACCCTATTATACGCTTCCCATTTTCGGTTGAGCACTCTATTTAGAAGGTATATAATTGCAGATTCACCGTATTCGGCTCAGCCAAATCTCACTTTGTTTACAAAGTTTGAGAACTCTAGGTGAAGGTCATTTCCCCTTAGAAATATAGCAATTAAATAGCCTGCTATACTAGGCGACTGACTGTGGATGTGTGGGTAAGAGGCTTGGCGAGCGTAAGTTCGTTCGGGTCTCGAACCCAGCCAGAGGCAGCTGCTAAAACCGTATAACTATACTGATGATGATACCTCGAAACACGTGTCTATAGTTACCCTATATATATATATATATATATATATATATATATATATATATATATATCTTAGGTCTTAATATATGTATATCTATTTTAGCTTATATATATATATATGTTTATATATACATATATATGTTATCTATCTCTCTCTGTATATATATATATATATATATATATATATATATATATATGTATGTGTGTGTGTGTGTGTGTGTGTACGTGCGCGTGTGTGTGTGTGTGTTTATTGAATGTCAAATGTTTTCGGTTTTTGATTTCAAGCAATCATGAACTGATAGTCATAAAATGTTCATAAAAATGTCCAAATTATCCAAACCAAAATTAAGTAAACGTTTCTTTAATTAAAAAGACTAATTCTAGTCTGATTATTTTTGTGTGTTGTTGTTCGTTTTGCTCATTTTATTCCTGTTCTTTGCTTTCTATTGAAGTCGGAGATAAATAAGTAAATGAATGAATAAACAAATAAATAACGATTAGAAAGAAACTCGTGATCTCCACAATTTCTAAGGCATTCTTTCTTGAAACAAATCCTCGGGGAATGGCCGGCATTTTTAGAGACTTTCACGGTCGTCCATTTCGCCTTTGTAATTTGTCATTTCTGTTATTCTTCTTTAAACCACATTCACATGCGCACACGCACACACACAGCCACACACATCACACACACACACACACACACACACACACACACACGTACCCATCTATCATATGAATATGTGTGTTAGCTAAAAATACACACGCATCTCCATCATACTTGGTAGAATTTAATAGAGCGAGACAGTAATTTAGCCTCATAAGAAAAAAAGCTCAAAGTTCATAAAAAAAACAAGGCCTTCCATTAAGCTAAGCTCTCTCAATTCCACAAGGGACAAGCCGAATACCAACAGAAACTTATCTGGGAAAGAGGGGAGAGGGGAGAGGAAGAGAGAGAGAGAGAGAGAGAGAGAGAAGAGAGAGAGAGAGAGAGGGGGTGTTGTTTAATAAGATGTTTAATTAAACAAAGCCGGTAGAATGACCTCATTAATAGTTTAGGTTCAAAGTAAGACCTAAATTTCACATATTCACTAAAACTGAAAAGTTCTCGACCCGACCAATTTTTTCTTTTTCAAAGTGATTTGAATTGTGGAATATGTAATGTGTATATTTCATCAATTTAGTTGAACAAAGAAAGTTTCAGCAGCACTCATAGTTCAAAGGATCAGATTTAAAGAAACAGCCAGACACAAATTTAAGAGTAGACATGACTGGGTGGGAAAGTTGAGCCACTGGAAAATAAGCAAGAGACTAAAGTTTTGTTGACAAATGGTGTGTGTACAAACCAGAATATGTCCTAGAAAATTAGACTCTACAATTCACTGGGACTTTGAGATACAAACCGATCACCAATTCCCGACCAGAAGACCGGACGTGGTGTTGATTTACAAGAAAAAAAAGAACTTGTCACCCAGTGGATTCTACAGTTCACCGGACCACAGAATGAAAATGACACAACGTGAAAAGATAGGCATATACCTGAACATGTTGGTGACATTTCTGGAGGTCTGGGGAATGGCGATCACCCCTTCATAACTATTGCTCCCAAAACCACTCTGATCTGTAGTGGTAGTACCTGTTAGGGTTCCCATATATAGGTTAAATAGAAAAACATGACTTTATAAAAATTGAGCATCCATTAACAATGAATTTATTTCAAAACTTTGTCAGCATTAAATGACCCTCTATGATTGATATGCCGTAAAATAAACCAAACCAAAAGAAACCATTTGTGGACCATTGTTAATAAGTATTTCAATGTATGTTTAAAAAAAGAAGAATTTCAGACAGGGTTTAGGTAGTTCAGATTTGCCAATAAATAAATTAATTGTATTGAAGAAAAATTGGGAAATGTGTTGAATTTATCTACACATCTATTTAAATATTTAAATCATTATTCATCAATTATAAACTACTAGGAAAAAAGAAGACAGGGTTAGGGTTAGGGGTTAGGGTTAACGTTTAGGGTTAGTTTAATGGGAAAATAAATAATTTATCAGTCAAGAGTGGTTCCCTTTGATCATATTAGACTTATAGGAAATAACCGAAAAGTTTATATGATGATATTTTGTTTCTAAATAATTCTTTTGTAAAAATTTATACCTTAGATAACTTTAAATATATATAAAATAAAACAAACTATGTATAAATCAATTATGCTGGACATGTAATTATTAAAACATTGGGACAATCCTTTCTATCGTACTACGTTCAGAGCATATATAAATAATACAACTTTTCATTATTTTATGTAATAATGATATTGACTATAAATTAACTACTTGTCAATAAAATTATTCAATTCCTGAAATTACTGTGACATAAGCAGTGACATAGTTTTGGTTACAGACAAATAAAGATTAAATCTCCATTATATATAGATATAAAAATTATGGTAGAGAGCAGAGTTTTTCAAACTTTTTCATCTCACTGGGCAAAATTGCTATTGGTATTAGGAATTTTGGCGTTTGGAACGGTCTCTAAGAGCTTGGAACAAAGATTGAAAAAATTGATTATTAGAGGAAGAATCAGGACCGTACAGACCACGATATGGCTAAGATCGGCAAGATTACCCAGAAGAGTCCTGGAGTCCGGGAAGACTTGCTCTCTCCAGTGGGAAATTACCTATTAAAACTGGTCTGAAAAAAAAAAACGCAAGGAGACTAATAATATTTTGAAAATTCTTATGAAATAACCTGTTTGAATATCCTCAAATGCAATGAAGTCCGAGTCATCAACCCGCCCTTTCGGCTGGGGCAGTAGAATACACCAACTGCGCCTCTGCAGATGGGTACCCCCCCACCGCTCAATTGGTGCTACCTGTTGGCTGTGAGTGGCAAACACGGATTATTGGTGGCTGAACAGTCCATGACATGCAACACTCCACTTTGACCTTACTCAGGTTAGACAGTCCCCCTCCGATCAGTAACAGCCCTAGCACCTATATGATTGTCCCAACCCTATTGCCCTCCTTTTATTATATATATGATAGAAGGCTGTAGCTGAGGGTCTTAATGTTCTGGGTATGACGTTAAACTGCATCTAATGGTGAAATTCCAGTTTTGGAGCTCTGGGGAGTGTGAAGTACCAATTCATCGCCATTACTCCCGGGTCCACTCTGACATGGAGTGGTAGTACCTATTAGGGTTAAAATATGGCTTAAATAGAAAAAATGAGTTCTGGGACTCTGAGGAATTTGGAGTTCCAATTTAATTGCAATTACTCCCAGTTCCACTCTGACCTAAGGGATTCACTTATTCGTCACGTAGATGTTTGAGATAATGTTTAAAATAATCTGAAACTGTATTTGTTCTTAAAAATGATATTTTGACTAAATATGAAGTTTTTAAGTATTTAGAATGATTGTGAACTTTATGATATATTGGCTCTTTAAACATTAAATTGCGACTGTCTGAAGTAAAATGATTATGAAGATACATTTTTTGTACTGTACATAATTAGAGGCAATAAATGTTAAACTGTAAATACTCAAATACTCTAAACCTAATCAATCGCTGAAGTAATTTCTAAGTGTAGGCATATAAAAAATTTCTTTTGTGTCATTTATCTCCTGATTGATCTCTAAGCGAAATTTTTCCATATTTCTACGCATTTTCGACTGTCCAAATCGTACGAATCATCAGGCAATCACAGGTTTTGTCCTTTTTATTATTTGTGTTGTAAAAAATTTTTTTAATAAAATACTGGGGTTTAAATATCTCCATCAATAATTCGGACACAAATGATACTTATTAAGTATTAGTCTATTTTAACACTAACATTAACCATCCAGTCATGCTTCAAAAACTCTAGTATTTTTATTTTTTTATTTTTACAACACACACACACACACACACACACACACACACACACACACACAAGAATATGAATATATGTGCACACTTTATATACAGGGATCGTGAATATATATATATGTGTGTGTGTGTGTGTGTGTGTGAATAGTATCAATATTCCATGATAGGATTCAACCAAAATAGAGAACTCAAAGGTGCATATAAATAAAGTTTACATCCAAACATATATATATATATATATATATATATATATATATATATATATATATATATATGCGCGCTTGTGTGTGTACGCGCGCATATATTCACATATACGGGGTAGAAGTCTTGAAATCAGAAAAAGGCAAAAGGCTGAAATAAAGATATATCTGAGAAATTTAATGTTTATATATATTTATATATATATAGATAATGTATATATATATATATATATATATATATATATATATAATAATGTATATATATATATATATATATATATATATATATATATATATATATATATATATATATATATATATATATATATATATGATTATTAGGGGGAAAAAAATATTCTGCATTGCTTGTTCAGATTTACTTACAAAGTCAATAAAATGTACATATATTCGACGTTTCCTTTCCATCATCAACAGATACCGTCTAACCCCAATCCACTATATCCATCGTCTTCATCTTCTGATGTTTACCCACATAACTTAATCACTCAATTCTCCTTTTTTGTTTTTGTTTTAAGCGTCCTCTTCATTATTTCCATCATCTTTTTTTTTTGGCAGTGACCCCTAACTCACTTTCAATTTTATTCCTTCTCATCTTTCCGTGCTTTTTCTTCTCTTTTTTTTCCTGGCACCTGACAGTAATTCCTCTTGTGCTCATCCACAAGGCAGGAGTAACGTTAGCGACGGTGCGGTGGTGTTGGAGTAAGAGGTGGAGGTAACGGCACACAACGAGGGAATTTCTTCTTAACTGAAAAGAGGAGGAGGAGGTTGGACAAGGCAACAAAAATCGTCAGCCGCCACCCCCCTTCTGGTAGATTGATTCGCCCCTTTCTTTCTTTCTTTCTTTCATTTTTCTTTCTTTCTTTCTTTGTTTCAACTGATTCATTTAAATCATTACCCCTTCTTCGCTTAAACGACCTCTTCCATCCCTACACGCTCCATTCCCTCTCAACCCCTTTCAAACATTTACAACGGCCCATTTCTTCTCTCAGCTAGCAGAGGTAACCGGTGTCACCCGGGAAAATAAAGATGAAAGATAAACCGTTTTGATGAAATAATTCTGATAAATGTTTTCAAAAGATTCTGCGAAAAGCAAAATATTACCGTCACACACACACACACACACACACACACACACACACACACACACACACACATATATATATATAATATATATATAATTTACCAAACCCTCCGCACGAGCAAGATGCGACACAAGGTCAATTTATTAAGCGGAGTTTAACATTCAGAGTTTTCCTTCTCCTAGACTGGTTACCTAGCCATGGTTAAAGAGCCCAGTCTGCTCTGCTATTTACCCATATATATATATATATATATATATATATATATATTATATATATATATATGAGAGTGTTGAAATCATTTGGTTTGAAAATCACATAGGCGAGAAACTGTTAGTTACCAAGAGCTGTTGGTTTTATGCCCACGCTACCCTAACATAGATATGCATACTCTATCAATGATATTAATCACTGTTTACTTCTAGATATAGCACCCTGTGTTATCAATTCTTATATATTATATATATATATAATATATATATATATATATATAGGTACTCAATCAAGAATAAATTGATCTTTTTGGAATACTTTGTCTTTCTATTTTCTACATATTGTCGGATTTATTTCCATATTTCACACCCAATAAAGGTTTATAAAATAGGACATGATGGTATATATGCATTCTGTTTTAAACAAATCATGTCCATCCATGCCAGATTGTCTCAGCAACTGAGTAAATACCAACAAGACGCAAACATAGCTAAATAAATCACGAAGGGAAAGACTACTCTCATCAGAAAGACTCTCCCTAAACAGAACAATTTCAGCAACTATAGACCGATAACATGTTTACCTATGATGTGGAAAATTCTCACCGCACAGATGAGACAAGAAATATATGACTCGCTCGTATACCGGCTTATTTCTGCAAGAACAGAAAGAATGACGCAAAAAACAAGAGGCACAGATGAACTGATATATATATACATATATATATATATATATATATATATATACTTTCAAGAGGCCAAAACAGGGCAGAGCAATGTAGCCATGTTATGGTCCCGTAAACTTTGATAATTGAATTTCTAAAAATGTACAAAATATCCCCCAAAATCATAAACTTCATCACGAAAACCATGAAAAACAAGGAAAGTAGAATTAACAGCGAGAGGACAAGACATAGTAAAGGTGAAAATCCAAAGAGGCATATTCCAGAGAGATTCACACTTGCAGCTACTCTTTGTTATAGCAATGATTTCACTCAATTACCTACTTAGGAAATGCACAGCGGGCTACAAATTTACAAAATAATAAGAAAAATAAAGCACCTTATGTACATCGATGATATCAAGATGTTTGCCAAAAATGAAACAAAACTGGAAACCTTGTACAAACCATAAGAATATACAACTGGAATATAGTAATGGAATTTGGAATCGAAAAATGTTCCGTGCTCGTGAAAAAATAGAAACAATGAAAGTAATGGAACTACCAAATCAGGAAAGGATAAGAACACCAGAGAAAGGAGAATTACAAGTACTTGAGAATATTGGAAGCGGACACCATAAAAAACAGAGATGAGATTTTTTTAAAGTCAGAAAACAGTATCTAAAAAACAAGAAAACTTATCATAACCAAGCACTGCAGCAGAATTTTTGTCAAATGAATAAACACCTGGTATTTGCCCCTTGTAAGATACTCTGGTCCATTCTTAAAATATGCTCGGGAGGAACTCTGACAGATGGATCAAAGGACAAAGAAATTTATGACAAGAAGCAAGGTATTTCACCAGAAGAATCATATCTAAGCAAAGTAGGCCCACATAAAAATGTCCTTGTGTCACACCCTCATAGTTGGGAGGAGTTGTAAATACCTACAAATAAACACCTTTTTAAAATAGAAAATGATCATGAAGATGACAGACACAAAATGGCTGGTTAGATCCAGAAAATGATTAAAAAGCGAAGATTGAAGAATTATTTAATCAGAGAGAATCCTTTGTTATTTTTAAGCAAAAAGAAATGTTGTCACGCAAACCATTCCTATT
Source organism: Doryteuthis pealeii (assembly GCA_023376005.1). Taxonomy (NCBI): domain Eukaryota; kingdom Metazoa; phylum Mollusca; class Cephalopoda; order Myopsida; family Loliginidae; genus Doryteuthis; species Doryteuthis pealeii. The sequence continues at coordinate 50,841,677 of CM042143.1, read as the reverse complement.
AGGAACCAACGTAACCAAATAAATCCTTTATTGCATTACAACAAAACAAAAAAAACACCCCCCCAAAAAACCCCCCCAAAAAAAAAAAAAAACAAAAAAAAAAAAAAAAACACCGATTCAAATCTGCGGAAAGACTTTTGGAATTAACCCAAGTTCAAACTATTTGCTCTTCCATACTTCCTTCGAAACACGAAGCTACTTAACAAAGCTTTTCATGCCAAAATGTACAACAATGTCTTGCTGTTCAGAAAGATATCGGCCAGCCAAACCTGCAAAACTTGCCAAGCAACAAGTTTTGTTGTCGTTATGAGTGAATAACATTCCTCAAATATGCACCGAAACATCACTCAACACAAACGTTTCTTTTTCATCTCTAATTAAAATAATGCATTCATTGAAGACTTTGCGGCAAATCACTGGTCCATAGTGAAGAGCGACAATTTAAATTACAAAATGATTTAAATTAAATAGAGTAGAACAAAGATGTGACCCACTTGGTGACTGAGGTAGTTGGGTTTTCATCACTTAGGTCGGTGGCCGGTATTAAATCCAGGTAAAAAGCCAGGATTTTGCATACTGACTTTCTACGTATGGAGAATTAACGCTACACATTACTTCCATTCATTTGTTGGTAATTTTCACCTTTAGTTGTTAAAATTCCTAGCATGAAATTGTGCGTGCGCATTATCTGAAATGAACTTAATTGTTATTAAGAACACATTTTATGATATTTTTGTGTTAAAGCATGCAGTTGTATTGTTTTCGAAACGATTCTAAGATTTGTATATTTCGCACGGACACGTTCAAAATGGCTACCGTCTTGTTTCAAAGTGAAATTCATTTGGCTAAATTCCTAGCATAAAATTATCTGAAATGAACTTAATTGTTATTAAGAAAACATTTTATGATATTTTTGTGTTAAAGCATGCAGTTGTATTGTTTTCGAAAAAGTCAATTCAGTCAACATATTCTAGACCCCCGCCGACCGAGGAGTAATAGAAGTGTATCAACCCAGATTAGTAAGTTTAAAACCAACCTACCCAGTCGTCTGGGTCTGTAGAATATGGAGACTGCACCCCCTTATTATGGTAGCGTGTTGGCCATGGGTGGTGATCCGTAATGCCTGAGGACGGGATCCTTGTGGCTAAACAGTCCCTGAACCTGGTGCTAAGTTGTCACGTGACCTGCAACAGTTCACGTCGGTTCTTGGGCTAGATGGGTGGTTGGAGAGGCCCGGTTCGACCAATTGGATGGTCATGTCAAGCCCTACGACAAATATGATTAAGTCCCGACGGTATTGTTGAAATGGCTCTTATGGCAAACAAACACCCAACTCTTTTTAAAGATGACAGAGGGCGAGGACTGAGGGTCAACCACCGGTTTATTGATACACATGAAGTTAATGAAAATTGCTTCTACTATTT
>CM042143.1:50815253-50830253 GCA_023376005.1 Doryteuthis pealeii | reverse complement strand
TAATGATATTCCCAAAACTAACAGATTTTCAGTACTGAGGCCTCACCATCCGATGCTGTTTAGTAACACACTTAGACTGTCCATTTTTATGGGGTAATTAAGCGTCGGTACTGAGAAACCACAAGGTTTTCTAGTTCGATACGGTCCTCCGCAACTCAAAGTATGAGTAGCAAGGATCTGTGCGTAAAGTAAGGATCTCGATGGTAGGTGTGGCGCTCCACTCAGACGCCAAAACAATCTCCTTGGCTAATGCTATTGAAAAGGGGATAGATCTCCTCGGAACTGAATGCTGATAAGCCGATTTTAGGCCGCCCCGTCGACTTTATTTTTAAGCTATTACTTACGTAGGGGATACGTCAGTGTATTCTTAACGAATTGCTGCTTAGACCAAGAGACTGACAATATTTGATAGGAATACATAAAACCTAAATCGTGAACATGGAAGGATATTCTCTCCTTTTTTATGGAAAATAAAATTATACAATAGAATATAGACATGAAACAATCAATACCCATAGCACATAATCGCAATAATGCTAACACATTGTTAAAACCATTACTAAAAAGTATAAAAATAATATATAATTAACAATATTATCACTTCCTAATCGTTAGGTCATGACATAACCCAAGACGGGTTGATATACCGTTAAATCAATAAACAAGACACAAACAACTAAACCAAATAACTTGTGTGCAAATGCATTCTTGCTGAATAGCGGGAGTTTTGGTCTCGCGGGAACCCATATTAGCCGAACATTGTGTACATCCTACTCGTGTGAACTGGTTAGTAAATACTAACTCTACAACCACAAAAAGAAATGCATTAAATGAGAAGCATTTTAAATTTTAAAAATGTAATGTTTAAGATAGTTTTGGGTGAATCTTTATCATGTCTCCAGATTTTCACTATTCATTTGAGTCCAGATTTATTTTCAAAGCGAGGCACGTCATAAAAAGAAGCTTATCCAAGCATAAATAACAATTTTAAATTATATTAATACTGTTTCCTAAATGTAACGACTTTAATGCATCTTGAACCCGCTGGTTAAAAATAAGAACGTCAAAATCGACGAATAAATGCAAATGCAAATCTGATATCTGGTGTTGCTTATCTTCCGATTCCTATTTTAATAATTATTGGACCATTCCGTTTTTTATTATAAAGAAAGAAAGGGACGAAAAATAACATGTCACGCAGAAAAATACAATAAGAAAGAAAAAAAGAAAGAGCGAGAGAAGCGAGAGAGAGAGAGAGTAAAAAGAAGAAAGATAGAGAAAGGGGGTGTATGCGAGGAAGCGATAACGCTAATATATTTCATCAAACATAAGGAAAGATGAAAAGAAGGAAGGAAGAAGAAGAAAGAAGAAAGAGAGTGAGAGAGAGTAAATCAGATTATTATACTTTTACATATTGCACTAGTTGGGGGCAATAGCTCTTACAGGCAAACATATAAAACGTGTAAAATTACTATATACTGTGGTATATCCAAGGTCCTCTAGTAAGAATATAATGATTGGAGAATCGTTTTTTCATATTCGCAGATTCTATTCTCTTTGATCTCGATTTATTTTCAACGAGGCTAACGTCATAATAAGAAGCCTTTTATCTAGCAAATAAAGTACAATTATTTATAAAACATTATCGAACATTTGAGAAAGATTTAAATATAACAATGATTTTCCTAGATGCGCGTTGTTATCAGCTCTTCATTATTCGATCGCGCATTTTTCGGAATCTTAAAGAGAATCGTTTGCATATTCGAGGAGAAGAAATAACAAGCAAACATTAATGTTGGAATATTGTTCTTGTGATCTGTATGTATTATTCTTAAAATCTGATTGCTTGGTGTAATTTAAACAATTCCACATTTGAAAGAGTGCGTGTATTTTTATCAATAGCAACCGTTAACTTAATATGAAGCCGCATAGTTTATTATTCAGCGAATGACTTGAATTTCAGATAGGATCGAAGACATGCAGCGGCGAGGGATCGCAAGCGAGTGAAGAGAGAGCAAAATAAAATGAACAAATTTTCTATGGCGAAAATAGCGAAAAGACTTGGCGTGTGCGCAGGTCATTCATGCTGTCGTATTTTTGTTGGTATATAATTTGCATGTGAATATAAAATACGTAGCTGCTTACGAACGTACTAAGAACAGACACAAATACATTACGATGGGCAAAGGTTTGTATGGAATTTGTATGCACGCAAGCGCCTGCACACACACACACACACAACACACACACACACACACATACACACAACACACACACACAAACACATCATATTCTATTATAATAATAAAGCTGAGTGAATCAATGATTGTTTTCTAAGGCTTTTTTCCTTTTAGTTTAATGACACAAATAATCATTATATTCTTAGTTATAGGATTGAGTTATGTTTTAAAAGACCACTTTAATTAATTCTAACTTGTCGTAATCTGCAATTAAGTAAAAAGAATTACCCGTCTCTTATTATTATATTCTACTGTTTTTCTTTCCCTCTCATACTCTCCAATCTCTCTCTTTAATTTCACAGAAATAACTAACATATATAAGGAGAAGTTAATCAAGATTACATATAAGAGAGAGGGAAAGAAACACGGTAGAATATAATAATAACAGCGGGTAATTTCTTTTTTTACTTAATTGGCAATTACGACAAGTTAGAATTTAATTAAAGTGGGTCTTTTTAAAACATAACTCAATCCTATAACTAAGGATATAATAGTATGTATTTTGTGTCATAAACTAAATAGGAAAAAAGCCTTTAGAAAACAATCATTGATTCACTCAGCTTTTATTATTATAATAGATATGTGTGTTTGTGTGTGTTGTGTGTGGTGTGGTGTGTGTGTGTGTGTGTGTGTGTGTGTGTGTGTGTGTGCAGGCGCTGCGTGGCATACAATTCATACCAAACCTGCCCATACGTAATTGTATTTGTGTCTGTCTTAGTACGTTCGTAAGCAGCTAGTATTTTTATATTCCATGCAAATATATACACAACAAAAATACGTACAGCCATGAATGACCCGCGCCACGCCAATTCTTTTCGCTATTTTCGCCCATAGAAATTTGTTCATTTATTTTGCTCTCTCTTCACTCGCTTGCGATCCCTCGCGCTGCATGTCTTCGATCTATTCTGAATTCAACGTCATTCGCTGAATAAAAAACTAACTGCGGCTTCATATTAAAGTTAACGGTTGCTAATTGAATAAAAAACACGCAGCTCTTTCAAATTGTGAATTGTTTAAACCATTACCACCAAGCAATCAGATTTTAAGATAAATACATACAGATCACAAGAACAATATTCCAAGATATAATGTTTGCTGTATTTCTTCTCCTCGAATATGGCAAACGATTCTCTTTAAGAATTCCGAAAAATGCGCGATCGAATAATGAGAGCTGATAACAGCGCATCTAGAGAAAATCATGTATATTTAAATCTTTCTCAATGTTCGATAATGTTTTATAAATAATTGTTACTTATTTGCTTAGATAAAAGGCTTCTTATTATACGTTAGCCTCGTTTTGAAAATAAATCGAGATTAAAGAGAATAGAATCTGCGAGATATGAAAAACGATCCAATCATTATATTCTTACTAGCAGGACCTGTGGATATACCACAGTATGATAATTTAATTATTAGCCACGTTGATATGTTTGCTGCTTAAGAGCTATTGCCCAATAGTTCAATATGTAAAAAGTATAATAATGATTTAACTCTCTCTCATCTTCTTTCTTTCTTTCTTTCTTCTTTCCTTCCTTCTTTTCATCTTTTCTTATGTTTGATTGAAATATATTAGCGTTTATCGCTTCTCGCAATACACCCCCTTTCTCTATCTTTCTTCTTCTTCTACTCTCTCTCTCTCTCGCTCTCTCTCTCTATTTCTTTTTTTCTTCTTATTGTATTTTTTCTGGCGTGACATGTTATTTTTCTTCCTTCTTCTTTATAATAAAAACGGAATGGTCCAATATTTATAAACAATAAGAATTCGGAAGATAAGCAACACCAGATAATCAGGATTTGCATTTCATTATCGTCGATTGGGACGTCTTATTTTTTAACGCAGCGGGGTTGCAAGATGATAAAGGTCGTACATTTAAGGAAAACGAGTATTAATATATAAATTGTTACTTATTTGCTTGGATAAAAGGCTTCTTTTTATGACGTTGCCTCGCTTTGAAAATAAATCTTGGACTCAAATTGAAATAGTGAAAATCTGGGAGACTGATAATTCACCCAACTATCTTAAACATTACATTTTTTTAATTTAAAATGCTTCTGCATTTATGATTTTCTTTTGTGTTGTAAGAAGTAGGTTTACCTAATCCGTTCACCACGAGTAGGATGTGACACAATGTCGCTAATGATGGGCTTCCCGCGAGAACCAAACTCGCCTATTCAGCAAGAATGCATTTGCACACAATTATTTGGTTTTATGTTGTTTGTTGTTTGTTTATTGATTTTAACGGTATATCAACCCGTCTGTTATGTCATGCCTAACGATTAGGAAGTGATACATATTGTGTATTTATATTTATACTTTTAGTAATTGGTTTTAACAATGTGTTAGCATTATTGGCGATTATGTTGTATGGTATTGATTTGTTTTCATGTCTATATTCTATGGTATAATTTTATTTCCATAAAAAAGGAGAGAATATCCTCATGTTCAGATTTGGTTTTATGTATTCCTATCAAATATTTGTCAGCTCTGTCTAGCAGGGTACAGAATACACTGACTGTATCCCCTACAGTAAAAGTAATAGTAAAAATTAAAGTCGACGGGCCGGCCTAAAGTCGTATCAGCCAGTCATCGAGGGAGTCTATCCCCTTTTCAATTAGCATCTAGACCAAGGAGATTGTTTTGGCGTCTGAGGTGGAGCGCCACACTACATCAGATCCTTACTTTACCGCACAGATCCTGTGCTACTCATACGTTGAGTGGCGAGAGGACGGTATCGAACTAGGAAACCTTGTGGTTTCTAGCCGAACGCTTAATACCCCATAAAAATGGACAGTCTAAGTGTGTTTACTAACAGCATCGATGGTGAGGCCTCAGTACTGAATCTGGTTATTGGGAATATCATTAATCCCAGGTCCAGTTTGACACGCAGAGTGGTAGTACCTACCGCTTTGAGATGAATTTTCAGTTTAGTAAAAACAGAAAAAAGTTGCACATGCCTCGGTTTGGCGAGTATGGAGGGTACTGCACATTATACACTCTTGCGTCTTGTCAAAAAACTGATGATCGAAACGTATCCAAAATTGGCCCCGAATCTAAACATCAATCTAACGTCTAGACATCGTCGATATATAAATTGATCAGCCCTGAATTAAAAAAAAACAAAAAAAGAAATTGTTCACTTTAAATTTTTAATACGTTGCCTGAGTTAAAAATAAATATCCTATCTATATTTATATATAGATCATAAAAATTCCTTTTCTGTATATTTGTTTGAAGATATAAAAATGTTAGCGTACAAAAAAGTCTGCCAAAATTGGCCGGAACTCTCTAGACATCAATCTAAACGTCTAGACGGTCGTCACAATGTAAGTTGATGAAGTGTGCACATAAATAAACACATTTTTACTTTAGATTTTAGCCATAATAACACACAAACACACTAATTGTCAGATATATATCTATAGACTAGCAGCGCTACCCGACGTTGCTTGGGATTTATATATATATATAATATATATATATAATATAATATATATATTATATATGGGGGAAAAATATGTTTTGGGCTTTATTTTGAATGCCATACCTAATTTTGAGAATTAATTAATTGATAATTAATGAATTAGGCGGGCATATCTGTTCGAATAGTAAGGCTAAATCAAATCGATAGAAATTCAGTCTCTGTATGAGAATGACTTTTTCTCGATTTGTTTAGCCTTACATTGAACAGATATGCTCGCCTAATTCATTAATTATCAATTAATTAATTCTCAAAATTAGGTATGACTTCAATAAGCACATATTCTCCCAAAAATTGTCGGCTAAGGCATATCAAACACATTGTTTGTTTTGTTCCTTTCTCATATATATATATATATATATAATATATATATTATATTTTTTTGGATGAAACAAAGAAATTAACAGTGCTCAACCACAAATTTGTAGGAGCTTTATTATTTAATAAATATATATATTAAAATTTATATATATATATATATATTATATATATAATATATATATATATATGCTTAACTTTTGTCATGGATTATGAATATAATGTTTAAAATAAATAAGAAAAACCATGCCAAAATTGGATCCTACTCATCTAGACATCAAATCTAAACGTGTAGACATCGTCACTAGGTTGATTCAGTTGTAAAGACACACACACACACACAACACAAACATATATATATATTATAATATATATATATATATATATATATATATATATTATATATAAAGGGTTTTATAAATTTGCTTGAAGCATTGTGTATATATTGGTTTGGAGGTTGATTTTTGAAGGCTATCACAATGCAGGTGTAAAAAAAAATAATAAGGTAACAATGGTGTTGTTTGTTAACCTGTGATTTATTCTTGATATTTCGAGATAAAATCTCTTTTTCAGACAACACTGGAACTGAAATAGTTGTCGTTTTGTTATGGCATTTTTAGTTAATTTTTACTTAAAAAAGACGACACTACTTCAGTTTCAGGTTCTTCTGAAAATTAAATTATATATATATATATATATATATATATATATATATATATATATATATATAATCATCATCATCAATGTCGCGCAAGCAGCACGGGTATCCGTGACTATCTTTCGCACCTTCCCTATTACTCATTGCCCCTGGAGGTCCTCCGTGCAGCATCCGAATCATGCGGATAGTTGGTCAATGTAGGTCCTTTGTGGCGTCCTACGTTAACATGTCCATGTTGTTGGCCCCACAGTAGAACGTCGCTTATGAGCTCATCTCCGCTTCTCCACAGTGTCCTGCATGCCTAGTCCGTCTCACCCGTACGTTGTGAGATGGGGGGCAGGTGACCATATAGTTGCTCTTTTGTGGGTGCTGCTTCTACGACTTGTTCAAGACTGCTCGCAACATTCTGTGCAGGTCCCATCTAGTTTATTATGTAAATATATATATATATATATATATAAATATATATATTATATATAATATATATATATATATATATCCACATCCCTGTTAGTTTTAATTATAGCCCTTCTTAAGAAATTACATGAAGTATATGAACTTCTTAAAGACTAAACCAGCAATTTGAAAATTTACAATATAAGAAAAATCAAAGATTCACTCTTGATACGTTTTGATCACACCTGCATATTCGCATTTTGTTGTGACGTACTTGTCAAATTTTAATTATAGCACTTCTTAAAATTTACAAGAAGTATACGAACTTCTTAAGGCTGAGCCAGTAAAGTATTGACGACGATAAGTGATGCTTAACTTTAGTGATGGCGTCTCAGATATAATGTATAAAAACGTGAAACGTGAAGAAGTAAAGCAATTTTTTTTTTGTGTTTTACGAGGCGAAAACTCCTCATCAGTCAAGAGTATCAGACCGATTCATTCACTATAATTAATGAATGGGATTCTTGTGAAAGAAAATTAATTTGCAATGCTATTAATGACATCAATCTTTTTTCTCTTCTTCTTCTTCTTCTTCTCTTCTTCTTCTTCTTCTTTCTTCTTCTTTCTTTCTTTCTTTTTCTTCTCTTCTTTTTTTCTTTTTTTCTTTTTCATTTCCTCTTCCTTTTCTTTTTTCTTTCTTTCTCTTCGTATTCTTTATTTCTTCTTCGACTTTTTCTTCTTCGTCTTCGTCTTCTTCTTCGTCTTCTTCTTTCTTTCTTCTTCTTTCTTTTCTTCTTCTTCTTCTTCTTCTTCTCTTCTTTCTTTTTCTTTCCTTTTCTTCTCTTCTTCTCTCTTCCTTCTTTCTTTCTTCTTCTTCTTCTTCTTTCTTTCTTCTTTTTTTCTTCTTTTCTTCTTCTTTCTTTCTTCTTTCTTTCTTTCTTCTCTTCTTCTTTCTTTCTTTCTTTATTATTCTTCTTCTTCTTCTTTCTTTCTTTCTTTCTCTTCTTCTTCTTTCTTTCTTTCTTTTCTTCTCTTTCTTCTTTCTTCTTTCTTCTTTCTTTTCTTTCTTTATTTCTTCTTCTTCTTCTTCTCTTCTTCTTCTTCTTCTTCTTCTTCTTTCTTCTTTCTTTCTTTCTTTCTTCTTCTTTTCTTTCTTTCTTTCTTTCTTCTTTCTTCTTCCCTTTTTCCTTTCTTCGTCTTCTTCTTTCTTCTTTCTTTTTTCTTTTTATTCTTTTTCCTTTTTCTTTCCTCTTCTTTATTTTTTAATTCAATAGATTTGTGTTTAATTAGATTTTCTTAATTTTCTCCTAGCCTTCATTAACCTTCGATTGAAAGTTCTTCGCAGTTGATTGGCGGGCCGTATTCAAATTGATCTCGTTGTGAAACAGGTCTGCAACAATTAACAATTCTTTTTTTCGAGATATATCTATGTCGCTCTATAAAATAATTTGTTAAAAATAAATATAAAATAAAAGAGGACGAAATGGAAATAAAATCAACGAGGAGATGCTAAATTCTAAGTTGAGCTTTACATTTCAATAGGAAATGAAAAGAAATCGATAGTATTGATCTCTCTCTCTCTCTTCTCTCTCTCTCTCTCTCTCGCTCTCTCTCTCTCTCTCTCTCTCTCCTCTCTCTCTTCCTTTTTTTGTTTTACTTGGCGCTATTCAAAGATAGATTCATTAAATTCTTTTTGTACATGTTTGTGATGAATTCGGCAGGTTCTAGTTATTGTTTTTGGATTTGTCTTCATGTATCATATCCGGCAAAATTGGTCCAGCCACCTCCCAAATCAATTACTTTTACAAAGTTAATTAAATAAGAACATTAAGCTATTTAAGCAATGCTGAAATTTATTGCCGTGTATAATAATAATAATAATTGTAATGGTGGTCTTTGTTTCCCGCTCAGCCGATTTTTTCTATCTTTTTCAACATTTTAAAATGAGTTTTAAATTAGCCCAACATACATGCAGTATGCAGGCACGTTGTGTAATAACGCTGGAAATGAACTCGTCGACCGATTCATAATCCTGGAGGAGTCTGTTTGCATTTCACATAGCACTAATACCATTGGGAAAGGTTAAAGAATCCAACTACACTCTTTCCCAGCTATAGGTAAATAGTAGAGCGGACTGGCTCTTTAACGTTGGCTAGGTAACCAGTCTAGAGAAGGAAAATACTGATTCAAACTGTTAAAACCTGCTTAAGAATTTTACCTTGTGTCACATCCGACTCGTGCGGTAGGTTGGTTGAATTGGATTTTTAACAGCATGTCAACTTGTTGAGTTTATTCTATACCGAAGACATTTTTGTTTTATTCATTCTTGTTGAGTATTTCATTTATTTTCAAAATCAATTTTTTTTTAAAAACATTTTTTTAATATCATTTTTTAAAAAATCTATGTAACCATAGATGTAATCTTAACTAGTACTACCACTCTGGTCAGGGTGGACCTGGGAGTAATGAGTTAAAGGGGTACTCCCGTTTCCCAGTAGATTCAGAATTGAACTTCCCCACTAGATACAGTTTAACGTCATACCTGGGCACTAAGACCCTCACCACCACCTTCTAGCCCATGCAGTAAAACACATATTCGTAGCATAATATTTTAGCGAGGGCACATCATGTGGTGTAATGATAAACAAACATTGTTAATACTACTATTCTTCTACAAGGAGGGATTTGCATTAAATATCCCACAAATATTGATAAGCCACTAACAAACAAAAATCAAACTAAAACCATTGTTAGTAGAGTTCTCACTGGGTACTCCATCCTCCCGACTTTATATCACAATATTCTACAGCTTCGTAAATATCTGGGGGTATGTCACGTGTGTAATATTTACATGTTTAGATTAGCAGACTATTTGTAGTGAATTAAGTTAGTAATCTTTTATGCACATATAAAGGGCAGTTGTGTGTATGTATGTATGTTATGTGTGTATGTCCGGTTTTGTAACTACGAAAAATAAAAATTAACGGCAAGTAAATATATATGCACATTCACTTTCACGTAGATTCTTGTTTTTTTTTTTAGCAAATATGCAGTTTTGATCTATTTCGTGAAGATGATTAAAAAAATTAAATTTAAGTAGTAATAGCATGGATTTTTTTTTTTTTTTGCATTTCATATTTAAAGTAGGAAGACATTGATTTTTTTTTTTGTCTGTGCAACGTTTTTTCTGATGCTTCATAGGCCGAACAACAAAGGTCTTTTTTAATGTAGGGATTCTAATGGGGATCCTGGGAGGATCCAACTCACGATTTAGTAATAATGGATGTGTGAGACTAACTTTTTGCCATCTCACATTTTACCCAAGCGACGCCCGGTAGCCGCTTTTAATTAACTACAAGTGTTAGTGAGCTAATTACCCAAATAATTACGAGTGATTCGACACTCCCGAAGGGACTAAATTTTGCGTCAAATCTAATCTCGTTTAGGTTTGCGTCGTGTATTGGTTTGGTGAGGGAGCTGATTCTTACTGGTGCCTTAAGCATTGGAGTTTTGTTTTCCACATTTTATTTAAAAGTGTTAGAAAAATGGGCACGAAGACAGTATATTTGCGATCAAATTGAGGTTATTTAAGCAACTGTTGAATAAAAAGAAAGTATGCGGGTGTCTATTGTCTGTATACAGTCGGGAGAGAGGGGGTCTAGTCCCTTTTCGCTGGCGTTAGACCTGGGAGATGAAGCGTCTGAGGTGAAGTTGCCAACATCTACCATCAGATTCCCTAACTCTACGCACAGACCACTGTATTACTCATGCGTGAAGTTAGTGAAGGCGTATCGAACTCAGAACCTGCCGTTCTAGGCGATGCTCTACTTACTGAGCAAACCGGGTCGGCTAATTACTTGATAATAGGATGATGTGTACGCACTCAAACCCGATTTTTTTTCTTTTGCAACATTTTTTCCATTTTTTTTTTTTAAATTGCTATACCACACGCTGCGGTGTGCGCGCACACACACACAAACACACAACACACACACACACACTATATATATACTACATATATTGCCTCTTCAGTCCTGATTTTAATAATTTGAAAATTTTATATCCGTTTTTCATTGAATATAATTTTTTACGTTTCACTGAATTTTTGTTTTTCAAATTTCTTTTCGCGTTTGCTATTAATTTATTTATAATGCGCCTATGTGTGTATATATATATATATATATATATATATATATATATATATATATATTATATATATCTATGAGTTAAGATAGCGTGGACATTACCAACACTGGTATATATGTAATATATATATATATATAATATTGTAACAGGTTTGTTTAGAAATGGCTTTGCCGATAATTTTGGAGAATAAGTGCTTATTGGAGTCGTTACCTAATTGAAAAATTTTCAAATTAGGTACGACTCCAATTAAGCATTATATATATATATATATATATACATATATCTGTATATGTATATATGCATGTATATATACAGTAATATATAATATATATATATATATATATATATAATATATATATGTGTGTGTGTGTGTGGTGTGTTTGTGTGTGTGTGTGTGTGTGTGTGGATGATATTCAATGTTTCTTGATAGGATCAAACGCAAAATTTTGAGAATTCAACGTACATATAAAGATGTTGCGTGTATATTTTTTTTTACCATATATGGAGTATTATAAATAAATGAATAGATACCTTAGTGTGGATTATAATTTAAATTTATTTCTTCATTTTCTTTGTCTCGTTCGAGTCCGGTCCTTTGTAGTTCCTAAAACGCTGCACATCCGATCTCACTAGAAAAATCAGCACCAGTGAAGACCAGGTATGAAGGTCTTCGAATCAATGACAGATGCCGGACTGACAAGACAAAAACACATGTGAATAAATTTAAATTTATATCCAACTAAATCTCTCTATAGAGGCGCGTGCTGTAATGGATAGAGTCGTAGGAAATGGACTCTTTGACGAGTTCATCCTAGCCTAGGTTTGTTTGCATTTCCTATTGCCCTATAGCCCCTGGGAAATGTATGCATCCAACTACTCTCCTCCAGCTAGGGTAAAAGTAGGGCAGACTGGACACTTTAATCTTGGCTAGATAACAGTCAAGGAGAATGAAACTCTGAATTCCAATGTTAAACCCGCTTAAAATTGACCTTGTTCACATCTTGTTCGTGCGAAAGTTGGTATATATATATATTATATATATATATCAATATATATATATATATGTATATTTGCTCAGAATATAATCTAAAAAGATATATTATACATTGAGGCTCTTTGTAGGGATTTAAAGATTCCTGTATTTGTACATACTGGATCATACATAATACATACAGTGTCTTAGAAACAACGATATATGAATCATCCCTTACTACCCAAGTTTTTGATACCTATATCTATTATATATATTATATATTATATAACTATATATATCTATATATATAATATATGCGTGTGTGTGTGTGCAGTTGTTATCAGTAACCGTCTTTTGGTACGCAATCGGGAGTCAGCCTCACACTCTTATTATTTATTATATTATTATTTTATTATTATTATTATTATTATTATATTATTTCTATATTCAAAATGGACGTGCAAAGGAAACTAACAGAGATGAAGAGGGCTGGCTGAACGAAATTCCAATCATTGACTTAAATCCCATTTTTATTTCAGTGATTCTTTGACCGAAGCGGACCAACCTGACCAACGACGCCGACTCCCACCGTAAATCATTCGAATCAAGCTACGCAGATAAGCATCCACGTTTTAACTCTCTTCTTCTCTCTCTCTCTCTCTCTCTCCTCCTGCTCTCTCTCTCTCTCTCTCTTCTCTTATCCCTCTATTTACCCTCTCTCTAACTTTTTTCTCTTAATTTTCTCTCTCTCCTTTTTCTTTCTCTCTCTCTTTTACTCTCTCTCTCCTCTCTCTCTTCTCTCTCTCTCTCTCTCTATCTATCTATCTCCGCTCTCTGTAACTCTCTCTCTTACTTTCTCTCTTCTAATACTCTCTTTCTCTCTCTCTCTCTCTCTCTCTCTCTCTCTACTCCCCTCATGATTTCTTTCATTTCTTTTCAGCGTTCGCATCAAAGCTGAATCGACAGAAATGTGGGACTTTCTCTTATGAACGCCTGTTTTTTAAGAGTGCTTAATTTCACAGTTGTGAACATTGCCAGTGGGGTGAGCTGGTCGTAATTGTTCATATGATTGCTTATTGCGAGTGAATGTTTCATATGCATGCCATTTTCAGATTAAAATGTTCGCATATTCAATATTGCACGAATCAACTCGTCGAGCTTCTTGGCTCTTTTTGTTTTTAATCTGAAATCAGCAGCAAAAGCAGATGAACCTCCGAACACTCAAGAGATTTCGGCAATCATCTCCAATCAACTCAATACCCTCGATTTCTTCAGTTGGCATATATGAAAGGAAATAGACACTTGCCTTTACATCACATCTATTTCTAATGACACCGTACGTACATCATATTAAAATTTATCGATTTCGTACGGTTATCAGAAAATGTTATTGCTCAAGGGCGTTGGAGATAAAAGCAACATAATAAATAGTGTAAATCCTAATACATTTAATAAAGAGCAGTCGTATGTATGTATGTATGTAGTTGTCATGTGTAGTGTATGAGTGTGGTGTGTGTGTGTGGTGTGTGTATACGGCTGGAACTATGAAAATAAACAATTAATGCAAGTAATATATATATATATTATATATATATATATTATATATATATATAATATATATATATATATATTTTTACTTCATTTCATACAGATCTTGCCCTTTTTCTGGCAAAATTATCAAGATTTAATTGATATTCGAAGATATTAAAAATAAACTATACATAGAAATAAGCATTGAAAAATTCTATTTAAAATGCTAGCATTGTAATCTGCAAAAAAGTAAATCACACACAGTGGGGAGGGTTTTTGTCCCCTTTACTAGGGGATGATGTGTAGCTGGGACTAGTACATACATATAAGGGCAGTTGTGTGTGTGTATGTATGCGTGTATGCAGGCTGAAACTACAAAAATAAAACTAATTAACGACAAAGTTAAATATATATACACATTCATGTATCACCAGATCTTGCTTTTTGAGAGAAAATTAGAAAAGTGAAATTTAAAATCTAACAGTTGGATTTTTTTTTTCATTAATATTTTAATAGGGACACTGATCATTACTTTTAGAGTCTGTGCACTTGTTTTCTGATCCGCACAAGACCTATCATCCGAGCATGTCTTGTTTACGTAGGAATTTAAAAGGGGCATTCTACGAGGATCCATACTGCATGATGTTCAGTAAACGATGGAAATCTGGCGAGACTAACTTCTACCCAGGTCGACACTGGTAATCGCTTTAGTATAATAATACAAGCTTAGTAATAATGATGACTGTATAAATTTAGTAACAAAATCATAACAATAATATGACTATATTTGATTACATAAAGGATTGGGATAAAATAGCAATAATAAGTTGTAAATATAAATAATAAAACAGTAATAATAATGATGACTGAAAGATATAGTAATAAGATAGGCAATAATTATGCCTAAATAATAGATATAATAATAAATAATAGCAATAATAATGACTATATAAATATAGTAATAAAATAATAGCAATAAATGATGATATATAGATATAGTTTAATAAAAATAAAAGCATATAATCACTATAATAAATATAGCAATAAAATAAGTAGCAATAATGATGACTATATAGATATAGTAAAAAATAAAGCAATAATAGTCACATAATAACTATAGTAATAAAAATTAAGGCAATAATGATACTATATAGATATGTAATAAAATAAAAGCAATAATAATCACTAATATAAATATAGCAATAAAATATACCAATAATGAATAACTATATAAATATAGCAATAAAATAATGACCAATA
>CM042143.1:50800118-50815153 GCA_023376005.1 Doryteuthis pealeii | reverse complement strand
AACCACGTAACCATAACTTAACACAAATAATAGACCCGTTTAAATAAAATTGAAACCTACCATTAACTTCACCCATGAATTAGAAACATAAAAACACTTTACCTTTCCTAGATGTATTATTAATAATAACAACAATCACTTAGGATTCAAAGTCTACCACAACACATATATATATATATATATATGACCAGATCAACACAACTAGGAGTCTTGGGCAGGAGCACCTGTTTACATTATTCATATCACACATATATATATATATATAATATATATATAAAAGAAAGTTTGGTATGTACGTGTCGACTTATAACTCAGAAACGATATGTTATTCATATTCGAAATCTTACGTACTCCTTGACAACCTTATAACTAAGAAACACACCAAATTTGGTTATTGATTTTTACTGATTAAAGGATATAATTAATTAGTTAAAACAAAATCAATTGATTTTAAATTTTAAAAAAATAATATCTTAAATGTAAACAAAAAGAAAAGAAAAATTCCTAAAATAAACAAACATTTTACTACACAGATTCTTGGACATCTTTTTAAAATTTGATGAATCATGTTCCTGTTATTTTCTCCATTACTCCTGTTTTCTCCTCACTCACTCTTTGGTGTTCCTAATTTTAGTTTTAGTCCGGTCATGGACCGGATACTTTTGCTAGTATATATACATATATCATAAGTAAATGAAGCAAATCGCATTGAAGCAAATTTAATGTCTTTTCCTTCATCTATTCAATTTATTGATCTGTCCTTCCACTTACTGGCACTAGGCACATCGAGCTCTCACCATGGTTTGCCTGTATCACTGGTTAAACTATACATGGAATTATCTTCATTACCAAGAAAGAATATATATATATTATATATATATTATGTGTGTGTGTGTGTGTGTAGAGAGAGAGAGAGAGAGTTTTTTTCTTTTTTTTCTGCAGAGAGAATAATTCAACAGAAAAAAGAAAAGAAAAAAATCGAACATGTCATAATTTTAACAGTAGGAAAAAAAGAAACTGAATATGGAATAATAATGAATTTAGAAAAGTGCTGAATGCATATGTAGAGCCATTTATAGAACCTAATCAGTAGCAGAAGTTAACTACCCAGGTTTTGCTGTGTGATAATGGCCTGGTTAGTTTTGAATGAGGAAAAATCGGACAACCCAAAAAGTCTCACTGTACTGAAGACCCATGATATGGCAAACAGTACTGTATGTGGATGACTAATGTATATACATATATATAAGGGTAAGTTAATATGAAAATCACACATATTATCTTACCCTTATATACCATTGGATTCATTTCCTTACTTTTAATCAATATGTATATATATATATATATATATATATATATAAAAATGAGATGGCTTACTGGTGAAATTGGTCTCAATGTTTAGTTGATACAAGTTTTACAATAAGAAGTCAGTGATACAACAAATATAAAGGGCTCAATATATAAATAGAGCAAATTTATTACTGTGGTATGTTAGCTGTAATTAATCAATATCTTGATTAATTCAGTGGATTTAACCCTGAAGATCCTTATGGAGGAAACTCGAGTAGGTTATTTCTGTACATGCCATAGTAATATATATATATATATATATATATATATATATATATTTCTGTACATACAATAGTAATATATATATTTTACCAACCCCACTGCATAAGCAGAATGTGTCACAAGGTAAATTCTTACACGTTTGAATTCCTTGAATTCCTTGAGTTTTCCTTCTCCAAGACCAGTTGCCATACCAAGATTAAGGGGCCCACAACTGGAGAGGGAATAGTTGGATGCATACCTTTCCCATATGTATTAACACTATTTAAAATGCAAACAACCTCGTCTTGAATTTGAACTCGGTTCTCCCTGTCCATTTCCTACAATGATAACTATTATGCCATGAGCACCATACCCAGGTTAAAGTCTGCCCTACTATTTAACCATAGCTGATGGAGGGTATATGTTAATACATACACATTGAATTATGTGTGGAGAAAGGTATACAAACATGGGATGTTGTACAGAATGGATGTTTATTGTAGGTAGTGATGTCGACGTTATAACGTTTCGGTCTTAAGCCTTCTTCAGGACAGTGGATTGAGTTCTTGCGTCAATGGATGTTGTTCTCATGCTGGCGAGTCAGGAGGTCGTGAATGGGGAGGGGGTGGTCAGTTGCTGATGCCACTTGGAATGTTTAGGTTGGTAGTGGGAGGGGGGTAGCTAGTAAGGATATGTTATTTATGCCACAGGAATGTTTAGGTAGTGGGAGTTGAGGGTTCTTTTAGGTATACCTAGTCAGGTCATATGGTGAAAAGGGGTGGTCAGTGGGTCATAAACGCTGGGTTTGGTGGAGTTTTTGAATTATGCAGAAATTCCAGCATCGACCCATGCCAAACTCTAAAGGTGACAACACCTGCCCTCCTCGATTTAAAGGGGCAGGGCTGGGTTTATTGCCCAGTGCCTGAAGCGCCCCTTTTGAGGAGGAATGCTGATGGAATCCATGCATTTTTTGCACCTGCCACCAATGAGCTTTGGGTCGTGGGTGGTCCCACATTAATAGGGCCTTGTGCCTAACCCATACACGTGGGGTACATGGTAAATACAATAAGGAAGAATAACCCTATTTAGCAGCAATTATCTATAAATAGGCATTTATATATATATATATATATATATATATATATATATATATATAAAGGGTGGCTTACCGGTGAATATGGGCACGATCGTTGGAGGTGCACAGGGTCCAGGGGTTAAGTCCGTGATAAAACAAATACAAAGTGCTCAATACAAAGTAGAGCAAATTTATTGAAGAAATGGATACAATAGAAACCTACTCGAGTTTCATCCCTAGAATCATCAGGGTTAAATCCACTGAATTAATCAAGCTACCGTTTAATTGCAGCTGATCACACGTATGTTCATTGAATGAATTCAATGAGCATACATGTGATCAGCTGCAATTAATCAGTAACTCGATTAATTCAGTGGATTTAACCCTGATGATTCTAGCGATGAAACTCGAGTAGGTTTCTATTGTATCCATTTCTTCAACAATATATATATATATATATATGTGTGTGTGTGTGTGTGAACTGATGGAAGTGAATCTGATGGTATGTAGTATATTAAAAACTTCAAATTTTGAACAGACTGATAAACAAGGACTATCCCAGTTTTTCTCGTTATTCTGTGATAAAAAATTTTTATTACCTTTCCTTATATCAACAAATGCCCTGAAGAAATCTAATTAATAGATTAAAACACTGCAGCGTTGGCTAATAAACTTACCACTCAACTTATTTAAACCTGTGTTTTTTCAATTTTCTTAATATACTACACACACACATATATATATACATATATATATATATATATATATATATATATATATATATAAATAGGCATTTGGTAAGTATGTATATATGTTCAGATGAAACTATGAAAATACAACAACTAACGATAAAGTAAATTTACATACATATTAAATATTATAGGTTCTTTTTATTTGATTTTTTTTTTTATTTGATTTATATTCAAAGATATTTAAAAATTAAGATATAGCATTGAACTTCTACTTAAATATATGTCCAGTAAACAAATCAATACATCAGGGTTCCCCCACCTCTACCCAGATGAAGCTGGGTAGCCACTTCTAGTAATGTTTGATATGGCTTTGTACAGCAGACATATACAAAGTTGTATAATCCCTTGAAGAAAAACATTGCATATTTGTAAATGTAATATTGAAATTTAGCTCTGGAACAAGATTTTGTTTTTCTTTTCAAAATATAGAATGTTATATTAATTGCATTAACTATAGAAGAGAGAGTAAGAGAGTTTGAGAATGAGTTTGAAAAATCTATCAACAAAGATGGCGGACATCTTGGAGTGTGATAATTAAAGAAGATAACATGAATAAAATTTTATATTCTATCAGTTGTACAAAATTGAGTAATTAAATTTCAAAACTGCTGTAGGACTTTATGAACATACCTTATATATATTTATATGTATATGTAATATTGTAAAAATTTTTTAAAAGCACAAGTTTATAAACGAATAATGTTTTCTTTCTCACATTTCAAGATCGACTAAATAAAAAAAAAACATATTCTTATCTTCAGTAATAATTTATTTTTCCTCAAACTAACGAAAGACCTGATGAAGATCTATCGAAACAGATCGAAACACTGCAGCGTAGGCGAAATAAACATTATTCGTTTATAAAATTGTGTTTTTTCAATTTTTTATAATATCACATACTGTCAGATTCACATATATTCACATATATATGTACATATATATATATATATATATATAGTATTATATGTGTGTGTGTGTGTGTGTGTGTGTGTTATCTAATATAAAACAAAAGATTAAAAGTAACTAAAAAATGTTTAAAAATATAAATTATAAACAATTTTTAAAATTACATACATACTACATATATAGCACATACCAAAACATTTCAAAAATTTTGACTCACCCTAGAATATATATATATATATAGGTGTGTGTGTGTGTGTCTGTGTGTGTTGAATGTTGTGAAAAACATTTTTGGTCATCTTAGAAGCATGGGAAAATATATGGTGAAGAGTAAAGCTCAGAATAGAAATAAAAAAAACAAGAAGCATAAGTGGACTCCATAACAACAGCCTTATATATATATATATATATATATATATATATATATATATATATATATATAAATATTGCTCTGTATATAATCTAAAAAGTTTATTATACATTGAGCTCTCTTTAGTGATTTAAAGATTCGGTGTATTTACACATACTGGATCATACAATATTAATACAGTGTATATTAGAAATCACATATAGAATCATCCCTTACTACCAAGTTTTGGATAAATCTCATATATATATATATATATATATATATATATATATATATATATGCAAAGAAAGAGTCAGATACAGAGAGACAGACATGTATATATATTTACCAACCCCTCCGCATGAGCTGGATGTGACACAAGGTCAATTTTTTAAGCGGAGTTCAACCAAGGTTAAAGAGCCCAGTCTACCCTACCATTTACCCATAGCTGGAGGGAGAGTAGGATTCATACCTTTCCCAAGGGTATTAGCACTAAGTGAAATGCAATTACCACGTCCAAGATTTGAACTCAGGGTGACAAGTCCATTTCCCATGCCTTTAACCATTACACCACGTGCTTCCTATTGCATATGAATATACTATCAATATCAAAGCAGGATATATCTTACATTGCCTGAACTGCTTCAGTCACATGATGTATGTGCTGCAAACAAGCAAGTACCAAAATATTGCAAAACTTTTGACTCCCCTTTGTATATATATATAGAGAGACAGACAGACAGACATACAAACATACATATAGACAGTTTCTTTCTTTGTTTAATGGCATATCCACCTTCATGGGTTATTTAATACCAAATCCATCCTAGTAGAACAACAATAGCTGGGGACAGATAGAGACAGTGCCAGATATGAATATGTATATCTGTTTGTTCTAAAGAATTCCAGTTTAATTGTGAAAATAAAATGTGTTTGGATAAGCTGAAAAGGTCAGGGTCATTGAGAACAGTCCCCCAAAAATGTTTCAAATTTATCTCTCATCCTTGTGATATTGTATTGAATTACTTAAGTCAAGGGTTATTTTCAGAATTAGTCAGGAAGGACAATGTCTGTAAAGGAAACTGAAAATGGTCATTTCTTTCTTTTTTTTCTTCCTTTTTTTTTTTTTTTTTCTTTTTGTTTTTTCTTTTTTTTTTTTTTCTTTTTTTTTTTTTTTCTAAGGTTCATATTGCCAAAGTAGCATTCCCATGACCTTGACTAACACAAACTGAATAGATTAAATGGATAATCATCATCCGAAACTTATTTTTAATTTCTTTCTTGCTCTCATATATATATAATCAAACTGAATTTGGTGGCCTTAATCCGTTGGTTGGTTGGTTGGTTGGGAAGTGAACCAAATTAAAACACAAGGAAGCTAAAAAAAAAAACTTGGAAAAAAAAAATTGAAGAATATGGAAGAGAGAGAGAGAGAGAGAGTTGGTTAGCTTGTTTGTTGGTTGGGTTTTATGACATATCAACCCTTGTTGGGTTATCTTATGCTGAAGCCGCTTTTGTCATATTTCATCTTTGTTAGGAGAGAGAGAGAGAGAGAGAGAGAGAGAGAGAGAGTTGGTTGGGTTTTACGGCATTCCAACCCTTGTTGGATTATTTTATACTGAAGACATTTTGTTTTATTCATTCTTCATGAGTACTCAATTGTTTTTTTGTTTTTTTAACTCAATTAAAAAAAAAACATTTTCCAGCACTTTTTCTTAGTTATTAACATTAGTTGAATATATAGGTCATGCCAGGTTCATTAAATTTGCACATGTATATATATACATATATATATATAACCAATTTAGCTCAGTTGGTAGAACGTCCGCCTAGGAATATATATATATATATATATATATATATATATATATAAAAGGAAGAACTCATAATTGAAGTTCTATCAATTCCTACATATGAACTCACCAGTGTTGAATGATCACCAGGAAAATCTTGCATTAACCAGCTCTGTATAGACACTCGATGCCATGTAGAGGTGGATGGTGAGTGAGAGTCAAGGGAATCCATGCTATTAGCTCAACTTCATCATCATCATGATATTAATGTAGTTTAAAATCATTCTATACATCATTTCAAACATCTATTTGATTCATACATGAGACCCTAGCAGGTACCTCCACTCGGAGCTGGGAGCAATGGCAATGAAGAGGCGATTCTGCACAAGCCAGAGATCCAGGACTGGATCCTCATCACCGGATTCTGTCATAGCCAGAGCACTGTAGAATATGTACATATGAGAAAACATGATTTGTATAATAGCCTAGACGAAAGTACCAATGTAGTATTCAGCAGACTCTTAGCATCCCAAAGCAGATCCATATCTTATGATGCAAATGACTTTATATGCCAGAATTCAATTCAGAGAAACTGTGTCCTCGTATAAATCATGAGGCAGATATACATATATATATATATATATATATATATATATATATATATATATGTATATATATATATATATAATGTGAAGATAGGAGGGTTGGAGTAAGTCCGATAGAATGTGGTAAAGATAAAAGAAAAATGGACAAAAAGGAATAACTCAAACAAATAAATGTAGGAGATGTTTCATTCCGTGTTTTTGTCCATTTTTCCTTTATCCTTGCCACATTCTGTCGGACTTACTCCAACCCTCCTATCTTCATAATATCAGGAACAGACAAAAAGCCACTCAACAAAGCATCACGTACATACAAAACCACCCTTAAACAATCAAGATAAATACAAATGTATGTACTATGTTTTAATAAAATGACTGATGAAGTCCAGCTTAACTCGGAACGAAATATATCTCCTATATCTATTTGTTTGAGTTATTCCTTTTTGTCCATTTTTCCTTTATCTTTACCATATATATATATATATATATATATTAAGAATAAATCACAGGTTAACAAACAATACCATAGTTACCTTCTTTTTTCTTTACACTTGTATTGTGATAGCCTTCAAAACCAACCAACAAACCAATATATATATAAGATTTCTTAGATTTACTTTTATCAAAAAATAAAATAATCCTGATATAAACATGAGGCAGATTTTGTTTCAGGTTTTATCACTTTGATAAATAATGGATTTGATGTTCATACCAGCACTGAGCAATTATTTGCTGATACTAAAAGAAACAAAATTGCCAATGAATACAATTTGAACTGTTTAAGATGATAAAGCATATATATATATTTACCAACTCCTCCGCACGAGCAGGATACGACGCAAGGTCAATTTCTTAAGCGGAGTTCAACAGGTTTGAGTTCAGAGTTTTCCTTCTCCTAGACTGGTTACCTAGCCATGGTTAAAGAACCCAGTCCGCCCTGCTATTTACCAATAGCTGGAGGAGAGTAGGATTCTCAGATGAATATAGAGGATAGCTGCACGAGGACCTTCGGGCATGAGTAATAGGGCAGGTTGGCGAAGATAGTCACGGATACCCGTGCTGCTTCGCGACATGATGATGATGATATATTATATATTATATTTATATATATATATATATATATATATATATATAATTTAATTTTCAGAAAGACCTGGAACTGAAGTAGTTGTCGTCTTTTTTTAGTAAAATTTAACTAAAAATGCCATAACAAACGACAACTTTTTCCAGTGTTCGTCTGAAAAGAGATTTTTATCTCGAAATATCAAGAATAAATCACAGGTTAACAAACAACACATTGTTACCTTATTTTTTTTTACACCTGCATTGTGATAGCCTTCAAAATCAACCTCCAAACCAAATATATACAATGCTTCAAGCAAATTATAAAACCCTTTATATATATATATATATATATATATATATATATATATATATATATATGTGTTGTGTGTGTGTGTGTGTGTGTGTTTACAACTGATCAACCTAGTGACGATGTCTACACGTTTAGATTGATGTCTAGATGAGTAGGATCCAATTTTGGCATGGTTTTTTCTTATTTATTTTAAACATTATATCTCATAATCCATGACAAAAGTTAAGCATATTATATATATATATATATATATATATATATATATATATATATATATAAATTTTAAATATATATATTTTATTAATAGATAAAGCTCCTACAAATTTGTGGTTGAGCACTGTAATTTCTTTGTTTCATCCCAAAAATTATATATATATATATATATATATATATATATATATATGAGAAGTGAACAAACAAACAATGTGTTTGATATGGCCTTAGCCGACAATTTTTGGGAGAATATGTGCTTAATTGAAGTCATACCTAATTTTGAGAATTAATTAATTGATAATTAATGAATTAGGCGAGCATATCTGTTCAAATGTAAGGCTAAACAAATCGAGAAAAAGTCATTCTCATACAGAGACTGAATTTCTATCGATTTGTTTAGCCTTACATTCGAACAGATATGCCCGCCTAATTCATTAATTATCAATTAATTAAATTTCTCAAAATTAGGTATGCATTCAATTAAGCACATATTTTCCCATATATATATATATATATATATATATATATATATATATATATATATATAAATCCCAAGCAACGTCGGGTAGCGCTGCTAGTCTATAGATATATATCTGACAATTAGTGTGTTTGTGTGTTATTATGGCTAAAATCTAAAGTAAAAATGTGTTTATTTATGTGCACACTTCATCAACTTACATTGTGACGACGTCTAGACGTTTAGATTGATGTCTAGAAGAGTTCCGGCCAATTTTGGCATGGACTTTTTTGTACGCTAACAATTTTTATAATCTCAAAACAAATATACAGAAAAGGAATTTTTATTGATCTATATATAAATATAGATAGGATATTTATTTTTAACTCAGCAACGTATTAAAATTTAAAGTAACAATTTCTTTTTTTTTTTTTTTTTTTATATTCAGGGCTGATCAATTTATATATCGACGATGTCTAGACGTTTAGATTGATGTTTAGATGCGTTGGGGCCAATTTTGGATACGTTTCGATCATCAGTTTTTGACAAGACGCAAGAGTGTATAATGTGCAGTACCCTCCATACTCGCCAAACCGTAGCATGTGCAACTTTTTCTTGTTTTTACTAAACTGAAAATTCATCTCAAAGGGTAGGTACTACCACTCTGGTTTCAAACTGGACCTGGGATTAATGATATTCCCAACTAACCAGATTTTCAGTACTGAGGCCTCACCATCCGATGCTGTTTAGTAACACACTTAGACTGTCCATTTTTATGGGGGTATTAAGCGTTCGGCTAGAAACCACAAGGTTCCTAGTTCGATACCGGTCCTCGCCAACTCAACGTATGAGTAGCACAGGGATCTGTGCGGTAAAGTAAGGATCTGATGGTAGGTGTGGCGCTCCACCTCAGACGCCAAAACAATCTCCTTGGTCTAATGCTATTGAAAAGGGATAGACTCCCTCGATGACTGGCTGATACCGACTTTAGGCCGCCCCGTCGACTTTAATTTTTACTATTACTTTACTGTAGGGGATACAGTCAGTGTATTCTTACGCTGCTTAGACAGAGCTGACAAATTATTTGATAGGAATACATAAAACCAAATCGTGAACATGGAGGATATTCTCTCCTTTTTTATGGAAATAAATTATACCATAGAATATAGACATGAAACAAATCAATACCATACAACATAATCGCCAATAATGCTAACACATTGTTAAAACCAATTACTAAAAGTATAAATATAAATACACAATATGTATCACTTCCTAATCGTTAGGCATGACATAACCCCAGACGGGTTGATATACCGTTAAAATCAATAAACAAACAACAAACAACATAAAACCAAATAATTGTGTGCAAATGCATTCTTGCTGAATAGCGAGTTTGGTTCTCGCGGGAAGCCCCATACTAGCGACATTGTGTCACATCCTACTCGTGGTGAACG
Source organism: Doryteuthis pealeii (assembly GCA_023376005.1). NCBI lineage: Eukaryota > Metazoa > Mollusca > Cephalopoda > Myopsida > Loliginidae > Doryteuthis > Doryteuthis pealeii. The sequence goes on along the minus strand of CM042143.1, from coordinate 50,804,626 downwards.
GATTAGGTAAATTACCTACTTCTTACAACCCACAAAAGAAAATCATAAATGCAGAAGCATTTTAAATTTAAAAAAATGTAATGTTTAAGATAGTTGGGGTGAATCTTATCATGTCTCCCAGATTTTCACTATTCAATTTGAGTCCAGATTTTTATTTTCAAAGCGAGGCCAACGTCATAAAAAAGAAGCCTTTTATCCAAGCAAATAAAGTAACAATTTATATATTAATACTCGTTTTCCTTAAATGTACGACCTTTATCATCTTGCAACCCCGCTGGTTAAAAATAAGACCGTCCAAATCGACGATAATGAAATGCAAATCTGATTATCTGGTGTTGCTTATCTTCCGAATTCTTATTTTTTATAAATATTGGACCATTCCGTTTTTATTATAAAGAAAGAAAGGGAAGAAAAATAACATGTCACGCAGAAAAAATACAATAAGAAAGAAAAAAAGAAAGAGAGAGAGAGAGCGAGAGAGAGAGAGAGTAGAAGAAGAAGAAAGATAGAGAAAGGGGGTGTATGCGAGGAAGCGATAACGCTAATATATTTCAATCAACATAAGGAAAAGATGAAAAGAAGGAAGGAAAGAAAGAAAGAAGAAAGAAGAGTGAGAGAGAGTTAAATCAAGATTATTATACTTTTTACATATTGAACTATTGGGCAATAGCTCTTAAGCAGCAAACATATCAAACGTGGTAATAATTAAATTATCATACTGTGGTATATCCACAGGTCCTGCTAGTAAGAATATAATGATTGGAGATCGTTTTTTCATATCTCGCAGATTCTATTCTCTTTGAATCTCGATTTATTTTCAAAACGAGGCTAACGTCATAATAAGAAGCCTTTTATCTAAGCAAATAAAGTAACAATTATTTATAAAACATTATCGAACATTTGAGAAAGATTTAAATATACATGATTTTCTCTAGATGCGCGTTGTTATCAGCTCTTCATTATTCGATCGCGCATTTTTCGGAATTCTTAAAGAGAATCGTTTGCCATATTCGAGGAGAAGAAATACAGCAAACATTATATCTTGGAATATTGTTCTTGTGATCTGTATGTATTATTCTTAAAATCTGGATTGCTTGGTGGTAATTTAAACAATTCCACATTTGAATAGAGCTGCGTGTATTTTTATCAATAGCAACCGTTAACTTTAATATGAAGCCGCAGTTAGTTTATTATTCAGCGAATGACGTTGAATTCAGAATAGGAATCGAAGACATGCAGCGGCGAGGGAGTCGCAAGCGAGTGAAGAGAGAGCAAAATAAATGAACAAATTTCTATGGCGAAAATAGCGAAAAGAATTGGCGTGTGCGCAGGTCATTCATGGCTGTACGTATTTTTGTTGTGTATATAATTTGCATGTGAATATAAAATACGTAGCTGCTTACGAACGTACTAAGACAGACACAAATACATTTACGTATGGGCAAGGTTTGGTATGAATTTGTATGCACGCAAGCGCCTGCACACACACACACACACACACACACACACACACACACACACACACACACACACACACACACACATATCTATTATAATAATAAAGCTGAGTGAATCAATGATTGTTTTCTAAAGGCTTTTTTCCTATTTAGTTTAATGACACAAAATACATACTATTATATTCCTTAGTTATAGGATTGAGTTATGTTTTAAAAGACCACTTTAACTAATTCTAACTTGTCGTAATATGCAATTAAGTAAAAAAAGAAATTACCCGTCTCTTATTATTATATTCTACCTGTTTCTTTCCCTCTCTCTATATGTATCTTGATTAACTCCTCCTTATATATGTTAGTTTTTCTGTGAAATTAAAGAGAGAGATTGGAGAGTATGAGAGGGAGATTGAACTTACCACTTTATTTGTATGTTAATTCTTATCTACAGCCATCCCTTAGCTTCTCAGCATCTTGGCTCTTGATAGAATTCCAAGAATCAGGTCCATTTAAATTCAAATTATGTCAAACGTTCCTTTTTAGAAATCTTACTAAATGGTTTTAATGCTTATTTCTAAAATTTAATTCGCTTTGCAAACTCACTTATCTCTGATTTCAATTATCTACCTAGAGTTCAATGGGTAACAACGGGTCACATTTTGTCTCATATATATATATATATATATATATATATAATATATATATATATATATATTTTGTGTGTGTGTGTGTGTGTGTGTGTGAGAGACATATTTTTGTTAATGCATGTTTGGTTAAAGAGAACAAAGAGAGAATATATATATAATATATATATATATATATATATAGGATATCTACTGAGTCAGACGAACCTACTATTAGTTTCGCATAAAGCTCTTCAGGGCTAAAATCTGATATGAAAAAGTCAGATTTTAGCCCTGAAGAGCTTTATGCGAAACTAATAGTAGGTTCGTCTGACTCAGTAGATTATCCTTATTACTTGGCTCTACTTAGGTATCGAGCACTTTTTACAAATTAGCTTCTCCTAGCGGTTATATGAATATATATATATCTTATATACATATATATACATATAAATTGTTTTTTTTTTTTGCCAAATACTATACCAATAGATTATTTTTTGTTGGTACGAATATCTTGGTCTTTTCTTTTTTTTCAAAAATTTTTTTCTTCCTGGTTGATGTTTGGTAGTATATTTTTACAATCAAACTCTCTGCCGGGTTTTTTCTCTCCGCAAGGATCTACCAACACGCTTGGTATAATATATATATATATATATATATATATATATATATATATATATATATATATATATAGTCATGCACATACAGTCCTGTTTGGATATATCACGTCTCATCGGTGCGGCTAGATTTTGTGAGCTATTTATCATCAATCAAAGATTCTAACCACTGGGCTATCGACCACCCACAACCAGGAAGGGGATTTTTGCTGATAAATACATACATATGTACAAACCCATTAAGGATAGCTCTATCCGTGTTAAGGAGAGTATTGCAATTTCAGCGTAATCAACCCGTCTAAGTTTATTTCATGCGTAGACGTTAGGGAATTGCATTTATTGAACATATATGTTTCCAATTTTTGTGTTGATGTTTGTTAAGAACTTTTTGCACAGTTATATGATATCAAGTATCCCTATCTAATACCAAGAATTTGAACTGAGTTGTATGGTTTTAGGTAATACTATCTAATACCAATAATTGTATGGTTTCAAGTAATTATTTCTATTTAATGATAATTGTGTCATTATATGGTTTCAAGTAAATAATAATAAACCTTAATAACCAACTATAACTTCAAGTAACTATTCCTAATACATATGATTTAGTTACGTGATATCAAGTATTCCTATCTAACACTAATAATTTTATGGTTTCAAGTAATTTTCTACCTTATAATAATTGTTTGTTTATACAGATACATGGTTTCAAGTAACCAATAATTGTTGAACTATATATTGGTATAAGGTATAAGCAGAATCGGCACTTCTATTTATGGACTTTATCAACAGTAGCACTCACTTCCAGTAGAAACTAGCCAATGAGATAGGAGGACAAAAAGCATTTAAGATTGTTTGCACTGTACTCAGTCATTTGCTAGTTGAAGTCTCTGCTAGGAAGACCCATCTTTGGATTAACACCACAGGCTAACCACAGATGTCTGGCTTATATATTACAAGGAAAACTAGAGACTTGGATTTATATATTACAAAAAATAGACTTGGATCATTAACTTATTTATGTGAACAACAACAGAACAACTGAACCCATAAAATAGCTTCACGGATTCTAAGAATCCTTAATTAGCAACTATAACTTTAAGTAACTGTTCTTATTACAAATAATCAAGGGTTATATGATATCAAATATTCCGAATGGGTGATTTGTGTTCTGAGATTTGGCTGTTAGCTTATAGTATAATACACGTGTTTGTTTTTTTTTTGTGGGGGGATGACATTTTGAAGGTCGCTTTTAAAAATCTGACCACACAGAAAAATGGTAAATGCTTAATTCAGAAATTGTTCTAGGAAATAAGACCCACAAAATTCTCTGGGACTTGGAGAAAAAAATGGAGCACCTAATTCCGGCCCGAAGGCCAGACCCCGTTCTAAGAAACAAGAAACAAACATGTCAGCTCGTAGAATTTGCTATTCCAGTGCCAAAATACTTAGGAGACTCCTGGAGAGCTGAAGAGGCTTGCTGTCACTTTGACCCCAGTAACAACCACAAGTTATTATGGGTGTTAAAAGCACACAATGAGCAAAATAATATATATGCAATAAAGCTCAGATAGAACTAAGTAAAAAAAATAACAATATCTAAGGCTAAATAAACAAAATCAGAAATTTTATAGAAAATAGAGAAACTCAAATTGCATATAAATTGCATGTAAATGAAGTTAAACGTAGGAAAATCATCTTTAGATCAAAGCTAAAAGCTGCCATCCAAGAAGATCGACTTCAGAAATGGAACGAACACTTCAAGAATCTACTTGGAAACCCTACTGAAATTACTGATAAATTTACCCAAGAAATCA
>CM042143.1:50727618-50797618 GCA_023376005.1 Doryteuthis pealeii | reverse complement strand
CTCAATTTTATTTCAATTTTTTAAAACACCTTTTTAAACTCACTTTTTTCTATTCAACCAATACATGAAACCCTAATACGAACTACACAATGATGCTACGCGCCATTTTAGACCGTCGTGAGACAGGTTAGTTTTATCCTACCAATCAGCACGTGTGTTACGTCGGCCGTGGCCACGGCTATCCCGTCCAGTACGAGAGGAACCGCGGGATCGGAGCAACGGTTTCGCGTGCTCGCTCGAACAAGAGGTGGTGCCAAGCTACCTCCGTGTGATAACGGCTGAAAGCCTCTAAGCCGGAACCGCGACCGGTGTCGCCACGGTATTACGAAAGGCGTCTCTTTTCGTTCCGCTGGAGCCTGCTATAGCGGTCGTCTATCGCATATTTTTTTAAAAAACAGAAAATTACAACGCTCTACATAACAACAGTTGTACGGTCACTTACCTCCATCTCACAAACAATCAAGTAAGACGAACAAGATATGCTAGACACTACTGGAGAAGTAAGGACGAACTCATAAGCGACGTTTTACAATGGGCTCCTACACATGGACAACCTAGTGCTTACCGACCAGCAAAAGCTCACATTCATTAACTCACATAGCATCCCATCTTAGTGTAATGGTTAGCAAGCTAGTCTCCATCAATATCTTTAGCGAAGTTTAACAACTTTGAATTCAGTTTTCCTTCCCATAGACTGGTTCCCTAACCAAGATTAAAGAGCATAATACGCTATAGCTGGGGGATAACAGTCGGATGCATACCTTTCCAACGGTATTAGCGCTGCATAAAATGTAATCGTCCAGGATTTGAACTCGTGTCACTGAGTCCAGTTCTTTTGACGATAACCATTACATCATGCACCTCCAAAGTATACATGGGTTTAATAAATATATTTGTGAAGATTATCTAAAACAGATACAGTGAATATGTTTTGCTTTGTCTTAAAGTTGGTTTGGTAGATTACTTTGTTTAATGGCATAACAACCCTTGTGAGTTATTTAATTCCATTTTTTGTATATATAATTTTCAACTAAATAGATTATAGGTGAATATTTTTGTTAATAAATGGATTGTTAGAGCTGAAAACAAAAGTTAGTAGACAATTTTGGTTGATTGGTTATTTTGTTTAATGGCATATCAACCTTTTTGGGATATTTAATGGAAATTTTAAAAATTGTATATATAAATCGTAAGTGAATAGTTTGTAGGTAAATATTCTTGTTAGTAAATTAATTGATTTGATTTGGATTGGTTTGTTTGTTTGTTTTGTAGCATACCAACCCCTTTGGGGTCATTTAATGCTAAAAGAAGACATTTTGATAAAAGTTTCTATGTTTCAAGTTCTTAGTATCTTCAAATTGGTGTCTTAAAGTCAAGTAGAATTAAAGAGAATTTACTGGAATTTGGAAATTAATCTTTCCATCTTTCTTTCTTTCTTAAAATAAAAGAACATCTCCCCCTCCCCACCCACTTCGCGCCATTTCTACCTTCTGCTCCAGTTTCTGCAGCTGACGCGAAGGAAATTCGACAGCGTTTTATTTTGGGTGTGAATGCAATTTGAACGCTTAATATTGATCAGATCAAGTTTTTTTCTCTTTCAGTCTACAATCTTTTAATAAAGCAAGTGATGAAAATCAATTCTTTTTCTCTGGTAACCCCAAAAATATTTATAAATCAACTGTTGAATACCCCCACCCCACCAAAAAAATATAGCTATTTTTAGCTTCTTCAGAAAGACTTGATTCATACTCACGAGAAGGGTTGGTTGGCTGGTTGGATTTTACGGCATGTCAGTCCATTGGATTATTTTATGCCAAAGATGTTTTTATTTTATTCCTTCTTAATGGGTACCTATTTTTTTTTAGACTCAATTTTTTAAACACTTTTTTAAAACTCATTCTATTTGAACAATAAATGAGACCCTGACGGATCAGAGTGGACCTGGAAGTAATGGTGATGAAGGGGTACTCCACATTTACCAGAGCTCCAGAATTGGAACTCCACCATCAGAGAGTTTAACGCCATACCCAGAACATTAAGATCCTCAGCCACTACCTTCTAGCACATATATAATAAAGAGGTTGGAGTTTGCCATAAAGGCAATATGGTTGGGACAATCATATAGATGCTAGGGCTTCATATGACCAGCCTACGAGAAGGGATTGATAAGTAAAGTCTCCAATCCTATAAAACAAGTTTTAAAGCAAATAGAATAAAGAAAACTTATTTCTCTTCAATATTATGAAGTTTAATTGATAATTAACGGAAGCAGTGGATATACCACACTATGATAATTTGACTATTACAACATTTAATATGTTTACTTAAGAGCTATTGCAATTGTTCAATATGTAAAAAGTATAATAATCTCTGGCGAAATTCTTTCTTTTCTCTTCTATTTTTTCTAACTTTATTTTTCTTTCTTTCTTTTCTATTTTTTCTTATTTCCTTGAAACAGGCAATAACTGCTTCCTATCATTGACCTTCCTTTCCTTCTTCCTTTCTTTCTTAGATTTATTTTCCCCCTAATGTGTATCACGTTCTTTTCTGTTTCTTTCTTCATAGTTACAACGATATGGTCCATTATTTATCTGGGGTAATGACAGGGCATAACGTTTAAACATATGCATTCATATCTTATGAATCAAAATGGAATGGTCTATTATTTATCTGGGATGATGACAGGGCATGACACGCGTAGATAGGTACTAGTGTATTAATATATCGATTAAAGTCTCCAATCCTCTAAAACAATGTTTAGACCAGACAGAATAATGAAACTGGTATCAAATTGAAGTAAATTTATCTCTTAAAAATCATGAAGATTGATTGATAAAATAAATTCTCCAATCTTATAAAACAAGTTTTAAACTACAGGCTGATCGTAGAGTTTCTGAAATCATTATTTTTACAAAAAATGAATATTATGAGGAGAACACAATAAACATGGAGTTTTATTTAAAATTCTATATGAGCACTAATATTTGCCTCCAGCCTCTCAAGCCGCTCGGGAATCGCATCAAATGATCTTCCTTGGAACTCTTGTGGAATGGCAGAAATAAATTCTCGTAATCATCCTTCAAGTTCTTCCAAAGTCGTTGGTTTCGTAGAGTAGTCTTCTCTTTCAACCAATCCCAAAGAAAGTTGTAGGGTCTTAAATCAGGACTTCTGGTCGGCCACCCATGTCTACCCATCCATCTCACAGGAAAATGGTAATTTCAGGCATTCACGAACATGAATAGTAAAATATCGAGTAGCACCATCTTGCATAACGCAAATGTGATTGCCATATATTAAGAACCGTACATTAAAGAATCGAGAAAAATGTAACTGCATATAAAGAATCATAAATAGCTTAAAATAGGGAGTTACTTTTCAATCAACCCGTAGATAGAATGATGAAACTTGAATAAAAAAAGTGAATTTATTTTTTCCTCAAAAAATTACGAGTGTTGATTGATAAATAAAAATTATAATCTTATTAAACAAGTTTGAAACCAGCCACCTTTCTCCGATTCTAAATCTAGTGCAAAACCTGCTAAAGGAGTAAACAGCGGAAAAGCAAGCAAACGCACAGTCAATAGATTGTGAGATGAACACACTATCCAATATAAAACAAGAAATCGCTTATGATGCAGAAGATTAAAACTGTTTTTGCTACAAATAAACTCAAAGAACGTCGTTCGTCGATGTCACTCCATGTTATTCGAAAACAACAAAATGGCTGACTTAATCTCTTCCTATCGACCGCCCATAAATAGAGGTGAATAACAAAATTATTAGCGTCTAATTTTTAGAGTCCCCTAGGTAATTACTCAACAAAGTTGGACCATCTTTGAGTACTTAAGCGGCACACCGTGCATGCGACATGTACACGTATGTATGAATGTGTTTGTATAGGCACATCTAGAATGAACGAGCTGATGGGATTTTTTAAAAACTTGTTTATGCAGTCTGTAGCGTTTTTTTTTTGTTGTTTTTTTTTTTTTAGTTGATCAACCACAAAACGATCACGATGTTCTAGAAGAATAGACTCATTCTAATGTCAAGATTACAGATAGTATGTTCTTTCTTATGGTTCTGTTGATAATCTTCAGTAAGGAAAACGATGCTATAAAATGAATATTGTATACAGGAATATAGATTTGTCTGAGTAAAGCAGAGATAAAAAGGGAGGTAACTCCAATCCGAAGTGAATAATCTTAATTCAACATATCTCAAATCTATATATTAATACTCATGTTTCTTAATCTTCCGACCGTTATCATCTTGCAACACCCTCTGGTTAAAAATGAAACCGTCCAAATCGTCCAAGATGAAATGCAAAAATATAAATCCTGATTATCTGGTGTTGTTATCCGTTGAAACTTTATTTCTTATGAGTGCCATCACCTTAGTTAAACAATGGACCATCCCGTTTTTATTATAAAGAAAGAAAGGGAAGAAAAAGGACATGCTACACAGAAAAATTGATAAGAAAGAAAGAGAGTAGGAGAAAGCAAAAGAGGGGGGACAATAACGCTAATCTGTATTAATCAATCATAATGAAAAGAAGAAAAGAAAGAGAGAGAGAGAGAGAGAGAGAGAGAGAGAGAGAGAGAGAGAGAGAGAGAGTTAAATCAAAATTGTTATACTTTGTACATATTGAAGTATTTGCAATAGCTCTTAAGTAAACATATTAGACGTTGTAATAATTAAATTCATACTGTGGTATATCCACCGGTCCTGCTAGTTCATATAGTTTGAATAAAAAAGAATGACACGTCGCTTACCTCGTGGTCGAAGAATATGTGGCGCTGATAAGTGAGACTTTACTTAAAATTTAACCTCGTATCACATACTGCACGTAGAGGAGGGGTTGGGTAAATACTTAGTTACTCAAATGTACAGATAAACACATGCACACCTTACATACTTGCTCGGTACAAGGATATCCACATGTTATTTGTGGCTATGGTTGTATTAAAAGGTTGTCGTTTATATCCAAAGTTTGGCATCTCCGGATAGTACCTTCCCATTTCGCTAATGTGTAGGGATTGGTCTGATTTGGCTTCTTTCCTAGGTCCTTGTAGAAGAACAGTAGTGATGCTATTTAACTCATTACCGGGAGATAAGGAGGTTCATGCCTTTCCAAAGAGTAAAAATAGGTAGGGTCATAGTCAGATTCTAATGCCAGTAACTGAATGAGCTGAGCGTTTTTGTGCCCAGCCTCTCAATTCTCGATCTCAGTGGAATGTGGAGTACCCCTTCATCGCCATTACTCCCAGGTCCACTCTGATCCTGAGTGGTAGTAGCTGTTAAGATCCCATCTTTGGGTTATATAGAAAAATTAGTTTGAAAAAATGTGTTTAAAAAATGAGTACCCATCAAGAATGCATAAAACAAAATATCTTCGGTATGAAATAGCCCAACAAGGTTGACATACCGTAAAATCCAACCAACCAACAAAACATTCAGCCTCACGAGCGTTTGTGTGCTTCACATTAATGAAAGCCTCCTATTTTATCTCCTCCCCCCCGCAGTATAGATGAGGCTAAATATTTACACGCACTCATACGTATATATTTATATATATATATATATATATATATATATATATATATATATATATGATTAATGATGTGACGTCATTTATTGATTATGGTTAATTGTTTTGTTTGCCTACAAGGTGTGCGAAAAAACTATCGACATTGTGGCTGTATTTGCCAAGACAGAATTGAATAATGAATAAAAAAAACTTTAAAATAGTCCTCTTGGTATTCAACAGAATAATTCCAGCGAGTTTTCTTTTGGCCGAGGCACTCTGAACCCCACTTTTTATATGGTGTGAAGCTATACGATTGTATTCATTTTAATGTCTCCTACATCCTCAAATCTTAATACTAAGATTTTTAGTTTAGAAAACAAGAACAAGTTGCACGGAGCTAGTTCTGGCCACTATGGAGGCTGCTGCACTTGCACAATCCTGTGTTTCACCAAAAACATTTTATGCAAAAAGTATTAAAAAATTATGAAATTATCTTTTGTCTTTAGCCTTATATTTTCAAATAAAATTCTATAACTACTTTTAATAATAATATTCTTTGTTTAAAATTCTAAAAGCTTATTTGGCTACACTCATCAGTGGAGCAAAGTCGGCATTAAAAGGTGGTTTGAGGTTAAGTCACGTGGTTCTACTGTATTTACAGATATAGACATTCTGAAATATCTAAGACTAGAGAGCGGAGTTTTTAAAAAGTTAGTCTCACAGGTTCATTATTACTGAATTGTGAGTTGGATTTCCGCAGGATGCCCCATTAAAATCCCCACGTAAAAAAAAGACCTTGCGTTGATCGAGCCACTCTAAAAAGAAAAATTAATGTCTACTATTTACAATATCAAATGCAAAAAAAAAATCCGTACTGTTATCATTTAAATTTTATCTTTTAATTATCTCCACCAATAAAAATACAATTTTCATTATTTTTACTCAAAAGGCAAGCTCTGGTGATAGTGAATGTGTACCTATATTGACTTTGTCGTTAATTACTTTATTTTCGTAGTTTCTTCCGGATATACATACACACAACCCCTTTATCTATGTATAGATATATATATTCTTCTGAAAAAAATATTTTGGTGACTCTAACTGGTTCCACTGTATTTCCAAAAGTCATTATATATAGTCAGAAATGAAGAATGAATGAAAGTAATAGTACCCTTGTTATTCAACACACTTATTCCAGTGAGCTTTTCCTTGGGGTAAGCACTCCTACAGCTTCTCTTTTGATATATTGTGCATTGTATTTCTTTGAACATCCAAAAATCTCACTCTTGAGATGAATTTTCAATTTAGGAGACAAAGATGATGTACAGAGCTGAAGGTCTGGTGAGTATCGAGGATGTTGCACTTGCAAAATCCCGAGTTTCACAAAACTTACCGATAAAAAGTACCGAGATTGACTTTGTATTTTCTAAATTGATTACTGACATATCTAGGGAGCGGTTTAGCTTAATCAATAGACCATCCACCTTGGGAATCGCAACGTTCCCGGTTCAATACCGATCCTCGCCAAGTCAGCGCATGAGTAGCACAGCTTGGGTAATCAGATCTGTGTGGTAAAATTAAGAGCTGGCGGTAGGCGAAGCGCTCCACTCCAGCAAAATAATCTCCCTGGTCTAGTGCTAGTGAAAAGGGAATATACTCCCTCGCTGTTCGGCTGATACCGACCATAGGCCACCCTGCCAACGTTTTTTTTACTTATATATATATATATATATATATTATAATAGTATACACAGGAATAACCTACTATAGTTTCACCATAAAGATCTTCAGGGTTAAGTCCACCGAATTAATCAAGATATTGATTAATTACAGCCGATTGCCCGCATGTATTTTTTGGCAATAACGGTTAGACATAACCCTGAAGATCCTTATGGTGAAACTCGACTAGGTTAATCCTGTGTATACCATGATAATAAATTTTCTCTACTCATGTATTGAGCACTTTATATTTGTTACATCGCTCTTGCATCAACTAAACATTGTGACCAATTTCACTGGTAAGTCACCTTTTTAATATAAAGTCATATATATATATATATATATATATATATATATATATATATATATATATATATATATATATAAAAGAAGGTCCGCAAAATAGATTATGCTTTAAAAAAAATTTGATACAATTTTTTTTTTAACAAACATAATCCATTTTGCAGACCTTTTTAAAAAAAATAAAATATTCAATTTTCTCCCGGTGGACCCATAGCAACACTTTATATATATATATATATATATATATATATATATATATATATATATATATATATATATTAGCTTCCGTGAAAGTTCAGATAAGACTAGTAAAAAAAAACCAACCCCGTCACAAAGAAATGGAAGACGATGGTTGCCCTTGTCAATTATGGCGTAAATCTCATATTGAGATTGTTAATCAATTGAAGTAGCCATCGTTAGTATTTCATCAAAGCACACAAGATTCCTTTTGTTGTCGGTACGGCTTATCAGTTTTTTTAAAAACAATAGCCGTTTGAGCTTGAACTTTCTAGAATGTTATCTCGATTTTTAAGGCAAATTTAACGTTGTCATCTCCCCAGTTAATTCAAATTAAACATCACAGAATTAAACGACTGATTGTTTAGCTTTTGTACAAAGACTTTACACTTGGATTTCACGGAAATTTCACTTCCGATACCACGTTCAGTGTCTTGACATTGTCATTGCATCAGTTAATCCAAATATCGCATCATTGAATTAACGTTTCATTTGTAGGTTCGTTTACATTGACTGGAAGATCGTAAATGCAACAACGGGTTGATTGATTGATTTCCACCCATCTGGAATTATTTTATGACTAGATTAGGGAATTGCGTACATTTTACATTTATGTTTACATTTTTTGTGTAATTTCATGTGAGTTCTATTTTTCACATGGTTATATGATATTAAATATTCCTATCTAATTTATATATTAATACGCACGTTCCTTAATTGTAAGACCGTTATTATCTTGTAATATACTCTGGTTAAAAATGAGACCGTCCAAATCGTCCCAGATGAAATGCAAAAATCTAAATCTTGATTATCTGGTGTTTCTTATCCGCCGAATTTTTATTTGTATCATCACCTCAGTTAATAATGGACCATTCCGTTTTTATTATAAAGAAAGAAAAGAAAGAAAAAGGACATACTACAGAGAAAAATTATAAAAGAAAGAAAGAAAGACAGAGTAGTGAAAAGATTGAGAGAGAGAGAGAGAGAGAGAGAGAGAGAGAGAGAGAGAGAGAGAGAGAGAGAGAGAGAGAGAGAGATGTACACGCGAAAGCGATAACTCAAATCTGTTTCAATAGAACATAATAAAAACATGAAAAGAAGGAAAGAAAGAAAAAAGATTGAGTGTGTGTGTGTGTGTATGTGTGTTTGTGTGTGTGTGTGTGAGAGAGAGAGAGAGAGAGAGAGAGAGAGAGAGAGAGAATTAAATGAAGATTATTATACTTTTTATATTTTGAACTATTTTCAGTAGCTCTTAAGTAAACATATCAAGCATTGTAATAATCAAATTATCATACTGTGGTATATCCATAGATCCTGCTAGTACAAATAATTTGCAAACAGATCACTAGATGGGACACTAACACGTACTACCATGTCAGATTGGGCCTGGCAGTGAAATGATACCCCACACTTCTCAAAGCTCCAAAACTGGTGCATCACCACTATTTTTGGGGGTGGGGTTCTTATCCCTCTACAATGGATACATTATCCATTCTAAGCCCAGTCGACAGGGTGGTATCATAGAGCTGTTCCAAATGAAAATTTCATATAATACTGTGGTACAAATGCAGAATAGCGCGCAAGAGATAATATCATTAGAATCGCATTTTACGTATAAATAGCATTAGATTACGGAAACTCCAAAATTAGCCTAATGCTAATACTAACCTCAACCCTAACCCTAGCGTCTCAAAGGTTTCGGGTAATCGGGAAATGTAATGAAATGTAATGCTTTTCATACGTAATATAATGATATTATTATCTCTTGCGCGCTATTCTGTATTAGTACCAAATTATTTTTCAATTTTAGAATGCATATCTTTTACAAAATATTTTACAAAAATAAAAGAATAATAACAGTATTCTACAGTTTAAATTACTTTTCAATTCTAAACTGGGTAGCGGGCAAGAGATAATATCATTAAAATCGCATTAAAATCCCTAACCCTAACACTAGCCCTAACCCTAACCCTAACCATAACGTCAAAAAGTTTACGGATATTTCCGTGAAATGTAATGCTGTTTATGCGTAATCCAATAATATTACCTATTGCGCGCTATTCTGCCTTAGTACCAATACTATAATGAAGACATTGTTCGCACGTTGAACATTGACGTTATTTCTAAATACAATTGCCGTTAGACATTAAAAATCCATTCATTTTCCCTCCAATTTATGTTGCAACCATCTGTGTTCAGTCTTCAATATATTTTGACATATTTATAACTATTAAGTTTTGTTTTTATAAGAGTGTTGAGCTGGCAACTTTTGTTTGTTTTCATTTCGTAAGAAAACCAATAAGATCAATAAAAATCGATACGGGAAGGTTCACAGCATGTGAATTGTTGATTGAACGGTAAAATCATTGTGCTCTTCAGAAATCGTACAAGATTGTGCATCAATATGCAAGGTAAATTAAGTGCCTTACCTCCTGATTCTTTCTTTGCCTACGCATATATATAATATATATATATATATATATATATATATATATATCATAAAAAGTATATAAATATGTATCAGTAAAAGTATATAATATATAATATATATATAATGTATATAATAATGTATATTATATATATGTATATATATGTATATATATAATATATATATATATTATATATATATATATTATATATATATATATTGCAAACAGATCAATAGATGGAAATGTAATGAAATGTAATGCTTTTCATACGTAATATAATGATATTATTATCTCTTGCGCGCTATTCTGTATTAGTACGTAAAAGTATATATAATATATATATATATATATATATATATTATATATATATATATATATGTATCAGTAAAAGTAACATTAATCATTGACTAAATTATTTTCCAAATTAGGTATGACTTCAATTAAGCACATATCCTCCAAAAATTGTCGGCTAAAAGCCATATCAAATAAACACAATGTTTATTTACTCACTATCGTGTAGCTAGTCAATAAAAAGTGGAATATAAATAAGTTCAAAACCTACGAAGAATCTGGTAATGGCCAGCTGGTGTAGTGGTTAGAATATCCGCCTGTCAGCTTGGCAGTCGAGGTTTCGAGTCACACACGGAGCAGTCTCCCATGTCTATAACCTTGCTGATGAGATCTAATAGGTCGAAATGTACATTCAGCGATTGACATTTTCTCGATTTGTTTAGCCTTACATCTGAACATATATGCCCGCCTAAAAATTCATTAATCATTAACTAATTAATTTTCAAAATTAGGTATAACTTCAATTAAGCACATATCCTCCAAAAATTGACGGCTAAAAGCCATATCAAATAAACACTTTGTTTATTTACTCACTCTCATATATATATATATATATATATATATATATATATATATATATATATATATATATATATATACCGCACACACAGATTATATATATATATAGGAATCTCAAGTTCCTGGGTTCGATACAGTTCCCCACCAACTCAGCGTATGAGTTGCACAACTTGGGTAATCTGATCTATGTGGTAAAATGGAGAGCTGGCGGTAGATGAAGCACCTCAGCAAAACAATCTTCCTAGTCTAGCACTAGCTAAAAGAGGATAGACTCCCTTGCAGTCTGGCTAATACCAACAATAGGCCATTCCGACAACTTTACACACACACACACACACACACAATATATATTTGTGTGTGTGTGTGTGTGATAATTTAATTATGCCTATTTTTCACATCCATACCTTATCAAATATAGTGTATGTATTGTCAATCTTCGTATACACTGAGGCGTATGGTGTAATGGTTTGTATTCAATTACTCTCTCTCTCTCTCCAACTATAGGTAAATAGTAGGGCGGACTGGACGTTTTAACCTAGGCGAAGTAACCAGTCTAGAAGAAGGAAAACTCTGAATTCAAACCTGTTAATCTTCGCGTAAGAAATTGACTTTGTGTCGCACCCTGCTAGTGCGGGGAGCGATATTTTCGGGTCATTTAATGCCGAAAAAAGCCATTTTAAATATTCTATGTTTCAAGTTCTTAATATCTTCAAATTGGTTTTAATCAACTTCATTTGGTTTGGTTTGGTTCGAATTGAATTGTTTAATCGTATAAAAACCCTGTGGGTTATTTAATGCTAAAAACTGTCAGAGAAAGATAAACGTTGGTACTCAAGTTTCCTCTAAAATAGATATATTTCATGGATGTATTTTATATCCGATTCATAATTTTCGATATAACTTTATTTATCGCAAAAAGGATAAAATGTCATCCAGAGTATTAGCGAATATTTCATTCTGATTAAATCAAAAGCCAGTATTACTTCTTCCTCTCGGGATTTTCTATATTGGTAAAAATATACCCTGAAAGTAAAACTCTTAGCCAATTGATAAAGGCTTTCTTTAATCCAGATTTATCAATTGAGTTTTTACAGATAATTTTCTTAATAAAGAATGTTCCGACAATATATATATATATATATATATATATATATATATATATATATATATATATATATAAAGGGGCATTTGGTGTATGTATGTATGTATGTATGTCCGGATGAAACTACGAAAAAAACAAAGAAATTAACGACAAAAATAATATATACACATTAAATATAACCGGTTATTGCTTTTTGTGCAAAAAGATTATGAAGATTTGATTTATATTCGAAGATATTTAAAAATTATAATATACATAGAAATAGCATTGAAATTCTACTTAAAAATGTCCAGCATTTGTAAATCTCAAAAAACAAAAAACAAATCAGTACACCAGTTTTTTTTTTTTTTTTTTCACCGTCTATCCAGGCAATGCTGGGCAGCCCCTTCTAGTACACAATAAATAATAAATCGAATTAGACGATTTCAGATAAAACAGAGTTGAGTGAAAAAGGAAAAGCGATTCTTTGAGAAACAATGATTATTACAATTGTTTACTTATGACAAAAGAAATCAAAGTCAAACGACATGGATGTTGTTAAGAGTTGAAAAGAATCCAATTTATTGAAGTTATTCGTTGATCTTAAAACAAGAGATCCGAAAGTGAATGTGGGTTGAAAGGATTTATAAAAAAAAACGATTAAAAACCAATAAAGAATGGAATTAAAAAGAAAACTCAAAAAGGAGAAGAATAGATGAATGAAATAAAAATAAAGAAATAAGGAGGGAAATAAGAAGCAAAGAAAATGAAAGTAATTATTAAATGCATAAATAAAAAAAATAAATGGAAAAAAATAAAAATAAAGAAAAAACAGGAGAAAAAATAGAAAAACGAAAAAAGACAATATTTTCATCTTTAACTTATTATTATTTGTCTCCATAAGAGTTTTTCACCTCCGCTTCAGCTAGTAATTAAATGGAGGCTGAGTGACAGCAAGTCTCCTCAGGTCTCCATAACTCTTCTGAGTATTCTAACCGGTTTTAACAATGCCGTTGTCTGCATGGTCTATTATTATATTATTATTATTATTATTATTATTATATTATTATTATTATTCACTCCTTTTGAGTTTTCACATCAGCGTTAGCTGATGGTCTTTTACTGGAGTCTGAGTGACAGCAAGTCTCCTCAGGTCTCCATGACTTTTCTGAGTATTCTAGCAGATTGCAGCAGTGCAGTATTCTGGATGGTCTCAATCTGGTGTACAGATTTTCCAATCCATTTGGGACCGTTCCAAGTGCACCAGCTACAATTGGTATCACTTTGACTTTCATATTCCATAACTTTTTCAGTTCTCTGGCAAGGTCCAGGTATTTGTCCATTTTTAAAATCTTATTATTATTATTATTATTATTATTATTATTAGTAGTAGTAGTAGTAGTATTAGTAGTAGTAGTAGTAGTAGTAGTATTTGACTCCATGTGAGTCTTTCACACCCACCTTAGCTGGTGGTTAACAGGAGACTGAGTGACAGCAAGTCTCCTCATGCCTGCAGAACTCTTATGAGTATTCTAACTGATCTTAACAATTCTGTTGTTCGGATGGCCTAAATTCTTCTTGTGATTTCCAGTTCATCCAGACCCTTTTCCAAGATAATTGGAGACCATTCCAAAAGCACTAATTACAATTGATACGACCATTACCTTCATATTGCACAGGTTTTCAGTCCTCTATCTAGGTCCAAGTATTTGTCTATTTTTTTTTTTCATTTTTACTCTGTGATCAATGTCCCGGCACAATGTACGAGATGACAAGTTCTCTTCTTGTTAATTAACACTAAGTCTTGTCTCCTATCCAGGATTAGGTGATCCGTCTGTATCTCAAAGTCCCTGAGAATTTTATGCGTCTTCTCCAGGACCGATTCCGGTTTGTTCATATATTATTTAGTAGCATGGTGAAAAATTAATTTCTTGCACAGTTCCCAGGGGATAACCTTTCTAACCCATTCGTGGCTCGTCTTGTATTATCTCTGCAGTCTGCCAATTTCGTCTGCATCTTCATCAGCATTAAGTCATTCGTCTTAGTATTCCCACATTCTACACTTGCTATTCCGTTGCGTCTTAATTATTATTATTATTATTATTATTATTATTATTATTATTATTATTAATCTATCTAAAGAACTGGAGCCTCCCTGTGTTGTTTAGTGTCATACTCAGGTAACCCTTTTGTGGGAGTAGGGAATTGATGATACTGTATTCTAAGCCATGCGGTACATCCAAGAGCTCCAGGACTGGAGTCTCACCACCAAATACAGTTTAGTATTATGCCCAGGTCACCTCTTTTTATGGAGTGGGTAGGGAGTTCATACATTTCTGCAAGATACAGTCACCATATTCTAAGCGTAAGGGAAAAGTAAAGTAAAGTAAGTCAGTATCATCCAGACAACGAGGAAATCTATCTCCTTTCACTAGCGCTAAACCAGGAAGATTGTTAATGCGTCTGAATAGGAGCTCCGCTCTCGCACTTTACCGCACATATCCAACCTATGCTACTCATGCACTAAGTTGGCGAAGATCGGTATCCTAGGTTGATGCTCTACCGACTGAGCTAAACCAGCCCTAGATAGTTTAGAATGTAAAAATCAACGAAGTAGTAGTAATCGTAGCATTAGTATTTACACTAAAATACTTTCCAGCATTCAATTGTGAATTCGAGTTACCAGGCCTCTACAAAGCCGGGCTGTTATATATTATAGGTATCAGTTTAGCTCAGTCGGTAGAGCACCCGCCTTGTAAACGCAAGATTCTAAGTTCAAGACTGGTCCCCGCCAACTAAGCATATGAATAGTTGAGATTGGTAATCTGATCTGTGCGGTAAAGTGGGTATTTGACTGTAGGTATTGAGCTCCACCTAGGCAAAAACAATTTCCCTGGTCTAGCGCTAGCGAAATGGGGATAGACTCCCTCGCTGTCCGGTTATTACCGTCAATAGGCTACTCCACCAACAAACCTTTTATATACAATTGGAGGAAGTAAATTGTATAGTTTAGTGCTTCCTGTACAAGCCCCCATTACATGATAAGAAAGTCCAATTATACTATACAGATAGGTTATGCGGTTTTAAAATGAAATTGTTAACAAAAGAAGGAAGAAAGTAAAAACAAATAGAAAAAAACAAAATATCAAAAAGAGGGGGGTCATTTTTTTAGAAGAATCAGTGTGTCATAATTAGAAACTTTTGCTAAATTAAAATGTTATTTGTATATTTTAAAGAAATGGCATAAAGCCTATTTTACAAAGAGACAGGTATCAACACAAACTGATCATCCGCTCACAATCAATAATTAGACAATTATAATTGCTTCAAAAACCTTCAGAATAATCTCAAGAAATTTCACTGAAAGAAGAAACGGTTCCAAATATTCTTTTTTTAAAAGCCAGACTTTTATGTAGAAGCCCCCATTATTTAATTGGACAGTCCAATTCTATTCTACAGATAGGTTATGCGGTTTTAAAATGAAATTAGAAACGAAAGAAGGAAGGAAGGAAGGAAAGAAGTAAGGAAGTAAAAACAAACACCCTAAAAAAAAAAAACAAAAAAAAAAAACAAAGACAATCTCAACAAACAAAAAAAAATAAATAAATAAAGAGACAAAGTCATTTTTTAGAAGAATCAGTGCGTCATAATTAGAAGCTTTCGTTAATCAAAATGTTATTTGTACCTTTTTTTTTTTGTTGTGTAAAGCCTATTCTACAAAGAGGCTGGTATCAACACAAACAGATTCTCAACGCATAAACAGTAATTAGACAATGTATAATTGCTATAAGGACCTTCGGAAAAATCTCCAGAAATTTCATTGAAAAAAAAAAAAAAGAGAAATGAAACGGTTCCAAAGAAATGATTTAAAAGAAAGAACACAATCACGTTAAAAAGGCAACAGAAACATGTTTCGAGAATTAAAAGACACGCTTTAAAAGGTTCTCATCAGTTTATTTGACTATTTCTTTGTTTCATTCTTGTTTCCCTTCTGCACGTTATTTTTTTAAAATTTGTTTTGTTTCATTCTCACTTGTCTTCTATTCATATCCTCGCTTCCAGGCTCATTTTTGAAAAAAAATTTCATTGTCTTGCTTTCTTCCCGCCCATTTCTCAACCTCTCCCTCTTCCTCTCCCACCTCCCCCTCTCCCTTCTCTTTCTTCTATCTCCATCTCTTTCTTCAAATGCACCGTCAGTCTCGCTTAATTTAAACCAATCAATTTTTTATGATTTCTCAAACGAAGTCTCTCTCAGCGCACGCACACAGAATTAAACATATACAATATCAGGCACGGTTGGTGTGCACATGCGCAGTTCAA
This sequence comes from Doryteuthis pealeii, assembly GCA_023376005.1. Classification (NCBI taxonomy): domain Eukaryota; kingdom Metazoa; phylum Mollusca; class Cephalopoda; order Myopsida; family Loliginidae; genus Doryteuthis; species Doryteuthis pealeii. Next base: position 50,781,132 of record CM042143.1, on the reverse strand, counting down.
AATCCCTCCATTTTGTTTACAAAACAAGCAATGGGCTGAGAAGAGCGGCAAACACGACGCGCCGGGTTCAATCAGTGATTTTTGTTTAGCTGAGCACATGGCATAATCAGTGTACAATAGTGTAACTCTTAATTAGAGATGATCTGATCACGCCCACGTTCACCTATCTTTACTTCCTCCCACCCTTGATCAAACGTCTCACTCCCACTCTCTCTCTCTCTCTCTCTCTCTCTCTCTCTCTCTCTCATCCCCCTCTCTCATTTCCCCCGCTCTCTTGTCTACTGTAGCAGCACCAGTAACGACAGCCAACCAAAATCAGGGCACGTGCACACACGCTCGTCTAATTAAGCGAGAAACTGTTATACCGTTGAAATTCATTAACAATGAAATTAAGGGCTCATCTTGTAAAGACGGCCCTGTGTTGCCCATCTGGCCCCTGAAAATTGAGATTGTAAATCGGGAAGGACCTCTAAGTGTTATGATGACCACTTTGTTATTGACAGTGATTGATTTTAACGGCATGTCAACCCGTCTGTGGGTTATTTTATGCCTATAAGTTAGGAAATCACATTCATTGTACATTTATATTTTCATTCTTTTGTCTAGCTGTTTCATAAAAGAATTTGTGCACAGAGTTATTTGAAGTGGAGGTGCGTGGTGTAATGGTTACCGTCATAGAAAGTGAACACAGCGAGACTAGTTCAAATCCTGGACGAGGCTATTTGTATTTCACATATCGCTAATACTATTGGGGAAAGGTATGAATACAACTATTCTCCCTCTAGCTATGGATAAATAATAGGGCAGACTGATCTCTTTAACCTTGTTTAGGCAACCAGAATAGGAAAAGGAAAACTTTAAATTCAAAACTGTTAAACTCTACTTAAGAAATTGTCCCAGTATCATATCCTACTCATGCGCAGATGTTGGTAAATATGTCTATGTACTTGGTATCAAGTAATCCTATCCAATGCCAATAATTTGCATACAGTTTTATTGATTAAATTATTTCTAATACAAATAATTATAAGGTTTCAAGTAATTATTTCTATTTGATAATTGCTATTTACACACAGTTATATAAGCTGAGACAGAACATTTTGGCGACGAGGATGAGATCCAAAATATTGTGACTGAATTTATCAAATGCAACATTGAAAATCCGGGAAAAGGTTTATTACTTTTTGTACAGGAAATATAATAATGAGAGTCAACGCACAGTTCTCCAATAGTGTGACTTGACTACGAATACTACTACATAATCTCGACTACGAACTAACCTTGCGCATTCGTATCTTTATATGTGTTCCGTTAGAACGAGTCCAACTATTTGTACGGGAAATATCTTCTATTAAACATTTCTTTTATTTCCTAATCTTTTTTGTGACCTATTTCATTTTTTTTATTTGATGTTTATTTTATCTTATTTGCCATGTTGAACATATCTTCTTGAAATCGCACTAAATCGGATATATTTTTTTAATCATTGGCGTTGGCATTGTTTTCTTCGTTTTTTTTTTTACTATAATCGCATGTTGACTAAAATTTTTCCAACTCATCCGTTTAATTAGACTTTCTATTTTGTTTGTTAGTGAGATATTACATTGGTACTCATCAGGTGCAGATATATTTGCTTTTTGTTGCTTTTTGTTGCATTTTTTTTGGGGGGGGATATATGAAAGTAGCCACTTCCATAATTAGGGTTTAGAGTACTTTTATAAAACAAAATTGCTCGTCTAAGTAATTAGGAGATATACATAATCTATACATATATAAATGGCAGTTGGTGAGTATTCATGCATGCCCGGATGAATCTACGAAAATACAACAATTAACGACAAAGTAAATATATATACACACATTAAATATCACCGGTTCTTACTTTTTATGCAAAAATTATGGTAGTTTAGATTATATTCGAAGATATTTAAAATATATACATAGATATAGCATTGAAACTTTACTTTAAAATGTCCAGCATTTATAAATCTCAAAAGTAAACGAAGAAGTGAAATCTTTCTTCAGGCTAACATTTATTTTGCGGAAAGAGTTTGTAACTCATAACTTCAATGTAGTAAATTTTTTGTTTAATTCAACTGTTGTGCGAGCCAATATTTGTTCCTAAGTTTCGGCTCCCGAGGTTGCTCGGTTGCAGGCCGCACCAGTGGAGTTTGTTGCAATCTGCTGCTATCTTTCTGTAGTCGGTCGACCGCAGGTAAACCCTGTTAACAGTTATTGTGATAATTCGCAATATTTCATAATGACATCGCATATACTGAAAACATCTTTCAAACTGCAGTCACCAAAATGTGCCAGTTAGATTACGAGATCTTAAACTAATTCTATAAGAACAAGAAGGAAGTGATTGAAATTCTATTTTCAAAAAGAAATCCTTGATTATATGAAAAGAAAAAAAGAGAAATATTTACAACTAAAAAATAAATAAAAAATGATTATTAGTACGGACCCCCAAGTTATAATCTCTTACCCTACCCATAGAACGGGTACTTCCACTAGTTATTTACATCGGTTGTGCTATGATCCGTGTGTTCGTTGAGTGAATTGTTGTATTAACATGTTGTGAGGAAATATCTGCTGTTTAATTGAAAATCAGCCATGACTTTCCATTTCATTTTACTGAAAACATCGTCGTATTAATTTAAAAAGCGACGCTCGATCATTATCTTGAGTAGTTAGTAAGGAAAAAACAGCATCCAATCAAAATAGAGAGGAAGTCAAGATTTTAAATAACGTGTTAGTGAATTTGATTAATGATGGCAAAGATGGCTACGCCTTTGTCTAATTAGACGTTCATTAACATTTTTATCAATGTAGTAAACACATTACAGACAGTAAACAGTTGAAAGGCCATTTTAAACAAACAGAACAAAAACATATTAATCATTATTATAATTATTGATTTAGACGACTATCTTCTTTCATTTGGATGAACTTTGGAGATGAGGCTTCATAATTTTTATCATTTGCCTGGGTAGAGGCTGGGCGAAACCATGGTGTATTGATTTGTTTACTTTGGACATTTTTAAGTAGAATTTCAATGCTATTTCTATGTATATTTTAATTTTTAAATATCTTCGGATATAACTCAAATCCTCATAATTTTTGCAAGAACCGGTGATATTCAATGTTATATATATTTACTTTGTCGTTAATTGTTTTATTTTCGTATTTCATCCGGACATACATACATACATACATACATACATATATACATACACACCAACTGCCATATATATGTATAGATAGATTATATATATAACTCCTAATTACTTAGTCGAGCATTTGTTTTCGAAAAGTACGCTAAACCCTAATTATGAAAGTGTTTACTTTCATATATCCCCCCACCATAAAAAAAACATATCTGCGCCTGATGTGTAACACTATAGTTATATACACAACGTTTGGGCCGATGTGTTCTCCGGCCTTTTTCAGGTGTTTATATATATATATAAAATGTAATAGCACAAGACTAAAATGCAAAAAATCATACACAAGTATAAAAATAAATATTCTAGGTAAAAAAAGAAACATTAGTTTTATAAGCTCCAAAAATTCAATCTAGATTGTCCAGTTGGATACATAGGTATTGAGTCAATACAATTCTAAAGACAGTCATTGCCACTTAACGTAGCTTAACATTTGTACCCGGTCATGGTTAGCGGAATGCGAACAGTATACCTTATTGGATTGAAGGTTCGGTTCGAAGTTCCGTGAAGGCTCCTGATTTCGACGTAAAGCTCCCGAATTCAACGATAAGGTTCCCGAGATCGACAGAAAAACCGGAAGAAGGTCTACATCAGGAATACTTGAAACCTATAATTATATGCACATTATTTGTAAGAACAGTTATTTAAAACTATAATTATATGCTATAGATTATTATTATTAGTTACTTGAAACCATATAATTGCTTACAAATTACTGTTGTTAGTTATATAGTTTCAAGTATTTCTATCAACCAACAATGATTTGTAAGCAATTATATGGTTTCAAGTAACTAATGATAATAATTCTTAGTACACAATTATGGCTTCAAGTAACTATTCGAAATACAAATGATTTTCGCACAGTTGTATGGTTTCAAGTATTCCTATCTAACAAGAATAATTTGTAAGCTGTTATATGGTTTCAAGTAACTAATAATAATAAACCTTACTACTCAATTATACCTTCAGGTAATTATTCTTAATACAATAATTTGCACACAAATACGAATACCTGAAGCCATATAACTGTGTGTCAATTATTTGTATTAAGAATAGTTATTTGAAACTATAATTGTGGCTAAGGATTATTACCACTAGCAGGACCTGTGAATATATCACAGTATGATAATTCAATTAATTATAACGTTTGATATGTTTACTTAAGAGATATTACTAAATGGTTCAATATGTAAAAATTATAACAATCTTGATTTACCTCTCTCTCTCTCTCTCTCCCCTCTCTCTCTCTCTCTCTCTCTCTCTCTCTTTCTTAAAAAAGGGTGTAAAATATTTACATTGCTTTGCTGATAAAAATCGGAGGAGGCATTTAAAATATCTACATTATTTTGCCGACAAAAAAGTGTCAAACACGACTCAGAAAATATCTAAGTTGGGCCGGAAATTCGCTTGTCGCTGGCTCGCTTAAACATAGCGTAAATTAAGGCAGGAGGCCAGGATGACATAAGATCAAAATTACCAAAATATATTCCATAATTCACAATTTCAATATTACAAATCAATCAAACATGTAACTTTCTTCTTTTTTTACAATTCATTTTAATATTACGTAGGGCATTTAAGTGATGCAAGACCATTTGGAATCTTTCATTTTGAAATTGGGTGAAATAAAATGGGACAAATAAGAAATCTACGATTAAGCGACACCAGAAAATCTGGATTTATATTTTTGCATTGCATCTTGAACAATTTTGACGGTTTTATTTTTAACCAGAGGGTGTTAAAGGGTGATAACGGACGGAAGATTTAGAAACACCAGTAATAATATATAGATTAGCTACTTGAAACCATGTACTTCTTACGAATTATTGTTGTTAGAGAGGAAAACTTGAAACCATATAAGTGCAACGAAAAAATGGGTTCAATAGGCTGATTTATTTTTGATGGGTAGGCTGGTTGGTTATTTTACGGTATATCAACCCTTTTCGGGTATTTTAATGATGAATCAAGTCATTTATTTTATAAACAAAGTAATTAGCTTGTTTACAGTACCTGTAGTTGCTTAAGTGGTCACCCAATTAAGTATTGAACAGAGCCATCGTTGCTTAACTTCGGTGATCAGGCGGGAACCAGTGATTGCATCGTGACTTGGCCGTAATAGTAAGTTTTGGAATTATTAAAATAATCATAGTTATTTACTATGTTTAACTTAGATTAGTATTATTTGGATTATTCGGACTATTGTCTTCATCTTTATCATTATCTGTATAACATTTCAGCCGATGGGCCCTCCAGCCTTCTTCAGGTGTTTCTTGTCGGACTCGGGAACCTTCTCGAACTCGGGAACCTTCTTTTCGAACTCGTGAACCTTCTTATCGCAATCGGGAACCTTCATGTCGTAATCGGGAGCCAGCGCGGAACTTTGAACCCAACCCTTTATTCAGTCCACGGGGGTATCCTGTTCTCATTCCGCTAACCATAGCTGGGGTACAGGTGTTAAGCTGTGTTAATTATTATTCTATGTTACTGCAGCCCCCGACCAGGATTGAACCTGCAGCCTAGAGATAACTGTCACTTAGAACTGTCTTAGACCATCGCCTTAATCCATTATGCTATGTGTTCAATTAGATGTTAGACAAGGCCAGAATTATGGGGCGCCCAATGAAATCTAACTCACTAACATTGGTCTGCGAATCTAGCTTGCTAACCATTACACAACGTGAGGTGGCCTATTGAAATAATTATATGCTTTAAAAACACCTATTTTACACTCCGCATCACGCCCTTACATATATGCAAAATATATATATATATATATATATATATATATATATATATATATATATATATATATATATATATATATATATATATATATATATATATATATATATGTGTATATTTCTATTTCTGACGTCTTACTCTATGCTATCACGCCTTATATATGTATATAGACGGTTCTAATAAATCTTTCAGTGATCTAATGTAACCTAAAACATTCGTAAGCTATTATATCTATTTTTCTTATTGATTTAAGGTCAAGGTAATGTAGTAGATATTTTGTTAATGATTCATACAGGCTTTTATAGAATATCAACGGTGATTCAAATCACCTCTCTTTTCGGCACCTGCTTCCCCAATTACCAATGTTTTATGTTGAATTTCTATTGAAAATGAAATGTTTATTTGCTGGCCTTTGTGATACATTTTTAATACAGGCCCTTATTCCATACTGCGTATTTGTTCCACATCAAAATTAACTTGTTTGCTGTAAGCGCGTTTTCTTATTGCTTTCACTGTTATACAACACCTCCAATAATGCAATATTGTGTGTATATACACAGAGGAAAAATCTCGACGCGCTCTTTTTTTTGCTATTTCCGTCTTTTTATCACCCATAACGTTTACATACCATTTCCAATTCGTTATTGCATCGTTGCTATTTTCATATCGATCACATATTTCTTTACTTATGTGTTTTCTTTTTTTTGTTTTGTTTTTTGTTTTTGTAGATGTTGTTTTTTGTAGTTGTTGTTTTTTGTAGTAGTTGTTTTTTGTAGTTGTTTTTTTTTGTTGTTGGTTTCTTTTTGTCAAATACTCCTCCCTTAACACAGCTTTGTTGGCCGACTGTCAAGTCGATGCCAGTGAGTAAAAATTGCCAGTGTTAAAAGCAGATTAGTGAGTAAAGAATCCGTACTCAAAGGGATGGGGGGGGGTTCTGGTCGCTTTAATTTGTGTGTGAGGTTGTTATTGCCGATGCCAATTTGTATGGAGATGCCAGCATTATACCGCTCTAAAAGATCTGCATATTTCTATTTCTGACGATATACACTCCGCCATCACGCCCTTACATATATGCAAAAGATATATATATATATATATATATATATATATATATATATATATATATATATATATATTTCTATATATATATATTTCTATATTATATATATGCATATTTCTATTTCTGACGTCTTACTCTACACTATCACGCCTTATATATATATATATATATATATATATATATATAAAGGCGTGATCGCATAAAGACGTCAGAAATAGAAATATGCAGATCTTTTATCTATAGTTATTTACTAAATTTAGCTTAGACGTGGCACAAAAGTATATACGACGCCCAGTGAGAATCGAACTCACTAATATATATATAAATGTATAGCCACTACCCCGGTGACTCCACCGACCCCCACCTTTAACTCACTGGCTCACTCTTTCTTTAACTCACTTTTCAAACTGGCAGTGTTTCTGTGACCTACTTTTAGTCTGTTCTTCATTGCTATCCACGCTTTTATTTATTCCTTCTTACCTCTGTTAATGTGTTCACTTGAAACAAAGTATTCTGTATGGTGAATTAGTGGAGGGTACCCGATCGGTAGGGAGACCAAGCCTGCGCTTTAAAGATGTCTGCAAGAGGGACATGGAGACATGCCACATCAATACCAACACACGGGAGGCTTGTGCAGAAGACCGTGCGACCTGGCCCCTCTCGTCAAACAAGGAACGAAAAGGAGCGAAAAAGAGAGGAGAGAAGCCGCCGCAGAAAAGAGAGTCATAAAGAAGGAGAGACAACAGCATCTCCAGCAAGCATCACCGTTTGTTTGCAGTTACTGCACCAGAGATTGCCATTCAAAAATTGGTCTGTTCAGCCACTCGCGCAGTTGCAGAGAAAAAAGTGGACATTACGCCATCGTCTTTAGTAGACAGAAGGATGCCAACACACACACACACATATATACATACACACACACACATATATATATATATATGTGTGTGTGTGTGTGCGTGCGTGTGTGTGTGTGTGTGTGCAATTGTTGTTTTAACGTTTCCATGGCAGTGGCATTAGTAATTTATCTAAGAGTACTCAATATATCATAAACGTAGAGCTATGATGATGATGATAATAATAATAATAATGATAATAATAATAATAGAAAAGAGTTATGGGTCTACCACGGGTTCGATCAATACTATCTCTTCAGGACCCTATCTTATATTTGACTTAGCATTACTAAGTTAAACTGAGATAAACGTATTTTCCGATTGTGACGGTTAAACGCTATGTCAATTTATATTTATTCTTTTATTCTTTTTATTTTTATTTTATAAGATAAAAATAAATAAAAGTTATAAAAGAAAAAATATCAACTGACATAGCGTTCAACCGTCAATATCGGGAAAACAATGTTTATGTCAGTTTAACTTAATGATTTCAACTCCAGATATAATATAGATCGAAACTGTGGTAGACCCATAACTCTTTTCTACTATTATATATATATATATATATATATATATATATATATATATATATATATATAAACAAATGAGATGTATATAAACAAACGATATGTTTGGATATGGCTTTTTTTAGTCGAAAACTTTTGGAGAATATGTGCTTAATTGAAGTCGTACCTGATTTTGAAAATTAAGTAATTAATAATTAATTAATTAGGCGGGCATACCTATTCAAATGTAAGGCTAAACAAATTGAGAAAAATTAATCTCTGTATGTACATTTCGGCCTATTAGGCCTCATCAGCAGAGCTATAGATAGGAAGACCGCCTTGTGCGTGATTCGAACCCTGATATATATATACGTATGTATATATATATATATATATGTATATATATATATATATATGTGTGTGTGTGTGTGTGTGTGTGTGTGTGTGTGTGTGTAGCTAGTTATTCCCATATACCGTGATTCAACGTATCATGACTCCTGATTGTAGCTAGACCGATTAAATCCGACTGATTTTTCATCAGTCAGAGTTCCTAGCCTCTGGGTCATAAACCACCAACAAGCAGGAGGAAGGATTTAACTGAGGAATGCATACATAGGTATACATGCGTAGGTTGCCAGAGAGCTCATATCCGTTTTTTATAGGAGAGCCTTGCAGTTTAAGCATAAATAGGCGGCCGTCTGCTAATTTCCTTTCAGAGAGAGAGAGCTCAACCAACCAGGGCTGGGAACATAAATAAATATATATATATATATATATATATATATATATATATATATATATATATATATATATATATATATATAAAATATGTACATGATTAGAATACATACAGAAAACATAAAAATACATCCCAGATTTTTAATCCTTGGTGATTATTTTACATTTAAGCCATTTACTCATGTTCAGCAGCAAAATATCGTTAAACGTTTCAAGTTCTTTTTGAACGTGATATTGAACAAGACAGTCAATTTATACTGGTCTCAGTACGCCTCTTTTCATTGATGTTTACATGGGACCCACCAGCCAATCAGATTCCTTTATCCAACAACCACAACCACATTGTTAGTATTTATTCTTATTTTAAAAATAGAATAAAGAAAAGTGCGTGTTTTTTTTTCTTTTTTTTTTTTTTTTTTTCATCACATAGCAAACTGCTGTCGTTTCATTGCAGGAAACACTTTTTCCCTACAGCGAAGAAAAAGAAAAAAAAGTACAGACTTCACCGTTTTATCTCCATTTTTTTTTTTTTTTTTAGTTTTTAAACTGCTATTCTAAAAGTCATTTTGCGGTTTTGTTCTTTCATTTTTTTCACGTGCATTTTTGTCATGCACTTAAAAGAGTTGGTTGGTAAAATCTCTCCAGTAGTGAATAGGTGGGGAATTGTAATTTAGAATAGTTTCTTTTGAAGAGGAACTGGAAACTAAAGAAGTTGTGGCTTATTAGCTACGAGTCAGCCAGCAGCCAGAGACCAAACAACCAAACAATCAACCACTCATACAATTCTGATAAACTCAACTTTAAGGTAAAACAAAAAAAAAGAAAAGAAAAATAGTCAAAATATCTAATTTATAAAACGTGTGTTATTTTTATCATATACATATATTATATACTACCAAGAATATGCACCCTCCGGGCGTATTTAAGCTTTAATATAATGAAATATATCAAATTAGAAAGACTAACGAAATTAAATAAGAAACGCATATTAAAAAAAGATTACACTTATTATACTTATATTTTAATTGGTTTCTACGTATAATCATTCATAGGATCGATTTTAATGCGTTGGAGAATAAAACAATAATATTAGAGATCAATAACACTAAGTAATTATTTATTAAATCTGGTTTTGTTAAAACCAGTATGCAAATTAACCACACTATATTGTATCTTATCTTTATTTCATATATATTATTATATAAAAAATTATGATAAAAATTTAAGGCTAAAAGCGGTTTTAATCAGTAACATTTTTGCAGTCCTCTATGCACAAAAACGTTGCACAATATCACAGTATTTTCAACTATAGCATAGAAGACAACAGGATAAAAACTCACAACACTGAGGTTCACGTAGCCAGTCCTCGGGTGAACTAATATCGACACGTCTAAGGATCGGCCATGTGAAACTCAGCCTTGAATTTTTATCCTGTTTTATTCTATTTCATATCTTAAAATATTGCAGTATATATATATATATATATATATATATATATATATATATATATATATATATATATATATATAATTGAAAAATAACAATGCTAATAACATACTATTATTAATACAATCGGTTTAGCTTAGTCGGTAGAGTATTCGCCTAGGAATTGGAATATTCTTGGTTCGATACTGGTCTTCGACCAACTCTGCGCATGAGTAGTACCTTGGATCTGTGCGGCAAAATTGGAAATTGGTGGTAGGTATTGCACTCCACCTCAGAAAAACAATCTCACCGGTCTAGTGCTAGTGAAAAAGGCATAGGCTCCCTCGCAGTAAGGTACCGACAATGGGCCACTTCCCCGACTTTACTTATAATAATAATAATGATATATTATTAAAATTATATAATATGTTATTATTAATTATATTCCATTAATATAATCTAATAATACATGATTGACATGATGCAAGAATCTAATATTAGTACTATATCATTAATGTATTATTATCATAATTAAAAAAATTTCACTCGTGTTTTCTTTCATCTTGATTTTATCAAACCCATTCAATGTTAATCGACGAAAACGAGGAAACGACACAGTTTGAAAATAGTAAAGGACACACTCTTGGTGAGAGTTGAATTTAGATCCCTGTTGCGTTAGATTGGTTGGTTGGTTTTTACGACATGTCAACCCCTGTTGGATTATTTTATGTCGCAGACGTTTTGTTTTATTCATTCTTGATTGTATTCAATTTTATTTCCAAACTCAATTTTTAAACCTATTTTTAAAACTCATTTTCTATATTTAACCCATAGATGAGACCCTAACAGGTACTACCACTCAGGGTCAAAGTGGACCTAGGAGTAATTGTGATGAAGGGGTACTCCACACTATCCAGAGCTCCTGTTGGCCGTGGTGGCGTCCCGTTATACTCAAGGACAGAATCATGGTGGCTGAGCAGCCCATGATATACAGCACTCCTTTTTGGCCCTTACTCAGGCAAGATAGGTGGTCGGAGAGGCCCCCCTCCGATCAATCGGCTGGTCACATCAGCACCTATATGATTGTCCCGATCTTATGACAAACCCTGACCCTTTTTATATGTGCTAGAAGGCGGTGGCTGAGGGTCTTTAGTGTCCTTGGTATGAGCTCTGGGGAGTATGGAGTACCCCTTCATCGCCATTACTCCCAATTCCACCCTGACCCGGAGTGGTAATACCTGTTGAGATTCTATCTATGAGTTAAATAAGAGAAAATGAGTTAACAAAATATGTTTAAAAATCGACTTTTAAAAATTTTTCAGTAACCATCAAAATGAATAAAAAATGTCTTCGGCATAAATAACCCAACAAATGTTGACATGCTGTAAAATCCAACCAATCAACCAAACAGACAAACCTTCTATTTCCACGTGTGGTGTAATGGTTTGCAAGCAAGTCTCGCAGATCCATTACTACTGAATAGTTTCATCCTCACTGGATGCCTCATACTTGCGACCTTGTGTCACATCCTACCTGTGGTAAACCCTTCCATTACTTCTTTGTTTTTAAATTATTTTTATACTACTGTTCCACGTCATATCTTTTTTAAATTTGTATTTTTAGATGAAGCATTGTCCACAATCGTCATTATAATTAATACTGGTGTTCCTACAAAATACAACCGTTATCATCTTGCAACATCCTCTGGTTAAAAATGAGACCGTACAAATCGTCCAAGATGAAATGTAAAAAAATGTAAATGTAATTAGTCTCACTTAATCGCCGGATTCTTATTTCATACATTCTGAAATGACCTCCCCTGCCCCCAAAAATTCTTAGTTTTGGTCAAGCTAGTTATCATTTTCACATTATATGAGTTTTCATACCAGTTTTAACTGGTAGTTTTTCACTAAAGTCTAAATGACAGAAAATTTCCTCGGCTCTCGAAGAATTTTAAGAGTGCTATTGTCATGATACTCTTGATTTTCTTCGGGCTATTTAATACCGAATCCTGTCCTTTTTCATAAATAATTTCTTTAACTTCATGTATATGTCCCATTATGCACAGGGATTGGTAAAGTAAGGAGCTGATGGTAGGTGTGGCGCTCCGCCTCAGACGCAAAAACCAATCTCCTTGGTCTAGCGCTAGTGAAAAGGGGGTGGGCTCCCTCGCTGAATGGATCATACCGACATTAGGCCGCCCCGACGACTTTACTTTTACTTTATACATATAAAATGCAAACTCACTAAAGTCTTCTCATTAATTTGTTTCTTTGTGTATGTAGTAGTCATTTGCAAGGTACAATAAGTCTGGAGCACTCCGTGAGAACCGTACTCATTGGAAATGGTCTGCTAGTCTAGCTCACTAACCATTATACCCCTCATTAGCGAGCACCAGAAGTTTGGTGGTCATGGCTATATCTCTTCTTGTATTATGCGATTGAGAGACAGACAGACAGACAGACAAAAAAGACATTTTCAGAATCATACAAAGATTTGGGATCAACCAACTTGACAATTCTTTATCATTTGTCTTGACATCGTTTGAGTTTTCATATTGTCAATTTAAACTACCTTTCTTTTTTAATGTTTGTTTAATTAAAATTTTAAAACTCACCTAAAAAATGAGAGCATTTAAAATCTGTGTGATTATATTCTATTTAACTACAAATTTTATCCACAGATTCTTTCACCGTTTATTTTAATTTTGATTTTCTTATTCTTTCATCTCGAACTTTTTTTTTTATAAAAGCATAAAATTGTCAATAGAGTCGGTTTTCTTTTATTCTTCTTATTTATTTGATTCCATTGCACATATATTTCAGTCTTTGTCCTGTAACTGTTCTCTCCAGCAATCAGGGACAGTAACTCCTCGCCCGTACAAGCTGTGGGTGGTAGTCGACTGCCGAGGGAGATTTGCAACTTGAAAAGCCACTAGAGACAGCAATTTTTTTAAGGTTATTTTTTATGATTTTTTATTTTATTTGAGAATCAGATTTAATTTCTTGGATTCTTTATTCTGCTTCCGGTTTTATTTGATTTTTTTTTAATTCAATTTTTCCAAATTAAATCGGCTAAAAAGGGTTAATTGCTCAAAAAAGAAGCATCCAGTTTTAAAATGTTAAATTTTATATTGTTTTCTATTGTTTTAAGAAAGAAAAAAAAAGAAAGAATTATATAAATTTTTCTCGGTCCTTTCTGTGCGTATATTTTCTTTATATAGTTTTAGTTTTATTCTTTACAATATTAAGAAATTAGATATTAAAAATGATTAAGAAAAAAAAAAAAAAAAAAAAAGAAGTATATTTTTACTCATTTTTTTTCTGTACGTATATTTTTTTCTTTTTATAGATTTTAGTTTTGTTCTATTTTATTAATATTATAATTTTAGGCTTCCTTCTTTCTTTCATTAATTTTTTTTTTTTTTTTTTTAAATCTTTTCATTTTTATTTTTATTTTTTAAAATGCCGAATCTGAATAGAGTGTCGTTCAATGATGTCATTCGGGACATCATCAAAAAGACACGAAGTTCAATGGTTCAGAGAAGGGGAGAGAGAGAGAGAAGAGAGAGAAAAAGAAGAGAAGAAGGGACGCTGGGGAGGTGCACTTCCGACTGAATGTAGGCAATGAATAAAAGACGTATGCCGGGAATTCTTATAAAAAAAAAGTTCCTTATAGATTTATATAAAATCACGATTTCCTAATTGATATGGACCCGGTGATGTTACTCTTTTTATTCCCCTTTTCTTTACATACGATGCTTCGTGAGTCGACATTTCTAGCCCCATTATTCACTTAATTCGGCTGTAACAACATTTTTAAACAAAAACCCATTATTATGACCTTTTTTCCTTTTTCTTTCTCTTTTTGTTGTGATGTCAATATGACCGAAAAACATGCTTATATAGAATGACGTTTGTTATTTTATGCATATATATATATATATATATATATATATATATATTATATATGTATATGTGTGTGTGTGTGTGTGTGTGTGTGAATTTTTGATAGTGTTTATGTTTGTTTATGAACGTGTACTTGATTGTCATTTGACGTGTGTACCAGTTTAGATGTAGATATCAGTCCATGTTTACATATTTATAGACTTCAGTGCATTGGTACTAGATGATACAATAATCAAGTTTGAAGAAACGTAAATAATTAAGATTAATTTTGGTTATCATATCATACGCACTTTTTAAAAATTAACATACTTCATTACTAGCTGAAAATCCGCCTCAGCATGGAATTTAATTAATCTTTTCTTATAATACTAATAATGAAAAAAAAAAAAAAAAAAAAAAAAAAAACAAGAATAGAAAACCGTTTATCCTTTACTATCAGGACCTGTGGATATACCACAGTATGGTAATTTAATTATTACAACGTTTGATATGTTTACTTAAGAACTATTACTAAATATTTCAATACGTAAAAAGTATAATAATCACGATTTAACTCTCTCTCTCTCTCTCTCTCTCTTTCTCTCATTTTGGTATTTCTTTCCTTCTTTTAATCTTTTCATTATGTTCAATTGAAATAGATTAGCGTTATCGCTTCCACGTACTCACCTCTCACTATCTTTCTGCTACTCTTTCTTTCTTTCTTTCTTTCTTTCTTATTATATTTTTTCTGTGTAGCATTCTTTTTCTTCTCTTTCTTTCTAATGAAAACAGAATGGTTCATTATTTAGCTGAGGTGAATACACACATAAAAAATAAGAATTTGTCGGATAAGCGGCACTAGATGATAAGGATTTACATTTTTGCATTTCATCTTGGACGGTCTCATTTTTAACCAGGGGGTGTTGCAAGATGATAACGGTTCGAAATTAAGGAACAAGAGTATTAATATATAGATTTTAGTTACTATATCATACGCTTTTTTTTAATTAGGTGTATACATTAAAGAAGTAACTTATATATTTCATAACTAGCTGAAAATCCGCTCTCAGCGTGGATATTCAATTAATCTTTTATTAGAATGTTAATAATGAAAAAAAAAAAAAAAGATAGAATAAAACCATTTATCCTTTATTTATCTTGATTTTTTTTAGATGAATTTTGATAATTTTATTACTTAGATTTTTCGGACTGTTGTCTTCATTTTTATTAATATAAACACAACGTTTCGACCTATCTGCCCTCCGGCCTTCTTCGGGTGTTTAACGGAATGAGAACAATCTACCCCAATCGATTGAATCGATCGATTAAAGGGTTTGGCTCGAATTTCCGTGAAGGCTCCCGATTACGATATGAAGGCTCCCGGGTTCGACAAGCAGATTCCCGAGTTCTACGAGAAACACCTAAAGAAGGCCGGAGAGCACATCGGCTGAAACGTTCTTTATATAATGACAATAAAAATGAGGATAATAGTCCGAAAAATATCATTAATATATTTATTTTTTCTACTTTTTATTATAGTACTAAACACAAGCCGAATACTAGACTATATTTTTATTATGATTTATGAACGTCTTCAAGAGCATAATATTTGTGTCCCACCCCGGGGGTGGGGGTATTGCTTGTACTGCAAATGTAAGCCCAACAGGATTTTAAAAAAATATTTTCTTTTTTTTCCAGTGACAGGGGTACTCTACACTCGCAAGACCAACAGAACAGGAGCCTCACCACCAGATGTCGTTTAATGTCATACCTAGGATATCTCTTGGGATGCAGAGGATGCAGTCGACGTATTCGAAATCCCACCGACAGGATGACCACCAAATTGGATTTGACATGGATTAATTCTCTCAAAACATTAAACATTAATAACATGGGCTGTTTTGAGGTAAATCTATCTCAGATTTTCATAGAGACATCGTTAAGAAATAAGATTCATTCTATGTATTGATGATTTTGCCTATAGATTAAATACTCATTGATAAACTTAAGCAATTCATGAGGGTATAATACTAGACCTAAGCAATGACGTAGTTTTAGTTACAAACAGACAGATAGACACCGATTCTCCATTATAATAAGACGTGAAATCTACGGCGTTCAGGATTTGAACTCGTCACGCTGGGTACTTTTCTTACAATGGTAACCATTTCACCACGCACCTCTAACAATTCAGTTCTTTAAACTTGCTACCTGGGAAATAATTAATTTGATAAAATTATTTTCGTAAAGTCTAAAGCAATAAATCTTTTTTTTCTTTTTTTTTTTATAAAATCTTTTTTTTTTAATCCCTTCGATAATCTATTATCCAAATCTGAAAGGATAACAAAATCCTTAAAATATTTGACAACGATCTTTTGCTATCTCGCTCGACTGAAAGCCGCACCGGAAGAAGGGAATTGTAATAGCGGATTGTAATGGCGGATATAATAATGGCCTTTGCTTGGCATTTTGTTAATAATATCTTAAATGAACTGCCTTTCTGCTAACAATGTATTTGTTTTTCTCAAGAAAAATCCCAGTCTGACAATAACAAATCGATCTTTACAGCAATGTATTTACGCTGCTTTTCAAACGTTGCTTTTCTCGTCAGTTTCACTTGTACTTGAAGTTTTATTCTGCCGAGAAGAAAAAAAAAAAGCCATGGAGACGGCTGAGAAATGATTTGATTCTATGAGAGTCGATTTAAAAAAAAAAGGGGGGGGGGTTCTTCAATTCGTCGATACAATACAAACAAGAAATTCACAAATATGCAGTCGATTTCCTCTCCGACTTTGTTACCCTTTTTTTGCCGTATCATAACAAAAAATATTAAATACAGAGACTTGTATATTCTTGTTCCATATCTATTGTAACCACCCATGTTGTTTTCTTTTTTTACTTGTACATTGATATATAATACAGAAACTGTTATATACTTATTCAATATTTTCTTTTTTTAATACTAGACCTAAGCAATGACGTAGTTTCTGTTACAAACTGACACCGATTCTCCATTATAATAAGATGTGAAAGCTACGGTATTCAGTATTTGTTTTGAAAGATATTATGTGTTTTTCCTTTTATATTGGTATATAATACAGAGATTTTATATATTTGTGACCATCCAATATTATATATATATGTACAAGGTGTGTCAAAAAAGTATCGAGATTTTTGTACTTTTTGTCTCACCTGGTATTCTGAAAAAAATCAACGTTCCATTCATTGTTCATTTCTATCTTGGTAAATACATCTTCAAACTCGGCACCTTTATGACACACATTGTATTCTGAAAAACAAAAAACAAAAACGTTTCATTCATTGTTCATTTCTATCTTGGTAAATACAGCTTCAATCTCGATACTTTTATGACACCTTGTATGTTTATATATATATATATATATATATATATATATATATATATATATATACTCAGCTTTCTGGCCAGGTCCAGGTATTTATCTTTTCGTTTTCTTTCACCTTCACTCTGTGATCCGCCGGGACGGCAAGTCTTCTTGTTAATTAACATTAGGTCTGGTCTCCTATCTGGTATCAGGGGATCTGTCTGTATCTCAATTATTATTATATTATATTATTATTATTATTATTATTATTATCGTCCTCGTCTTATAGAACTGCTTGAAATACTAGAAATGATATGATTGTGAGCAAACAAATGTTTATCGTTGAAGAAGAAATGATCGTTCCCACTATTGCACTGATAAATAAAAGGTACTTCCCGTATTACATACACACATGACTCTATGCCAATAGATTTTTTTAAATATGGCAATTTTCACAAATATTCAATGACTAAAAATGATCGTTCCCAGTATTACACAAACATAAGAAAAGTTCGTTCTTACCATTGCATTTATATAATAAAAAGATCGTTCCCATTATTACACTAATAAAAGAAATGACCATTCTCTATTGTACTGATCCAAAAATCATTCCTATTATTGGAATAATATAAGGAATGACAGTCTGCAGTTTTACACTTATACAATAATAGACCGTTCCCATTATTACACTAATATAGGATCGTTCCCATTATTGGACTAATATAAGAAAAGATCGTCTGCACTTTTACACTTATATAATAATAGACCGTTCCCATTATTATAATAATATAGGATCGTTCCTATTATTGAACTAATATAAGAAAAGAATTTCCCCTTTTCCACTAATATAATGCTAGACCGTTCCCATTATTGCACTAATAAAAAAAAATCTAAAAATCGTGTCATATGTTTGCTTTTGGCAAAACTCTCTTTATTGTCTTTTGAGAATGGTAAACGGATAGAACTCTTCTAAAATTCTACAGTTAATAAATTAATGTGTCCTGATCCATTACAGACACACACAGACAAAGAAAATGACAGTAAAAAGCTAATATTTCGATTGATCTCTGAGTCTTTTAAAAAAAAAGGGGGGGGGAGGGGAGCAGAAATCATTTAAAGGTTCGATTATTATGACGAAATCTTCTTTCGGAAATGAAGTTTTTATTTTAAAAGGAATTTATTTTCTGGTTGATAACTTTAGACAAGATCTGGTAGCAAATGGGGGCAAGTGTGTGTATATGGGGGGGGGGCATTCAAAGAAGAACAGTGTTAGTAGATAGGTCTGTATGCATCAACCTATTATCAGAATCTATCCAAGCACGAGCATCGCCAGGAAGCGTAGCAACAAATTGGGGAAGAAAAAAAAGAAGAAAAATGAATCCTAATGTTTCCGGAGGAGTCTAATTGTCTGATGAAATATTATCTACATAATAAATAGACTCTTGGGGGTCGGGAACAGGAGAGTCTAATGCACATTAGATTATTTCCCCCTTTTTTTTCTTTGTGTATTCTTTTTCTTTTTTTCTTTTAAATATTTGTGAAACCAAATTTACCTCGATTACGTGAGATGCAGTTTTAAGTATTTTATATAAAATATATTTGCGATCATTTCATGGAATATCAAGTGAAGGAATTTGCAAGGCGTTTATATATTTGCCAAATGTTCCCAAAGAAATAATACAAAAATAAATAGCACTGAATTTTGAACATACAACCACTACTACTACTACTACTACTACTACTACTACTACTAATAATAATAATAATAATAATAATAATAATATCATACAACAAAATGGTATATGCATAAACCACATTCTGTTCTTGAGAATGAAACGCATGAAGTTATCTGGGACTTTGAGATAAAGACGGATCAGTCTATCTCAGCCAGGAGACCAGACCTAGAGTTGATTAACAAAAGAAAAAAAGAGAACTTGTCAAATGGTGGATTTGGCAGGTCACAGGGTGAAGATAAAGGAAAACGAAAAGATAGACAAATACCTGGACCTTGCCAGAGAATTGAAAAAGCAGTGGAATATGAGGGTGAAAGTGATAGCAATTGTAGGTGGGGCACTTGGAATGATCCCAAAAAGCTTGTAAAAAAGACTGGAGGATCTGGAAATCAGAGGAAGAATTGAAACCATCCAGACAACTGCTTTGCTGCAATCGGCTATAATACTCAGAAGAGACCTGGAGATGTCAGGAGACTTGTTGTCACTCAGACTCCAGTGAAATGCCATCAGCTAACGCTGGTGTGAAAAACTCTCATAATAATAATAATAATAATAATAATAATAATATATAATTCCCGTGTGTTATTGTATGTTGCTACTTAAATTTAAAGGTTCGATTATTATGACAAAATCTTCTTTCGGAAATGAAGTTTTTATTTTAAAAGGAATTTATTTTCTAGTTGATAACTTTAGACAAGATCTGGTAGCAAATGGGGGCAAGTGTGTGAAAATTCATCGCGTCTTATTTAACTTCTTAAAGCTTAAAGTTCTCAAGCAAATTCCAACGCCCGAGAATCTCGCAGAGTACAGGCGATCTTATGATGCTTTCGTCGGCGGTGAGGACAGACAGCGTCCACTGCAGTATGATTTGGTGGGAAAAGTAATGCTTAATTTATTTGAAGTTATTTCTAAAGGAGATTTTTGCTATTTTGTCTAAAGGGGTTCTGGTGAAAATCTAAAAGGCGGCCATCATCGTTAGGAATCAACTGCTTTTGGAATTTTTTTGGTCACCGATTCCATTTCAAATGATGATAACCGTTACGCTAAATGTGCTTCCTGTGGTACTATTATATACCCACACTGACATCAGGTATATAATTGGTGTGTGAAAGTGAGACTTCAGAGAGAGAGTTATCGGGTGATAGAGAGCGATATTAGAGAGAGAGAGACAGACAGACAGACAGACAGATTAGAGACTTACTTGGTTACTTAATTTCAACTTACTTCTTCTGCTGATTCTTGCTATCTTCTCTGGCTGTCATCTTGTTGTCTAGTTGCGGACTGATCCTGCTAAGAGCTTCTTTTAGGCTGATTTTGGTCATTGCAGTTAAATGAATTAACAAAACATTTGTGTTGCTTGATCAAGCTTTTATTTTATCTTACCCATGATTCTCATTCGCCAGCGCGGTGGAACAACCTCATAGCACATCTAAACTCTTTGATGGCCGGTCTGAATCTAATTCTCTAAACTAAAACTACAAACTGTCACGTGTCTATCATGGCGCGTTTTCTACAGATCAGGGGGTTATAACCGTCACTGGTAAATTTCCACTCCCTGATCTCAAAGTTAACGGCCCCCATTCCCGCTACAGGGCCTGCCAACAACCCATGACACCCATAGATTGTTACATTTTTAATGTTTTTGGTCAGTCAGCTCTTGTTGGGTTGTTTAATGTCGAAGTCCTTTTCTTGCAAGTAATCAGATGGTTATCGTTTCTAGACAATTTTTACTTGAAGAATCCATTCTTAATTCAATAATCTGTAAGTAAAAGTAGGACCGGCTTAGCTCAGCCGGTAGAGCATCAGCCTACAAGGTTCCTGGTTCGATACCGAACCTCGCCAACTCAGCGTATGAGTAGGACAGGGATCTCTGCGGTAAAAGTAAGGAGCGCTGATGGTAGGAGTGGTGCTGCATCTCAGACGCAAAAATAATCTCCTTGGTCTAGCGCTGGCTGATACCGACTTTAGGCCACCACCACGACTTACTAGACAGAGAGGTCTATTGTCGGTATCAGTCGGACAGCGAGGGAGTCTACCTCCTTTTCACTAGCGCTAGAACAGAGAGATTGTTTTTGCGTCTAAGGTGGAGCGCCACACTAACCATCAGCTCCCCACTTTACCGCATAGATACAAACTGTGCTACTCATGCGCTGTGTTGGCGAGGGCCGGTATTGAACCCGGATTTTTGCCAAATAACGGAAAGGTGGATTTTCACTTCGATCCAAGATGATTACTATTTTACATTTATTTATTCTTTTGTGAAAATCATCTTTAAGATTTAAAATGAAAAAAAAATCAATAAATAAATAAATAAATAAATAAAGGGATATAAAAAGGATTGTCGGTTCTTTTTCTTTTTATGGGTCAGTCGCTCTTTTGTTCTGTTATGTCTACGTTTGATTTATGGCTCGTCACCGGTCTGTATCCCCCCACTAAAAATGCTTAAAACTTTTTTTTTCTTTCTTCTTTTTTTTTTTTTTTTTTTTTTTTTTTTTTTACAGTTGAGAGCATTTCTTTTATAGTATCTAAGAAATTCTGTTTAAAAAAAAAATAAAAGAAGAAATAAAAAAAAAAGAAGAAAGAATTGCGCGCTTAAGATTAATGAGTTTTACTTATTACTCCGCCTAGATTAACAAGAAAATAGCCGATGTTGTTGAACAGCTGGCTACATAATTAATTGGTTATTGCTGTATCAAAATTAGAACGTTCTCATGAAGAGGCGGGGTGCGGGGATGCAGGTATGAGGGGGCAGGGTAAGGGGGCAGTGAGCCAGGGGTTATGTTTTGCAGGGGTGAGGGTAGGCCACTTACATTAGGGTGCTGATAAGAGCCAGTGATAAATAGCTTTTAGCGAGCGCGGGACTTTTATTCGGCACATTTTCCGAATTTAATCGCTTACGCATGAAAATTAGTCATTGTGTCCCGAGATTAAATTACCGACTATTTTCAACTCTTCTTCGTTGTAGCGAAATCTTCTTTTGCATTATTATTATTATTATTATTATTATTATTATTATTATTATTATTATTATTTACAAGCAAGCAAGCGCCGTGACTTATTCTAGGGCGTTATTTTTTACACTAATGAGGCAATTTAGTCGTGCCATGTAATAGGGGCCAAAACATTTTTGAAATTTTAATAACTAGGTGACCCTTCAAACCATTGGGTTGTAACAGCAGTCCATGATGATAATGATGCATCTATTTAGGAAGGAGATTAAGATTATAATTAGCGTTTTATAGTTATCTTCGTTATATCAAAAGTTTGGATTGATATTCAGCCCGAAAAAAAGATCCCAATAAGGCCGCTGCAAATTAGACTGGAAATTTCTTTATTCAATATTTATTACTTTTAAGTGTATTACGTTCATAGAAATCTCGCTATCGTGCACCGATTCTTCTGGGTTACAATATATGTATATATTTATTTATCTATTTATCTATTTATTTGTTATATTACATCTAAGGTGGGATTGTTACCATTGGTTTCAAAGCAGCGTATTGGCCACTTATCATCAAGACAACGCGCGTTGTCTTGATGATGAGTGGGCAATATCCTACTGTGAAACAGAAAATCGCTCCTTAAATATATTGTACTCTATAACAAATAAATATAGCTCTTACACCCGTAATCCAGCACTTTATTTTAAATTCTCCAAAACTAAATAACTACGTTTATATATATATATATATATATATATATATATATATATAGTTTTATAATTTGCTTGAAGCATTGTGTATATATTAGTTTGGAGGTTAATTTTGAAGGCTATCACAATGCAGGTGTAAAGAATAAGGTAACAATGGTGTTGTGTGTTAACCTGTATTTTATTCTTGAATTTTCGAGATAAAATCTCTTTTTCAGAAGATCACTGGAACTGAAGTCGTCTTGTTATAGCATTTCTAGTTAATTTTTTTTTTTCAAAACGAAATATTATACATCACCATGGCCACCAAACACAAATACGCTCTTTCATACGCACATACGCACGTTGATACGGTTATTCATATGCACAGTAATAATGTCACAGCCTACACGCATTTTCATACACACACGTATGACAATATACGCACACATACAAAAAAAAAACAAAAAAACAAAAAACGCATTCACGTAAACATGCAATACGAGAATACAGTTATAAAAAATACCATCATTTAAAAAAATAATAAATTCATTAAACTAGTAATACTGTTCGATACAGTAAATCACCAATCGAAACACTTAGTGTCGATGTATATTTTTTTAAATATCAATGAATCATCCTCACTTTTCCTATTTTTCTCTCTCGCTCATCATTCTTCAATATATATATATATATATATATATATATATATATATATATATATATATATAGAGAGAGAGAGAGAGAGAGAGAGAGAGATCATGACGAGAAATTTGGTTATAGAGATATTAAAATGATGTTCAACGCGAAAGCACACTTTACAAAATTATTACTTATTTGCAAATTGGACAGTAACTTGTTTTATTCTCTAAGTTAGAGTATTTTAAAATGTATTTCCGCGATAAGAACGTCACTTTGATGTATAGTTACGGCTTGGTTACGAATACGCGCGTGCATACATGCACACAACCAGATATTTGTAGTGAATTGTCTTTAGTGTAGACTACTCTTTATTAAAAAAAGAAGCATACTCACTTAGCGAAAGAAGAAAGACAGAATTATCAGGACCTTGCTTGAGAACAGCAAAATTGTTGAAACTGTGCCCATAACCTTCAGACGAAATTACATGAATTAAAAATTCGCGCAAGAATTTAGACCCCCAAGACCGCGTCACAGCTAGATTCTGCGCAGATGAAAAGGAGGACGGCAGAGATTTAAAAAAAAAAACAGGCAGCCATTGCCACTGGGGATCTGGTGGGAACATATAAATCCATAAACTGAATTTATTTTATTGGAAATACTGTGTCTATTACCGAAACTACGTCACCACTAACGTCACGATACCCTTAGTTATTTATGTTATACTCTCAATGATATTACATAATCATTATTGATCTTAATTAGCACCTTATTTATTAACAATGTCTCTATGAAGATCTAGTAGAGATAGATTTTCCCCAAAAGAGCCCATAACATTAATATTTTTAAAATCCTGCAATGTGTTTTAAGAAATACATTTTTACATAGTATATAGACTTTTTATTTTCAGTAATAATCTATTTTTCCTTAAACCAACGAAAGCTCTGACGAAGGCCTATCGAAACAGACCGAAACACTGCAAACTAGGCGAAATAAACATTATTCGTTTATAAACTTGTGTTTTTTCAATTTTTTACAAAATTACATATATGAATATGTATATGTAATATGTATATATGTGAATATATATATATGTATATATATGTTTATCTATATGCGTATATGTATATATTTATATGTATATATATTTGTATATATATGTACTTATATATGTATACATATATGTATATTTATATATGTATAATATCAAGATCTAGTATATATAAATACATGTGTGTATATACATACGTATGTATATATATATATATATATATATATATATATATATATATTATATATATATATATATATATATATATATATATATATATATAGAGAGAGAGAGAGAGAGAGAGAGATATGAATAAATAGATAAATAAATGAATCATTTAGTAAAGTTGATTTAGAAAAGAAAATCCTTTTATTACCAAAAGATAACAAATGCCATCTTTTTGCGAGGTGAAGAAAAAAGCGGATTCCTTTTTTTTTCAAATTGTCAAATCTATCATAAATCCACCCCCTTTTAGATTTTAAATAAATTAGATAAGTCTTAACGAATTTTCTCGTGACCTACGAGTGTTTCATGCAAGAGCAATATATTCGGCAGGTGCTTTGATTATGTTCGTCGAAACGCTAACGGGCGAATATGTCAGATTAATGTAAGTTCTCTGACAATATGTCTCTGATTTCTTCTTATTCCTCGATGAACATACCATTTCCTTGATGACAAAGCCTTATTCAAAACGAGATGATATCAGCTTTTATTCACAGGCTGTATATACAGAGAAAATTAACCGTTCATATTTTTTATCGTGTTTTAATTTCTTTTTAAAGGGAGAGACTCAATTTCGATATTCTTCTTTTCCTGAGCTCTCTTTTTACAAAAAAACCCAAGCAAACAAACAAATAAAAAAAAAAAAAAAAAACGAAAATTACAAATGTTATAGGATGCGTTTAAGAAAACAGTAAGATTTTTTTATATAAAAAAAAGCGAAGCTGAACGTGGAATTTTCTAATGTTAATTTTTTATCCACATCCTGATACAAGAAAAGAAAATTAATAAAATAACTAATCTGATAAATTTGGATTAGATCTTATTCATCGTTTGCAATTAATATTACTAACAAGAATATGCACCCTCTGGACGTAAGTATTTACGTTTTAATGTAGTAAAATATATTAAATTAGAAAGACTAACGAAATTAAATAATAATGTATATAAAAAGATTACACTTATTTTAATCATATTTTAATTGGTTTCTATATAGAATCATTCATAGGATTGCTTTTAATATGCTGGAGAATAAAACAATTATATTAGTTTTCAATAACACCAAGTAATTATTTATTAAAC
The DNA here is from genome assembly GCA_023376005.1 of Doryteuthis pealeii. Lineage (NCBI taxonomy): Eukaryota > Metazoa > Mollusca > Cephalopoda > Myopsida > Loliginidae > Doryteuthis > Doryteuthis pealeii. The sequence continues at coordinate 50,754,957 of CM042143.1, read as the reverse complement.
CCGTTTTTGTTAAAACCAGTATCAAAATTAACCACAACATATATTATGTAAATATTAAGACACATTGCGGGATTTTAAACGCACAAACAACATGGGCTGTTTTGGGACAAATCTAACTTTTTTATAGAGACCTCGGTAATAAATAAGGTTTATTCAGTGCATTAATGATTTTGGCAATAAATTAAATTATCATTGATATATTTACGCAATTGCTGACGGTATTGTGACATAAGCAGTGACGTAGTTTTAGTTACAGTATAGACACCGAATATCCATTATTAATATTATTTCTAGTGAACATGAATTGATGAAGACCTTTCTCTGGAATCTTAAAGGATATATTTTAAACGGGATTTTTTTTTTGGAGGGGGGTGAAAAACATCTGCGTGCCCTTACAACGTTCAAGTTTACAGCTGCTATTTTGCCGAATCTTATACATTCCAGTCTAAAATACTTATCATGGTGAAAGGAATTGATCTAACGATCTAATTGTGTATCTATGGTGACTATGGTTGATGCATTTAACGCCCAACCCAAAGACTGCATCATCCTTTGTCACCCCCACCCCCTTTGCATCGGCAAGAGCCTTCTAGCTTTTTCTCTTTCTCTCTCTCAGACAATTATACTTCGTTTGAAGCTTTTTCATATACTTAGCTCTTAGAAACTTGATTACATGTTAAGAATCGTTAAACACTCAGATGAATTCTTCAGTAAGAACCACCGTCTGGAGCATACTAATCTTTATTTTTTTAAAATTCGTATATATATATATATATATATATATATATATATATATATATATATGTATATTCCCCTTTTGCCACAGTTTCTTTCTTTTCTTTTTAGGCTTAAAAGTTTTCTTATTTTTCAGAATGGCAAGTATTTTTGTCTTCATATCTAGTTGAAATGAGAACATAATTTGGCTAGGGTGGGAATTTAACTTTTTTCCCCTCTCATTTCTTTTGTACGTCATGTGATTAGAAGCCTAAGGAATGCTCTTTGAATAACCAAACGATTCTGTCATAAAATCAAATCCGTCATAAATACGTTTAGCAGACTCTGATTATGTATTGCGCGGTAGCTTAGTGTTTAGACGTTTATAAATGTACTGGTAAGGTTTAATATTAAAATACCAATACATATAAAACTACTGTTCTTCCTGTTGTTGTTGTTTGTTATTGATATTTCACTTGTAGTGAGTTTTTCACATTAGCTTTAACTGGTGGTCATCCACTGGATACTGGCTGACAGCAAGTCTCCTCAAGTCTGCATGACTCGGCTGAGTATTGTAGGTGATTTCAACAATGCTGTAGTCTGTAGGGTCTCGATTCTACCTCTGATTTCCAATTCATTCAAACTTTTTGTAAGCACCAACTTTATTTGGCTCCCGGTTGAGAACCACTGATCTGAAAGATATTTGTTCGAAAAAGGTTGTAACTTTTAGATTCATTTTCAAAATACGTTCACAAATTTGGTCTAAATGGGCAAAAATGTTATTGATGATACATCACCCCAAACTAGTATATATATATATATATTATACAACTTTGGGTGACGTATATATATATATATATATATATATATATATATATATATATATATATATATATATATTGGTCAACCAATAATAACTCTTTCGGAAACTGATTAGCACCTTTCAAGATTTTAACATCAAATTGTTTGGAAACTTGAAAAAAGAAAGAAAAATCTTGAAAACAATAAAGATTCTTTATGTTTAACCAAATTTGTTTGAAGGAATATATATATATATATATATATATATATATATATATATATATATATATATATATATATATGATTTTTTTGTGTGTGTGTGTGTGTCCTGGCCATATGATTAAAATTCATTTTGTTAAAAAAATGATGGATTATAAGATAGACAAAAGTGGTAAAACAAATGGGAATATTCGTTTTGTATTATTTATTTTTTGATTGTGCTCAGCTAACATCGACCTTAGGTCATCGTCAGGAGAAAAGTTTTTCTACAATGTTTTTGAAATAGTTTTTAAAAAGAGTTAATATACTTTAAGAGAAGCGAAGAAAAATGTGGACTGTAGCATATCCATTCGTTGAATGAAGATTATTTTCTGGTATTCAAGTTTATTTAACTGACCCTTACATGAACTCTACTATAGTAGATACCTGGCACTGAGCTCACCATTTGGAAGATATTCATTAAGTATGGACGGCGTGTGTTTTAAATTAGCTGTAACTGCTTATGTCAGGTATCTCTGATTTTCCTCTCTCACACTGAATATTTATAGAGGGTTCTTCCAAAAATGAATTTTGGTTGGCTGATCAATCATAAGTTTAATCCACCTACTGGAAGGGCACCCTCCTATACATTAGATCCTCATTGGTTTACACTCAAGCAAAAATATATGGGGCTTGGCGTTTTTTGGGAGAAGTGTCGATAGATGACCTTCTTCATTTCCAGATATTTAACTAAGTCATTTGTCTTAATATCAAATATTAATATATAGATTAAATTAAAGATTCATCAGATCTAAATATTCACAGAGGGAATGAATTTTAACGGGAAATAATTACAATGTCTCTCTACATATAAATATGAAATCATGAAGAATAGAAATGAAAATACAAGGCAATCTATAAACACCAACACAATGAGAAATCAATTAAAACTAAAGAAATGTCTTCTGTCCCAATTCAGTCAAAAGGCTTCATCATCATCATGTCGCGCTAGTTGAAGAAGTTGGTCTTCTTCTTGTAAAAGGAAGATATTCTTGTCAATCTGAATGATTTCAAATAGTGGGAGTTGTCCTTTCTCTAATATTTGACAGTGATTTAGACTATGCAATCGCTAGTCAACAAGAATCATACAAAAACCAAATTGCTTTAATCAAAGGTGGCAAAAACTTATCATAGCCCATTGTAGAATGTCATCATCATCATCATCATCATCAATCATCATCTCGCACTAGTAGCACGGATACCCATGACAATTTCTCGCCAAACATCATCCCTATCATTCATTGCTCTAAGGAGGTCCTCTTGTGCAGCATCCAGGATCCGCGCAGAGTTGGTCAATGTAGGTCTTTGCTGGGCGGTCCACACTGGCGTGGAAATGTACTGGTTTCCATAGGAGAACGTCAATTATGAGTTCGTCCTCGCTTCTCCAGCAGTGCCTAGCATGGCTTGTTTGTCTCACCTGGATGGTTTGTGTGATAGGGGGCAAGTGGCCGTACAGCTGTTTTCTTGTAGGGTGTTGTTTCCACGATTTGTTTAATATCAATAGTCTGTGATATCGGATTTCCATATGACTGATAATCTGTCTATGGGAAACCATGCCTTCCCTATACGTGCATTAACATCGCTTTCAGTAGATCTGATATTACTACCTAGGTACGTGTTTGTTCCACTGATTTTAGAGGTTTACCGTCGCGTGTAGAGATGCCTCTTTCAATTTGGGATTTTTAAAAATCTGGTGATTTTTAAAGATTTCTTTTTCTTGCGATTGTTATTTCAATTATCGTTGTATAAGAAAAGAAATTATTTCGAGAAGAAATATAGAAACGGAATCCTGGTTGATTTTGTAACAAATCTTTAAGCGAGAGTGTATACGTCAGACTAAAAGGGAAAAAGAAAGAAATCGAATTGTTCAGATTAACACAATTATATGCAGATTTTTGTAGATATATGAATTTGTACATTATATATATATATATATATATATATATATATATATATATATATATATAATCATCATATATATATATATATATATATATATATATATATAAGTATGTAAGTATATATATATATATATATATATATATATATATATATATATATATATATATATATATATATATATATATAATATATATATATATATATATATATATATATATATATTATAAATGTATATATATATATATATATATATATATATATATATATATGTATATATATATATATATATATATATATATATATATATATATATATATATGTATATATATATACATATTGTATATATATATATATATATATATATATATATATATATATATATATATATATATATATATATAATGTACTTGTTGTTTATATATATAATGTACTTGTTTGTATATATATGTAAATATATAATTTATTTGTTTATATATATGTAAATATATATTGTATATGTTTACACACACACACACACACACACACACACACACACATATATATATATATATATAATTATCCAGGCAGTTTCACGAATTAAAAAATGCGGATGACTAATCTATTGTTTTCACGATGCCGAAGATTTTTTTTCTTTTATTGTGAAATCAGTAATTGACTATTTAACTTCTTTTTTTTTAACTGTGTATTTTTCTTTTCTTTTTTTTTTTTTTCTTTTTAAATGCCTATAAGATATATGCATTCCTCATCGCCTAGAAAGATAATTTGATTTTAACATGTCGATGAAGAAAGAAAATATTATTACTATGTTTTTTTCACACCCGTGTAAGCTGGTGGTAAACTGGAAGCTGAGTGACAACAAGTCTCCTCAGGTCTCCAGGACTCTTCTGAGTATTCTAGCTGATCTTAATAGTGTTGTTGTTTGGATGGTCTCGATTCTTTTTGGATTATTATTATTATTATTATTATGTAGTAGTAGTAGTAGTAGTAGTAGTTGTAACTGCAGTGTTAATGATATTCGTATTGGCGCCTTTTCTTTTATACCAGGATATCTTACCATGTTGATTCCCTGGTGTTACCTACTGTCGGTGATTGTAAGCGTTATTGTGTAGCTAGGTGAGGTAATTCTACAATATTTTGAGTAGCTGCAATTGTTATATAGATTAACATTACGAATGTTCAAATCTATTTACTGATAATGTACGAGGGTTCTTCCAAAAGTAAGGTCTTCAAAGCACTGGGGACGTAAAGAAATTCGTTTGGCTATTGGCAATACTGTTGCTTGTTGTGCATACACCTATGCCTATACCTGTGCTCACCTCGCTGCAAACGTTTCTGATGGAGATCCCGATTAAAGCTACCGCCAAGTGTGAAGTTCGCGCAGTTATTCGGTTTTTGAACGCAAAACGCATTAAATCATTTCAAATCAATCCCCAATTAACGGAAGTTTATGGAGAGTTGTCCATAGATGTTAAAAATGTCCGCAAGGGTGTAAGGAATTTGCAATGACGACAAGGTTCAACGCTTCTTGTAGCATAGGGCCACGTTCGTATTGTAGTGTAAGTCGTTAGTAGTAGTCGCTAGTAGTAGTAGTCGTTGTTAGTTCAGAAACAACATACGCAAGTCGTATAGTCACAAGGGAGCTGTTTATTTCTTTCTAGGCTCGTGGGTTCTTTGCAGAGAGGTCAAATTATTCTATCGTAAATCATGTTCAGTACTACTTTGCGAAACCATACGGGGGAACCCGGAAAGTTCCCGTCTGCCTCCTACGAAGCCTAGCCAAAAAGGACGATTTTTTTCCTCTTCCGCTTCTTGTTCCGGAGAGGGGGCACCCAATTTCCGTTTCCGGTCAAAAAGTAGAATTTCGGGTTTATTTTTAACTTTAGTTCTGGGGTCATTGGTCGGTCAATTGATTTCCAAATTTTAACCTTCTTTGTTCTTATTTCTTTTTCTCTCTCTCTCTCTCCAGAAATCCGAATACCGTTTTATTTTCAATCCCCTAATTCCCCGTAGACCACAATAATTACGCTACATTCTTCAATGAAAATGCGGCGTGCTGGTATGACATGGGCATACAAAAACTGCCACAGCGCCTACAAAATGCATCGAATGAAATGACGATTATGTAGAAAAATAGATACCTGTTCAAAATTTAAATGATGTAAAAATCATTGACAATAATCATTAAACGTATCTGTGATTTCTAAATATTTGATAGACCTTACCTTTGGGATTCAGTCGGTAACGCCTCCGCCTAGCAATAACAATTTTTCGGGTTCAATACTGGCCTTCGCCAACTCAATGTATGAGTAGCAGAGGGAACTGTATGGTAAACGTGCGGAGCTGATGGTAGGTGTGGTGCTCCACCTCAAACGCCAAAATAATCTCCTTGGTCTAGCACTAGTAAAAAAGGGATATACTCCCTCACTGTCTGGCTGATACCGACTTTAGGCCACCCTGGCGACTTTACTTACTTACCTTTGGGATTACCCTCGTATAAATGATATTTTGGCACAGACGCTACCGGTCAGTGATACATTGGTTGGAAAAGGTCAATCCATGTCGTTGCGCGGGGTCAGATGTTGAGTAACCTTGTTCTGTAAAAACCGTTCCCAAATTTTGTGCCCGCAGGCGCCATATACCCTTTAGCTGATACCCTTGACATACTGCCAGCAATGCCCTTTTTTTTTTTAAATTATTTAACGTGCTAATATAATAGTTAATGCTTTTGTTTATTAGATACTGGAAGAAGCTACCCGGTGTAACCTGGGTGGAAGAGGTGACAAAAAGTTAGTCTTGCAGATGCATTATTACTGAATCAAGAGTTGGATCCTCGCATGATGCCCCATTAAAATCCCAACGTTAAAAAGTCTTTGTGTTGATTCGGTCTGGTGGAGCGTCAGAAAAAAATGCAGACACTCTGAAAAGAAAAATCAGTGTCCTCTTTTTAAAATAATAAATGCACCCCCCCCCCCTAAGAAAAAAAAACCCCGTGCTGATGCTATTTAAATTTTATTATTTAATTATCTTAACGAATATAAATCAAATCTTTATTATTTTTGCTCAAAAGGTAATATCTGATAGTGAATGTGTATATATATTAACTTTGTCATTAGTTTGGTTTGGTTTGGTTTGTTTGTTTGGTTTTACGCATATTAACCTCGGTAGGTTAATACCGACTAAGTTTTGGATTCGTAGCGATAGTTTAATAGAAAACAAATGTATTTATGTATAGATTTTTAACTATTGTTCAGTTACTCATAAAATTATAGTACAATCCCACTTCTTTTATGAAATGTAAAATCCTAGATGGTCTTATTTTCGTGAAAAGTTTTTTTTTTTCAAATTACTTGCTTAGTAGCATTTTGTTCGCACTAGACCAAAGTCTACACACTCTATCAGTATATGTTTCACTGTAAATTCCTCTTGGCATGTAGTGCATATTGGGGATTCTGTGCCCTCCAGCAAATGATGATGGGAGATGTAGGTATGGCTTATGTGAAGGCGGGTTTCGTAGTTTGCTCCGGAAATACATACATATATACACACACCAACTGCCCTTTATATATGTATAGATTAACTCTTTTTTTCTCTCTCGTTTTGCTGAACCCACCCCCTAAGAACAATACGAGTCAATACACCCGAATAAATTCCATTAATCATTGAAGGGACTTTTAATTTCATATTTGTTCTTACGACCAAATATTACGCAGAAATTACATTGATTTTTTTAACTATCAGGACCTTTGGGTATACCACAGTATGATATTTTAATTGTTACAATATTTGATATGTTTACTTGAGCTATTGCAAATAGTTCAATATGTAAAAAGTATAATAGACTTGATTTAACTCTCTCACTCTTTTTCTTTTTCCTTCTTTTCAAATTTTCATTATGTTCAAGTGAAACACATTAGCATTATCGCTTCAATGCGTTCTACCCTCTTTATATATATTTCCGCTACTCTCTCTTTTTAAAAAAAAAAATCTTTTTATATTTTTCTGTGGAGCATGTCATTTTTCTTCCCTTTTTTCTTTGTAATAAAAACGGAATGCCATTATTTAGCCTATTTAGCTGATCTGATAAGCAACACCAGATAATCAGGATTTTTTTTCATTTTGGACGATTTGGTCGGTCTCACTTTTAACTAGAGGGTGTTGCAAGATGATAATGGTTGTACAATTAAGGAACGCGAGTATTAATATATAGATAGCCTTTAAATTTTTCCGGTGAAAATATATTAAATTTGTAATATTATTTATCAGTAAAGTCGGCGGAGTGGCCTATTGTCGGTATCAACCGGATAGCGAGGAAGTCTCTCCCCGTTTCACTAGTGCTAGACCAGGGAGATTGTTTTGCGTCTGAAGTGAAGCACAACGTCTACCATCAGCTCCCTACTTTACACATTTTATTACTTCCTAACCGTTAGGCATGACATAACCCTAGACGGGTTGATATGCCGTTAAAATCAATAAACCAACCAACCAACCAACCTACTTTACCGCACAGATCCATGCTCTACTACGTATGTACTGAGTTGACGAGGTCCGGTATCGATCCGGAACCTCGTATTTGCTAGGCGGATTCTCTACCGACTGAGCTAAATTGTACTGTTATTTATTAATGAGTCTTTCAGATAAAAGATAAAATTAAAAGTGGATTATTGAAATTAAATATAATATTAATAAAAAGATTTTTTAACTAATAATTTTAGTATAAGAATTTTATAGTTTGCTTGAAGCATTTGTTTGTATATTTGGTTTGTAGATTGAAGAAGGCTTATCACAATACGAAGGAAGAAAAGGTAACAAGTATGTTGTATATTTACCTGTATTTTTTGTATTTTTTTATGTTTCCTTAATATTTCGGGATTGTTATCCCATCTTCAGAAGTCCTCAGAGCCCATAAAGCGATGTTTACGGTTGTCCGTATTAATCCATGTTAGTGTGGAGGTAGCAACGTGTGTGTTCCTGTATTTGTTTTTAATGTTTAAATGTATTAATATTTTAACGTGTAGCGTCACACCATGCTCCGATTGATTTTAGTATTTGTATTATATAGATTTTTCGGACCGTTGTCCTCATCTTTATTGTCATATACACAACATTTTCTCCGATGTGTCTTTCGGCCATCTTCAGGTGTTTCATGTCGACCTCAGGAAGCTTCATGTTGAACTCGGGATGTTATATACCCCTAATATGATTTGGGTATATGATGGAGGAGAGAGACAGATAGTAAGATTAGAAATAGACTAGAGACGATAGTTCTTACTTTTTATACTTCTGGGTACTGACTCGTTGCTTACTGCTTCTTCGTCTAGGTCGTCTAACTTGTCTGGTCGCCATGTAATCTGGTTGGGCTTACTTCAGGACTTTCGGCAGGGTTGATTTTCTTTCTTGTTTTCTTCGGGCTGGGCTGGTCATTGTCTTAACATTCAATTAACAACAAGACTTGGCTGTTTCTTATAATAAAGCTTTATTCTCAACCCTGTCCATTTTGATTCCGCCGTGGGTAGACCGACCCGGGAGCTGACAACACGTCTACATTCCTTGAAAGCCGGGTCGAATCTGACTCTCTTATTGTCACGCCTCTATAATGGAACGTCTTTAACGGGTCAAAGGTTATTAACCGTCACCGGGTAATTTTCTATGGGGTCCCGTTATTTTTAATCTAACAGACCCTATTTAAATCTCTAACTACAGGTACGTTCATAAATCATGACTAATAATTATGTAACAGGGGGGTTCTTCCTGTATGAAGCGGGAGCCTTCACAAAACTTCGAAACGAACCCTTTATTTAATCCATTGTGCTAGATTGATCTCATTCCATTAACCATGACTGTGTATAAGTGCTATGTTTTTGTATTGTTATGATGTTACCAAGTAAGTTATTCTATTTCAAATCTCTAGTTCAATGTCCTCCGGTATGTATCTCATTACATTTTGCTAGTAGCACTGCTGTATATCTATCCCGTTCTTTTATAAGCAAATTACATACATCCACTGTCCAATTTCCCGAAAAGTAGATTCAAATTAATTGTGTTTAGTGTATTATATTCATTATTTTACATAGGAACTACATATTATATCCGGTATTATGTTTATGAAGTCAAACTAAATACTTTCTTTGATTTTTTTCTCCCTAATAATCTAAAAAAATCTCAATAAACGTATCTAGCGTTGTTTTGCGCATGCTCTCGAAAAGGAATCAAATATTTTTAGCAAAAAAAAAGACGCCCTGCGGGCGGTGTAAAATTAGTTTTTTTTTAGGAAACCAATCTATGAGAAGAAAAACTTTAAATTCAGACCCGCTTTACTCCGGTTAAATATTGACCTTGTGTCACATCCCACCAGTGGCAGAGGAGTTGAATTTTTACTACTACCACAATAACTGTTCGAAATTCTTCTTATTAGTATCATACTAGTGGGATCTGTAGATATACCACCGTATGACTTTTGATAACTTTTGATATAACAACTTTTTAACATCCCATTTTAAATGCGTAATTAAAGATATCAAAAGATCTTTCTTAGCCAGGTTCAAATGTTTAATGATAATACTCGTGTTCCTTAATTGAACAACCATTATCATCCTGCAACACCCTCTGGTTAAAATCAGACCGTCCAAATCGTCCAAGATTAAATACAAAAAGATAAATCCTGATTATCTGGTGTTGCTTATCCGCCAAATTCTTATTTCTTATGAGTGTCGTCACCTCAGCTAAATAATGGATCATTCCGATTTTATTATAAAGAAAGAACGGGGAGAAAAGGGTCATCCTACACAGAAAAAATATAGTAAGAAAGTGAGGAGGGAGAGAGAGATTGAGAGAAAGCGTGGGAGAGAGAAAGAGAGAGAGAGAGAGAGAGAGGGGGGGATAGAGAGAAAAGAGAGAGAGAAAGAAAGAGAGAGAGAGAGAGAGAGTAGGGGGAAATAGAGAGAATTAGCACGTGGAAGCGATATGGCTAATTTGTTTCAGTCGGACACAATGAAAAGATAAAAAGAAAGAAAGAAAGAAAAGAGTGAGAGAGAGTTAAATCAAGATTATTATACTTTTTACATATTAAACTATTGGGCAATAGCTCTTAAGTTAACATATAAAACGTTTTAATAATAAAATCATCATAATGTGGTATATCCACAGGTCATGCTAGTTTAATGATACGGCTATCTAACAACTTGAATAAGGGAGTTGTATGCTAGGATGAGTGTTTGCAAGAAAAATGAACCATTTATTTATTTTCTTTATGCCTTGGTAAATTGAACTTCAATCAAGATGTTTTTGACACACCACATATATTTGTAAACCCCGATATGAATTTACAGGTATTATACAGTGATATTACCCCAGGTCCTGCTAGTTATTATTGTTACTAGCGGGATCTATGGATATACCACGGTATGACTTTTGATAACTTTGGATATGGACAATTTTTAAACACCTATTTAAATGCGTAATTAGATATCAAAAGTTCGTTTTTAACCAAGTCGCAGGAAATTGACTCGTCGACCCGAGTTCAATTCCTAGACGAAGCCACAGTTCACATAGCGCCAATACTCTTGGGAAAGGTATGAATCTAACTATTCTCCCTCCAGCTATGGGTAAATAGTAGGGCAGACTGGGCTCTTTAACCTTGGTTAGGCAACCAGTCTAGAAGAAGGAAAACTCTGAATTCAAATTTGGTCACTATTAGAATAGGCTCAGGCCTACTTATTGATCTATTTCAATTGTTTTTTTAATTAAAAAAAAAAATAAAATAAAAAAAAACAGGCTCAATTTTTGAATGATGTCTAATAATAGGTCGTGGCTCATCAAATAGTCATGGTATCAGTTGTTGGTGACTGAAGATCATTATCTGTTCAAAAACTGTTTGCTGATTCGAAAGATCAAATTTGAATAGATTTTTAATCTATTTACATTAAAAGTTAAAAAATAATTTTGATCGTTTTTTTTTCTTCTTTTTTACAAGAGAAGCAATGACATATTTTCAGAAACTTACAACAGTTATTCCCACGCACACATAGACACACACACACACACACATAAGCGATGAATCAACTTATAATGGGGGAGGGGTTAATTTTCATATCGATCTGTTTTCTTATCTACTTCTTTTTTAAATTCTTTAAACTAGGATATTTTTTAATTTAAAATTTATTCATCATTTTATTTATTTGATCTTAGAGTTTTTTTGTTTTTTTTAATTCACTGGTAAAAAATATTTTGAGAATTTCATATCAAACAAAAATGGGTCAATTATTTAACATTATTTATCAGATTAGATTTTATTTTGAGAAAAAAAATTGTGTGTGTGGGGGGAGGGAAGGATTTATTTGTTTATTTATATATCATATCTATATTAACTTTCTAGTTGATTAATATGCTCAGGGTTGTTCAGATTAAAATCTTTCCTACTCTCTTTCAATTATTCAACCAACGTAAAAAGAAAAAAAGAAAGAAAAATACAATATAGAAATATTTTAATACGAAAAATAATCTACATTCATCCTAATAAAAAACAAAACAAAAAAACAAAGATTAATAAGTCTTCTGATTCAACTTAATCCCCCACCCTAAAAAAAAGAATTATTAATGATAAGCGTTCTTAGCAAGAATCCTTTCCGATGGTCGGGAATAATGATTTATTTATCTTAAGTTTATGATAATGTACCCCAATCACCAGACACCACTTTTTGGACACCGTCGGAAAACAAACAAACCAAACTTTTCTGAACTGATGTTTTATTATTTTCCATTATATGTAAATTTTTAAAACATTCCATAAAATAAGCACAAATTTGTGAGATGCTGTAATTTTATGGTTTTTCAGAAAAATCGAGTGTATCCTGTAGCTCAAAAAGTTGATGTGATATAGAAATATAAATTCAGAGGTCAAAAATACTCAAAACAAGTGTCTGATACAACTCAACGAAAATTTTGTTGCCCAGTGTAATTATATAGGGTGTGACAGAAATACCTCCTACATTTTAAACTATCACCTATGGGTTGAAAATGAACCTTGGCAAGTGGTAATGGTAGCTCCATCCAGTTAATGTCTTACCTTTTGTTTCAGATATGAACATGGTTTGGACCACTGCACTCGATACGTTTGCTATTTAAACGTTTTTTTAAGACTGTTAACTATGTAATTGCTACATGAAGAGATTTTCGTGATCATTTTATGTTAAGTTGGAATGATTCTGATCTGGATAGAAAATCGATACTGTTATGGGTAGAAAATTTCAGAACCACAGGTTGATTAATGAAAAGAAATATCTAGCCTTGTATCTAAACAACAGTGAAGTATTTTTTATAATATCAGTTACCTCAGTGTGTGTGTGGGGGGGGGCAAAGTTTAGGTACCGGCCATATATGCCGAAAAGGGGGGTCCCTTAAGGAAAAATTGTGATATTGTAAAAAGTACCTGGTACCTCTAAGTGAGAGGAGTCATTCCTAAAATGCATTAATCAAGCGAGTACCCTGTACTATTAGCATTTTTGTAGTTTAATCATTGTAGTTCTTTTAGACAATAACAAAATAAATTATCCTAATCAATTATTTTTCGGATAACTCCATTTCAGAACAATCAGCCTAAACTTTAATAAAAGCGACTCTTTGTTTTATTATTTTTTTTTAGATAGTGAACATTTTAATCCCATATAATATGGGAAAACATTGCTATAGTTTTTCTCCTTTTGAATATAAATAATTATCATAAACATTAACAAACACGATTCAACATCTTTTATTTTTAAGGATGACCATCTTACAACCTGTGTGGGATATGGGTAAGTACTGCTTACGAATAATCAGTAACTTACTAAAAGCAACTCTACGTCCTTTATTTAAGAAAAAATACTGGCAATCTTACTGTTCGTATGTAAAATAGTTTATTACTGCTAGCTTGACTCCTTTAAATACGAATGATTATTCTAAACTTTAATAAAAGCGACTCTACGTCGCTTTTTTTTTTAGATAGTAACCATCTTACAACCCGTATGTGAAATAGTTTATTACTGCTAGCTTAACTCCTTTAAATACGAATAATTATCCTAAACTTTAGTAAAAGCGACTCTGCGTCCTTTTTTTTTTTTAAAGAAGAAAAATAGTGACCATCTTATAACCCGTATGTGATATGTATAAGAACTGCTAGATAAAGTAGATGATCAAAACGATTGGCATTAAATCCGAATGTTTGTTGTTGTTTTTATCCTTTTATCCTTTCTAGGCAAAGCGCTCTAACTTTCAATCACCTTCCTAAGGTTAACAAACTATTTTTTCCTGACAAGTATAAACATGTGACAATCAGCTCCTTTAAAAAAATCAAGTGTATTTTCTTAGAAGAAAAATCCTCTTGCAGGTGTAGGATAACTTCGAAAGCAACGCAAAAAACAACATGGAATAAAAGAAAATAAAGAAATTGCGCATGCGCGCTTAAAACGCTTTGAAAAGATATCGTTAAAGTTGCATTCGGGGCGACAATTGTCGTTTTCTAAATTGCGCAAATCAAGCTAGCGAAGCAGATAATAATGTTTCGGACACCGACATAAACCGGCCCCACTGAAAAGGGGGGGGGGGTTACAAAAGGTGCTGCTCATGATTATTCCAAAACAGGGGAAGGGAAAGGGGGGAAACGAGTTTAGGTAAACACGATAGGTCATATCTCGTGGTCGTCTGCTAGCTGAATAGTTTAATTGGCGGACTTAAACCGCCATTCACGAATCGACTAAGATTTTTCAAAGGAAGAATACATCAAAAGTCTCGCTCGGCAAACATAACAAAACTCTCTAAATTGTTTCAAAAACTCTGGGAAGTTGCAATGCCCTTTTACATAGATCGAAATCAGCTACAACAGAATGGCCAAAGCAGTTTACTGTTCATCTACATTTACCGGTCGTCTCTCCGACCGCATCTTCCCCCTACCCCCAGAGTTTTCCGTTTTCTAGGACTAGAAAACTACGTGTACGTTTTGGGGCATTTTTTTTTTTTTTTTTACTTACTTTCTTTCTTTTTATCTATTTATTCATTTTATTTTTTCCCGGTTTTTATTTTTATATATTTATTTATTCATTCATTCATTTATTTATTTTTTTCCATTCCAGTTGTATAGTAACAATTTGGCTGCAATACACACAGGACGCAGTAACTATGGCCAGACCCCGCGGCATTACCGAAAATTAAGTACAAATTTAGTGTCATCAGTCCACATTTTATTCCAGTTGATATATCCGTATAAATATTGTAGCAAAACAGAATAGAACACAATGGTCTAATGATTTGTGGCCCGAGGCCGCCGACTGAAGATATCCTGCCGATCAGATGCGATGTCCACGTGACACAAGCTTCTGTCTTGTTGTTGTTGCCCTCTGAGATAGGCGCCACATCAATAGGAGTTTTTTCTCTTTTTTTTTTTTTTAACCAATCCCGAAATCCCTTGACCTTTTCCGCTAATGTCCTGTGATGAAGCTCCACAAAGGAGCAAGTAAAATCAAGGTGCACATTGTACTTCCCTTGTTCACCTTTCAGATAACCCTCTCTTCAAGATTCATTAGTTGCTATCTACCTGCCTCTTTTTGGCGGTGATTGTGAAATTTCAATGAGAGAGAGAAAACTCACTAAAGGTTGAGTCACGATAGAGGTTAACATTGTCGGATTTTATATCAAGATCAAGCCGTTTCGATTCGTGGCAATTATACCATGTCTACAGCTAAAAACGATAGCGTGTATCACTTTAAACAATATTTTCACGTTCAATAGAATTAACTTCTCGAAAAAGTTCGCTCAACGGACGGGGTCGACAGATTGTCTTCACAATAACTAACTTTTTTAAAGATTTATTTTCAGACTAGCAGGATCTGTGGATAAACCACAGTATGATAATAATCTAATTATTACAACGTTTGATATGTTTACTTAAGAACTAATACGAAATAGTTCAATATGTAAAAAGTAATATAATAATCTTGATTTAGCTCTCTCTCTCTCTCTCTCTCTCTCTCTCTCTCTCTCTCTCTCTCTCTCTCTCATACTCTTTTTTTCTTTCTTTCCTTCTTTTCTTCTCGTTATGTTCGATCGAAACAGATTGGCGTTATCGCTTCCGCGCGCTCACACCTTCTCTCTATTTTTCCTCTACTCTCTTTCTTTCGTTCTTTCTTTCTTTATTATATTTTTTCTGTGTAGCATGTCCCTTTTTTCTTCCTTTCTTTCTATAATAAACACGGAATGGTTCATTACTTAGCTGACGTTATGGCACTCATAATAAATAAGAATTCGGGGGATAAGCAACAGCAGATGATCAGGATTTACATTTTTGCATCTAATCTTGGACGATTAGGACAGTCTCATTTTTTAGCAGAGGGTGTTAAAGATGATAGCAGTCGAGTATTAATATAGACTAGCAGGACCTGTGGATATACCACATTATGATAATTTAACAATTACAACGCTTGATATGTTTTCTTAAGAGCTACTGCAATGTACTTCAATATGTAACAAGTATAGTAATCTTGATTTAGCTCTCTCTCTCTCTCCTCTCTCTCTCTCTCTCTCTCTCTCTCTTTTCATTATGTTTGATTGAAACAAATTAGCGTTATCGATAACGGTGAGACAATTAAGGAACACGAGTATTAATATATAGATATTTCCTTCAAATTCTTCAGTTTCATTATTATCTATTTTCCCCCTTAGCATTCAAGTAAGTAAAGTCGTCGGGGTTGCCTAACATCGGTATTAGCCAGATAGTGAGGGAGTCTATCCCCTTTTCACGCGCGTTAGACCAAGGAGATTCTTTTGAAGACTAAGGTTGAGCGCCACACCAACCATCAACCCATCACTTTACCGCATAGATCCCTGTGCTACTCATGCACTGAGTTGGCGGGGGCCGGTATCGAACCCGGAACACGAACCCATTGAGACAGTAGCTACTTCTGATATTCATGATTCTATTTAGAAATAAGTGAAAGATTCTAATTTGGATTTTATGGTTATTATGACTTTATATGGTTAGAAAAAGATGATCAGTGCGAATGTAGGCTCCCAGAAAATTGTAATCAACTGGTGATTGTTTTATTCCCTACATTCGAGAATTTTAAGTGTATTGCTCTATCAAAAATCTTGGTACGATGTGTCATTGTTACTTATTATGGTTACGCACTGTATCACATTTAAATAAGTATACGAGTACACATTTTTATAGAACGTTAATTTTCTTCTAAATTAAAGATCATCATGTACTGATAGTATAGATTCCCATGACCCCCCCCTCTATCTCTCATCGGTCCTGGAAAGTCATCTTCACGACATACACTACCCGCACAGAACTTATCAATGTAAGTCTTTGCTGATCGGCCCACTTTGGTGTGTCCATATGTAGGTTTCCACAGGAGAGCGTCACTTATGAGTTCATCCTTACTTCTCCAGCAGTGTCCAGCATGTCTTACTTGGATGGTTTGTGTAACAGGGAGTAAGTGTTCAGAACAGTACGCAGCATCATTCTGTACACGCCATCTAATTTTTTCACAAATTGTTTCGTTAAAGTCCAAGTGGCGCAGTCATACAGTAGCGCTTATACGACTACAGCTTGAAATAATTTCCGCTTTATCTTATCAAAGATAACTAGGATTTCATTATTTCTAGCGAGACATTATACAACCAAAACGGGTATTATGAGGTATTCTATCATTTCTAGTGAAAGATTATACAGCAAAATGGATATTATAGGGTATTTTACTATTTCTAGTAGAACATTGTACATCAAAACGAATATTATTAGGTATTAATTATTACCAAAATATGCAGCACTGAAATTCTGTAACCAAAAATAGAAACATATTGTAATCCCCAAATAAATACACTAATATTTATGCAATCTTATTTTTAGTTTAATTCTAACACAAGGCTGGAAGTATGGAAAATTTAGTTAGAATCGAACTCACTAGTAATAGTCTACTAGTTTAGCTCACTAATTAATGCACCTCGCTAGGTATCTAGTATTCAATATATATATATATATATATATATATAATATATATATATATATATATACAATGCATTTAAGGGAGGATTGTTATCATTGGTTTCAAACCAGCGTATTGTCCACTTATCATAAGACAACGCGCATTATATATATATATATATATATATATATATATATAATATATATATAATATATATATTGGGGTGCGGATTGCACTTATGAATTTGATTGAAATGACATGGCCTATATGAGGAAATAATGTTAATAACTCAAAGAAGACATTGAAAAAATTGCAAAATTATGTAAAAAGAAGTTTTGGGATGCTTCAGTTCCAACGGCCTTAGATGTAAGTACCTTTCATTTTTTAACGTTTTCTCTGAGTTATTAGTATTATTCTTATATAAAGACTTTCATTTTATCATATATATATATATATATATATATATATATTATATATATATATATATATATTGAAGAACACAAGAACAAACTCAGACAAAAGTGTGTAGGATATATTTCGCTAGAGCGTTGAGCTCGGTATCATCAGTCGTTTTAATAAAACGAGTGATGATGCCGAGTTCAACGCTCTAGCGAAATATATCCTACACACTTTTGTCTGAGTTTTGTTCTTGTGTTCCTCACATCTCCACCACATTCTGTTGGATTCATTCCAATCTTCTTTCCAATATATATATATATATATATATATATATATATATATATATATATATATATATGTGTGTGTGGTGTGTGTGTGTGTGTGTGTGTGTGTGATGTTATTAGAGGGCCCACGTATGTTTCTTGTCGGTATATCTGATGAGTATATATGTTTATCTATATTATCTATATTATATATATGGGAAAACCGTTGGTTGTCTTAGAAGCATGAAAAAATGAAGATCAGAAATATAATGATAAATATTGTGTTCTCTGGTAAATTAACAAGATTAAGAAAACAACTTTCATCATTTTTTTCTGATCTTCATTTTTTTCGTGCTTCTAAAACAACCAAAGTTTTTTCCCTTATGTATAATATATACAATATAGATGAATATACATACTATATATATATATATATATATATATATATAATATATATATATATATATATATATATATATATATATATATATATGTGTGTGTGTGTGTGTGTGTGTGTGTGTGTGTGTATGTGAAATAAAAGGAAATTAATCCGACAGTGTGAATTTGATATATTGAAAAAAAAAACAAATGATATTTACAAATGCATGGGATCATCAGGAGAGATATGTGCACCGTTTCGGGGCCTTTCTCTCAACGGTTCCGATGTGCTTTTTAAAACCGTTGAGAGGAAGGCCCCGAAATGGTGCACATTCTCCCCTGATGATCCCATGCATTTGTAAACATCATTTGTTTTTTTTTTTCAATATATCAAATTCACACACACACACATATATATATATAACAGGGTAAAAATTACGACTCTGAGTTCTACGCCACCAATCTCCAAGTAAGTCCGTATTGGCACGTTTGAAGTCCGTTGAATTCAACTGAGTACATTTTTAGTATTTTTCATTTATTTATGATTTTAATAAATTAATATTGTTGTTGTTCATAGATCACTGTATTTTACTTATTTATTACTTTTGGCGGTAAAGTTTAGTTATAAATGGCTTCTATATCCGTTTGTACGCTTTCTTCTTTGTTCGAGTAAAATCTAGCCAAGACAACCATTTCTTAGCACTTGAAACTATTCTCTAACCAGCCTAATGTATAACTTAGCAAAGGTAGCGATTTCCTTCCACACTGGGTTAGCTAATTAGCATATTTCGTTTTTGAATCGCTCATTAAAAATGGTTATTAGACAAATTTAAAATTGTTTATTTTTAGCTTTATTTTTTGATAACCTATTCTTTAGGAGTTTTGTTTGTTTGTTTTTCCTTAAAAAAAAATAAGCGAATGGTTTGTTGAACTTATCCTAAATTTTAATCAAAGCGATTCAACGTTTTTTTTTATTTTTATTTTTATTTACTTATTTTGATAATGACCATCTGACAACACGTATGTAAAAGAGAAAACTACTGTTTACAAATTAGTATCCGATACTTTAATAAAAGTATCCAATTAGTATCCCATACTTTAGTAAAACTGTCCCTGTGTCCAAACATTGGACTTCACAGTCACAAGAGGCGCTGTAACTTCAGGGACACAAGAACAATATAGTCTTCCGAGACTGCAATGCCGATCTGTCCTTTAATTTTAATAATGACCCACTTACACCCGGCATGTATTTACTCATCCCTCCACATGAGCAGGATGTGACACAAGGTCAATTTTGAAGCGGAGTTCAACAGGGTTGAATTCAGTTTTCCTTCTCCTAGAACTGGCAATGTCTGCCTTATTGTAAATAAAACTAACCCCTAAGCATAAACGGGGAGGGGTAGGGGTGAGAGTTCAGGCAAATGAATTGTACATTTCTGGGGAAAAATATTGTTATTTTCAGGGCAAATAATTCTGTTTTAAAATTTCATGTTAAATTTCGTTATTGATATTTCTTTCATTTTTTGTAAACGTGTCACAAAAAACACCGACAAGACCTCGCTTCTATTCTGTATTGGCTTTTTGGCGGTATAAGCTAGACAGTGAGGGAGTCTATGCCCTTTTCGCAAAATTATAAATACAATTGTATGTTATTAGTACTACCAAATATATGCACCCTCCGGGTGCAAGTATTTAAGTTTTAATGTAATGAAACATCGTATTAAATTAGAAATTCTAATAAGAAGGCAGGCAAAAAGATATGTAACAAAGTGGGGGTATAATAGAAAAATAGAAATGAAACTTACTCTTCCATCACTCCCGTCTTTCATTGCTGAATTTTACTTATTTAACTATTTAGTTAAATTAGGAAATAAAGAATGAAATGACAGTTATTTTTTCTTGTTAATGGATTTCATTTAAGATTCATTGAAGAGATTTTTGCTTATATTCATTAAAATAAAACCAAACAGTTAGAAATCAATAATACTAAGCACATATTTAATAAAATCACATTTTTTATATCAATATGTAAATTAGGCTTCCCATTCACACTGCTAACCGCTATTTTTTGTATATATAAATACAATTGCATGTTATTTGTATGTAGATATGGACAACACTAATAAAAAAGTGAAGTTAATAATTGAGGTTTAAATATAAATAAAATCATGGAGAATGTGATGTAAATAACTATGTTAATTGTGACTCGATTAGTAATATTGTTTCGGTTACAGACAGAAAAACACACAATCTCCATTATAATAAGATGTAAATAAGGCCAACAGGAAGATTGCTTTTTTTCTGAGGTAGAGAGCCACACCTACCGTCAGCCACACTTTACCACACAGATCAGATTACCCAATCTGTGCTTAGTTGGTGAGGATCGGTATCGAACCCAGAGCCTGGCGAAGTATCGTGATATTCCTAAAAAATACGTTGCTTCTATTAAAATGTGGAATTATAGATCGTATTTGCAGTTACCATGCATTATTCTAACAATGTATCTACTTAAAACACACATAACTGTTTTTATTTTAAATAAAAATAGCAAACAAAACAAAACAGTTTTTTTTTTATTGAGTGGGGAAGTAGTTGTAATGACTATACTCTAGATCTTAATTTTTTCCGTCACCCCACGAAGATTAAGATCTAGAGCAACTTAGAAAATTTAAGGGTAAATTCTTTCCGCCCTTCCTACTGTAAAATTTTCTCACGTTCGCCGAATCTTTACTTATTCTGTTCTAATTTGTTTTCATTTCTTTATTATTACTAGCAAGTATATGCACCCTATGAGTGCAAGTATTTAAGTTTTAATGTAATAAAATATTATATTAAATTAGAAAGGCCAATGAAACTATGCAGATAAAAAGATTTGAAACAGAGGGGGCATAATCGAAAAATAGAACATCTTTGAAACTAACTCTTCTTTCACTCCCGTCTTTCATTGCTAAATTTTCGAAATGTAACTATTTAGTTAAAATAGGAAGTAAAGAATAAATTACAGTTATTTCTTCTTGTTAATGGATTTCTTTTAAGATTTATGCTTATATTCATTAAGATAAAACCAAACAATTAAAAATCAATAATACTAAGCACATATTTATTAAAATCAATTTTTTAATATCAATATGCAAATTAGCCTTCCCGTTCACACTGTAAACTACTATTATGTTGTATATAAATACAATTGTATGTTATTAGTATGGAAATAAGGCTAACAGTATTAATAATGTAAAGTAATTTTTTATTAATAATTGTGGTTTAGATAAAAATAAAATCACGGAGAATGTGATGTAAATAACAAAGGGAATTGTGACTTGATTAGTGATATAGTTTCGGTTACAGACAGACAAACACACAATCTCTATTATAATAAGTGATGATTGTAAGGGTATATTTCATTTAACTTTGTTTGGTCTGCGTGTTGTTATTAATTTACTAAATTTTAAAATAGAAATCGACAACGATTCATGTTATTTATAGTTTAAATCCATTCAGTTATTATGCATATGTTGTGAGGAATTATCATGAGCAGATCTGGTACAAGCAGAATTAAGGTTGGGTATGTCTATAAGTAGGACGTGTGGTTGAGTTAGTTTTTTCATATTTTATATCTAATGCAGTTAATTATTGTGAAAGTTCAATTTTCCATTCAAGTTCCTCTCTATGCTATTATTAACTCTTTTCCTACTTTAACCTGCTCACAGCAGCTCACACCAAAACAAAGTACACAAACTGATGGTTAGTTTATTATAACTGAGCAGAAGGACCCAGATTACAACAATGATATGACTATTTGAATAGAATGAGTTCTGAGGTGAATATATAGTGAAATTTGAAATACCCCATAAACAGCTAAAAATACCTAGTAGGGCTGTGGGGGGAATTTAGTAGTCGAAGAGTTAATTATCTAAATTCTAAAATAGAAACAGAAACCAACAACGATTTATGTTATTTATAGTTTAAATTCATTCAATTATTATGCATATTTTTTGAAAAATTATAATTAGTATATCTAGTACAAAATAAGGTTGATTTTTCTATAAGTAAGACGTGTAGTTGAGTTAGGTTTTTATATTTCTTATTATAATGGCGCTTGTGTGTCCGTCGGTCTGTAACCGAAACTGTATCATTACTCAAGTCACAATTCTCTTAGTTATCTTACGTCAAATTCGCCATGATTTTATCTTTATCTAAACCTCAATTATTAATAAATTTGTATTTACATTATTGATATTGTTGGCCTTATCTACATACTAATAACATGCAATTGTATCTATATATACAACAAAATAGCGGTTACAGTGTGTACAGGAACGCTGATTTACACATTGATATTAAAAATTTTATTTTAATAAATATGTACTTAGTATTATTGATTTCTAATTGTTTGGTTTTATCTTAATGAATATGAGCAAAAATCATGGAGCTAAATCTTTAAAAAAATCCATTAACAGGAAGAAATAACTGTAATTTTATTCTTTACTTCCTATTTTAACTAAATAGTTACATTTCGAAAATTTAGAAATGAAAGACAAAAGTGATGGAAGAGTAATTTTCTGTTGTTCTATTTTACGATTATACCCCCGCCCCTCTTTTTATCTGCATTATTTCATTAGCGTTTCTAATTTGATATAATATTTTATTACACTAAAACTTATATACTTGGACCTGTCGGAGGGTGCATATATTTGCTAATTATATCTAATGCAGTTAATTTGTGTTGTAGTAAGTTGTAGATTCATTATGTATAAAAACCTGCAGTTGTGAATTAAAATCTGTACAAGAGAAATATATGTATACATCAATATAAAACATTTTAAATAAAAAATTACTAAACACATAAACTTTTAAACATCACCATAGGCATATGGTTTGGTCTGGTTAATTTGATTAATGGCCTAATAACTTCTTATTGGTTAACTGATGCTGAAATTTCATTCATTAATAAATGTTTCATTCATCAGATCAATATTTTCCACATTCCATTGCATTTTTTTAAAATTGCACTTTTTATTTCTCAATGATAATTTCGTTGCAAACCGTTATATAATATCAAGTATTCCTATCTAATAAAAATTAATTTGCACTCAATTTATGGTTTCACGTATTCTGTCCAATACCATTATTTTTTAAATTTTTAAAGAATAGTTTAATCAAATATTCCTGTCTAATTACGAGTAATTTAGTTTGCTTTTTCATAGATTTCAGGTAATTATGTTATACCAATATATAATATATATATATATATATATATTATATATTATATATATATATATATATAATATATATATATACTTATGGTGACAAACCTTATATGGGTTAAAAAAAAATAATTTTTTTGTTTTTGTTTGAATTTATTTTTTTTTTAATTCTACTTTTTGTTTTTTGAGAAGTGCAATTTAAAAGTTTAAAATTTGATCCCCCATCTGAGGGCAGACTGAATTTTTAGGGAGCTATATTAATCAACTTAGATTTATATTAGGGCCCCCATTTTGTCGAAATAAATTTAATTATGGAATTACGGTTTGGTTCTTCCTTCCTTTTCTCTTGAGAATATTGCTCTGTATATAATCTAAAAAGTTTATATACATTGAACTCTCTTTTAGTTGATTTAAGATTCACTGTATTTATACATACTGGATCAACAATATTAATACAGTGTATCTTCGAAATCAATATAGATCATTCCCTTACTACAAGTTTTGGATAATCTACACACACACACACACACACACACAAACACACACACACACACACACACATATATATATATTATATATATTATATATATTTATATAATATTATATATATATATTATATATATATATATTATAAAGTTAAGCTAATGAGTTAGAGAATATCGGTCTAGGTTTCTCTTAAAGATTCATTCGATTAATTCTGAGTTCAGAATTATTTCCTGATGATCCGTTGAGAAAACTATGGTAGATATTCTCTACATTAGGTCTTATTTTATTATTATTATTTTATTATTATTATTTATTATATATTAGCTCTACTTTGTATTAAACACTTTAAGTATATTTAACTTACACTTACAGGTATTTTTGTCTTTTGGGCATTTTTTATATTACCATCAGATTATTTTCAGGGGGGGGGGCAGATGATTTGGTTTTTTCTTTGTCTATACTTTTCTCCAGGCAAAAATTTGTATTGCGTAAGTACACTGTAAGCCGTTTTTTAATTTAATTACTGTCGAACTTACTATATGTATATGATATATATATAGTAAAGAAATATTCTTAATTATTATAATGGAAAGTTTGTGTTTATATGTCTGTAACCGAAACTATATTATTTACATCATGTCACAATTCTCTTAGTTATTAACGTCACATTCACCATGATTTATCTTTGTTTAAGCCTTAATATTTAATAAATTGTTTGCATTTTATAATACTGTAGACCATATCTACATTATTAATAAACATGAATTGTATTTATATTATATAACAAAATAGCGGTTTACAGTGTTACGGGAACGCTTAATTTGTATATGATATTTTAAAAAGTTAATTTTTGATAAATATGTGCTTTTATATTGATGTCTAATCTGTTTTGGTGTTTTCTTAATGTATATGAGAAAAAATCTTGGGGGATACATTTAAAAGAAATCCATTTACAAGAAAGATAACTTTAATTTTATTCTTTACTCTTATTTTTAACTAAATAGTTAAATAGGAACATTTTAGCAAGAAGACGGAAGTGGATGGAGGAGGGGTTAAGTTTTCCAATGGTTTTCGGATTTTTCGATATACCCCCACCCCTCTGTTTTTAAAATCTTTTATCTGCATTCTCATTTTGTTTCATTTAGCCTTTCCTAAGTTAATAATATTCTTATTACATTTAAAGCTTAATACTTGCACCGGAGGGGTGCATATATTTGCCTAGTTAAAACTAAATTTAGAATTAGAAATTAACAAACTGATCTATGCATGCTTTCTTTTTTCTAAAATGGAAACAATTGTGAATAAGATAAACTAATTTTTTAAACATATACAAATAATTTTTCATATTTTATTTATTTTTTAATATACACATTATTTTATTTTGATTCGAGACCGATATACGAACACGGAACCTTGTGGGCTCCTAGGTGGTGCTCTACCGACTGAGCTAAACCGAGTAGTCCATGATAATCAGGTTTAGAAAGTGATAACGGTTCTGCTTAGAATTTTCATAATTGTCTCTGTTATATTAAGAATTTAGATGATAAAAATAGATGTTTAGCTCCAATGCAGACTTTTCCAAAATTAGGCATTACTTTATTATCTTGGTGAGAATTATAAGTGTATTTCGTTAATCTTTTAAAAGAAATATCGCTGTTTTGCCGTTTTTTACTAAGATTAATAAGAATTTTAGTAATGCAGTGGACCTTGAGTTTATTCAATTCCGCTCGGTTCTCAATTTCCTCGTAATATCAAATCAATTTCCCCCCATTGAATAAACTGAAATGTCATTATCGGTTCCAGTCCCCACACCAAAAAAAACAACCTAATTTTTGTTACGTTTTTTAAATAAGAAAAAATAGCACTGTACTGTTAAAAAAAACATAAACAATTGTAATGTTAATATGTTAATTAATGTTTATTTTTTTTAAATATATTTTCTTTTTGCCGTTAATCAATTTTGAAAACTTAAATGTTTTTAGGAAATCTTAGTCGGTAGAGCATTCCGTCTAGGAACCACATGGTTCTAGGTTCGATACAGACCTATCGCCAACTCAGCGCTGCAGCTAAGCCACAGCTTGGATATATGAAATAAAGTAGGGAGCATGATATAGTAGGCAATTAGCGTATCCACCTCAGCGATAAACAATCTCACTGTTCTTAGCAAGATAAAATGTTCCGCGATACCCGATAATATGCTTACTTTAATTATTAACAGGTGCGTATTCGAAGCTCACCTCTGCCTCTATTTTTGCTCTTTCAAAGTTGGGGCACTTGTAAGTTGAAAATACTACTGTATTTACTAGTTGACTTATATTTATATCTATACTTAACTTGTTCTTATTTCGGAACTGGTCCAGTGACTTCGATCGGTAAGAGATTTAATATTAAGTAAGAGATTTTATTAGCGTGATCCCAGGGCCATCATCCCAGGCAAGACCTGTCCCCTTGATCTAAAAAGGTAGGGCTGTGTTTAATTTGTCCAGTTGACTGAGGCGTTTCAAAAGAGGAATGCGAGAGGATAAAAAATAAACTGCGAATTTTTTAACACTAGGCCACACATGAGCTTCGGTTTGTGCGTGGTTCCTCTCTATAATGATTCCTTCTCTTCGTCTGAATGTAGTGGATGTCAGTAATACTTACTAGTTGACTTTCAGCTTTATTTTCTTTTAAAAAAAGACAGGTTAAATCTTACTTAACGGACACATGTCGCCCCACCGAAAGAAAAAGGAAATACTAAAAATCAAGGAATTAACCGAATTTAATGAAATTTTTTTCAGTGTTGATATACTTAAAGAATTAAACATATAATGCCCACCAGTTATTATTTGAAAACTCTTTACATTTTTCTGTCAGTTATTGAACCACATATCTTTGAGGCGTAACACAGATTCCCAAACATGACGTGGTTTCAAAGTTAATTGACATGAAAAAAAGTAAAAGTTTTTTTAAAATAAAAAATAACTGATCTCTCTCTTT
>CM042143.1:50724603-50727518 GCA_023376005.1 Doryteuthis pealeii | reverse complement strand
ATTGTGATGTTCTAGTCTAGTTTAACAATATGAGTGATAAGTATCCAAAGTCTTTGTTCTGATTCGTATTATAATTTGAAATTATGCTAAGATCCACAATTTTTTTTTTTTGTATAATATTTAAAGTTAGTCAACAATTATATATATATATATATATATATATATTATATATATTAGTATATATATATATATATATATATTATCACGAAACAGAGGGGACTAGGATATAAATACACTACTCTACTCGAGTATAACAGCATGTCAAACCTCAAAAAAATATTTTCAATTTCTATAATTCTTTTATAATGCTCCCTTGAAAAAACCTCTCTAAAACAATTCTTCAAACAAGAATCTTCTCCGATGAAGACCTAAGCGTCGAAACTAGTGAGAATAAATAACATATAAGAAACATCCTGTTTGTCTGATTACTTTTTGTTCATAACTATATTATACACTTTCAAAGAAGTAAAACTTAAACCTGATTTGGCTATTATATATTTATCTCGACCAGAACTCATAAAATGATCCCACTTTCATAACAGCCAATAACAAAAAAGCTAGATTTCGTTTATTATGTAATGGAGTCTGATGACACTGGGCTCATTTATGAGTTACCGAATATTAAAATGAATATGTTAATTTATTGGATTATCGGACTTTGTACTCATCTTTATTTATTATCTACACAAAGTTTCAGCCGATGTGCCTCCCAGTCAACGTAGGAAACCTTCTATTTTGAACTACATGTAATCGAGAGCTTCACGAACTTCGAACCGAACCTGTATTTAAATCCATGATCGTTACAAGTATCACGGGTATTTTATGTTATTATCGCCTTGGACCGAGATGACCAGCAGCCTAGAGATAGATTGATTTACGTAGAACTATATTAACTCAACAGTAATATCCGTACGCATGGCCAAGTACATACATGATTGCAAGCCTCATCAAATTCAGAAACGTTTCTCATTAGTTATGAATTACTTGATGGTTTTAGTTGCGATGTCTTTACTAGGATGAGCCTAATTTGTTTTATGTTCTATTTGTTAGATTATTAGGTTGTTTTTTTGATGTTTTTTTTTAAACTAAATACTTGACTGATCTCTTTCGTGATTACACCCTTTCCGCGCCAACTTGTCTGTACGTGCAGCTTTTTTGTAAAGAACCAATGACTTAAGATCTCAGTCACGATAATACAAAACAAAAATACGTAAATAGACTTGGCGCTGTATTGTGTCTTAAGATGAAGAGATCTATCCAAGCGGAGACTTTCTGAAGATATCCGATATTAAAAAAAAATTTTTCTTATTGAAATATTGTCTTGTTCATACAGATAAATTGCGAATAGAAAATGTAGTCTCTGAAATCTTTCATCCTACTAATTATGCTACACATGGGAAGGATTTTTCAATAATGATAAAATAATAATTATAATAAACTAGGCACGATTTGAAAGGTGGCTCCACTGGGAATTATGCAAAAAGCTAATTTTACCACACAAACAAATGGATATGCATAAACCAGAATCTGTTTTTTGAGAATGAAACGCATGAAATTCTCTGAGACTTCGGAGATAAAGACGGGTTCCCCTGTATCCCAGCCAGGAGACCAGAACCTAGTATTGATTATGAAAAAAACAAGAACTTGTCAACTGATAGACTTTGGCAGTCCCAGCGGATCACAGCGTGAAGCTGAAAGAAAACGAAAAGATAGACAAATACCTGCGACCTTGCCAAAGAATTGAAAAAAAGCCGTGGGAATTTTTTAGATGAAAGTGATAGCAATTGTAGTTGGCGCATTTTGGAACGATCCCAAAAGCTTGAAAAAGATTTGAGAACTGGAATCAGAGGATTGAGACCATCCAGGCAACAGCAAACAGCATGTGAAATCGGCCTGAAGATCTGGAGACCTGAGGAGACTTTTTGTCACTCAGGACTCCAATGAAAGACCAATCAGCTTACGATGGTGTGAAAAACTCACAAGGAATAATAATAATAATAATAATAATAATAATAATGAGCCAGATGCAATAGAAACCAAACTAATTTGGAGCAAATTATGGAAAAAAACACAACAAACATCAAAATGGATAAGTTATCTTAAAGATGAACTGATGAAATCGAGGAAGACCATTAGCAAGCATACACATAATTATGCTCAGAGCAACAGCCAAGAAAATAGCAAACTGAAAACACCAGACCATGATGGTATACATGGATTCTGAATCTAAAAATTCAATTCCATCCACAAGATAATAGTCCAACAACCGAATAAATGCCTACAAGAAGCAAACCTATCGAATGATGACAAAAGGAATAACTATCCTAATCCAAAGACCCACAAAGGAAACATCCTAGCAATTATAGACCAATTACTTGTCTACCCATTATGTGGAAAATGTTGACTGTGGTAATAAAACAATAAATATATTCTTCACTAAATCGGAGTAAACTTTTTCCAGAGGAACAGAGAGGTTGCCGCCGAGGAAAAAGAGGAACACATGGCTTACTTTATATAGATCAATAGAGCCTTAAGGAAGTTAAAACTAGGCGCAAAAATATTGCAATGGCATAGATCGATTACAAAAAGGCTTATGACATGGTCCCACATACTTAGATTATTGAATGTTTAAAAATGTACAAAATATCTGACAACATAGTAATGTCGAGGCTCCAAGATCTGGGAGAGAGGAGCACACCTTTATTGCCATTACTCCCAAGTCCGCTCGATCAGTATGGTATTACAGGTTAGAATTACATCTATTGGTCAAATAGGTCTGTTTTCAAAATTATTAGTATTTGATAGAAATAGTTGATGCATTATGACTATGTGGCAAACAAATGACTATTATTACATAGAAATAATTACTTGAAACTATATGATTATTAGTATTACATAGGAATATTTGAAACATA
>CM042143.1:50704603-50719603 GCA_023376005.1 Doryteuthis pealeii | reverse complement strand
GGTTCCTAGTTCGATACTGGCTCTCAGCATATGAGTAGCACAGGGACCTGTGTGGTAAAGTAAGGAGCTGATTGTAGGTGTGGCGCTCCACCTCAGATGCTAAAAAACAATCTCCTTGGTATAACGCTATGGAAAAGGGGATAGACTCCCTCGCTATCTAGCTGATACCGACATTAGGCCGCCCCGACGACTTTACTACTTAGATTGAATTTAGTCCTTGTAGGATACGAAATTTCTCTGCAGATATATATATATATATATATATATATATATATATATGTGTGTGTGTGTGTGTGTGTGTGTGTGTGCCCATAATTGAGTCAAATAATACCCCTAATGTTATTCTTCAAGGATAACTTTAATATTAGTAAACCCACGAAGTCTAGACTTCAAACTCGCTAAGGACAATGTCGCATTTTAGTACGATATTCACTACACCATATGGACACCTTTAAACCAGTTAAACTCATGTTTAAAAAGAACTTGTGTTACATCCTTGTCGTGAGGTAGGGGTTGGTAAATACATTATATATATATTAAATTATATATATATATATATATATATATATATATATATATATATATATATGTATAATAAAAAGGGGAAGAGTAAAAATATGTTTGTGTTTTATCTGCTTTTATTCCTCAACTTTTAAGAAACGTCCTAACTGAAAATAAATTAAAAAAACTATAAAATTAGCCATAAGAAACGTCTACAAGTTTTTGAGGCGATTTGTATAAAAAAACAACAAACCAAACATTAATAAAATCGCATTTAATATAGATAACAATATACTAAATATCTTCAATAACTAACACACTAATCTTAGCAACCCTATAAAAATGATAGACTCTCCTAATTTGAAAATGCAATATATAAAAGAAAAAGAAAAAATAACAAACACACTACAACCTACAATCCCCTGATGATGACCGGCGAAACGGTTGAAAGCGCTAGGGTAAAGAATGTGGGACAATTCCTATACCAGCTGGATACCGAACTAAGAAAAATAACTAGACGACTAGAAAAAACTCCAGATAAAGATCATGAAAAAAAAAAACACTCCGTGGTTTTCAACAATACTTGCCTAGATAATAACTTTCTGCCGAAAGACACAACATTCAAACTAAGGGCCGGGTTAGCTCAGTCGGTAGAGCGTTCGGCTAGAAACCACATGGTTCCTAGTTCGATTCCGGTCCTCGCCAACTCAGCGTATGAATAGCACAGGGATCTCTGCGGTAAAGTAAGGAGCTGATGGTAGGTGTGGCGCGCCACCTCAGATGCCAAAATAATCTCCTTGGTCTAGCGCTAGTCAAAAGGAGATAGACTCCCTCGCTGATTGGCTGATACCGACTTTAGGCCTCCCCGACGTCTTTACTATATATATAATATATATATATATATATATATATTATATATATATATGCAATTTACAATTAAAAAATAATGAAGCTTTCAAGTTGTTGAATGATTTTTAAACAGTTCTATTCTACCTATAGATAGGACCCTAACAGGTATTACCAACACCCCAGCTCAGAATGGACGCAGAGGTGACTCCATACTTCCAGACCTCTAAAACTGGAATCTCACCACCGGATACAGATTGACATCATACCTAGGATACGCATTAGGGATGGGGGTCTTACCCTTCTGCAGAGGAGGCTGAGGATCAGGGCCGTAGAATTAATTAAATGGGAATTATTCTTTTGTTATCAAAGTGTTTTTTTAATTGACATTTAAAAAAAAATATCTATCTATCCCCCCCCTCTCTCTCTCTCTGTATATATATATATATATATTATATATATATATATAATTATAATGAAGATTGTGTGTTTGTCTGTCTGTAACCGAAACTATATCCCTACTCAAGTCACAATTCCCTTTGTTATTTACATCACATTCTCCATGATTTTATTTATGTTTCAACTTCAATTATTAATAAAATTGTTTTACATTACTTATACTGTTGACCATATCTACATACTAATAACATGCAATTGTATTTATATATACAACAAAATAGTGGATTATAGTGTGAATGGGAAGGCTAATTTGCATATTGATCTTAAAAAATTGATTTTAATAAATATATGCTTAGTATTATTGATTTCTAATTGTTTGGTTTTATTTTATTGAATATGAGCAAAAATCTCTTCAAATAAATCTTAAAAAATCCCTCAACAACAAGAAATAACTGTAAATATTCTTTACTTCCTATTTTAACTAAACAGTTTTAATTAGGAAAATTTTACCAATGAAAGACGGAGTAACGGAAAATGATGGAAGAGTTAGTTTCAAAGTTGTTCTATTTTCAATCATACCCCCTCTGTTCAAAATCTTTTTATCTACATTCTTATTCAGTTTCATTAGCCTTTCTAATTTAATATGATATTTTGTTATAAAATTTAACTAAGATACTTGCTAGTATATATAAAGACAGAATTCGATTATTGTTTGTAACAGGCTTTACAAATGAAAATACGGCTGTTGTACATTCCCTCACATAATAATTTAGCGGTTTAGGTCAATCAGTAGACAATCCACCTAGAAATCGCAAGGTTTCTAGTTCCATATCGCCACTCACCAACTCGGCGCATAAGTTGCAGTTTCAGTTATCTGTTCTGTGCAGTAAAACATCTGGGAACCGACGATAGGTGTGGCACTCTACCTCAGTAAAACCAATCTCCCTGGTCTAGTTGCTCGGCTGATATCGACAATAGGCCATTCCACCAATTACTTTTGTAGGCTTTTTTCGATTGAATAATTCTCTACCATTTTTATACGAAAAACAGAGGTTTTAAATGAATATAGGCATAGAAAAAACTTGGCGAATAAATTTTAAAGCTTCGATTTGTTGCTTTTATTAGCATTTTTTCTTTCTTTTTTATGCTAATTTCATGTTTCCTTGTGATAGTTTTTAGAAATAAGATGTATTTTGAACCAACCAATAGCAGTCAGAATTACCCTGATGATCCATTAGGAGAAAGTTAGGTAGATATTCTCTGACTTTTTAGGCTTACTTTATTATTTATTGGCTCTACTTAGTGTATTGAGCACTTTAGTATATCTAACAGGCAACTCTTGCGGTATTTCTTTTTCTTTTGGCCATTATAATAGTGCCGACTGATTATTTTAACGTGTTGCATATAATTTAGTCACTTCGTTTTCTTATGTATTTTTTTTTCTCTAGGCGAAAGTTTATATTGTGTAATTACAAACTATAGAGCCGGGAGTTTTTGTTACAGTGTCAGAGTTTATATATATATATATATATATATATATATATATATAATAACGAGCACTTTTATATCCGTTATAACCCCGACATACTCGCTTAATATTTGTATCGATGGTCGAAGTATATATATATATATATATATATATATATATATATATATATATATGGAAGTAAAATGATGAAATTAATCCGACAGTATGTGGAAAAATCTAGAAAAACACGAAGTATTCCATCAAGTTTTTCTATATTTTTTCACACACACACACACACACACACACACATATTATATATATATATATATATATATATATATATATATATATATATATATAATATATATGTGTGTGTGTGTGTGTGTGTGTGTATGTGTGTGTGTGTGAAAAAATATAGAAAAACTCGAAGTGTGTGTTTGTGTGTGTGTGTGTGTCTATATGAATATATTAGTCTGAAATTGATTCAGTTTTAAAATTTAAATGAAGATGTGTGCACAGCTGAGCAAGTTATATAATAAAGTGGTAATGTCTAGACTCTGACTAGACAAGTCAGTGTCCATTGAAAAATATATGAAGCCAGTTTCAATGCTTTTAACAGAATGTTGTTAGTGAAACACAGGATAGTGAAAGTGCAACGCCTGCAATACACACCAGACCTTCATCAATGTGACATTTACATATTTCCTAAAGTGAAAACTGTAAGATTTCAGGATGTGGAGGGTTCATTAAAAGAAATATGACAATGCAGCTTCATACCATGCCAAAAGAGAAGTTACCGTAACTTTGACCAATGAAATCTCACGGTGTTATATAATGAATAAAAAAGTGTAATATTCAAATTTAATGTTTAACGTTTAATCATCGAGAAGAGTCATGGATAGAGTAGTCTATTCACTTTGTTATATAGTTTAATATCTAAATTTAACAGTTAACGTTTAATTTTCGAGAAGAGTCATGGATATGGTAGTCTATTCACTTTGTTATATAGTGTAATATCTAAATTTAACAGTTAACGTTTAATTTTCGAGAAGATTCATGGATAGGGTAGTCTATTTACTTTGTTATATAATGTAATATCTAAATTTAACAGTTAACGTTTAATTTTTGAGAGGAGTCATCGATAGGGTAGTTTATTCACTTTGTTATAAAGTGTAATATCTAAATTTAACAGTTAACGTTTAATTTTCGAGAAGAGTCATGGATAGGGTAGTCTATTCACTTTGTTATATAGTGTAATATCTAAATTTAACAGTTAACGTTTAATTTTCGAGAAGAGTCATGGATAGGATAGTCTATTCACTTTGTTATATAGTGTAATATTTAAATTTAACAGTTAACGTTTAATTCTGCAGAAGTGTCGTGGAAAATAACCATAAATTTGACAGGCAGCTTTTGACCCGTGATTGACCTGTAGCGTGTTGTTCTTATTAATAGAGGATGTGACGTGACTGAATTTGGTTGGAAAGTTGTTAACTGTAGTTGTTAACTGTAGACAGCCGGCGTGCCCGGATCGTTTATGTAATTTTTTTTTTTTTACAGATGACTGATTGAATGTATAAGTTTCTCTAATACTATTTTTAAGCTTTGATGTTTTTTTTCCCATAGTTTTAACTAATTACTTTTCTGATCTTACATTATGGAATCAATTATTCAGACTAATCGATTGATCGATAAATAGATTTGATGCTTTGATCCCAAATTAATATCAAAATATGTTTCAGTAAAGTATTAATACCTGTAAATTCATATCTGGGTTTACAAATGTGTGGTAAGTTTAGATTGAGTTAAATTTACCAAGATATAAAGAAATAATCAATGAAACGTCATTGTTCTTGGAAACACTCATCCCTAGCATTAAGCACACATATTCCAGTTGTTAGATATATCGTAATATTACTATTACTAGCAGGACCTGTGGATATACTACAGTGTGATAATGTAATCATTACACGTTTCATATGTTTTACTTAAGATCTATTGCTAAATAGTTAAATATGTAAAAAGTATTATAATCTGGATTTAAATCTTTCTCACTCATTTTTTTTCTTTGGTTCCTTCTTTTTCATTTTTTCATTTTGCTCCATTGAAATAGATTAGCGTTATCGCTTCCGCACGCTCAAATCCTATCTCTATCTTTCCTTTGCTCTCTTTCTTTCTTATTATATTTTTCTGTGTAGCATGACCTTTTTCTTCCATTTCTTTCTTTATAATTAAAACGGAATGGTCCATTATTTAGCTGAGGTGACGACACTCGTAAGAGATAAGAATTCGGTGGATAATCAACGCCCGATAATCAGGATTTACCTTTTTGCATTTCATGTTGGACGATTTGGATGGTCTCATTTTTAACCAGAGTGTTGCAAAATGATAACGATCATACAATTAAGGAACACAAGTATATATATATATATTATATATATATATATATATATATATATATATATATATATACAAGTATGAAGTACTCCACGCAGGATGGTAAGCCCCTAAAATTAGTAGGTCAGTTTACATACCTAGGTAGCAAGATCTCATCTACAAAAAGGGTTGCACAGGGAAGGCATGGACTGCTATAGACAGATTATCCGTCTATAGAAATCTGACCTCACTGATGAAGCGAGAATTATTCCAAGCCGTAAACGTATAACTGCTACTGTATGGCTGCACGACCGGGACCTTAAAAAAGCGCTTAAAGAAAACTTTAGATGGGAGCTAGACAAGGATGCTGCACACTGTCTTGAAAAAATTAGGGGCGCAGCATCCTACAAGAAAACCGCTGTACGTTCATCTGCCTTCTATTACACAAGTGAGACGAAAAAGACATACTGGACACTGCTGGAGAAACAAGGACGAATTCTTGAGTGACATTCTTAAAACTATACACACTACACATGGACATACCGGTGTACGCCGACCAAGCTCTGTACGGATTCTGGATACCGTGCAGAAGATCTGCAGGGGCAATGACCAATAAGGACGATGTCTGTGTGTCTGTTTATGTGTGTGTGTATGTGTGTGTGAGAGAGAGAGATAGATAGATAGATAGATAGATAGAGAGAGAGAGAGAGGAGAGAGAGAGAGAGAGAGAGAGAGAGATCATGGCAGTCCATGCTGATAGCGCGAACTGATTATATATATATATATATATATATATATATATATATATATATATATATATATAAATATATAAGCATATATACCATTGAAAGCATCGACAAGATAGAGTTTTCATAGGCTACCTCTATATACTTACGCACGTACAAGAAAACAAACAATTATAACAGTGATAACGCACTGAGAAAACTACTGATGACCAGTATATATATATATATATATATATATATATATATATATATATATATATGCATGTTGAATTAAACAAAAGACACATCTCCTGTTTAACAATTTTATTTGTGATTTTTTTCAAATTTTCTGGCCAACTTTTTAATATTTGGGTTGAATTCGTGGATTAGTCCACCCAAATATTAAAAAGTTGGCCAGAAAACTTGAAAAAATCACAAATAAAATTGTTAAACAGGAGTTGTGTCTTTTCTTTAATTCAACATGCATAAATGAAAAATGCTGCCCAATAACACACACACACACACCACACACACACACACACATATATATATATATATATATATATATATATATATATATATATATATATATATATATATACCAATCCGCCAGAGCAGGATGTGACATAATTTCTTAAGCGGAATTTAACAGGTTTTAAATTTTAAGGTTTAAATTCAGTGTTTTCCTTCTCCTAGACTGGTCACCTAGCAAAGGTTAAAGGGCCCAGATTGTCCTAGCTATTTCCCCATAGCTGGAAGGAGAGTAGATGGAGTGCATATCTTTTTTCCACAAGTATTAGCGCTATGGGAAATGCAAACAGCCTCGTTAAGGACTTGATTTCGGGTCGACGAGTTCATTTCCTACGACTAATACAGTGTGACCAAAAAACAAAACAGTTTCTGTTTTTTTTTTGAAGGGGGGGGGGTGCTGGTAGTCTGTGTATGATATACAGGATAACCAAAAATTTCCCACCAAAAAAAAAACAAACTGAATTTGGGGTTCTGTTTTTTGTGCTGGTAGCCTGCATCAGTAATAGTATATATATACCACACAAAAACAAACAACAGAATTTGGGTTCTGTTTTTTTTGCGGGGGGGGGGGTCACCCTGTATAAGTATAGATTACAAATTGAATGCATCTAAATACGTTCAGGTTTTTCACAGGTGTACCTCTATATACGTATGCACGCACAAGAAGAAGAAGAAGAAAAAAACAAAACAACTAAGCCGATGAGAAGGCACTGACAAAACTACTGATGCACAGGCGATGTAGGCTAATGATTTAGATGGATATGATGACTGTTAAATTTGTGTGCTGAAAACAAAACAAGTCGATTTGAAAAAAAAAAAAAAAAAAAGAAGTAAAAAGAAATAAATATATTGCAACTTCAGATATGAGAAACGACGCCTTTTTATATTGTAATGTCAGACAATGGATAGGAAAGACACCGGACGCATCTGTTGCCTAAGGTCAATACCATTGACTACAATAGCGGTCGAGTCAGAACATTAACAAAAACAAAAACAAAACAAAAAAAATAGGCCGCCAACAGCTGTCTCCACCAATGGATACCACAAAGTTTATCGTGACCTGTGAAAAGCTCAATCACTTCCCATTACTATTAATCGAATTATTTATTCAGACAGAATGTCTGGAAAATCGTACAACACACACACACACACGCACACGCGCACACACACACACACACACACACACACACTGAGAGTTGGTTGGTTTGGTTGGCTGGTCGGTTTTTAGGCATGTTAACCCTTGTTGGGTCATTTTATGCTGAAGACGTTTTTTATTGTTTTATATGGAAAATCGTACACACACACACACACACGTACGCACGCACGCACACACACACACACACACACACCACTGAGAGTTGGTTGGTTGGTTGGTTGGTCGGGTTTTACGGCATGTTAAACCTTTGTTAGGTCATTTTATGCTGAAGATGTTTTTATTGTTTTATATGGAAAATCGTACACACGCACGCACACACACACACATACACACACACACACACACACACACCTGAGAAGTGTTGGTTGGTCGGATTTTACGGCATGTTAACCCTTGTTGGGTCATTTTATGCTGAAGACGATTTTTTTTGTTGTTGTTTTATTCCTTCTAGATGGGTACTCAATTTTTTTTTAAAACCGCAATTTTTTAAGCAGGTGTTTTTTTTCTTCTATTTAACCCATAGATGAGACTCTAATAGGTACTATCACACCGGGTCAGAGTGGACCTGGGAGTAATGGTAATGAAGGTGTACTCCATAATCCCCAGAATTCCTGAATTGGAACCTCACCATCAGATAGAGTTTAACGTCATACCCAGGACACTAAGACCCTCAGCCACCACCATTTAGTACATATAGGTTGAAAAGAGTCGGGGCTTGCCATAAGGGCAATAGGGTTGGAACGATCGTATAGGTGCTAGGGCTTGACATGCCCAGCCGATTAATCGGGGAGGGGGTGGCTATTCGCCCGACCGCCAAGCCTAAGTAAGGACCAAAGTATAGTGTTGCATCTCCATCACACAAACTGAAAAACCATACACACATTAATATATATATATGTATATATTTCTTTCATTCATTTTTATCTATCTATCTATATAGCTAGCTAATTTCTTTCTTCAACAGCAATATTTTAACCCTATGTAATGCTCTACATATGGTAACTTCTGGTTATTCTTGGTCTTTTTTAATTATTCAGTTTTGATGGTTAATGTCTCTTCTATCTTCCGTCTTCAATCATAATGTATGGAACATAAAGTACACCTCAATAATATATATATATATATATATATACAAATCATACAAAACGTACATACAGAGATTGACTTTTCTCGATTTGTTTAGCCTTACATTTGAACAGGTATGCCCGCCTAATTCATTAATTATCAATTAATTAATTTTCAGAATTAGGTATGATTTCAGTTAAGCACACACACACACATTATATATATATATATATATATATATATATATATATATATATATATATATATATATCCGACCGTTATCATCCTGCAACATCCTTTGGTTAAAAATAAAACAGTCCAAACCGCCTAAGAACGAACACAAATATGCAAATCCTGATTTTCTGGTACCGCCTATCCGTCGAATTCTTATTTATTATGTGTGCTGTCACCTCAAATAAATAATGGACCATTCCGTGTTTATTAGAAAGAAATAAAGAGAAGAAAAGTATATGCTAAGAAAGAAAGAAAGTTAAAAGGTATATGCTAAGAAAGAAAGAAAGAAAGAAAGAAAGAAAGAAAGAAAATAGGGAAAATATAGAGAGACGAGGTCTATCTATCTATCTATCCTATTGTTGGAGATTAGAATACACCGTGTGCAAGGTGTTATGAAACTCCTAGTATAAACTGGAGTACTGATATGGCACTAAACTGCAATTGGAGTTGAAGCCCTAGTTCTGGTGTTTTAGGGAGTCTTACATTGTCATTTCTCCCAGGTCCACTATGACCCGAAGTGGTAGTACCTGTTAACGTCCAAAAGATCTATTTTTAAAATGTTTAATATTAGATAGGAATGTTTTAAACCATATAGATATGTGCACACAAATGATTATTGAATATGAATAGTTACTTGATTATATTAGCATAAAACGGAAGCTTCTAAATTCGATTGCAATTTCTCCGCATCTCACATTTTCTTCCAGGTCTCAGATATTGTGACAGTTCTGTCTTCGGAACATACAATACGCTGACTGTATCCCTTGCAGACAGATTTAAAAAAGGTGAAAGTTGGTGGAGTAGCCTAGTGTCGCTATCAACCAGACAAGGGGGAATCTATCCCCTTTTCGCTAACGAGGTACTGAGGTGGAGCGCTACACCTACCATCAGCCAACCCCTTTCCAGCTAGATCAGATTACCTAATTTATGATACTCCTGTGCTGAGTTGGCGAGAACCGGTATCGAACCAGGAACCTTGCGATTTCTAGGCGGGTGCTCTACCGACTGAGCTAAACCGGTCCCTGCAGAGAGGTAAGGCCCCCTTAAAGGAGTGTCCTGAGTATGTCATTAAACTGCATCCAATGATAAGGCTCAAGTTCTCGAGCTCTGTGGAGTATGGGGTCATTTCGTTATTGCTATTACTCCCAGTTCCACTCTGACCCTAAGCAGCAGTACCTGTTAGAGTCATATCCATGGATAAAATCTTTCTGATTAAAAATCATTTTTGTTCGATAGGACTGTGCACAAAAAAAAAGCTCTTAAGAAACAACTGCACAAAAGATGTAAATATGAATAAAATAACCCTAGAATATTTGACATGCCATTAAAATCAATAGTACACTGACTTCCCATTAGATGAAGTTATGTGACTGATCTAGTCTTTTTAATTAATAGAGCACCCACCTAAGAATCGTAAGGTTCTTAGTTCGACACCGGACCCAACCAACTCAGTGCATGAGTAGCATGGATTAATCTGATCTGTACGTTTAAGTGGTGCTTCATCTCAGCAAAAATAATCTCCCTGGTCAAGCGCTACTGAAAAGATGATAGACTTCCTCGCTGTTCGGCTGATACAGACAATAGGTCACTCCGCCGCCAACTTGATATTTAAAAAATCCTATTCACAAACTAATGGCAGTTGTCTTTTAGCACCTGGCGTCTTGATGAATGCTCATGATATCGTTGCCTTGAGTCAGTCCTTGGTTAATCTCTAGTTTGTATAAGATGACATTCAAGATCTACGGCCAGGGAAAATATTTATTGTATCAAAGTGAGGTTGTTGCGTTCTTTTCTGAAGATGAATGAGATCTAATGATGCCATCACCTTAGATTATCTGGTCTTCAGTCTCATGCTCTACAATTGAATCATGCCTGCAAGGGTTAGGGTTATTTG
Organism: Doryteuthis pealeii; assembly: GCA_023376005.1. NCBI lineage: Eukaryota > Metazoa > Mollusca > Cephalopoda > Myopsida > Loliginidae > Doryteuthis > Doryteuthis pealeii. The sequence goes on along the minus strand of CM042143.1, from coordinate 50,708,408 downwards.
ACGAAGTGAATAATTCGTCGTCATTTAATAGTAAAGTCATTTAATCTAATGTTACCGAAAATGCTTTTTTGCGTTAATTAAAATCGGAGTTTAAAAAAACATTAATCGAAAAAAAAAAAAAAAAAGAACAACTAAGAAAGAAAATTCCTGAAAAACAGATGCGATAAATAAATGAATAAATAAAAAACACAACACAAAAGAAAATTTACCAAGTTAAAATGAAACATAAATTAAAAACAGAATTGAGGAAATAATGATAAAACAACAACTTTTCTATTCCAAAAATTAAAACCAAAAATTCGTTTATAATTGGGTTATAAGATAATTTCTGTTAAAAGTCATCCAAACCGAATTTTTCATTCATTGAAAATTATGAGGGAAATATTAATTAGAATGTAAGAAACAATTTAAGAGAATATAAAAATTTAAGGGAATATAAAAACAAATTTAATTAATAAGAATAAATATATGATAAATAGTAATAAATATGGATACATATAAGTATAAACAAATATAAAAATAAGTTTAAGAGAATATCACAATTTTAGAGAATATAAAAACAATTTAAGAGAATTGTGATAATCAAATAAGGGGGGATAAACAATGTGTCATGAAACCAAAGAATTAAAAGATCTCTCTATCTGCCGGCATATATATATATATATATATATATATATATATATATATATATATAAAGGGAAGTTTTTTAATCTAATAAAAGATAAGAAAACCAGGTATACAAGATAAAAACGGCTAATAAAAGGTATCCAATAATGAAATAAAGGAATGAATTTCTAACATTAATCAGTGTATAAAAATTTGAGAAAAGCGAAAGTAAAAGTGAAAGTGGATGTTTAATGAAACAGATTACGAAATGAAGCTATTAACATTGCCTTTTGGGGATAAATTGTAATGAAAACAATCCAGCAACAAAAGTCAGAGAATTAAAACAAGGAAACAACAAAGCAAAACAAAACACATGGCGAAATAATGCTAAAGAATTCGAGTCATAAAGAAACGTAATGAAATATCTGCTTCTCATTAAAAGTCGTGTACCGTCAAGTCTATAGACTGATTTCAATGGCCGACAGGAAGAAAGAAGATTGGTTTTTGAAGTGCTATTTAACCCGGTGTGAGCATGCGCATTGGCATCTATGCGTGCACATGTGCGTGGATGCTCTTCTTGTGGATGGATTTTATGCGTATTTTTCTGTGTATTTTTGGTGAAAGGCTTCACAGATAAGACAGCAGAAAAGAAATCTTCAAAATAAAAACAGTTGAAAATCTGATTTCTTTCATTAAGCTGAAAAGAAAAAAAAAAACAGAAAATAGAAAATAAAAATAAATAATAAATAATAAATAAATAGAAAAATAAAAATAAAAATGAATAGGATGTTTCTTTTCAGTTAAAAATAACCTCTTGTAGGTTTTGAAAAAATTCCCCTACTTCAAATCTTTGACACCATCAAACTGTAGCATAGCTTAAAATGTTCGTTTTGTTTCTGTTCTAAGATGAAAACATGAACGTTTAATTTTAATTAACATTAGTGAAAAAAAAGACTAATTTTAATTGTATCACAAAACTTAGCGTTGTTAGAGTTGTATTTTTCTACACCAATTTGAATATTTAGGGTTGGTTGGTTGGTTGGTTGGGTTATTTTGTTTTACGGTATATAAACCCTTTTTGGGTCATTTAATGCCGAATAAAGTCATTTTGATATTTGGTTTCAGTACCTGATGTTGCTTAAATGGTCACCCATTTAAGTATTGAATTGGCTCCTGGCCGCTTAACTTCGGGAATTTATCGGGAACTGGTGTTCTTAACGCGACTCGACTGTAAGCTTGAATATTTAAGAAATTAAAAAATAACATTTTCGGTATAATAGGAATTTTTTATTTTGAGAAAGGTAAAAATACAACCCAACTCGAATGCAAAAAAAAAAAAAGATATTTGTATAATTAATGTAGAAGGTAATGTGATTAATCAAACGTATCAAAAGTGGTTTGCAAAATTTCATGCTCTACAGTCGAGTAAAACGGTTGTGATTGGTCGATATTACTTGAGAATAATATGTTATGTTGTCCCAATAGTTTATGAGGCTGTAAGTCACCTAAACGAATCTGTTTTATTATCATTATCGTAGAGTGACTTTTCAGCAACGATGAGAAGCAAATCAACATTGGAGTGATCATCTGGTTCAGAGATCACAAAACTACGACTCGCGGGCCGAATCCGACGGTACTTGAATTTGTTTGTTAAAACGTACGGAACGCGAGACGTTCTGATACCATTTAAATTTAAAGCTTACTAAATCTTCATGGACTTGACTTCTGTGGGTAGGCTACAAAATCTCGTGCGTGTGAGCATTTCACTTGTTACTTACGCATCATCACGTATGTCATCAGTGTTTGGAACAACTGATGTACGCGAGCAAGCCTTTTTAAAATTGAAATATGTGAAATCAGCCCATTGAACGAAATTGACGGATAAACATTTGAATGTAATTCTCTTGATTGGATGTAGCAATTCCAAACAAAACATTGAGGTTATCTTGAAAGGCAAACTTCAGTTTCACAAATCTCACTAAACCTTTCTGTTGATTTTGCGTTCTTTGATAATGTTTTTGAAAATAAATATGTTGGTTAAATTTGTATTTTTGCATCTTACGCCACTCATCCATGAATATAACATGGAAAGATAAATTTTGTTTTACATCTTTTTCTCATAGCTTTCGTTCTGGCTAGCAAGTATTGAACACAATAATAATGTAGCCCGCGCTCGTTATTCTTTTCAATTATCCGGCCCACCGTGAAAAAAGTTCGGTGATTCCGGATCTAGTTGATGTTGTGAATCAGCAATGACTTGGCTCCACGCTTATGTTTGGGACTTTGTTCATCCCAGTCTGCAATTCTTTGAATTCTCCGGTCCTCTATCACTCTCTGTTTTCATATGCGAGCCCACATATATACACACATCCATTTTCCCTTTTTTTTTCTTTTTTTTTAAATTACGAAATATAAACATCCCTTTTTCCTGCCTGCGGAGAAGAACTCAACAGACTTGATTTGTAACTTCCTCGTCCAAAGAGCGTATAGGACAAACTAAACTAAACTTCTAAGCATTACCCACAGATTTTGCTATCACGTGGAACTCTCAACCACTGAAAATGCAACACTATAGATCAACAAGGGGTCAAAAGCTGTCAATTAAAATCTATGGTAATTTCGATGACTCTTCTTACTTTTAAATTCTAATATTACACTTCATTACAAAATGAATAGGCTACCGTATTCCTTATGTAACAGTAGGTCTTCCCTTTTTTGCAAGGGATGGAATCGGTGTATTGTAAGCTCTGCTAACGGGGTGGACAGTTACAGAGAAAGATAAAAACATCCTGGAATGATACAATTATGAAGTTGCCGGAATGTAGGTTTGGTTTTTGTTTGTAGGATTTTACGGCATATCAACCCTGTTGGGTTATTTTATGCCGAAGACTTTTTGTCTATTCTTGCTTGATGGATTATTAATTTTAAACTCAAATTTTTTTCCAACTCAATTTTTTAACAACCATTTTTTCTATTTACGCCATAATGGTATCCTAACAGGTACTAACACTCCGGGTCCTGAGTGGGACGCTTGGAGTAATAAAGAGGTATCCATCCTGAAAAAGTTCCAAAATTGGAACAGCCAACTAGATACCAATTTAACGTCATCCATGACACTAAGACCCTCAGCCACCGGAGCTTCTAGCATATATATGAAGAAATGATTGGGGCTTGACCATACCAGAGCAAGTAGGATTGA
>CM042143.1:50685113-50704503 GCA_023376005.1 Doryteuthis pealeii | reverse complement strand
AGATGATCCCACCTCTCTCCTACTCCATTTCTGGTCCTCCGTGTGGCAAATCATCTTCACGTACATACACCTACCTTGCACAGAGTTTATCAATGTAAGTCTTTGCTGATCGGCCCACTTTGGTGTGTCCATGTGTAGGTTTCACAGGAGAGCGTTACTTATGAGTTCATCCTTACTTCTCCAGCAGTGTCCAGCATGTCTTACTTGGTTTGTGTAACAGGGGGTAAGTGTTCAGGACAGCACGTAGCATAATTGTGTACACCCCATCTAATTTTTTCACAAATCCTTTCATTAAAGTCCAAGTGGCGCAGTCATACAGTAGTGCTTATACGACTACAGCTGAAATAATTCCCGCGTTTATCTTATCAAGAGATAACTAGGATTTTCTTATTTCTAGCGAGACATTATACAACCAAAACGGGTATTATGAGGTATTCTATCTTTCTAGGGATTTGAATACAGCAAACATGGGATATTTAGGGTATTTTATTATTTCTAGTAGAAACATTGTACATCAAAACGATATTATAGTAGTATTAATTATTACCAAAATACGCAGCACTGAAATTCTGTAACCAAATAGAAACAGAGTAGTAATCTCAAATAAATACACTAATATTTATGCAATCTTATTTTTAGTTTAATTCTAACACAAGGCTGGAAGTATGGAAAATTTAGTAAGAATCGAACTCACTAGTAATAGTCTACTAGTTTAGCTCGCTAACTAATTCCCCTTGCTAGGTATCTAGTATTCAATATATATATATATATTACAATGCATTTAAGGGAGGATTGTTATCATTGGTTTCAAATCAGCGTATTGCCCACTTATCATTAAAACAAAGCGCCTATATATATATATATATATATTGGGGTGCGGATTGCGCGTATACAACTTATATGAATTTTAGTAAAATGACATGGCCTATATAAGGAAATAATGTTAATAACTCAAAGGAGACATTGAAAAAATTGCAAAAATATATAAAAGAAGTTTGGGATGCATCAGTTCCAACGGCCTTAGATGTAAGTACCTTTCATTTTTTAACGTTGTCTCTGAGTTATTAGCATAATTTCTATTATATAATGTCATTTATATATATATATATATATATATATAATATATATATGTGTGGTGTGTGTGTGTGGTGTGTGTGTGTGTGTGTGATGTTTTAGGGGGTCCACGTATGCTTCTTTGTCCGTATATCTGATGAATATACATTTTATCTATTATTATATTTTATCTATATTATTTTATCATATATTAGGGAAAACATTTGGTATTTTAGAAGCATGAAAAATGAGAGATAAGAAACAATGATCATATTGTGTTCTTTGGTAAATGAATAAGATTAAGAAAACAATTTTCATCATTTTGTTCTGATCTTCAATTTTTTTCATGCTTCTAAAACAACCCCAAAATTTTCCCTAAAGTAATATATTAAATATAAGATTAATAATATACTCATATATATATATATATATATATATATATATATATATTATATATTATAATATATATATGATGATAATATATATATGATGGGTCCCAGATGAATTGCTCCGGCATGAAACTCGAGTAGGAATTTTTTATAAAACTCGCTTTTATAACACTCACCTTTAAAAAACGTGTATATATATATATATATATAATAAAACAGGGTAAAAATCACGACTCTGAGTTCTACGCGACCGATCTTCTTGTAAGCCAGTATTGACACGTTTGATGCCCGTTGAATTCGACTGAGTAAATTTTTAGTATTCTTATTTATTTATGATTTTTAATTAATTAATAATGTTGTTGTTCATAGATCACTGTATTTTACTTATTTAAAGTGCTTTTAGCGGTAAAGTTTAGTTATAAATGGCTTCTATATCCGTTTGTATGCTTTCTTCTTTGTTCGAGTAAAATCTAGTCAAGACAACCATTTCTTAGCACTTGAAACTATTCTCTAACCAGCCTAAGTATAACTTAGCAAAGGCAGCGATTTCTGGGTTAGCTAATTAGCATATTTCGTTTTTAAATCGCTCAGTAAAAATGCTTATTAGACAAATCTAAAATTGTTCATTTTTAATCTTATTTTTTTGATAACCTGTTTTTTTAGGAGTTTTGTTTGTTTATTTGTTTGTTTTTCCTTTAAAAAATAAGCGAATGGTTTGTTGAACTTATCCTAAATTTTAATCAAAGCGATTCTACGTTTTTTTATTTTTATTTTTATTTACTTATTTTGATAATGAGCATCTGACAACCCGTATGTAAAAAAGAAAACTACTTTTTACAAATTAGTATCCGATACTTTAATAAAAGTATCCAATTAGTATCCCATACTTTAGTAAAACTGTCCCTGTGTCCAAACATTGGACTTCACAGTCACAAGAGGCGCTGTAACTTCAGGGACACAAGAACAATATAGTCTTCCGAGACTGCAATGCCGATCTGTCCTTTAATTTTACTAATGACTATCTTACACCCGGCATGTATTTACTCATCCCTCCACATGAGCAGGATGTGACACAAGGTCAATTTTGAAGCGGAGTTCAACAGAGTTGAATTCAGTTTTCCTTCTCCTAGAACTGGCAATGTTTACCTTATTGTAAATAAAACTAACCCCTAAGCATAAACGGGGAGGGGTAGGGGTGAGAGTTCAGGCAAATGAATTGTACATTTCCGGAAAAAAATATTGTTATTTTCAGGGCAAATAATTCTGTTTTAAAATTTCACATGAAATTTCGTTATTGATATTTCTTTCATTTTTTTGTAAACGTGTCACAAAAGACACCGACCAGACCTGGCTTCTATTCTGTATTGGCTTTTTGGCGGTATAAGCTAGACAGTGAGGGAGTATATGCCCTTTTCGCAAAATTATAAATACAATTGTATGTTATTAGTATGTAAATAAGGCCAACAGGAAGATTGCTTTTTTCTGAGGTAGAGAGCCACACCTACCGTCAGCCACACTTTACCACACAGATCAGATTACCCAATCTGTGCTTAGTTGGTGAGGATCGGTATCGAACCCAGAGCCTGGCGAAGTATCGTGATATTCCTAAAAAATACGTTGCTTCTATTAAAATGCGGAATTATAGATCGTATTTGCAGTTACCATGCATTATTCTAACAATGTATCTACTTAAAACACACAGAACTGTTTTTATTTTAAATAAAAATAGCAAACAAAACAAAACATTTTTTTTTATTGAGTGGGGAAGTAGTTGTAATGACTATACTCTAGATCTTAATTTTTCCGTCACCCCACGAAGATTAAGATCTAGAGCAACTTAGAAAATTTAAGGGTAAATTCTTTCCGCCCTTCCTACTGTAAAATTTTCTCACGTTCGCCGAATCTTTACTTTTTCTGTTCTAATTTGTTTTCATTTCTTTATTATTACTAGCAAGTATATGCACCCTATGAGTGCAAGTATTTAAGTTTTAATGTAATAAAATATTATATTAAATTAGAAAGGCCAATGAAACTATGCAGATAAAAAGAGATTGAAACAGAGGGGCATAATCGAAAAATAGAACATCTTTGAAACTAACTCTTCTTTCACTCCCGTCTTTCATTGCTAAATTTTCGAACTGTAACTATTTAGTTAAAATAGGAAGTAAAGAATAAAATTACAGTTATTTCTTCTTGTTAGTGGATTTCTTTTAAGATTTATGCTCATATTCATTAAGATAAAACCAAACAATTATAAATCAATAATACTAAGCACATATTTATTAAAATCAAATTTTTAATATCAATATGCAAATTAGCCTGCTCGTTCACACTGTAAACTGCTATTATGTTGTATATAAATACAATTGTATGTTATTAGTATGGAAATAAGGCCAACAGTATTAATAATGTAAAGTAATTTTTATTAATAATTGAGGTTTGAATAAAAATAAAATCACGGAGAATGTGATGTAAATAACAAAGGGAATTGTGACTTGAGTAGTGATATAGTTTCGGTTACAGACAGACAAACACACAATCTCCATTATAATAAGAGATGATTGTAAGGTTATATTTCATTTAACTTTGTTTGGTCTGTGTGTTGTTATTAATTTACTAAATTCTAAAATAGAACTCGACAAAGATTCATGTTATTTATAGTTTAAATCCGTTCAGTTATTATGCATATGTTGTAAGGAATTATTATGAGCAGATCTGGTACAAGTAGAATTAAGGTTGGGTTGTCTATAAGTAGGACGTGTGGTTGAGTTATTATTTTTTTTCATATTTTATATCTAACGCAGTTCTTGTGAAAGTTCAATCTTCCATTCAAGTTCCTCTCTATGCTATTATTAACTCTTTGCCTACTTTAACCCGCTCACAGCAGCTCATATACCACACCCAAACAAAGTACAAAAACTGATGGTTAGTTCATTATAACTGAGCAGAAGGACCCAGATTACAACAATGATATGACTATTTGAATAGAATGAGTTCTGAGGTGAATATATAGTGAAATTTGAAATACCCCATAAACAGTTAAAAATACCTATTAGAGCTGTGGGGGGAATTTAGTAGGCGAAGAGTTCATTATCTTAATTCTAAAATAGAAACAGAAACCAACAACGATTTATGTTATTTATAGTTTAAATTCATTCAATTATTATGCATATTTAAAAAAAATTATAATTAGTATATCTAGTATAAAATAAGGTTGATTTTTTTATAAGTAGGACGTGTAGTTGAGTTAGGTTTTTATATTTCTTATTATAATGGCGCTTGTGTGTCCGTCGGTCTGTAACCGAAACTGTATCATTACTCAAGTCACAATTCTCTTAGTTATCTTACGTCAAATTCGCCATGATTTTATCTTTATCTAAACCTCAATTATTAATAAATTTTTATTTACATTATTGATATTGTTGGCCTTATCTACATACTAATAACATGCAATTGTATCTATATATACAACAAAATAGCGGTTTACAGTGTGTACAGGAAGGCTGATTTACACATTGATATTAAAAATTTTATTTTAACAAATATGTACTTAGTATTATTGATTTCTAATTGTTCGGTTTTATCTTAATGAATATGAGCAAAAATCATGGAGCTAGATCTTAAAAGAAATGCATTAACAAGAAGAAATAACTGTAATTTTATTCTTTACTTCCTATTTTAACTAGCCTGCTTTTTTCAGAAAAATTGATTTTGGGTTGGGTTGTCTATAAGTAGGACGTGTGGTTGAGTTAGTCTTTTCATGTTTTATATCTAATGCAGTTAATTCTGTTATTTAGTTATATTTCGAAAATTTAGAAATGAAAAACGGGAGTGATGGAAGAGTAATTTTCTGTTGTTCTATTTTTCGATTATACCCCCACCCCTCTGTTTCAAATCTTTTTATCTGCAATCTTATTTAATTTCATTAGCGTTTCTAATTTGATATAATATCTTATTACATTAAAACTTATATACTTGCACCCGTCGGAGGGTGCATATAATTACTAGTTATATCTAATGCAGTTAATTTTTGTTGTAGTAAATTGTAGATTGATTATGTATAAAAACCTGTGAATTAAAATCTGTACACATCAATATAAAACATTTTAAATAAAAAATTACTAAAAATATATACTTTTAAACATCATCATAGGTATGTGGTTTGGTCTGGTTAATTTGATTAATGGCCTATTAACTCCTTATTGGTTAACTGATGCTGAAATTTCATTCATTAATAAATGTTTCATTCATCATCATCAGATCAATATTTTCCACATTCCATTGCATTTTTTAAAAAATTGCACTTTTTATTTCTTAATTATAATTTCGTTGCACACCGTTATATAATATCAAGTATTCCTATCGAATAAAAAATAATTTGCACTCAATTTATGGTTTCACGTATTCCTATCCAATACCAATATTTTTAAAGAAAGCCTTAATTAAATATTCCTATCTAATACGAATAATTTAGTGCCTTTTTATAGATTTCAGTAATTATTATATATATTATATATATATATATATAATATATATATATATATATATATATATATATATAATAAAGTAAGCCTAATATAAATATAAGAGAATATCTGTCTAGGTTTCTCTTAACGGATCATCGAAATAATTCTGAGTCAGAATTATCCTGATGATCCGTTAGGAGAAAACTAGGTAGATATTCTCTGACTCATTAGTATTATTATTATTATTATTATTATTATTATTATTATTAGCTCTACTTTTTGTATTAAACACTTTGGTATATTTAACTTTACTCTTACAGTAATTTTTGTCTTTTGGCCATTTTTATATTACCATCTGATTATTTTCAGGGGGAACAGATAATTTGGTCTTTTCTTTGTTTATACTTTTTTCTCCGGGCAAAATTTGTATTGCGTAAGTACAAACTGTAAAGCCGTTTTTTATTAATACTGTCGAACTTTATATATATATAATATATATTATATATATATATATATTATATATATATATATATAGTAAAGAAATATCTTGTCATTATAATGGAAATTTTGTGTTTATATGTCTGTAACCGAAACTATATCATTACTCAAGTCACAATTCTCTTAGTTATTAACGTCACATTCACCATGATTTTATTCTTGTTTAAGCCTTAATTATTAATAAAATTGTTTTACATTATTAATACTGTTGACCATATCTACATACTAATAACATGCAATTGTATTTATATATAACAAAATAGCGGTTTACAGTGTTAACGGGAACACTAATTTGTGTATTGATATTAAAAATTAATTTTGATAAATATGTGCTTAGTATTATTGATTTCTAATTGTTTGGTGTTTTCTTAATGTATATGAGAAAAAATCTTGGGGATACATTTTTAAAAGAAATCCATTAACAAGAAGAAATAACTTTAATTTTATTCTTTACTTCTTATTTTAACTAAATAGTTAAATTAGCAACATTTAGCAATGAAAGACGGAAGTGATGGAAGAGTAAGTTTCAGTGGTTCTATTTTTCTATTATACCCCCACCCCTCTGTTTAAAATCTTTTTATCTGCATTCTCATTTTGTTTCATTAGCCTTTCTAAGTTAATATAATATCTTATTACATTAAAGCTTAAATACTTGCACCCGGAGGGTGCATATATTTGCTAGTAAAACTAAATTTAGAATTAGAATTAACAACTGATTCTATGCCTGCTCCTTTCTTTGTATAAATGGAAAAAATTGGAATAAGATAAACTAATTTTAATTTTAATTTTAAACATATACAAATAAGTTTTCATATTTTTATTTATTTTTTAATATACACATATTTTATTTGACGAGGACCGATATCGAACACGGAACCTTGTGGCTCCTAGGTGGTTGCTCTAACGACTGAGCTAAACTGAGTAGTCCAAGATAATCAGTTTAGAAAGTGATAATGGTTCTGATTAGCATTTCCTAATTGTGTCTGTTATATTAAGTATTTAGATGATAAAAATAAATGTTTAGCTCCAATTCAGACTTTCCAAAATTAGGCATTGCTTTATTATCTAGGAGTATTATAAGTGTATTTCGTTGATCTTTAAAAGAAATGTCGCTGTTTTGCTGGGTTTTTTTACAAAGATAATAAGAATTTTAGTAATACAGTGAGACCTTGAGTTTAATTCATTCCGCTCGGTTCTCAATTTCCTCGTATATCAAATCAATTTCCCCCCTTGAAATAAACTGAAATGTCATTAATCCGTTCCAGTCCCCCACCCCAAAAAACAACCTAATTTTTTGTTACGTTTTTTAAATAAGAAAAAATAGCACTGTACTGTATAAAAAACATAAACAATGTAATGTAATATGTATTAATGTTTATTTTTTTATAAATAATATTTTCTTTTGCGTAATAAATTTGAAAACTTAAATGTTTTTAGGAATCTTAGTCGGTAGAGAATCCATCTTGGAACCACATGGTTCTGGGTTCGATACAGACCTTCGCCAACTCAGCACATGAGTAGCACAGCTTGGATATATGAAATAAAGTAGGGAGCTGATTGTAGGCATAGCGTTCCACCTCTGACGAAAAAACTATCTCACTGTTCTAGCATAAGATAAAATGTCCGGCTGATACCGATAATAATTTACTTTAATTATTAACAGGTGCGTATTCGAAGCTCACCTGTGCCTCTAATTTTAGCTCTCAAAAGTTGGGGCACCTGTAAGTCAAAATACTACTGTATACTAGTTGACATATTTATATCTATACTTAACTTGTTCTTCGGAAACTGTGTCCAGTGACTTCGATCATTGGATCGGTAAGAAATTTAATATTAGCATGATCCAAGGGGCCATCATCCCAGGCAAGACCTGTCCCCTTGATTTAAAGGGTAGGGCTGTGTTTATTTTCCAGTGCCTGAGGCGTTTCAAAAGAGGAATGCCGAGAGGATTCGCGCAATTTTTAAACACTAGCCACACATGAGCTTCGGTTTGTGCGTGGTTCCTCTCTATAATGATCCTTCTCTTTGTCTGACATGGTGGGATGTCAGTAAATACTTACTAGTTGACTTTCAGCTTTATTTTTATAAAAAAGACAGGTTAAATCCTACTTAACGGACATATGTCACCCCGCCGAAAGAAAAAGAAATACTAAAAATCAAGGAATTAACCGAATTTAATGAAATTTTCAGTGTTGATATATTAATAAATAAACAATATAATACACCAGTTATTTTATTTGAAAACTCTTACATTTTTCTGGTCAGTTAACTTTGAACCACGTATCTTTGAGGCGTAACACAGATTCCCAAACATACGTGGTTCAAAGTTAATTGACATGAAAAAAAGTAAAAGTTTTTTAAATAAAATAACTGGTCCATTATATCTTTTATTCATTAATATATAAACACTTAAAATTTCATTGAATTCGGTTAATTCCTTGATTCTTAGTATTTTTTTTTCTTTCGGCGGGGTGACATACGATGGTGGAATGTGTGTCCGTTAAGTAGGATTTAACCAAAAGACATTCAGAAAACTACGCCATTGTCAATATGAAACCGGATAAAAAATCTCCTGATAAACGATTTGTTTGCTTCGGAGATTTACTCCACTTCTCCTCCACATCAAAAGAGAAAGACAACGACAGATTAAAGTGCTCTTATAACCTGCACCAAAGACTCTTACGAGCAAGACTATATATATATATATATATATATATATATATATATATATATATATATATATATATATTTTAAGACGGGTAGAAAAGTGTATGAATATATATCGTCAAGCAATCTGTCTCATAAGCAAAGTGTAATGCGAAGAAAGAAGCAAATTGTTCTTCCTTAATTCCACACTTGGTAATTGCTTCGGCTGCGGACAGCGTCAACTTTTCGTCGGCCATTGAACAGCTACGCTGTGATCAGTAGGTGGAAAAAGATAGGCGTTTACCCTAAAGATTTGTAAATGGTGACGGACGTCCTCGGAGAATGGCTCGGTTGGTCCAGTAATTGGCATTTGATCTGCCCAACACCCGGACAGTCGAATGAACAGGCGGCGTGCGAAGATAATGGAAATATGATATGCTATGCATACCGATATTAGATCAGTGAGCTCGTTTGGCTGTCCAGCTGGGAGGCACGTGATCTCGATCCGCCATACTTTTATTTGCTTTTCACCCTGGCCGTAATAATCATCACTTGACCACACTGACCACTGGTTTGTACACTTTCTCGCCTCTTTTTCCTGTTCGCCGTCACCGTGAAACTAATTCTGGTGCTCTGGCATTCGTTTCGACATTAAAGCACTATATAGAAATAAGTCCTAATGGATGAGAGGGCAGACTGGTTTTGTTGAGCGCGTCGCATTTCCACGCGGTGATTCCCGCTGACCAGATCAACGCCAATGACAAATAATGACTGTCATCATGCTAATGATGATGATGACGACACATGGCTTTAAAAGTTCCTGTCTCAATTATTTACATTAGACACAACTGGTCAATCAAAAAAATATTACAGCACAGACCCCAGGCTATTTTAAACCAAATAGACGGTATAAAGTATCAATCGATATATATATATATATATATATATATATATATATATATATATATATATATATATATATATATATATATATATATATATAAAAGTCCGGTTGGTGTAGGGTTACGGTCCTCGCCTGTCAGCTTGACAGTCGGGTTTCGAATCACGCACAAGGCGGTCTTCCTATCTATAGGCACGCCTAATTAATTAATTATTAATTAATTAACTTTCAAAATTAGGTACGACTTCAATTAAGCACATATTCTCCCAAAAATTGTCGGCTAAAAAAAGCCATATCATAAAAACATCGCTTGTGTATTTACTTCTCATATATATATATATATATATATATATATATATATATATATATATTCTCGTGTTCCTTAATTGTATGATCGTTATCATCTTCAGGCACCCTCACGTCCATGTTACCTTAACTCAAGTATATACGTTCTATCAATGATATTGAGCACTGTCTTATAATGAAAATATGAAAAAGTAAAGAAAGAAAATAAAGAGTGTTAAATCAAAATGATTATACATTTTATATACTGAACTATTTAGCAATAGCTCTTAAGTAAACATATTAAACGTTGTAATAATCAAATTATCATACTGTGATATATCCACAGGTCATGCTAGTAATTATTATTATTATTATTAATTATTATTATTATTATTATTATTATTATATGAGTTTTTCATACCTGCGTTAGCTGATGGTATTTCCCTGGAGTCTGAGTGACAAAAAGTCTCCTCAGGTCTCCAGGACTCTTCCGAGTATTCTAGCCGATTGCAGCAATGCAGTAATCTGGATGATCTCGATTCTTCCTCTAATTTCCAGATCCTCCATTCTTTTTTCCAAGCTTTATGGGACCGTTCCAAGTGCACCAACTACAATTGCTATCACTTGGACCCTCATATTCCTCAGCTTTTTCAATTCTCTGGCAAGGTCCAGGTATTTTTCCATCTTTTCGTTTTCCTTCATCTTCACTCTGTGATTTACTAGAACCGCAAAGTCCACCAGTTGACAAGTTCTCTTTTTATTTATTTATTAATCAATACGTGGTCTGGTGTCCTGGCTGGGATAGTGTGATCAGTCTTTATCTCGAAGTCCCAGAGAATTTTATGCGTTTCATTCTCAAGAACACATTCTGGTTTATGCATATACCATTTTGTTGTTATGTCAAATATTTAATTTTTTGCATAATTCCTTAGATTATTATATTATTATTATTATTATTATTATTATTATTATTATTATTATTATTCCTGTAATAAATGGCTGAATTATTTACATATAGATTGATAGTTAATCTTTTTTCTTCCCCTGAAACTTTCTCGCTTTTGCCCCCCCCCCCTACTCTTTCTTTCTAGCTTTCTTTGGCAAGGTTTTCTCTCTTTCTTTTAACTTGAGAATTACCTCATCTAGCCATAACAATGAACTTTCTCATTATTCTGTAGAGATACCAGTTTACGCATGCGCATGAATGTAATTGTAGGTGGATTTTTCTATATATATATATATATATATGTGTGTTGTGTGTGTGTGTGTGTGTGTGTGTGTGTGTGTGTCTGTGTTTATGTGTGTGTGTGTATTCATCTTTGGTAAACGGATTCGCAGGTAAGACAACAGAAAGGGAGAAAAAGAAGAAGAGTTTTATGGGGTCTTTGTCCGCGCTGACGTTATTTTGTAATCATGTAAAGTCATAATAATTATAAAATGCTAATTAGAATCTTTCACTTGGTAGGGGCCACTGTTACCATGGAAACTCAACGAGTTCGCTGGTTTTCTCGTACAGTATAACAGCTGATTATTAAGGGGGAGATCTACAGACGATGAAACTGAAGAATTTGAAGGAAACATCTCGAGATAAATGATTATTATTGACAAATAACAACGGATGTGCTTGTGGTGTAATGGTTACCGTCGTAGGAAATGAATACAGCGAGACGAGTTCAAATTCTGGACGCAGTTGTTTGCATTTGATATAGCACTAATACCCTTGGGAAAGGTAGGAATCCAAATACAGCTATGGGTAAATAGTTGGGAAGACTAGGCTCTTTAAGTTTGGTATGGCAACAAGTCTTGGAAAAGGAAAAAACTCTGAATTCGAACATAATGGGCTGGCTTCTCGTTAGTCAAAACTACTTCGACAGCCCCCCTTCTCTTTCCTTCTCGTAATCAAAAAGACCAATTTATAAAAAATCTATGATTACAATCAAACATTTACAAATGAATAAAATTTCGGCATTAAATAGTTTAATTTATTTGTTTAATGGCGCAACAAACCTCGTGGTTTATTTAATGCTAAATCCATTATTGTACTATTTAACCAATAGCTGAGAAGATAAAATATTCCGTGCCTTTTCCAAGGGTATTAGTCAGAAAGTGAACATAATTGCGCGATTGGAGCTCGAACTCACTTATTCCGATGTTGCAATTCAGCACGTTAGCCACTACGCCAAAGGACTCCCCTTTCGGTATTAAATAACCCATAAGGAGTTGATATACCGTTAAATAAATAAGCCGTGTATGTGTATATGTATGTGTGTGTAGCACGTGCACACAAATACATATACACATACTCGTGCACACACATACATATACACATACACGGCTTATTTATTTAACGGTATATCAACTCCTTATGGGTTATTTAATATCGAAAGGGGAGTATGTGCAAATCTTTTGAATGCTTATATTCATTTCAAGTATCCTTTTTATTTAACAAACTAGAAGCTGCTACCCGGCGTGGCCTAGGTAGAGTGGGGAAAGTGGTGTAATGTTTAGCAAGCTTGTCTCATAGATCCATTACTACAGAATAGTAAGTTAGATTCTCGCTGGATGCCCCATAAAACATCTCCACGTAAAAAGACCTTGTGTTAATCCGGCCTGGTGAGAGGTCAGGAATATTTTTTCACCTGGGTAGAGGGAATAACATAACATATAACAATGTAGTAAGACATTTTAATTTAATAATTTACAATTTATAAATTGATTGTTATCTTTGTAGTTAATTGGTTTATATTCGTAGTTTCACCTGGACATACATACATACATACACACCGACAACCGCCCTTTATATATGTACTAGAAGCGGCTACCCAGCGTCGCCTGGGTAGATGGGTCGGGAGAAAACTTTAGTCTAGCAGATCCATTTTTACTGAATCCTAAGTCGGATCCTCACAGAATGCCCCCATTAAAATCCTTACGTAAAAAAAGACCTTGCGTTGATCTAGCCTGGCGTCAGAAAGGAAAGTGCACAGACAGTGTGAAAAGAAAAATTAAAGTCTCCAATTTAAGATGTTAAATGCAAATCAAAAAATCCATGATATTACTATTTTAAAATTTTATTTTAATTTTATTTTAATTTAATTTTATTTTATCTATTTTATTTTTATCTTTATTTTATTTTTATTTTAATTTTATTTTTTCAAATAGTTTTTTTTATTTTATTTTTCAATTATCTTCAAATCTTCATTACTTTTGTTTAGAAAGCAATAACCGGTGATATTTATTGTGTATATATATTTAATTTGTTGTTAATTGTTTTATTTTTATAGTTTCATCCGGAAACACACACACACACACACACACACACATATATATATATATATATATAATATATATATATATATATATATATATATATATATATATATATCAGTCACCTATGTTTATATATATATATATATATATCATGCTTATATATATATATATATCATGTTTATATATATATATATATTATATATATATATAATATATATATATATATTATATATCATATATATATATATATATATATATATATATATATATATTATATATATATATATATATATATATCAGTCACCTATGTTTTCCCGCGCAAAATATGTCGCATAGAATGGATTAACTTGTCAAAACATGTTTCGAGCAAGATTTGAGCCACAGACTCATAAAAAGTCAAATTTCTGTTCTGAATATGGAAATTGCCGAAAATAAATAGATTGATAGATAAATGAATAAATGAATTAAAAAAAGGCGAAAACAAAGAATAGCACAGAAGATTTTTTTAAAACCTGACTGGTTTTGAATAATTTTTATTTGAATATGACCAGATCTGAAAATGGATACTGCAACGAATAGACAGTATTTCCTTTCATGTTTATAATTATACTAGAAAAAACGTGACCCATTGGGTCACCCATTGAACTCCGGCTAGATAATTGTAATCAAGAAAAAAAAAAGTAAGTTTTCAAAGCGAATTAAATCAAAAAAATATATACGACCGGAGAATTAAAAAAAACCCATTAAAATCGTATTGCTAAAATCTGCAATTAAGTCAAAAACATTAACTTAAGTTAATTGACTTTTATGACTTAATTGCAAATTACGAGTAATTAGAACCAATTAAAATGGAATTACTTTCAAACATAACTCAATCCCATTTTGGCATGTATTTTTCTGTCATTAAACTAAATAGGAAAAAAGACTTTAGGAAAGAAATCATTGATTCACTTTAATATAACGATAGATTATATATCCTTAGGGGCTGGGTTAGCTCAGTCGGTAGAGCGTTCGGCTAGAAACCACAAGGTTCCTAGTTCGATACCGGTCCCCGCCAACTCAGCGTATGAGTAGCACAGGGATATGTGCGGTAAAGTAAGGAGCTGATGGTAGGTGTGGCGCTCCACCTCAGATGCTAAAAACAATCTCCTTAGTCTAGCGCCATTGAAAAGGGGATAGACTCCCTCGCTGACTGGCTGATACCGACTTTAGGCCGCCCCGTCGACTTTACTTATATATCCTTATTTTAAATGTTATATAAAATGTATCACAATAAAGTAAACCAGTAATTGGAAAAATACCTTAATTAGCGTTTTGTTCCATAATCTTCTACCTACATTCCAGTTCCCCGAAGGAGCCACCGTGTAAGTTTAAGTGGCGACCCATGATGCTTAAGGATGGAACCATTGTAGTTAAGCAGACCATGAAATACCACACTCTACTTTGGTTCTTACTTAGGCTAGACGGGCGGTCGGAGAGGTCCCCCCCGATCAATCGGCTGGTCACATCAAGCCCTAACACCTGGATGATTGTTTCAATCCTATTGCCCTTATGGCAAGCCCCAATCCTTTCTATCATATACATGCTAGAAGTCGGTGGCTGAGGGTCTTAGTGTCATGGGTATGACGTTAAATTGGATCTAGTTGGGGTGTTCCAACTTTTGGGAATGTGGAGTACCTCTTTATTACTCAAAGGTCCACTCAGACCCGGAGTAGTGGTACCTGTTAGGATACCATTTATGGGTTAAATAGAAAAAATGAGTTTTAAAAAATTGAGTTTAAAAAATTTGAGTTTAAAATTGAATATCCATCAAGCAAGAATAGACCAAAAAGTCTTCGGCATAAAATAACCCAACAGGGTTGACATGCCGTAAAATCCTACAAACAAAACCAAACCTACATTCCGGCAACTTCATAATTGTATCATCTTTGGATGTTTTTATCTTTCTCTATAACTGTCCACCCCGTTAGGAGAGCTTACAATATGCCGATTCCATCCCTTGCAAAAAAGGGAAGACCTACTGTTACATAAGGAATAGGGTAGCCTATTCATTTTGTAATGAAGTGTAATATTAGAATTTAAAAGTAAGAAGAGTCATGGAAATAACCATAGATTTTAATTGACAGCTTTTACCCCTTGTTGATCCATAGTGTTGCATTCTCAGTGGTTGAGAGTTCCACGTGATAGCAAAATCTGTGGGTAATGCTTAGAAGTTTAGTTTAGTTGGTCCTATACGCTCTTTGGACGAGGAAGTTACAAATCAAGTCTGTTGAGTTCTTCTCCGCAGGCAGGAAAAAGGGATGTTTATATTTCGTAATATTAAAAAAAGGAAAAAAAAAAGGAAAAATGGATTTGTGTATATATGTGGGCTTGCATATGAAAACAGAGAGTGATAGAGGACCGGAGAGTTCAAAGAATTGAAGACTGGGATGAACAAAGTCACAAACATAAGCGTGGAGCTATGTCATTGCTGATTCACAACATCAGCTAGACCAGGGATCACCGAACTTTTTTCACGGTGGGCCAGATAATTGAAAAAAAAAATAACGAGCGCGGGCCACATTATTATTGTGTTCAATACTTGCTAGCCAGAACGAAAGCTCTGAGAAAAGGATGTAAAACAAAATTTATCTTTCCATGTTATATTCATGGATGAGTAGCGTCAGATACACAAAAACAAATTTAACCAACATATTTATTTTCGAAACATTATCAAAGAACGCAACATCAACAGAAAGGTTTAATGAGATTTGTGAAACTGAAGTTTGCCTTTCAAGATATTGTCAATGTTTTGTTTGGAATTGCTACATCCGGTCAAGAGAATTGCTTTTATCAGTCAATTTCGTTCGATGGGTTGATTTCATATATTTCAATTTTAAAAAGGCTTGCTCGCATACATCAGTTGTTCCAAACACTGATGACATACGTGATGATGCGTAAGTAACAAGTAAAATGCTCACACGCACGACATTTTGTAGCCTACCCACAGAAGTCAAGTTCATGAAGATTAAGTAAGCTTTAAATTTAAATGGTATCAGAACGTCTCGCGTTCCGTACGTTTTAACAAACAAATTCAAGTACCGTCGGATCCGGCCCGCGAGTCGTAGTTTTGTGATCCCTGAACCAGATGATCACTCCAATGTTGATTTGCTTCTCATCGTTGCTGAAAAGTCACTCTACGATAATGATAATAAAACAGATCGTTAGCCTCATAAACTATTGGGACAACATAACATATTATTCTCAAGTAATATCGACCAATCACAACCGTTTACTCGACTGTAGAGCATGAAATTTTGCAAACCACTTTTCATACGTTTGATTAATCACATTACTTCTACATTAATTATACAAATATCTTTTTTTTTTGCATTCGAGTTGGTTGTATTTTTACCTTTCTCAAAATAAAAATGCTTATTATACCGAAAATGTTATTTTTAATTTCTTAATATTCAAGCTTACAGTCGAGTCGCGTTAAGAACACCGTTCCCGATAAATTCCCGAAGTTAAGCGGCCAGGATCCAATTCATACTTAAATGGGTGACATTTAAGCAACATCAGGTACTGAAACAAATATCAAATGACTTTATTCGGCATTAAATGACCCAAAAAGGGTTTTATATGCCGTAAAACAAAATAACCAACCAACCAACAACCAACCAACCCTAATATTCAAATTGGTGTAGAAAAATACAACTCTAACAACGCTAAGTTTTGTGATACAATTAAAATTAGTCTTTTTTTTTTCACTAATGTTAATTAAAATTAAACGTTCATGTTGTCATCTTAGAACAGAAACAAAACGAACATTTTAAGTTATGCTACAGTTTGATGGTGTCAAAGATTTGAAGTAGGGGAATTTTTTCAAAACCTACAAGAGGTTATTTTTAACTGAAAAGAAACATCCTATTCATTTTTATTTTTATTTTTCTATTTATTTATTATTTATTATTTATTTTTATTTTTTATTTTCTGTTTTTTTTCTTTTTCAGCTTAATGAAAAGAAATCAGATTTTCAACTGTTTTTTATTTTGAAGATTTCTTTCTGCTGTCTTATCTGTGAAGCCTTCACCAAAAACACACAGAAAAAATACGCATAAAATCCATCCACAAGAAGAGCATCCACGCACATGTGCACGCAAGATGCCAATGCGCATGCTCAACCGGGTTAAATAGCACTTCAAAAACCAATCTTCTTTCTTCCTGTCGGCCATTGAAATCAGTCTATAGACTTGACGGTTACACGACTTTTAATGAGAAGCAGATATTTCATTACGTTTCTTTATGACTCGAATTCTTTAGCATTATTTCGCCATGTGTTTTGTTTTTGCTTTGTTGTTTCCTTGTTTTAATTCTCTGACTTTTTGTTGCTGGATTGTTTTTCATTACAATTTATCCCCAAAAGGCAATGTTAATAGCTTCATTTCGTAATCTGTTTCATTAACATCCACTTTCATTTTTACTTTCGCTTTTCTCAAAATTTTTATACACTGATTAATGTTAGAAAATTCATTCCTTTATTTCATTATTGGATACTTTTATTAGCCGTTTTATCTTGTATACCTGGTTTTCTTATCTTTATTAGATTAAAAAACTTCCTTATATATATATATATATATATATATATATATATATATATATATATATATATATATGCGGCAGATAGAGAGATCTTTTAATTCATGGTTTCATGACACATTGTTTATCCTCCCCTTATTGATTATCACAATTCTCTTAAATTGTTTTTATATTCTGTAAAATTGTGATATTCTCTTAAACTTATTTTTATATTGTTTATATTTATATGTATCCATATTTATTACTATTTATCATATATGTATTCTTATTAATTAAATTTGTTTTTATATTCCCTTAAATTTTTATATTCTCTTAAATTGTTTCTTACATTCTAATTAATATTTCCCTCATAATTTTCAATGAATGAAAAATTCGGTTTGGATGACTTTTAACAGAAATTATCTTATAACCCAATTATAAACGAATTTTGCTTTTAATTTTTGGAAAAGAAAAGTTGTTGTTTTATCATTATTTCCTCAATTCTGTTTTTAATTTATATTTCATTTTATTTATTTTAACTTGGTAAATTTTCTTTTGTGTTTTTTATTTATTCATTTATTCATTTATTTATCGCATCTGTTTTTCAGGAATTTTTTTTCTTAGTTGTTCTTTTTTTTTTTGTTTCGATTAATGTTTTTTTAAACTCCGATTTTAATTAACGCAAAAAAGCATTTTCGGTAACATTAGATTAAATGACTTTACTATTAAATGACGACAAATTATTCACTTCGTCAAATAACCCTAACCCTTGCAGGCATGATTCAATTGTAGAGCATGAGACTGAAGACCAGATAATCTAAGGTGATGGCATCATTAGATCTCATTCATCTTCAGAAAAGAACGCAACAACCTCACTTTGATACAATAAATATTCCCTGGCCGTAGATCTTGAATGTCATCTTATACAAACTAGAGATTAACCAAGGACTGACTCAAGGCAAACGATATTATGAGCATTCATCAAGACGCCAGGTGCTAAAAAGACAACTGCCATTAGTTTGTGAGTAGGATTTTTAAATATCAAGTTGGCGGCGGAGTGACCTATTGTCTGTATCAGCCGAACAGCGAGGAAGTCTATCATCTTTTCCGTAGCGCTAGACCAAGGGGGTTGTTTTTGCTGAGATGAAGTACCACTTAAACGTACAGATCAGATTAATCCATGCTACTCATGCGCTGAGTTGGCGGGGACCGGTGTCGAACTAAGAACCTTACGATTCTTAGGTGGGTGCTCTATTAATTAAAAAGACTAGATCAGTCACATAAATTCATCTAATGGGAAGTCAGAGTACTATTGATTTTAATGGCAT
>CM042143.1:50675113-50680113 GCA_023376005.1 Doryteuthis pealeii | reverse complement strand
TATGTGAACTGATTTACTAATTTTAGGGGCTTACCATCCTGCTTGGATTTACATCATTACTTGATATATATATATATATATATATATATATATATATATATTATATATATATATATATATATATACGCCGAATAGTCAGAAGAATGGACGTGTTTTTTTTTCGCTGCTCCAAGAAGTAGCGATTTATTTATTGTTTTTAAAGCATATAAGGGAAGTGACAATTATTTATTTATTTATTTATTTTCATATATTTATTTACTAGTTGAAACACGTCAATTCATACGCGATTATATGCATTTGATTATGTGGAAATGTATATTTACAGCTCATCATTGCGTTATTGGTAATGTCATATTTCATAACATAACTTTAAATACCTCTTTTTTTTATTTTTAAGAGTTATATATATATATATATACACACACACACACACACACACACACACACACACACACACACACACACAAATATATATATATATATATACTTGTGTTCCTTAATTGTATGATCGTTATCATTTTGCAACACTCTGGTTAAAAATAAGACCATCCAAATCGTCCAAGATGAAATGCAAAAAGGTAAATCCTGATTATCGGGAGTTGATTATCTACCGAATTCTTATTTCTTACGAGTGTCGTCACCTCAGCTAAATAATGGACCATTCCGTTTTTATTATAAAGAAAGAAATTGAAGAAAAAGGTCATGCTACACAGAAAAATATAATAAGAAAGAAAGAGAGCAAAGGAAAGATAGAGATAGGATTTGAGCGTGCGGAAGCGATAACGCTAATCTATTTCAATGGGCAAAATGAAAAAATGAAAAAGGAGGAACCAAAGAAAAAAACGAGTGAGAAAGATTTAAATCCAGATTATAATACTTTTTACATATTTAACTATTTAGCAATAGATCTTAAGTAAACATATGAAACGTTGTAATGATTACATTATCACATTGTAGTATATCCACAGGTCCTGTTAGTAATAGTAATATTACGATATATCTAACAACTGGAATATGTGTGCTTAATGCTAGGATGAGTGTTTCCAAGAACAATGAACGTTTCATTGATTATTTCTTTATATCTTGGTAAATTTAACTTCAATCTAAACTTACCACACATTTGTAAACCCAGATATGAATTTACAGGTATTAATACTTTACTGAAACATATTTTGATATTGTGTTTGGGATCAAAGCATCAAATCTATTTATCGATCAATCGATTAGTCTGAATAATTGATTCCCATAATGTAAGATCAGAAAAGTAATTAGTTAAAACTATGGGAAAAAAAAACATCAAAGCTAAAAATAGTATTAGAGAAACTTATACATTCAATCAGTCATCTGTAAAAAAAAAAAATTACATAAACGATCCGGGCACGCCGGCTGTCTACAGTTAACAACTACAGTTAACAACTTTCCAACCAAATTCAGTCACGTCACATCCTCTATTAATAAGAACAACACGCTACAGGTCAATCACGGGTCAAAAGCTGCCTGTCAAATTTATGGTTATTTTCCACGACACTTCTGCAGAATTAAACGTTAACTGTTAAATTTAAATATTACACTATATAACAAAGTGAATAGACTACCCTATCCATGACTCTTCTCAAAAATTAAACGTTAACTGTTAAATTTAGATATTACACTTTGTGAAGAAAAGGAAGTGAATCCGACGGTATATAGTATATTAAGAAAGAATGAAAAAACACAGCTTTAAATGGGTTAAGTGGTGAGTTTATTGGCCGACGCTGCAGTGTTCTGATCTATTAATTAGATAATTTTCAGGGCATTTGTTGGTATATTGGAAGGTAATGGGATAAAAATTTCTTATTACCTTCCATATACCAACAAATGCCCTGAAGATGATCAAATTAATAGATCGAAACACTGCAGCGTCGGCCAATAAACTCACCACTTAACTCATTTAAACCTGTGTTTTTTCATTTTTTCTTAATATACTACATATTACACTTTATAACAAAGTGAATAGACTACTCTATCCATGACTCTTCTCGAAAATTAAACATTAACTGTTAAATTTAGATATTACACTATATAACACCCATGACTCTTCTCAAGGATTAAACGTTAACCATTAAATTTGAATATTACACTTTTCTATTCATTATATAACACCGTGAGATTTCATTGGTCAAAGTTACGGTAACTTCACTTTTGGCATGGTATGAAGCTGCATTGTCATATTTCTTTTAATGAACCCCCCACATCCTGAAATCTTACAGTTTTCATTTTAGGAAACATGTAAATGTCACATTGATCAAGATCTGGTGTGTATTGCGAGCGTTGCACTTTCACAATCCTGTGTTTCACTAACAATGTTCTGTTAAAAGCATTGAAACTGGCTTCATATATTTTTCAATGGACACTGACTCGTCTAGTCAGAGTCTAGACATTACCACTTTATTATATAACTTGCTCAGCTGTGCACACATCTTCATTTAAATTTTAAAACTGAATCAATTTCAGACTAATATAGACACACACACACACACAAACACACACTTCGAGTTTTTCTATATTTTTTTCACACACACACACACACACACACACACACACACACACATATATATATATATATATATATATATGTGTGTGTGTGTGTGTGTGTGTGTGTGTGTGAAAAAATATAGAAAAACTTGATGGAATACTTCGTGTTTTTCTAGATTTTTCCACATACTGTCGGATTAATTTCATCATTTTACTTCCATATATATATATATATATATATATACTTCGACCATCGATACAAATATTAAGCGAATATGTCGGGGTTATAACGGATAAAAGTGCTCGTTATTAATATATATATATATATATATATATATATATATATATATATATATATATAAACTCTGACACTGTAAAAAACTCCCGGCTCTATAGTTTGTAATTACACAATATAAACTTTCGCCTAGAGAAAAAATAAATAAATAAGAAAACGAAGTGACTAAATTATATGCAACACGTTAAAATAATCAGTCGGCACTATCATAATGGCCAAAAGAAAAAGAAATACCGCAAGAGTTGCCTAAGTTAGATATACTAAAGTGCTCAATACACTAAGTAGAGCCAATAAATAATAAAGTAAGCCTAAAAAGTCAGAGAATATCTACCTAACTTTCTCCTAATGGATAATCAGGGTAATTCTGACTGCTATTGGTTGGTTCAAAATACATCTTATTTCTAAAAACTATCACAAGGAAACATGAAATTAGCATAAAAAAGAAAGAAAAAATGCTAATAAAAGCAACAAATCGAAACTTTAAAATTTATTCGCCAAGTTTTTTCTATGCCTATTTTCATTTAAAACCTCTGATTTTTGTATAAAAATGCTAGAGAATTATTCAATCGAAAAAAAGCCTATAAAAGTAATTGATGGAATGGACTATTGTCGATATCAGCCGAGCAACTAGACCAGGGAGATTGGTTTTACTGAGGTAGAGTGCCACACCTATCGCCGGTTCCCAGATGGTTTACTGCACAGAACAGATAACTGATACTGCAACTTATGCGCCGAGTTGGTGAGTGGCGATATGGAACTAGAAACCTTGCGATTTCTTGGTGGATTGTCTACTGATTGACCTAAACCGCTAAATTATTATGTGAGGGAATGTACAACAGCCGTATTTTCATTTGTAAAGCCTGTTACAAACAATAATCGAATTCTGTCTTTATATATACTAGCAAATATATGCACCCTCCGGTTGCAAGTATTTTAGTTAAATTTTATAACAAAATATCATATTAAATTAGAAAGGCTAATGAAACTGAATAAGAATGTAGATAAAAGATTTTTGAACAGAGGGGTATGATTGAAAAATAGAACAACTTTGAAACTAACTCTTCCATCATTTTTCCGTTACTCCCGTCTTTCATTGGTAAATTTTCCTAATTAAACTGTTTAGTTAAAATAGGAAGTAAATAATAATATTACAGTTATTTCTTGTTGTTGAGGGATTTCTTTTAAGATTTATTGAAGAGATTTTTGCTCATATTCAATAAAATAAAACCAAACAATTAGAAATCAATAATACTAAGCATATATTTATTAAAATCAATTTTTAAAGATCAATATGCATATTAGCCTTCCCATTCACACTATAATCCACTATTTTGTTGTATATATAAATACAATTGCATGTTATTAGTATGTAGATATGGTCAACAGTGTAAGTAATGTAAAACAATTTTATTAATAATTGAAGTTGAAATATAAATAAAATCATGGAGAATGTGATGTAAATAACAAAGGGAATTGTGACTTGAGTAGGGATATAGTTTCGGTTACAGACAGACAAACACATTATAATAAGATATATATATATATATATATATATACAAAGAGAGAGAGGGGAGGATAGATAGATTTTTTTAAAAATGTCAATTAAAAAAACACTTTGATAACAAAAGAATAATTCCCATTTAATTAATTCTACGGTCCTGATCCCCAGACTCCTCTGCAGAGGGGTAAGACCCCCATCCCTAATGCCTATCCTAGGTATGATGTCAATCTGTATCCGATGGTGAGATTCCAGTTTTGGAGCTCTGGAAGTATGGAGTCACCTCTGCGTCCATTCTGAGCTGGGGTGTTGGTAATACCTGTTAGGGTCCTATCTATAGGTAGAATAGAACTGTTTAAAAATCATTACACAACTTGAAAGCTTCATTATATTTTAATTGTAAATTGCATATATATATATATAATATATATATATATATATATGTGTGTGTGTATATATATATATATATATAGTAAAGACGTCGGGGAGGCCTAAAGTCGGTATCAGCCAATCAGCGAGGGAGTCTATCTCCTTTTCACTAGCGCTAGACCAAGGAGATTGTTTTGGCATCCGAGATGGAGCGCCACACCTACCATCAGCTCCTTACTTTACCGCAGAGATCCCTGTGCTATTCATACGCTGAGTTGACGAGGACCGAAATCGAACTAGGAACCATGTGGTTTCTAGCCGAAC
>CM042143.1:50650113-50672613 GCA_023376005.1 Doryteuthis pealeii | reverse complement strand
TTATCACATTAGAATTTGCCGACATCTTTTGACGTATTTCTGTAACGAATAACGGCACCATTTACTTAAACTTTTTACGGCATATTAACCTCAGTGGGTCATTTAATGCCGACAAAGTTTTGAAATAAATTCATTCTAAAAGGATGCTCAATTTTTTTTTATAAACATATTTTTCTATTTAACCCATAGATGTGATCCTTTCATGTACTACCACTCCGGGTCAGAGTAGACCAGAGAGAAATGGTCATCAAGGGGTGCGCCACATTCCCTAAACCTCCAAAACTGGAACCTCACCATCAGATAGAGTTTAACGTCATTCCCAGGACATGAAGACACTTAGCCACCACCTTCTAGCACCCATATGATAAAACGGGTTGGAGCTTGCCATAAAGGCAATAGGGTTGGGGCAATCATATAGGTGCTAGGGCTTGACGTGACCAGCCGATTGATTGAAGGGGGCTCTCCGACTGCCCGTCTAGCCAAGTACGGGTCAAAGTGGAGTGTTGCATGTCATGGACTGCTCAGCCATTTGGGTTCCATCCTTAAGCATCACGGGTCGCCACCCACGGCCGATAGCGGCCTAATTGGAGGAGGGGTATTATCCCTCTTTAAAGTTGCAGTCGGTGTATTCTAACTCATCACCCGACAGGGCTTTACGTCCAGAATGGGGCTGTTTCTTAATATTCCTCCTACCCCGGTGTTTAATTTATTACATTTCCGGCATGACAATGTCCAAAAAAAGAAAAAAGTTCATTTTGTGTTGATAGATGGTTTAAATATTTAGTTTAGATTCTGACTGTGTTGATAGAAAACAAAAAAGAAGGGCAATTAAACGGACGACTGTTTGGGAAGATGTCAAATTTTAATGCCTCGTTCAACCAATAACAATATGGCAGTTTTAAAACGTGATTACTCGCTGGATTTTTTCTCAACATTAAGATGTTGCATAGAAGATGAGATAAGATTAAATGAAACTGATTTAAATTAAAAGCAAACAATTCTTGGGTAATTTTGTTGACGTAAAACAGACTGAGATTCATTCAAAGTAAAACAGAAACTGATTTGTTCTTTCAGGCCAAATTAATTAATTACTATTTTGGCGGTATATTAAGACGTACTTTTTAAAAATGGCTTTTTAAAAATCGCCCAGCCCCCGTCCGCTGGGGCTTTAGAATACACCAACTGCATCTCTACAGAGAGATAAGACCCCCCCCCCAATGGGACCACCTATTGTAATGCTTAAGGATGGGTCCCGATGGCTCAGCAGTCCATAACCTGCAAAAACTCAGTTTATCCTTTATTTAGGCTAGAAGGGCAGTCAGAAAGGCCGCCTCCAATAAATCGGCTGGTCACTTCGTCCTAGAACCTATACAATTGTCCCAACCCTGTTGCTCTTATTCTATGGAGCTCTGGAAATGTGGAGTACACCTTCATCACCATTACTCCAGGTCCTCTCTATCCCAGAGTGGTAGTACCTGCTATGCTTCCATCTATGGGTTAAATAGAAAAAAATCTGTTAAAAAATTGATTTTAAAAATTAAAAAAATGAAGCAATTACTAAAAATAATCATGTTTATCTTATTACAATCATTTATCTTCTCTCTCTCTCTCTCTCTCTCCCCCCTCTCTCTCTCTCTATATATATATATATATATATAATTGTGTGTTTGTGTGTGTGTGGTGTGTGTGTGTGAGAGAGAGAGAGAGAGAGAGAGAGAGAGAGAGAGAGAGAGAGAGAGAGAGAGAGAGAGAGAGAGAGAGAATTTTTCTTCCTAATTGCCTATCCAAATAAACATTACATAAAAACTTAACAAAAACATAAATTGATTTATTTCAATTTCAGGGATAAAACTAAAATTATTCAATAGGGGATGTGAAATATTTAGATGGTGAATTAGAAATATAATTTCATGTTAATCTTAGCGATAACAATTCATATTTATTTGAATAGAATGAATCAGATGTAAACTGCATTTACAGTTAGTGCAGTTTTTTTTTTGTTTCAAATCGACTCCAAAATTAGTCAATTTTTTTAAGGATTAAATTTTTAAAAAAAATTAGAAATATGGATTTTTAAAATACCCTGGATCCCATTACACAACATGGACTTACTTTGCTAATTCCTCGTGATGGTCGGTTGGTTGGATTTTACGTATTTTTAGAGATTCTGTCGTTAAGCATCACGGGTCAGCACCCACATCCAACAGATGACCCCATGGAGAGTGGATTTTACCCCTCTGCAGAGGTGCAGTCGGTGTATATTTAGATAAACTAGTTTTATTTTCTGCGTGTATATAAACACTTTTTATATGTGCAACTTTTTTATCGCTTTTAAATTTGTTTGTAATTCAACGTCCAATTAAATCTCTAATGTCCGACAATTGTCTGCCTGGCATCGTAGCTTTTAGGCTATCATTTCGTTTTTTTAATTTGGGTGAATTCAGTTTAAATTATTTCTTTTCCAATCTGTTAAGCCAAGCAATTATCTAGTACTAATGAATTAATCAAACAGAAGGAAATTTATTTTGTTTTAAATACGCATGTTTTTCATTTTTATTGTTTTTTTGTATTTTTGTTGTTGTTGTTGTTGTTATGTTGTTGTTGTTGTTGATGATGATGATGATGATGATGATGATGATGATGTGTGTGTGTGTGTGTGTGTGTGTGTGGTGTGTGTGTGTGAAGAAAATGATCGAATATTGTCTTGTACGTATTTTTATTGCTTTTGTTACAAATTAAAATTTGAGTCGCCAATTCAATTAATTGATTCTAACTGCATATCCAGGGTTATTTCATGCCTTGGGGTTAGGGAATCGCATTAATTGTACGTTTATATTGAAAATTATTGTTTCTAAAGAGTTGATCTTTTTTGTCCACCGTTATATGATATCAAGTATTCCCATTTAATACAAATAATGTGCACAGTTGTATGGTCTCATATATTTCAAACTATTACTAATAATTATATGGTTTCAAATATTCCTATGTAATACTAATAATCATATAGTTTCAAGTAATTATTTCTATGTAATAATAGTCATTTGTTTGCACATAGTCATAATGCATCAACTATTTCTATCAAATACTAATAATTTTGAAAACAGACCTATTTGACCAATAGATGTAATTCTAACCTGTAATACCATACTGGATCCGAGCGGACTTGGGAGTAATGGCAATAAAGGTGTGCTCCTCTCTTCCCAGATCTTGGAGCCTCGACATTACTATGTTGTCAGATATTTTGTACATTTTTAAACATTCAATAATCTAAGTATGTGGGACCATGTCATAAGCCTTTTTTAATCGATCTATGCCATTGCAATATTTTTGCGCCTAGTTTTAACTTCCTTAAGGCTCTATTGATCTATATAAAGTAAGCCATGTGTTCCTCTCTTTCCTCGGCGGCATCCTATCTGTTCTTCTGAAAAAGTTTACACTAATTAAGTGAAGAATATATTTCTTGTTTTATTACCACAGTCAACATTTTCCACATAATGGGTAGACAAGTAATTGGTCTATAATTGCTAGGGATGTTTCCTTTTTGTGGGTCTTTTTGGATTAGGATAGTTATTCCTTTTGTCATCCATTCGGATAGGTTTGCTTCTTGTAGGCATTTATTCGGTTGTTGGACTATTATCTTGTGGATGGAATTGAATTTTTAGATTCAGAATCCATGTATACCATCATGGTCTGGTGTTTTCCAGTTTGCTATTTTCTTGGCTGTTGCTCTGAGCATAATTATGTGTATGCTTGCTAATGGTCTTCCTCGATTTCCATCAGTTCATCTTTAAGATAACTTATCCATTTTGATGTTTTGTTGTGTTTTTTTCCATAATTTGCTCCAAATTAGTTTGGTTTCTATTGCATCTGGCTCATTATTATTATTATTATTATTATTATTATTATTCCTTGTGAGTTTTTCACACCATCGTAAGCTGATGGTCTTTCATTGGAGTCTGAGTGACAAAAAGTCTCCTCAGGTCTCCAGAACTCTTCAGGCCGATTTCAACAATGCTGTTTGCTGTTGCCTGGATGGTCTCAATTCCTCTGATTCCAGTTCCTCAAATCTTTTTTCCAAGCTTTTTGGGATCGTTCCAAATGCGCCAACTACAATTGCTATCACTTTCATCCTCAAATTCCACGGCTTTTTCAATTCTTTGGCAAGGTCCAGGTATTTGTCTATCTTTTCGTTTTCTTTCAGCTTCACGCTGTGATCCGCTGGGACTGCAAAGTCTATCAGTTGACAAGTTCTTGTTTTTTTCATAATCAATACTAGGTCTGGTCTCCTGGCTGGGATAAGGGGACCCGTCTTTATCTCGAAGTCTCAGAGAATTTCATGCGTTTCATTCTCAAAAAAAGATTCTGGTTTATGCATATACCATTTTGTTGTGTGGTCAAAATTCAGCTTTTTGCATAATTCCCAGTGGACCACCTTTCCAAATCGTGCCTAGTTTTATTATTATTATTATTATTATCATTATTGAAAAATCCTTCCATGTGTAGATATTAAGTAGGATGAAAGATTTTCAGAGACTTACATTTTCTATTCGCAATTTATCTGTTATGAACAGACAATATTTCAATAAGAAAAATGTTTTTTTTAATATCGAGAATATCTTCAGGAAATGTCTCCGACTTTGGATAGATTTCTTCATCTTTAGACACAATAAAGCGCCAGTCTATTTACGTATTTGTTTTGTTATTATCGTGACTGAGATCTTAAAGTCATTGGTTCTTTTACAAAAAAAGACTGCAGCGTTTACAGACAAGTGCGCGGAAAGGGTGTAATCACGAAAGAGATCAAGTCAAAGTATTTAGTTTAAAAAAAAAAAACAACAACAAAACAACCTAATAAATCTAAACAAATAGAAACATAAAACAAATTAGGCTCATCTAGTAAAGACATCGCCACTAAAACCATCAGTATTCATAACATATGAGAAACGGTTTTCTGAATTTTTGAAATGAGGCTTGCTAATATGTATTACTTGGACACATGGCGTAACGGATATTACTGTTGAGTTAATATAGTTCTAACGTAACAATTATCTCTAGGCTGCTGGTTCAATCTCGTCCAAGGGCGATAATAACATAAAATACTCGTGATACTTGTAACCGATCATGGATTAAATAAAGGGTTCGGTTCGAAGTTCCGTGAAGGCTCTCGATTACATGTAGTTCAAATAGAAGGTTCCTACGTTTGACTGGGAGGCACATCGGCTGAAACTTTGTGTAGATAATAATAAAGATGAGTACAAGAGTCCGAATAATCCAAATAATATTAACAATATTCATTTTAATATTCGGTAACTCAATAAATGAGCCCAGTGTCATCAGACATCCATTACATAATAACAAAGAAAATTCTAGCTTTTTTTCTTGGTTATTGGCTGTTTGATGAAAGTGGGATCATTTATTGAGTTCTGGTCGAGATAAATATATAATAGCCAAATCACGGTTTAAGTTTTACTTTCTTATTGAAAGTGTATATATATAGTATGAACAAAAAGTAATAAGACAAACAGGAATTTCTTATATGTTATTTATTCTCAACTAGTTTCGACCTTAGGTCTTCATCGGGAGAAGATTTCTTGTTTGAAGAAATTGTTTTTAGAGTGTTTTTTTTCAAGGGAGCATTATAAAAGAATTATAGAAATTGAAATATTTTTTGAGGGTTTGACATGCTGTTATAATCCGAGAAGATGTAGTGTATTAGTAGTATCTAGTCCCTCTGTTCCGTGATATATATATATATATATATATATATATATATATATATATATATATATATATATATATATTGTTGACTAACCTTTAAATATTATACACAAAAAAAAAAAAATTGTGGAATCTAGCATAATTTCAAATTATAATACGATCAAACAAAGACTTTGGATAACTTATCCACTCATGTTGTTAAACTAGACCTAGAACATCACAAATCCTTTATGTTGATCAATAATATTAATTTTTTTCAATACTCAATCAAATGAGGTATTTTCCGTTCACAAAAATTATTTCCAAAGCTTTCGAATATAATTACGTCATACGGTTTAAATCGGGACGCCAACGTTACTTGGCGTTTTAAATTATGCTTTTTCACATATTTGAATATCAACAAAAGCCGCCACGTACTAAAAGCTGGGGCTCGCAGAGTTTTATTCGCTAATAATTTATTTTTCTTAAAAAAATGATGTCTCTGATGAAGGTTTGTTGAGACAAACCGAAACACTACAGGATCACTGGTCAATTTTTTCATAAAATTACAGACACAGACACAGACACAGACACACACACACACACACACACACATGATATATATAATCATATATATATATATATATATATATATATATATATATATATATATATGAAGTTGTTTGTGTTTTATCTGTTATTCCTCGATTTACTCACACTTTGTTGGATTTTACTCAATCTGTTATTCCTTATATATATATATATATATATATATATATATAATATATATATATATATATATGTGTGTGTGTGAGTGTGTGTGTGTGTGTGTGTGTGTGTAAGTTTATACTCATCCACAGACACGTGTTACGACGTATCACGTCTCCTCAGTGTGGCTAGACTTAGCAGTCTACCTCTAGCCGAAAGCGAAACCCCACTGCTTTTTCATATGCCCGATTCCCTAATCCCTCGGCCGTCAGCACCTACCAGAAGAAGCAGAATTTTAACTGATACATAGGTATATATGTTTCGATCACTTAGAGAGCTCATATCCGTAAATAACAGAGAACCTTGATTACGGGAATACGGTGAACGTCAGTTAGATTCTATTCGAAAGAGCTCTACCGGGTTTGGGAGCATATATTCTAGTCATCCACAGACACACGTGTTTCATATATATATATATATATATATATATATATATATATATATATATATATATATATATATATATATATATAATATATATATATATATATATATAAAGTGGTGATTCTATTCTGTATTCAAAACAGACTGATGAGTTCCCGCTTAAAGCGGAACGAAATATATCTCTCCTACATCTACTTGCTTGAGTTATTATTTTTTGTCTACTTTTCCTTTTTCATTACCTCATACTATCGGATTTGCACCAACCCTCCTATCTTCATATATATATAAGTATATATATTATTATATATATATATATATACTTAGTGATATATATATATATATATACTTAGTTATTCTTGACCTGATGAGCTACTAAGCGAAATTATTAGTAGGTATATCTGACTCATTAGAATTAACTTTATTATTTGGACTATTTAGGTATCGAGAACTTTTTACATTTTAGCTTTAGGCAATCCTTGCGATTTATATATATATATATATATTGACTACTTCATATATCGCACTTTTTGGGTGACTTATGGCAATAAGTCACCCAAAAAGTGCGATATACATATCATTTAAAATGAACGCGAAATTCTGGGAAAGCCAGCTAGTGTAGTGGTTAGAATGTCCGCCTGTCAGCCTGACAGGTAGGGTTCGAATCATGCATAAAGCACTGCCCTGTCTATAGCTCTGCTGATGAGGCCCAATAGGCTAAAAATGTACATACAGAGATCAACTTTTTCTTGATTTGTTTACGCTTTACATTTAAACTGATATGCACGCCTAATTCATTTAATTATAATTGATTAATTAAAAAAATTAGGTATGACTTTAATTAAGCACATAATCTCCTACAAATTGTCGGCCTTCGCCATTTCAAACACATTGTTTGACTAATTCATATATATATATATATATATAATTTTTTTTCTTTTGGCCAAGTGTTAACCGATTATTTTCGGTTGGTGCGACTGTCTTGGTTTTTTCTTTTTTTCATTTTTTTTCTCTGGTGAAGTTTGGTAGTATATTCGTACTAACAAACTAACAAAGGGTAGCGCTAATTTATAATCTATATAGGATTTCTGGTATATACATATAGTTATATATAGTATATATAAATATCCGATTATATCCAAATATTTTATCTATATTCATCATTATATTTATGATATTTTATTATATTAAAACTTAAATACTTAGGGTGCATATATAGTATATATAAATTAAATTGCCAAAGAAGTGGGTCAGTGTAGTGTTAACGTGTTAATGATATTTCCCATAAACTGTCCTTAAGGATAACAACAGGTCGATACAAGATGCAGGCTTAAAAAATGTTGATGCAAAGTTTTGAACAGCTAATATATTTCATATTGATTGCTTTGTTTGAAAAGGAAAGTCTTTTGTGGATTAGAAGCTGACAGCTGTTGGCAACCATATTGTACTGCAACAAACTCCTTCATTATAAGTATTAATTGTAAATGGAACATGTTTAGCCCATTAATCGATACCAGCCGTTGTCTAAATTGTGAATCTTAGTATTTGTTTGTTTCTTTGTGAGTTGGTCGTAAGAAGAAAAAGAAAAGAAAAAATAAAGAAACTATTTTTCATTCTATCAATTAGACATCGGCACATATACAAATCAGGATCAATAATTATTATTTCACTTGGTAAAATATTCCCTCAAACACAAGCCAATATTTATAGACTAGCAGGACCTGGGGATATATCACAGTATGATGATTTAATTATTACAACGTTTGATATGTTTACCTAAGAGCTATTGCTAAATATTTCAATATGTAAAACGTATAATAATCTTGATACAACTGTCTTTCTCGCTCTTTTTTCTTTCCTTCTTTTTTATTTTTCATTACGTTTAATTGAAACAGATTAGCGTTATCGCTTCCGTGTGCTCACCCCTCTCTCTCTATTTCCTTCTCTTCTTTCTTTCTTATTATTGTATTTTCTCTGTGTAGCATGTCCTTTTCTTTCTTTTTTTTTCTAATAAAATGGAATGGTCCTCTATCTCTCCCTTCCCCTTTTTCCTCTCCTCTCTCTGTCTCTGGTTGTCTCTCTGCTCTCTATTGTCTCTCCCTCTGTCTCCTCTCTCTCTCACTCTCTATATATATATATATATATATATATATATATATATATATATATATATATATATATATATGAAGGTAAAAGTATCCAATTGACTGCTATGTTGGGGATAATTCGATTTGGGATTATTAATATCTCCTGTACATCCACAATGCATACTCATGTAGATGCACACTTATAGATTTATACAAGGATTTTTATAAATCCCGAAGAGAGCTCAGTGTATGATAATTAATAAATTAATTATATACAGAGCAATATTGGCTATTGTAAATTTATTTCGACCAGAACTCAATAAATAAGCCTAGTATATATATATATATATATATATATAATCACATATATTATGACACTAATTTTCCGTAACTATAGTTTCATGTGTATAAGATAGTTAAATATTGAAAAGTAGTTTGTTCAGCGCTTATATAATTGAAGGAAAACAGTCTAGACTTTGAAAGAAACTAAAATTCATACAAATTAATTAAAATGACAGAAATAGAAATAAAAATAATTACAAACCAGACAAGTATATATAAAATGTAAGTAAAGTAAAGTCGTCTGGGCGGCCTAAAGTCGGTATCAGCCAGACAGCGATGGAGTCTATCCCTTTTCAATAGCGCGAGACCAAGGAGATTATTTTAGCATCTGAGGTGGAGTGCCACACCTACCATCAGCTCCTCTACCGCACAGATCCCTGTGCTACTCATACGCTGAGTTGGCGAGGGCCAGTATCGAACTAGGAACCTTGTGGCTTCTAGCCGAAAAAAATGTAGCTACTTATAATTTTTAATTCTCCTCGGGAAGGTGTACCGTGGACACCGAAACTGTGGTTGAGAGAAAAATATATACATATATATATACAGAGAGAGAGAGAGAGAGAGAGAGAGAGAGAGAGAGAGAGAGAGAGAGAGAGACGAATCAAACATATTTTTCAGAAAATATCGTGCTTAAAGTGATCAGCTAAAATAGATGGGCGAAATAAGAGTTAGGAAAAAAAACAAAAACAACAAAAACAAAACGCTGCCCGATGATTACCTCCCATGAAAATGTCTCTTGGAGGGGTAGGGATATTTAAAAATCCCAACTTTTTTCCGGTAGGATGTGACTGTTGTGTGTGTGGGGGGTCTAATTCTGTACCGCTTGCTGCTGACCCCTCCCAACCTACCCTACTCACTGTTTTTATTTCATCGAACTCCTCTTCTACCCGTTTTGCACCCTGCTAACATGT
Source organism: Doryteuthis pealeii (assembly GCA_023376005.1). Taxonomy (NCBI): domain Eukaryota; kingdom Metazoa; phylum Mollusca; class Cephalopoda; order Myopsida; family Loliginidae; genus Doryteuthis; species Doryteuthis pealeii. The sequence goes on along the minus strand of CM042143.1, from coordinate 50,662,427 downwards.
CTTCATCATTTGAAGTCTTCTTTTTTTTACTTCCATCTTTCAATCTGAATACTGATAAAGACTTTCTCTTCGGCTCTCTTTCTCCATCTTTTTTTACTTTTTCTTTCATTTTTCTTACTTTTTCTTTATTTCTTTTTACTTTTTCTTTCTTTCGTTTCATTTTTTTTTCTTTTTCATTCTTTTATTACTTTTTTTTCTTTTTCTTTCCCCCTTTTCTTTTTTCCCTTTTTCTTTTCCATTTTTTTTCTTTTTACTTTTTCTTTTTTCACTTTTTCCTTTTTCCTTTTTTTTCGTTTTACTTTTTCTTTCTTTCTTTCCTTATTTTACTTTGTCTTTCTTTCTTTATCTTTTTTTTAAAACTTTTTCTTTCTTTCCCTTTCTTTCTTTTTCTTTTTCTTTTTCTTTTTCTTTTCCCCACTTTTTCTCTGTTTCTGAATTTTTCTCACTTCACTTTTTTCTTTCTTTCTTCTGATGATTTCGCTTTATTAGAACTTCACCTCAATATTCACACCTTCTTCATTTCTCTCTCTCTCTCTCTCTCTCTCTCTCTCTCTCTCTCTCTCTCTCTCTCTCTCTCTCTCTCTCCTGATTTATTCCTCTCTTCTGGGGAGGGGGTTAAAATGCTCTTCCTGCTTCTCTCGTCATTTACGCTTTAATAAACCTTTTCAGAAATGTACAAATTCCGCTGAGAAACAACGTACCGACCAAGTCACGATTTTTTTTTTCTTTATCAAGAAAAAGTCGAAAAAGATAAATAATGATGACGATCTTGAACAGAAAAATGAAAAAGAAAAAAACAAAAAACAAAATGAAACAAACACAACAACAAAAAAAAAAAACACTAACAAAAAGTAAAAGCCCTTCGTAGGTTGCACCGATGCAACATTTAACATTCAAACACAAAATACGCACGCAAATTTACTACATACATTAACTGCGCGTGCGTGCGGTCGTGCGCATGCGCACTTGTACTCCAAAAACTCCTGAACAGGACGAACTTAACGACTGAATAGAACGCGTCTTTAAGTGAGTAATCTCGCAATTTTACTCCAAGTCAAATTCTAAAAATGTATAAATAAGTAAATGAAAATAAATATATGTAAAAAAAGTATGATATTCCCTTCCGTTTTTTTTTTTTTTCGTTCTTTAAAAGAAAATGTCCCATAATCCTTTTCGCCAGATTTCACCCCACCACTTTCCCCAACTGCCTCTTTACGCATGTTGCATGTCTTTCATATTTATTGATTCTGATTTCTCCCGCTCAAATTTTGTCTATGACTCGATCTTTCAGCTTATCATAGTCGTCAATTTGAATATCGGCCATTTTGCAACTAATTACCGCCATCCACAGATATATAAGATTTATGCATGAAAATTCTATGCGCAAAATACGTCCAATTCAGTCATGAATACCCGTATGTAAATGCCTGTCATTATGTCTATAGATCTGAGTAATGGGAGAAAATAATTTGGAATTATTTTCTATTTTACATTTATCATATTTTGAAGAGCTTTGGTCAACTACTGTGATTCGTTTAGAAAAAAAAAGCGCATATAGTGAAATGTTAACAAGTCAAACTAGCACACCATTGCTAGTGAATTTGCCTCTCACAGAGTGTCTCATAATCTGGGCTCAAGTTAAGCTTATTAGATGACTATTGTGACTATTATGGAATTTGATAGTGACAGGGATATCAGTTGTTTGAGGTCTTGGGACAGTCTCCAATAGCATAGAAAAGAGAGTCTGAGAATTGGTTGATTGGTTGGGTTTTACGACATGTCAACCGTTGTTGGGTTATTTTATCCCGAAGACATTTTGTTTTATTCATTCTTGATGGGTATTATTCAATTTTTTTAATTCATTTTTTTTCTATTTAATCCATAGATGGGACTCTTAAGAGTAATACCATTCAAGGTTAGAGTGACTCTGGGAGTAATGGCGATGAAAGCCCTATGGAGTGTCTATAGATTTGGGTAATGGGAGAAAATAATTTGGAATTATTTTTTATTTTACATTTATCTTATTTTGAAGAGCTTTGGTCAACTACTGTGATTCGTTTAGAAAAAAAAAGCGCATATAGTGAAATGTTAACAAGTCTAGCACACCATTGCTAGTGAATTTGCCTCTCACAGAGTGCCTCATAATCTTCATAGAGCTTCAGAATTGGAACTTCACCATTAGATTAGTTACTTGAAACTGTGAGCAAACAAATTATTATTATTGATTAGAGACCACACTTTCCAGATCTCAGATTACTTGAAACCACAAAATTATTAGTATCAGATAGTAATATTTAAAACTGTACAAATATGCGCCAATTATTTGTACGAGACAGGGATAATTTATATGATATAACTGTGTGATTCTTTTTATGATGTGGGTTTCTTGCAACCCACTCACATGAAGCTCGGATTTCTATGCATGCCTCTGGTAAAATGTCATTTTTTTTTTGCATGAACATGCACTATTCATCGGCAAGGTTTAGAATATGTCAAATGTATCACTTTCAGAGAGGTACGACCTCCCACCTAAAAAAAAGACTGGTTGCCTTGGATATGATGCTAAACTGCATCTGATCGTAAGCCACGAGATCTGGAAAGTGTGGTCTACCATTTCATTGCAATTACCCCCGGTCCATTCTGAACCAAAATAGATGGGACCTTAACAGCTACTACCACTCCGGGTCAGAGTGGACCTGGGAGTAATGGCGATAAAGGGGTACTTCACACTCATATTACTATTAGATGCAATTTAACGTCATATCCAGAACCATAAGACCCTCAGACGCCACTTTCTAGCACACATATGATAAAAGGGTTGGTGTTTGCTATAAGGACAATAGGGTTGGGATAATCATATATGGTGCTAGGGCTTGACGTGACCAGCTGATTGATTTGAAGGGGCCTCTCCGGCCACCCGTCCAGCCTAAGTAAAGACCGAAGTGGAGTGTTGCATATCATGGACTGCTCAGCCACCAAAATTCCGTCCTTAAGCATCATGGGTCGCCACCCACGGCTAATAGGTGGTCTCATTAGGTAGAGGGTGTCTTACCCCTCTGCAGAGGTACAGTCGGTGTATTCTACAGCCCCAGACGAAAGAGCTGCGTATGCCACGGGATCTGGAGAGTGTGGTCTATTATTTCATTGTCATTACCTCCGGTCCATTCTGAAACAGAGTGGTAGTACCCGTTTGGGTCATATTTATGGGTTGAATTGATTGTTTAAAATTTATTCTCATTTGATTGAAACGTTGACAAAAAATAAACAACTTTTTAAGAAACAACTGTACAAAAAGTATAAACATGTAAGTACAATGAAGAAGGTTCCTTAGTTTCTAAGCATAAAATAACCCTAGACGAGTTGACCTGCCATTACAATCAACCCATTATAGACATCAAAATATTAATAAACAGAAAGTTTCAGAAAAATTGATATAATTTTGTAATGTAATAGTAAAGTAGGTGGATTGGCCTATTGTCGATATCAGCTGAACAGCGGGGAGTCAAACCCCTTTCACTAGCACTAGACTAGGGAGATTGTTTTTGCGTCTGAGGTTAAGAGCTACATCTATCATCAAGTCTCCACTTTACCGCACAGATCCAAGCTGTGCTACACATGCGCTAGAGTTGGCACTGGGCAGCATCAATAATTACTTGGTGTTATTGATCGTTAGTCTTTCAAATTTAATATATTTCATTACATTAAAACTTGAATACTTACGACTGGGGTGCATATTCTTGCTAGTGCTGTTAAAATATGAGATCATTTCGACGAGAATTATGAGATTGTAAAATGCTATTACTTTTTATGTACATCTCAAATGTTTTTAAAGTTCTTGTATATTTGTTCCTCCTACTGTGTATTTGTTACTTATAGAATCTAAGACAAATGGGCCAATCTTGATGCAAAGTCCATTGATCTTAACAAGGAGTGTTCTAAATGTATATGGAAAAAGAGGGGAAAAGAATCACCTCATTCTACAATACTTGGAACATTTTGGCTTTAATTTGACCCGGAAGGACTAATTCATCAAGAAAGCAGATTAAAATAGTACCTGCGAGAACAACTAACTCCAACATCACGGAGAGGGAGCGCTATCTGTCCTCGCGGGGAGTATCCCAGAATTTTTAGAATAAAATTAAGAAGTTCTCATTTTTCCAAAAAAAAAAAATGTCAACCACTGTCGTGGGAGTTTAATATAATTCAGAAAACAAAGAAAAACACTAATTTATCCCGGAAACATATTTGAAATAAATCCCAGGGTGGGTCTCCCAGCACCCGAGGAAACTCAACATTTTAGCGGACTTTCGGTAGAACACCCGCCTAGGAAAATTCTCAAAAGAAGCTGGCTAACTTTTATTCACCAAAACAGGAGCGGAACTATATGCGTACTCGCATACTATAGTCAGTAGCCAAATTCGCTCCATTTCTAATCTCAAGAAATTACAGAAAATTGAATTCTGTGTATCTAAGGAATAACTTTTCAAAAGTTGATGACCGCTTGCAAGTTTCAAATATTCATCATAATTGGTATAAAATCAAGGGTGGACAATAACTCTCCTTTGCCGGCCATATCGGAACTTTCGGAAAATTTCGTAGGTTGTTGTATAAGTCAAATTCTATAAGATACATTTTTGCTATTTATATTTATTTCATCAATTTCATCTTTTTAATGTTAAAGATGATTCAAGTAAATGTAGCCACTGATTCATTATTATGTGTAATTGTTATAAAAGTTAATATTATCCCTTTCTGCTATGACACGTAGATATGTTCAAAGGTAAGTATTAAAATTCTAATTTTCAATTATTTAATTTAAAATAAGTTAATTATAAAAACTACAATTATTACAAGTTTTTTAAAAGTTAAAATCAGAAACCCAAACGGGTATAATAAAATGAATAATGCCAACCTGACAACCATCAAGATGAGTCCAGACTCTGGTATATCAATGCCGCAAAGTCCATAATGCTTTGATTTGATACGATCATATATATATATATATATATATATATATATATATATATATATATATATATATATATATATATATATATAACAAAGTAAAACAATGTACGGGATAAAAAGGTTGAATAAATGATAAAACAGTGCTCGAACGTCGGCAGGAAGAACAATAAGATAATTAAGATATTCATCTCAGAATTCCTTCAAATTCCCTAATATATATATATATATATATATATATATATATATATATATATATTATATATATATATATATGTAAACTAAGTTACAGAATCTGAAGGAATTGTGAGATGATTATCTTTCTTGTGAGATGATTAAATTAACTTTCACTGCCAGCAGACTGCCAGTAGACTGGTTCTCTCTGGTGATCGTAAAATATATAAACAAATGTGCGTATTTAATAGTTTAAACCCCCCCCTTTAGGGCAGCAGTCAAATGGCCAAGAGGTTATATATATGTATATATATTCAGAGACACTGTGTTTCATCATCTCACGTCTCTTCAGATATATATATATATATATAGATAGATAGATATGGGTGGTGAAATACTTTCTCGTCCTTCATTTTCATTCTGAAAAGAATTCCAACATTGTTTAGACAACACCATACTCATTCTCTCCCATTAAATAAACTGAAATGTTTTTAATCCGTATACCCCCGACTAAATAAAAACACCCTAACTTTTTTTTATTTGTCTAAATGTTTTTATCAATGCAATACTCGGATATTTTAACAATAAAATAGAATGTAATGAATTATGTGGTGTAATATGTGTTAATGTGTATTTTTCACATAAATGTTTTCTTTAGGGTAATAAATTTGAAAATTAAAAGTTTTTAATGAACTTATTAATATAAGCGTATCGGAAACTCACTTTCACAATTCAAATTTTAGCTCTCAACAGAAAGTAAAAAATCAACTAAGTAACTACCTTTAACTCGAAAAACTCGTAAGTTGAGCAATCTTAAGTCAAGATATCACTATATATATATATATATATATATATATATATATATGTGTGTGTGTGTGTGTGTGTGTGTGTGTGTGTGTGTGTGTGTGTGTTTAAAGTTCTTTCATCATATTTCGGCTTTTTATTTTTCTCTTCAACATTTTTTAAAGTTCTTTCTTTCTCACTTTACTTCTGTTCTTCCTTCTAGTAACTAAAGTTGGTCTGATTTTAAACCATTCGGTTTTAATCGATATATTTAGCTCTTTTTATTGGGTAATTTTACACTTCTTTGTGCGGAGAATCGCGAAGTATATAATTTTTTTATATTTATATACTCTTTCTGGATTTTACTAGTCCCTACGGTATATATATATATATATATATATATATATATATATATATATATATATATATATATATTCTTTATTATACCATTACGAACAGGCAATACATTTTTAAAAATGGGTTAAAAGTGGTGAGACCGGGGAGGAGAAAAAATAATACGAATCTCCAGAATAATCAGATGATTCCCCAAATATAACCAGCTGGTTGTGTTCAGCTTCCTCGATCTGCACAGACATTATGAACTAAAAAATAATTAAACAATAACACACTAAAATATATATGAACTAAAAGTAATAAAGATCTTACCTTCTTACTATTGTTCCATAACTATAATCTATACATAATGGAGATTCGGTGTCTGTTTGAAACCGAAACTACACCCTTTTACGTAATTTTGTACGTCGACAAAATTGAGATGAAAATTCTTTTTAAGTATATATATCGATGAGTCCGGAATAAAAAAACAAGCTCTGAAGATGATTTTTATAAATCGAAATATTGTTCAATATTAGCTATGAATATGATATAAAATATTTTCATTGTGTGTTTTCATATATATATATATATATATATATATATATATATATATATATATATATATATATAAGTAAAATTAAAATATTCGTTCAATTTTAATAAGATTTTGTAGAATTATGTAAAAATAAATGTATCTTAAAAAAAAACATTGTCGTTTGTTGTCAATCAAAACAAACATCTCAGTGGGGTGGAGTGAATAGCACGTAAATTTTTTTATTAAATGTTTTATATTATTTATTTATTTATTTATTAGGCAATCCCTCGGGCAATATCTTTCATAAATTGATTTTACACCGCCCGGAGGCCGGTCTTTGCTAGTAATGATAATAATGTAACTACTGTGTTTAAATAGGGCAGTTCTTGAAAATCTTTGTTTATGTGTATAATTCATTTCGCTTTCGTTAAATTGATTTTTCTATATTTTAAAAATTAGTTGGTTGGTTTTTACGGCATGTCAACCCATTGGGTCATTTTATGCTGAAGACGTTTTTGTTTTATTCATTCTTGATAGGTACTCAATTTTTTAAAACACATTTCTTTTAAACTGATTTTTTCTATTTAATCCATAGTCAGTGGACCTGGGAGTAATGGCGATGAAGGGGTACTCCACATTCCCCAGAACTCCAAACTAGAACTCACCCTCCAATAGATTTTAACGTCATGCCCAGGACATTAAGGCCCACAGACACCGTCTTCATGCACATATAAGATAAAAAGGGTTTGGGCTTGCCATAAGGTCATTAGGATTTTAAAATTCGGATAGTGTTGCTTGCAAAAATTTTTCAACAGAAATAAAAATGTGTATACTTGGTATTCTTGTATTCATATACTTATCGAAGCAGGACAAATTTGAAGTATTGTTTACTCTATATATCAGGTATATAATAGGAAGGAATAAAAAATAGATTAACAAATATATAAGGTTTACTCTTTCAGTATGCTACTAACATACTCCCTGGTTTCCGATGTCATAACCCACCTCTCAACTCAATTCGGAACATTACAATCACAATCGAACAGCGTACATTTCGATGGAAATAAAAAAAAGTGCTTAATATATTAAAAACTAAACCATTTTTCTTAAGTTTATCGGCTTATTTTTTTTTACGACCATTAATAGTTTTAAATTAATATATATATATATATATATATATATATATATATATATATATATATATATATATATATATATATATATATATATATATATATATATATGATATTAGTAATAGTAGTAGAGGAAAATAGTTATGGGTCTACCATGGTTTCAATACAAACTTCATTAGGACCCTACTCTATACTTAACTGTCGATGTAATTCCTTAGAACTAAGAATTACATCGACTTAGATAAATGCAGGGTAGGGTCCTGATGAAATCATTTGGATTGAGCCCATGATAGACCCATAACTCTTTTTCACTATCATCATCATCATTATCATCTTATTATTATTATTATTATTATTATTATTATTATTATTATTATTATTATTATTATTATTATTATTATTTCTCAATGTTTTTAATATATTAAGCACTTTTGGATGATTTACTAATGCCACTGAAACGGAAAAGTTAAAGCGGCAATATTGGATACTATATATATATATATATATATATATATATATATATATATATATTTCGAGAAAAACACCCAAAATGCTTTGTAAAATTCAATCATTTTTTTTCTTAAATTTGCTACCTCCACTGTTATCATATTGCTCGTTGTGGTTAACTGAAATCGTTGTATGAACTCAGAAAAGCAGATATGAAAAGATACTCAGTATATTAAAGAAAATACTCCAATAGAAGTCGCATCTTATATCTGACTGATCCATTTTTTATCTTTGAAAAAAAAGATACTTTTCTACCCAATTTTATTTTTCGCTTTGTTCGTGTCCCACAACCTCCCAGCGTATACTGATACCGGCATTCAGCGTACAACTAAACCAGACCCGCTTTTACCCATGTCTCCCTCCTCTGTTACCCCTTGTCTCCCTCCTCTGTTGATTTCTGGGACCGAATAAAAGAACTCTGAACGTTCAATCGAATTCTTTAAAAAAATTGCTGCTGAAATCTTTAAAAAAAGAAGTTAAAAAAGTTTAAAAAGAGTGAGAATAGAGAAAGCAAAAATGTCTGACAATAATAAAAAAAAGAATAAGAATAAAAATATTTTCGAATGATGCATATTTTAAGTCTCGGTATCTCCTTTCTGTCTTTTATTTATTCATTTATTTATTTATTTTATTTTATTTTTGTATCTTTTTATTACTCTATCTTATTTTTCTTGCCTGTAGTATGAAGAACATTAAAGACGTTATAACGGTTCTCATGCAAGTCTTTCAAGAGAGTCGTTTCATGGAATCTTGCATCAAGACTTTGCGCTCCACTCAATACCATTTTTTGAATGAGTTCATTAAATCGCTATTTCAAACCGAAACACAAAAATATGAAAACGAAAAAAAAAGAAAAAAAAAGCGAAAACGAAAACAACCTTTTTCTCGTGCTAGACACTAACACGTACTGGGCGCCCCTGGGACCATACCTCCCCCTAAAAGTAAACAGTAACAGGCCACAGCCCTTCAGCAATCAGTGTTTTTTTTTTAATCGATAGTCAAGCCGGCTGCATTTGTTACAGAAAGAGGGGGGATCTATGCAATGGACTTTTTCCTTTTTTTTTTCTTTTTTCAAAATAAAAATATATATGTTAAACATTAAACAAAGCCAAAACACAGTCCTGTGATTTTGAGACAGGGTCGGGTATACACCCGAGTAACACAGGATAAATCATGAACACCCTCTTCTACGCACACGCATATAGATTCGCAGTCTTATCCACACGCTAACTTCAAAACAGGTTATACACGAAAACAAAACTTTTATCAGACAACCCCAATATATATTAAGCTTCTTAGGGGATTTTTTGTTTTTTTTGTTTGTTTTTTTTTTTTTTTTTTTGTCGTTAGAGCACCCGCTTAGAAATCGTAAGGTTCCTGGTTCGATACGGAGTGGTAGTACCTGTTAGGACCCCATCTATGGTTTAAATAGAAAAAATGAGTTTTTTAAAAATAGTTTAAAAAGATCCAGTTCCCATGAGTAAAACAAAACGTCTTCAGCATAAAATAACCCAACAAAAGTTGACATACCATAAAATTCAATCAACCAACCAACCTGGTTCAATATCGGTCCCAGCCAATTCAGAGCATGAGTAGCACGGATTAAGTAATCTGACCTGCGTGGTAAAGTGGTGAGCTGACGGTAAGTGTGGCGTTCAACCTCAGCAAGAATAATCTCCCTGGTTTAGCGCTAGCAAAAAGGGGATAGACTCCGTCGCTGTCCGGCTGATACAGATTATAGGCCACTCCGCCAACAGCGTTCCTTTTTTGCTATTCGTTTACTGTTGTTATTTTCTCTTCTTACCTTAATCATAAATACAAAATTATTTTTACGAGCTGAAAACCCGCGCTACGGGCAAAAATTGAGACTAGAGTTGAATCCCTAAAGCCATGCTATATGCAACTATCGTCTAATTCTGAGCTATAGTTATAGCAGGGTTTTTTCATACTTACCTCCCTTTTGCGCATCTCGAGTAACGGTTATTATCGAATTGAATCGACGATCTAATCCCGAACGAAGCTGATTCTAATTCACTTCGCACTAATGCTCTTACGAAAGGTATGAATCCAACTCTTCTCTAAGCTATAGGCAAATTGTAGGGCAGTTTCGGTTCTTTAGTCTTGATTTGGTAACCTGTTTTGGAGAAGGAAAACTCTCTCTCTCACACACACACACACACACACACACACACATATATATATATATTTGCGGACACATATAAACCTCAAATGTCACGCACAGATATACATATATATATATATATATATATATATATATATATATATATATATATGCATGTTGAATTAAACAAAAGACACATCCCCTGTTTAACAATTTTATTTGTGATTTTTTCAAGTTTTCTGGCCAACTTCTTAATATTTGGGTGGAATTCGTGGATTAGTCCACCAAGTACTCGGGACATGAACTTTGGTGGACTAATCCACAAATTCCACCCAAATATCAAATAGTTGGCCAGAAAACTTGAAAAAATCATAAATAAAATTGTTAAACAGGAGATGTCTCTTTTGTTTAATTCAACATGCATAAATGAAAAAAATGCTGCCCAAATAACACACACACACACACACACACACACACACACACACAGACATATATATATATATATATATATATATATATTAGTCTTGGTATGGCAATCGATGCAGAAGAAGGTGAACTCTAAAATGAAACTAGCTGTACCCCGCTTTAAAATCCTCGACGAGGCTCTTTGCATTTCACTTTGCACTAATGCCTTTGGGAAACAGAATGGGTTCATTCAACTTGATGTGGCTACCAGTCTAGGAGATAGCAAACTTGAATTAAAATAAATGAGAGGTGTTCAAATCCTGGACAAGGCTGTTTGCATTTCATATAGCGCTTGGAAAAGGTACGAATCCAAGTATTCTGGGCTCTTTAACCCTGGTATGGCAACTGGTCTAGGAGAAAGAAATCTCTGGATTCAAACTAAAGGGGCTTTCTTCTCGTTAGTCAAAACTACTTTGAGAGCTCCTTCTCCTCTTTCTTCGTCCTAACTAAATTATTATAAGAAAAACGGCCTCAATGGTGTCGTGAGTGTAAATCCGTGTATTTTTGCTCTATTTTTCATTGGGATTATTATAAAAACAAAAAAGGCAGCGAATTTATTGATTTTATTCAGAAAGTATTCTAACCCAGGTTCATAGCATTTACATTGGTCATCCTATTTCATGGTGATTTAATTCTTTTTTTTTTTTTAAGTAACGTTTTTCTTATTCAACACTCGTCTTTCTAATGTCACATGTTTATTCCGTCGTATATGACATTTTTGCATCACCCGACCCATGGATTAAATTCACGACCCTCGGGTAACTAGATACCCTTTACCTAAAGCTTTTATTCATTAGGTCATATGTAAGACAATCTGGAGATCGTAACTTGCAGCCTTAAAATTAATGTTGTCTGTCTGGCTTGGAGAGGAAGGGCACTACTAGTAGTGAAATCAGGTGATGTCATTTTTTAAAATCTTGTCTGTTTTTCACCTGTATGTTGACTAAAGAATGGAGTACGCCTTCCTTGTCATTACTCCCAGGACCACTCTGATCCGGAGTAGCAGTACCTGTTAGGTTTTTTGGCCCGAGGAATCCAGAAATGCTAACAAAATGGGCACAAAACTAACCATTTTTAAGTTAAAAAAAACTAACCATTTTTAAGTTAAAAAAAACTAACCATTTTTAAGTTAAAAAAGACAAATTTTCTTTTAAATTATTATTTTAGATATGTTGAACATTGTTTGTACCAAAAATATAGTTTGGTTTTTGCTCAGAAGCGAAGTTACAACATCAGTTAAAATTGTTCACTTTTATGTTTTGAGTGTCGGGCCAAAAAGCTTTTATAAACCAAT
>CM042143.1:50640113-50645113 GCA_023376005.1 Doryteuthis pealeii | reverse complement strand
CGGTTGTGGTCACGTGATCGTGCCTGCCTGATATAACCATTTTGCTTGTTGTCTTCACAGTGTAAACATGACCGCTCCACTAGCCGATTTCCATCTCGGACCTTCTTCGGGTGTTTCTGCTATATGATAATTTAATTATTACAACGTTTGATATGTATACTTAAAAGCTATTGCAAAATAGTTCAATATGAAAAAGTATCAAAAATCTTGATTTAACTCTCTCACTCTTTATTTCTTTCTTTCCTTCTTTTCATCTTTTATGTTCGATGGAAAAAAATAGCGTTATCGCTTCTGCGCTATCACCCACTCATTTAGCTGAGGTGACGACACTTATAAGAAATAAAAATTCGGTGGGTAAGGAACATCAGATAATCAGTATTTACAGTTTTGCATTTCATCTTGGACGATTTGGACGGTGTCATTTTTAACCAGAGGGTGTTGCAAGATGATAATGATCGTACTTTTAAGGAACACGAGTATTAATATATAAATGGAAATCGGATCATTATAACAGAGATGTGTTTATTTTGTTGTTGCCTTTTGTTTAGTTTTTATTTTATTTTATTTTATTTCATTTTATTTATTTAATCATTTATTTATTTTACAAAGAGCACGCAATTTGATGAAACCAGAAAGTTTTGTTATGAAATGTTGAAAAGATAAAAGGAGAAAATGGTTTGTTTGATTATATTTGGGGATATTAAGAAGACAAATTACTTGGACGTGAATGCAACAAACAAGAGAAAAGGAAGAAAACTTTGCCAAATTAGTCATAAAAGAGAAAGATAGAAAAAAATAGAGAGGGAAAGGAAAAGAAAATGAGAAAGAAAGGGAGAGGGTAGAAAGAGAAAGGGGTGAGATGAAAGATAGAGAGGGGTAGAAAGAGAATGGGATAGAAAATGAGATAGAAAGAAAAAGAAATAGAGAAACGAGAGAACTGCTTCTGTAAACCTGTCCGGAACGTGACTGCCAACTTTCAATATAGAAAACTGTTTAAAATGACACCCTTGACAATTAATTGGCATCACAGTGACTGATATAAATACAATAAATACTATTGGTTGTGTGTTTGGCTCAGTGGGTAAGTGGAAGATTGGGAATTTCTGAGGTTCCATCCCGAAAGTCGTTTGGCGAAGAGACCGACTGAATCCCCGGTGTCGACTAATCGAATTGAAGCGGAAACAAAACTCTTTAAAACAAATAGAGACAGCTGTGGTTTCAGTTCGAGAAGAAGGACACCTTACTTTTAGCAGTCAGTCTAGTTTTCCACAAGTTTGGTATAGTTGCTGAGGTTATTGATCCAATTCAATGACTCAAGACACAACATGCTAATCTTTTCGGAGATTTGAAACTGCAAAACTCGTTACTACAAAAACCAGTTGGAAAACTGATTTCAGAATTAGACCAAACAGACAGAAAAGAAATACAAGAGTTTGGGGCATGACTTGGTGAGAAAGGTGATCCCATGGGAATTATGAACAAACCAGAATCTGTCATAGAAAATGAGACGCATACAATTCCCTAAGACTTTGAAATACAAACAGATCACTCAATCCCGACAGCCCTGTCGGTGCGGCTTTAGAATACAGCAATACCCCCCCCCCAATAAAGCCACCTGTTGGCCGTGGGTGGCGACCCGTGATGCTTAAGCATGAGATTCTAGTGGCCGAGCAGTCCATGACATGCAACACTCTAGTGAATGAGTATATATATTTACTTTACCGTTAATTGTTTTATTTTCGCAGTTTCAGCCGGACATACACACATAAATACATACACACAACTGTCCTTTATATATCTATATATCAATACGCTTGTTTCTTAATGTTCCAACGGTTACCATCTAGCAACACCCTTTAGTTAAAAATGAGACCGTCGAAATCACCCAAGACGTTGCTTATCTACTGAATTCTTATTTCTTATGAATTTAATTTAATTTACGCTGTTTTAACGGGCCGGCGTCAGGCGAATTTCCGGCCCAACTTAGATATTTTCTGAGTCGTGCTTTTGTCACTTTTTTGTTAATTCGACTGTTTTGAGTTTTTGTAAAAAAAATTGTTTATTGTTTAATGTATTATTGTTTTGATTTTTCATATAAAAATATAGTATGGGAAAGATAGAGAGGGGATAAGCGCACGAAAGCGATAACGCTAATCTGTTTCAATTAAACATAATGAAAAGATTAAAATAGGGATAGAAAGAACAAAGAGAGAGAGAGAAAGAGAATTAAATCAAGATTATTATACTTTTTACATGTTGGATTATTTAGCAATAGCTCTTAAGTAAACATATGAAACGTTGTAATGATTGCATTATCACACTGTAGTATATCCACAGGTCCTGTTAGTAATAGTAATATTACGACTATATAACAACTGGAAAATGTGTGCTTAATGCTAGGATGAGTGTTTCCAAGAACAATAACGTTTCATTGATTATTTCTTTATATCTTGGTAAATTTAACTTCAATCTAAACTTACCACATATTTGTAAACCCAGATATGAATTTACAGGTATTATACTTCACTGAAACATATTTTGATATTGTGTTTGGGATCAAAGCATCAAATCTATTTATCGATCAATCGATTAGTCTGAATAATGATAATTAAATCATCATACTGTGGTATATCCACAGGTCCTGATAATATATATATATATATATATATATATATTAATACATTTTTAGTACAACAAAATTTATAGAATACCAAAAGTAAAGGAATCATATGTATGTTGGGAGATCATACAAGATGAGGGATAGTAGAATAAAACAAAGTTTTATTACGAAAATAAAATAGGGGGCGGGGGTATGAAAATACGAAGGCCTTTTCGCCCGGTTCTTTTTCAAGTATAATCACCGGCGACAATTAAAAGTCAGATTGCATAAGATAAATATTTTTAAAGCGAATGGGTGATATATATATATATATATATATATATATATATATATATATATATATATATATATATATCGGCTAGAAACCACATGGTTCCTAGTTCGATTCCGGTCCACGCCAACTCAGCGTATGAGTAGTACAGGGATCTGTGCGGTAAAGTAAGGAGCTGATGGTAGGTGTGGCGCTTCACCTCAGATGCCAAAACAATCTCCTTGGTCTAGCGCTAGTCAAAAGGGGATAGACTCCCTGGCTGATTGGCTGATACCGACTTAAGCCGCCCCGACGACCATATATATATATATATATATATATATATATATATATATATATATATATATATATCAGATCCTGACTGTACTACGGATCATAGAAGGGGTTCGAGCAAATAATCTGGAGGCAACGCTACTATTCGTAGATTTCTCCAAGGCATTTGATTCCATACACAGAGGGAAAATGGAACAAATACTACTAGCATACGGTCTCCCCAAAGAAACGGTTTTCGCTATAATGATGCTCTACAAAGACACTAAGGCGATGGTACGCTTACCTGATGGCGATACAGATTTCTTTGACATCGCCGCTGGAGTCCTACAAGGAGATATATTAGCACCATATATATTTATAATATGCCTAGACTATGTACTCCGAACATCATCAGATACCATAAAAGAAAAAGGCTTCACATTAAGAAAGGCAAGAAGCAGGAGATATCCCGCACAAACAGTCACAGATGCAGACTATGCTGATGACCTCGCACTTCTTGCAGATACATTGACACAGGCTGAGTCACTACTACATAGCCTGGAGGAGGCAGCAAAGAACATCGGTCTCTATGTGAACTCTGATAAAACTGAGTTCATGAGCTTCAAAAAGAAAGGAGACATCTCTACACTTGATGGTAAGCCTCTTAAGCCCGTAGAACAATTCACATACCCAGGTAGTAATATCTCATCCACAGATATTAATACACGAATAGGAAAGACATGGTTGGCCACAAACAGATTATCAGTCATATGGAAATCCGATCTCACTGACAAGCTAAAGCGACATTTCTTCCAGGCTGTAGTCATATCAGTACTGTTGTATGGTTGCACCACTTGGACTCTAATGAAGTGTCTTGAGAATAAGCTAGATGGGAGCTGCACAAGTATGCTGCGTGCAGTCTTGAACAATTCGTGGAAGCAGCACCCACAAGGAAGCAGCTGTATGGCCACTTGCCTCCTATCTCACAAATCATAGGAGTGAGACGGACTAGGCATGCAGGACACTGCTGGAGAAGCAAGGATGAGCTCATATGCGACGTTCTCCTGTGGAAGCCAACACATGGACATGCTAATGTGGGCCGTCCAGCAAGGATCTACATTGACCAGCTATGTGAAGATTCTGGCTGCTGTGCGGAAGAACTCCCAGGGGCGATGAATGATAGGGAAGGTTGGCGAGAGATTGTCATGGATATCCGTGCTGCCTGCACGACATGATGATGATGATATGATATATATATATATATATATATATATATATATATATAATGTTGTTCTGGTTCCAACGGGAGAAAATTCAATATTTTATAAAAAAAGGAAGGTCCGCAAAATGTATTTTTAAATTCTTTTTGTTTTACATATGCAACACGTGTTTCAGATCTTCTGGTATCTTCTTCAGGCTTTGATTGATAATATGAAAATGAATTTTTACATGCATGTGTATATATATACATACACATGAGTATTTCACCTCCTCTTTCTGTTTTTGTGGGAGTGGAATGGAATTTCATTTTTAACATTAGTCTTTTAAACAGGTGTTTTTGTTTTTTGGGTGGTTATATATATATATATATATATATATATATATATATATATATATATATATATATATATAGATAGATAGATAGATAGATAGATAGATAACATCTTTTCCTCATTTAGCTTCCTGAGATCAGCCAATGATGAGTTAGTAATTTAAATGAACTACAATTAAGCGAAAGTTTTTTCTTACTATTATACTAAGAATAATAACGAAGGTTTAGGAGGGAATAAAAATGAAAAACACTGGGTTTTTTTTTATATCAACAAACTTAAGTAATATAACGGAATATTGAATTAC
>CM042143.1:50602613-50635113 GCA_023376005.1 Doryteuthis pealeii | reverse complement strand
ATTTTTTGTCCTGTTACTCTCAGCTGTTGGGTGATAAAAAGATATTTGACCATTTGTTGTCAGTAATTTGTTAGGAATTTCTGTTAAATCAATCTATTCCAGATTTCAACCAAGGGGCCACCGCAGTTCAGTTAGATTTAATTTATTTACTTGTTTATTTCTTCCTCATATCTTCCTATTTTCCTGAATTTCTTTTTACTTTCTTTTCTTATATATATATATATATATATATATATATATATATATATATATATATATATATATATATCATCATCATCATCATCAATTCGTGCTTATTGCACGAATGCCTTTGACTCTCTCTATCTCTTTCTCTCTTTCATTGGTATCCGTCCCTATCAACCATCGCTCTGATGGTTGGTCAATATTGGTGTGTCCATGTGTAAGAACCCAGGCAAGGTCATCGCTTAGCTTTCCAACATGTCTTGTTCGTCTTACTTGAATGTTTTGTAATATGGGATGTAAGTGGTTGTACAGCTGCTGTTTTGTGGGGTGCTTTTATAGTTTCTCATGTAGCTTTTTTTTTCCAAGCGTTTCCTTAAGGTCCAGGTGGTGAAACCATACAATAGTACCAATGCGATAAGATAAAATACATTATAAATATCAAGATTATTTCTTTTACTAACAGAACCTGTGAATATATCACAGCATGGTAATTTAGAATGTGTAGATAGAGGAATTAAGTATAAGTAATTAAATTTAATTACCATGACCAGAAGATTCGGCAAACACCGCATACGACATGCGGAACACTGAAACAGCTCTTTCAGCCTTATTTTGTTTCCTGAGCAGTGTGTACGACGATCTCCGTCACTTAAGAACTTAAGTGATAGAGATCGTGTTGAGGAGACAAAATAAGGTCGAAAAGCTGTCCAGTGTTCCGCAAGTCGAACACAATGTTTACTGAACTTTCTGGTCGTGTTAATTCAATTTGATTAATTATGAGAATTTAATTATTACAACGTTTGATATGTTTACTTAAGAGCTATTTCCAGATAGTTCAATATGTAAATTTATAATAATCTTGATTTAACTCTCTCACTCTTAACTTTCTTTCTTTCCTTCTTTTCATCTTTTCATTATGTTTGATTGAAACAGATTAGCGTTATCGCTTATCCCCTCCCTATATAAAGATATAGAGAGGGGATAAGCGGATACCCTTTCTTTTTTCTTATATTTTTCCGGTGTAGTATGTTCTTTTCTTCCCTTTATTTCTTTAAATAAAAACGGAATGGTCCATTATTTAGCTGAGGTGACGACACTCATAAGAAATAAGAATTCGGTGTATAAGCAACACCAGATAATCAGAATTTAGATTTTTGCATTTCGTATTGGACGATTTCGACGGTCTCATTTATAACCAGAGGGTGTTGTAAGATGATAACGGTCTTGCAAATAAGGAACACGGGTATTGATATATAGATTTGAGTACGTATCTTTATTTTCTCAAACTTCTAAAAGCGTAATAACTTGAAGCCACCAAATGATTTAACTTCATTTATTCTAAGAAACCAAAAAAGAAAAATCTTTCTTGTGACAGTACGTTTATTTTCTTTCTTTCTTTCTTTCTAAAGGTGTATTTACTATTTGTATTAAGCCCACTTTTTATTATGATGACGCCTCTTCAATATTCGGCCAAATCTAATTAAAAATACCTCTCCAAATGACCCATTTAGTTGAGGACTTATTAAATACGACACCCAGGTAGACACCGGAGTAATTTGTATTTGTATGTCAAAAGAAATAACATTTTTTGTAATTTATTTTAATAGGTTTCTTTTTATAAAGCATTTATGAAAACCAATTTTGAAATAAACATTTTGTTTATAACTTTTACACCCCCACACCCCATATATATATATATATATATATATATATATATATATATATATATTTCGTAGATAATATGGGTGTTATATTTGCAAGTAGTAAGTGCTCAATATCATTAATAGAGCATTTATATCTAACTTAAAGTAGCGTGGACACGGAGTCAGCACCTGAAAATTGAATAGGCGAGATACTGTCAGTAACCAGGTTTTGACTTGTCCACGCTACGTTAACTTTATATATACATATATATATATAATCAAATTTGATATCCTCGTTCGATAAAATCTACACGGCTTCCATGTAACCCAGTACAACCTGTAACAGTGCCATGGGTATGACAAACTGTATCTGGTAGAGAGGCTCTAATTCTGGTGCTCTGGGGAGTATGGCGTACTCTGTCGTTGCCATTACTCCCAGGTTCACATTGGCTCGGTGTGGTACTTGTAAGCGTCAATAAGATCTGCTTGATAATTATTAGAATTGGATAGGAATGCTTGAAACCATATTATTATATACAAACAATTATTAAATATAATCAGTAATACTCACGGATATGATAATTTAATTATTACAACCTTTTATACATATTTACCAACCCCTCCAAAAGAGCAGGATGCGACATGAGGTCAATTTCTTAAGCGGAGTTTAAAAGGTTTTAATTCAGAGTTTTCCTTCTCCTAGACAGGTTGCCTTATCAAGGCTGAAGAGCCCAGTTTGCTCTACATTTTACCTATAGCTGGAAGGAGAATTGGATTAAGGGTATTAGCGCCTTGTGAAATGCAAAGAGCTTCGTCGAGGAATTGAACTCGGGTCGACGAATCCATTTCCAACGACTCTAACCATTAAACCACGCCTCCATCCAACTTTTTATATGTTTACTTAAGAGCTATTGATAATTAGTTCAATATGTAAAGAAAAGATCGTCGGGGCGGCCTAAAGTCGGTATCAGCTAGACTAGGGAGTCTATCCCCTTTTCACTGGCGCTAGAACAAAGAGATTATTTTTTGCGTCTGAGGTCGAGCGCTACACCTACCATCAACTCCTTACTTTACCGCACAGATCCCCATGCTACTCATACGCTGAGTTGATGAGAGCCAGTATCAAACCAGGAACCTTGTATTACGTAGGCGAACGCTGCACCGACTGAGCTATTTAACTTTCTCACTCTTTTTTTTCTTTCTTTTCATCTTTTCATTTTTTAATTGTTTGTTTGATCAGCTTTATCACTTCCGCGCTCTCACCCTCTTTCTTTATCTTTTTCTTTTTTATATTTTTCTGTGTAGCATGTCCTTTTTCTTTACTTTATTTCTTTATAATAAAAACGGAATGGTCCATTATTCAGCTGAGGTGACGACACTCATAAGAAATAAAAATTCGGCGAATAATCGGTATTTACAATAATTGCAGTTAATCTTGGACGATTGGACGGTCTCATTTTTAACGAGAGGTTGTTGCAAGATGATAACGGTCGTACAGTTAAGGAACACGTGTATTAATACATAGATAATATCACAAAAGAAGACAAGTATATTTTAAAGGAATAATTTTATAAAAGTACTGAATTGTAAAATATCCCTTTTCATAATATGTTATGAGATCATTTAACCTACTGTTGACCTACTCTTCCGGTTTGCCAGTGCAATTCTCGCACGTGTGCTGTTGATCTGGGATCTAAAAAAAAAAACAAAAACAAAATGAAATAAAATACGAGCTCAAAGCAAAGTCTTGTGTCGTTACTAGGAACAAACTAATAACACAAATATAGATGATCCAGCCCAGATTAAGAAACATCTACCAAATCCAAAGAGAGACAGATTCAGCCTAAGCTAAGATAGAAGACAGCAAGATAGAAGAAAGAGAAGCTAAGAATCCAGGCAAAGAAGATAAGCATGTATGTCTGTATGTATGTATCTATCTATATATAAGATAAGCAGTCTCTATCTATCTATCTATCTATCTAAATCTATTCATATCCATCTATCTATTTTAGTCTATTTTTATCTATCTATCTATCTATCTATCTATCTATCTGTCTATCTATTTATCTATTTATTTATTTAAATCTATTCATATCCAGCAATCTATCTTAGTCTATTTTTATTTATCTATCTATCTATTTATCTATCTTAGTCTATGTTCATCTATCTATCTATCTATCTATCTATCTATCTAAATCTATTCATATCCATCTATATACTCGTCAATCTCAAGGCATACTGTACAACAATATTCAGATTACAACATGAAGGCTCCCGAGTTCGGCAAGAAGGCCGAAAGCCACATCGACTGAAATATTGTACAGATAACAATGAAGACGAGGATAATAGTCCGAATAATCCAAGTAATACAAACAATATTCAGTGTTTTGTAATTAGCATCAGGATTACCTCTCCACCCACAAGGTCGAAGGTGAGCTAATCCTAATTTTTGTTGGCTCTTTGAATTGGTTAGAATCACTATTTAGAATTAGTCCAAGAGAAACAAAAGCAACCTCTAATTTTAAACACTGTGTCTCTTAAGAATCTTTCACCAAACAACAAATTGAAATTTATTTCAGCTTCTTGCACAGGATTAATCTTTATCAGTTACGTAATAGAAAAAGAGGAGAAAAAAAAAAAAACGATTTTTTGATTATCCGCCTGTTAATCTAGAAGAAAGCAGAATCGAAATTTTCGTTTAGAAAAAAAGAGTTGTACGCATGGTACAACGGATATAAGGATTGAGTTAATACAGTTCTGACAATCATCTCTAGGTTGCGGGTTCAATCCTGACCAAAGACAATAATAACATAGAATACCTAAAATATCTTAACACTTGAACCCGGTCATGGTTAACGGAATGGAAACAGTGGATTAAATAAAGGGTTCGATTCGAAGTTCAGTGAAGGCTCCCGATTACATCATAAAGGTTCCCGAGTTCGAAGAGAAGGTTCCTGAATTTGAAGAGAAGGTTCCCGAGTTCGACAAGAAACACTTGAAGGAGACTGGAGGGCACATCGGCCGAAACGTTGTGTATATAACAATAAAGATAATCACAAATGACAGAATAATCTAAATAATACAAATTATCAAGTCTCATCTAAAAAATCAAAGAGAAAAGAAAAAATCTTTAAAATATCTGACAACTTCATCTGAATTAATCTATTAAAACTATCAGAAATGCAAAAAATATTGTAAATGTCTGATAAAATTTTCTAGAAATTGACTTTAAGGGTTGC
Source organism: Doryteuthis pealeii (assembly GCA_023376005.1). NCBI lineage: Eukaryota > Metazoa > Mollusca > Cephalopoda > Myopsida > Loliginidae > Doryteuthis > Doryteuthis pealeii. Next base: position 50,630,048 of record CM042143.1, on the reverse strand, counting down.
TCTCTCAACGGGGCTTAGAATACACTGTATCAGATGCTAAAGGGGTGGGTGGTAAACTGTAGATCTGAGGAGTGTGGAATGCTCCTTTATTGACATTACTACCAGGTCCACTCTCACCTGAAGTGGTTGTACCTGTTAGGGTCCTATATATGGGTCGAATAGATCTGTTTAAAATTATTCGTATTCGATAGGAATACTTTATGCTATTTACGTGTAAATTATTTGTATTAAGAATAGTTACTTGAGGCTATAATTGTTTACTGAAGATTATTATTATTAGTTCAAACAGGACCTGTTGATATACCACAGTATGATAATTTAATTATTACAACGTTTGATATGTTTATTTAAGAACTATTGACAAATAGTTCAATATGTAAAAAGTATAATAATCTTGATTTAATCCTCTCACTCTTTTTCTTTCTTTCTCTCTTTTCATTTTTTCATTGTGTTCGATTGAAACAATTAGCGTGATCGTGTGCCTGCACCCGTCTCTCACACTCCTCTCTCTCTATTTTACCCCTACTCGCTTTCTTTCTTTCATATCATATTTTTCTGTGTAGCATGTTTTTTCTTCCCTTTCTTTATAATGAAAACGGAATGGTTCATTATTTAGCCGAGGTGACAACGATTTGGGCGCTTTCATTTTACCCTGTGGGTGTTGTCAGATGATAACGGTCATATTTTGTTGGAACACCAGTATTTTTATATAGAGGATTAGATTTAAATACTTCATACAATGATAAAAGCTCAACTACACAAAATGTAAACTGAAAAATAACAAGCGTCTTATGAAATATTTTAGAATAATTACACACTTTCCTATAAGAAATCAAAACCTCCTTACGTGATGTAATGGCTAACCAAGCAAACATTGTTACAGGGTTCGATTCGCACTGGATGCACCATACTTCTAACCTTGCACATAGTGGGAATCTTGTTTGGTTTATTTGCAATCATTCTTATACAAATTTACAAACTATTGTTTCATATATTTCTAATTATAATCATTTTCAAATAGATCTATTTGACCCATAGATAGGACCCTAACAGGAAGTAACATTCTGGTAAACCTGGGCAATGGCAACGAAAGGGGTACTCCACCCTGTCCAGAATTCTAAAAGTGGGGCTTCACCATTAGATTTAGTTTAGTGTTATTGCCAGGACACCACTTTTTAGAAGAGTTCTTACTCTTTTCAAGACTGTTTGTTTTATTTTACGGCGGTGGGTCATTTGATGCCAACTAAGTTTTGGATTCGTAGTGGTAGTTTGGTAGAAAGAATATGTACATGTATAGATTTTAACTATTGTTCAATTACTCATATTTTTTTAGTACAATCCCACTTCTTTTAGGAACGGTCTTATTTTCGTTGAAAGTTTTTTTTTTCAAATTACTTGTTTGGTAGTATTTTATTCGCACTAGATCAAAGTCTACACATAGTATATGTTTCACTGTAAATTTCTCTTGGCATGTAGTGCATATTGGGATTCTGTGCCCCCTAGTAAATGATGATGGGTGATGTAGGTGTGGCCTATGTGAAAAGTCTACGCACTCTAGCAGCATATGTTTCACTGTAAATCTCTCTTGCTAAGTAGTGCATATTGTGGATTCTATGTGCCCCCCTAGTAAATGATGATGGGTGATGTAGGTGTGGCCTATGTGAAATAGTGTTTTATGTATTCCTATCAAATTATAATTTTAAACATATCTATTCGGCCCATAAATTAGACCTACCACTACCACCCCAGTCAGAGTGGATATGAGAGTAACGGCACCAAAGCAGTGACTTTTCAGAGCCCCAGAATTTAGCTTAGTGTTAAACCCTGGCCACCCTTTTTGTTGGGGGGGGGTCTTACTCCTTTGCAGAGGATACAGTCAGCGTATTCTAAGCCCTGTCTACAGGACACGTGTTAGTAATGGTCTGTTGGATTAGCTAAAGGCGAGACGCGCCCGGCATTAAATGTGTATGCAAAGGAAATGGTCATTCATTAAAAAGAAAGCCCATTTTTACTGCCTTAATTATTAGGTCATTATTTATCTTCCTTTTTTGAGTTTTATCTGTCAGTCAATGAAGAAAAAAAACAAAAAAACAATTTGATTCAGTTGATCCAGCATTACAAATTCTCAGCACAAATCTCGATACGCATGCGTCGTCGCTAACACCAAATCTTAATGGATCGGTAGTCCAGCACGACATCTGGATTTCGAAAAAAAAAAAAAAGAAAAAAAGATGAAAATAAAGAAAGAGAACTCGACAACTGACATGATGATATCACAGGGCAACAAAGATTCTTTTCTGCTTGGGTAAAAGCGTGTTTTTTCGACTCGTATACGGATTCCAAATCCGTGTGCAGAATTATTCTAGTACATCAACATTTTATACATGTATGTATCTGGTCGCCATTTTAGGCGATTAGTTCTTTTTTTGGTAAATCCAAGTCGGTAATGATTTTGGGTTCAGTTGGTTGATCCTTGCTCAGTTCCTTGGAATCATAGGTAGAAAAGAGTGTGGTATCAGTATATACTCCAAAATAACATAAGATAACTCAACAATGGTTGACATGCCGTAAAATCCAACCAACCAACAGCCCTGTTGGCTGGGGCTTTAGAATACACCGACTGCATCTCTGCAGAGGGGTAAGACCCCACCAAATGGAGCCACTGTTGGCTGTGGGTGGCGACTCGTGATGCTTAAGGACGGAATTCTGGTGGATGACCAGTCTATGATTTGCAACACCACTTTGGCCCTTACTTAGGTTTTGGAAACTCCGATCACTCGGCTGGTCACATCAAGTCCTAGAATCTATATGATTGTCCCGTTCTTATTGCCCTAATGGTAAGCGCCAACCTTTTTTATTATATGGGTGCTAGAAGGCGGTTGCTGAGGGCTTCATGTTCTCGGTATGACGTTAAACTCTATCGGATGGTGAGGTTCCAGTTCCTGGAGGTCTGGGGAATGTAGAGCACCTCTTCATCACCATTGCTCCCAGGTCCACTCTGACTCGGAGGGGTTGTGCTTTTTAGGGTCCCGTCTATGGGTTAAACAGAAAATTTAGTTACAAAAAAAATGTTTAGTTCTAAACTATCGCAGCGAATCTTTAAAAACTTTGCCGGCATTAAATGACCCACCGTAAAACAAAAACAAACAAACAACCAAACCAAAATGAGGTGACCTGTATCTAATGCTGAGGCGTCTGTTTTGGAGATTTAGCGGGTGTAATACCTTCATTGTCATTAATCCTATGTCCACTCTGCCCGGACTGGTAATACGCATTTACGGTCAAATAGATATGTTTGAAAATTATTCGTATTCAAATCCGTGTGCTAAAAAAAATCTTCAGAAACTACGCAAAAATGTAGATATTAACACGATTGTCTAACCTCTTGACAGGTTGATATGCCGTTAAAATAAATCAATCCCCTGAGCTGGCAGTATAAGATTTGTACGTGTTAGTTGTATAGAGTTTTTTGATTTGAACTAAAACAAAATTTGACCCAGAAAAGTGACTCAAAACTGAAAGCAAACATTATCACTTAACCAAAGAACTGATATTCCATAGAAAGTTCAGAAGTAAGATTCACTTGAGCTACCTGCATGATATTTATACGTATCAATTATATAGAACTTTTTTGGATCACACTAAGTTCAAAATTTTAATAAGTAAAATGAACTGGATCAAAGAACGGGTGCTGGATGTCTATTGAATTGCACTATTTTCATCTTATTTTTGTTTTGTTTTTTTAACAAATGGATCCAGGTGTTTTAAGCGATGAGCATTGTAAAGAGTCCCGCCAAGATACATCTGGGATAGAAACGATGTATTAAGGCCAATTTATATATTAATACTCGTGTTCCTTAGCATCTTGCAACACCCTCTGGTTAAAAATGAGACCATCCAAATGATCCAAGATAAGACGCAAAAATGTAAATCCTGATTATCTGGAGTTGCTTATCCGCCGAATTCTTATTTCTTATGAGTGTCGTCACCTCAGCTAAATAATTGACCATTCCGTTTTTCTTATAAAGAAAGAAAGAAAGAAAGAAAGAAAAAGGACATGCTACACAGAAATATATAATAAGAAAGTGGTAATGCTAATCTGTTTCAATGGAACATAATTAAAAGATGAAAAGAAGTGAGAGAGAGTTAAATCAAGATTATTATACTTTTTACATATTGAACTATTTTACAATAGCTCTTAAGTAAACACATCAAGCGTTGTAATGATTAAATTATCATGCTGTGGTCTATCCACAGGTCCTGCTAGTATATATTTAAACCAAATTTATTTCAACCTAAATTTGATGAATGCTTACTGCTAATTCCTACAATACAGGACCAGCTCAACCCACAAGTGAAATGTGTATCAATCATCTTTGAAGATGTCAGGTATAAAATGTTTTATATTTATTAGGCCATAATTCATCGTCATGTAAATTTTCCGCATAAATAAATAGACAATTAATATACAATTGTACATATCTCACAAGCTTGAGGCAGTAGAGCAATTCTGAGTACAAAATTGTAATCAGCGTACCTGATTAAATCTATGACTGTATCATTCGTCTGAGTAGTAATTTTCTAAGTTTTGTTTAAATTGGTACAAGTTCATGGATCACTCAGTGAGAACCAAACTCACTTGAACTGGTCTGTAAGCAGCCCTGGCGGTTGGAGTTTTAGAATACACCGACTGTACCTCTGCAGAGGGGCAAAATCCCCCTAATGGATTCACCCGTGATGCTTAAGGATGAAACCCTAGTGGCTGAGCAGTCCATGACATATAACACTCCACTCTGGTCCTTACTTAGGCTAGACGGGCGGTCGGAGAGGCCCCTCTGATCAATTAGCTGGTTACGTCAAACCCTACACCTATATGATTGTCTCAACCCTATTACGCTTATGGCAAACCCTAAACCCTTTTTATCATATATGTGCTAGAAGGTGGTGACTGAGGGTCTTATTGTCCTATAACATTAAAGTCTATCTACTGGTGAAGTCTCAATTCTGGAGCTCTGGGGAATGTGGAGTATCACTTCATCACCATTACTCCCAGGTCCGAGTCTGATCCGGTGTGGTCGTACCTGTTATGGTGCTCTGTGGGTTAAATAGAAAAAATGAGTTTGAAAAAATGTGTTAAAATAATGAATCAAGAATGAATAAAAAACACGACTTCGGCATAAAATAACCCAATAGGGGTTGACATGCTGTCAAATCCAACCAGCCGTGGGATCTGTAAGACCCTCTCGCTGGTGATTATATCACACAAGGTGTTTGTAATTTGTCTGGGTAACCATTAGTTTTTTTTCTTTTCTTTTCTTTTTTTGTTCAGTTTTATAATCAATAATGTCTTTGGAAAATTGTAAAGCCGGAGGTTAAAAAGTGTGAAAGGCAGACCATGGATAATCGATAACGATTGTTACGGATAAAAGATACGGGCGTTTAATTGACGTACATGTTTAAGGGTTACAACGATAAGAGCATTTAGCAAAGGATCTCTACAAAAAGACAATTTTTAAATCTCATTTTATGAAGAGCTAGAGGGATTGAGAGAAATAGTGTGTGTGTCATGGAGAGTGGAGGAGTATGTATTTGTGTGTGTGTGTGTGTGTGTGCATGTGCGGGTGTTTGTGAGTGTGTGTGTTACGGTGTGTGTGTGTGTGTGTTACGGAGAGTGGAGGAGAGTATGTGTGTGCGTTCCAGAGAGTGGAGGAATATGTATATGTGTGTGTATGTGTGTGTGTTGCGGGTACTGGAGGAATGTTTATTTGTGTGTGTGTTCCGGAAGTGGCGGAGTGTGTGTGTGTGTTCATGGGAGTAGAGGAGTGTGTGTGTGTGTTCTGGGGAGTGAAGGAGCGTGTGTGTGTGTTCCTGTGAGTGGAGGAGAGAGTGAGTGTGTATTACGGAGAGTAAAGGATTGTGTGTGTGTGTGTACGTATGTGTTCTCCAAATTAAGACCACCTGTTGGCCGTGGATGGCGACCCGTGATGCTCAAGGACAGAATCCCGATGGCTGAGCAGTCCATAACATGACATGCAACATTCTACTTTGGCCCTAGCACCTATATGATTGTCCAAACCCTATTGCCATTATGGCAACCCCCAACCTTTTTGTCATATATGTGCTAGAAGGTGGTGGTTGGGGGTTTTATTGTCTAGGGAATGACGTTAAACTATATCTGATGGTGAGGGTCCAGTTCTGGAGCTCTGGGGAATGTGGAGTAACCCTTCATAATCATGACTCCCAGGTCCACTCTAAATCGGAGTGGTAACACATACTTAAATAGAAAAAATGGGTTTATAAAAAAAGTTGAGTGCCCATCAAGAATGAATTTATTTCAAAACTTTGTCGGCATTAAATGGCCCATCGAGGTTTATATGCCGTAAAACAAAACAAAGAAACAATCTGTGTGTTTCGGAGAGTAGAGGAGAGAGAGTGTGTGTATTTGCTTTCTCTCTCTCTCTCTCTCTCTCTCTCTCTCTCTCTCTCTCTCTCTATCTATCTATCTATCTATCTCTGTGTGAGTGTATGTTACGGGGAGTGAAGGAGCGTGTGTCGTGTGTTACGGAGAGAGGGGGAGAGAGTGTGTGTTAAACGTGTGTGTCTTAGAGAGAGAAGAGAGGAGGTAGTGTGTGAGTGGAGGGGATATTTAAAAGAAGTAGAAGGGAAGAGTGTGAGTATGTGTGTCTTCGAGAAAGTGACAGAAGGAGAAGAGGAGACAGTGTTTAGAAGTGAGAGAGGAGTGGTGACAAAGAGGCATGACAGAGGGAGAGATTGTGTTGGAGGTGTAAGTGTATGTTTGTGTATTGCGTCGTAGAGAGAGGGAGAAAGATTGCAAGTGTTATAGGGGCGTGTTTGTCTCTATGTGTGTGTATGGGTGTATCTTTATGTGTATTTTTGTATATGATAGAGAAGGAGAGAGATGAAAAGAGAGAAAGAGAGGGAGAGAGAGAGAGAGAGAGAGAGAGAGAGATGAAAGAAGACAGAGAGTGACAGACAGACAGACAGAGCAAGACAGAAGTGGGTGAAGCATAAGATATTTTCGCCATACCTTCTAAATTGTCTAAAACTGAAACGAACCCAATAAATAACGAGCTTTGTCAGTCTCATTCAAAATGTCTGTCACTGACTCCATTAAGTAAGTAGCACTTGATAACCTTGTTATGATTATAATCAAGAAAATTTAGGGCATAATATTAATTCATATATTTGCGATGCGCTTACACACCTTCGTGCTAAGATTATTAATAGACAAATGTTCTTTTCACCCTTTTTAACGTAGACATTTAAAACGTAGATGTTGGGGTTCACTGCCTTTACGATTTTTCTTTTCTTGCCGATATATTTTATGGTATAATTTATTTCTTAATATTTTGCGTGATTTCCTGTAAATACAATCAGCGGTGAGTAATGCTTCGACAATCACAAAGTCTGGTCGGACCTACAAAGCTAAAACGCCATGCAAGGTCCGTTTCTATAATTGCTTTTCTGTAAATTAATCGAATTTTGTTTTTCTTTTATTTATTAAAGTGATTTTGAGAGGCCGATAACCTGGACCCAGCTCAAGGTCATAGCTAAGTTTTAAATTTTCGGGAGGGCGAACATGTTTTTTTTAAGTACATAATTATATGCCATGAAATTAACATATCAGTTGTTTCTGGTATTGTTTTTTTACCTTGTGAAATGTTCGCCTAAATTTCCCCCCTTCAGTAATATATATTTTGGTTGGTTGGTTGGTTGGTTGGTTGGATTTTACGGCATGTCAACCCATTGACATTTTATGCCGAAGACGTTTTGTTTTATTCACTCTTACGCAATATTTTTAAACACATATTTTAGAACTCATTTTGTGCTATTTAACTCATAGGTGGGCCCTAACATGTACTACCACTCCGTGGACCTAGGAGTAATGGGGATGAGGGGGTACTCCACATTCCTAGAGCTCCAGAACTGAACCTCACCATCAGATAGTTTAATGTCATATCCAGGACATTAAGACTCAGCCACCATTTCTGGTTTATATATGATAAAAAGGGAGTTTATCCTAAAGGCAATAGGGTTGGGACAATCATATAGGTGCTAGGGCTTGATGTGGTCAGACGATTGATCGGAGAGGGCCTCTCTGACCGACCGTTTAGCCTAAGGGTGTTGCACGGCATGGACTTCTCAGCCACCAGTATTCCATGCTTAAGGATCACGAGTCGGCACCCACGGCCAAGAGGTGGCCCCATTTAGGGTCTCTTACCCCTCTACAGAGTTGCAGTAAGTGTATTCTAAAGTCCCGCCCAATAGAGCTATCTTTAGGTATAAAACTGGTAATCAATGTGTGTTTAAAAAGTATCGACGACGAAGCTGTATTCACCAAGACAGAAATGAACAATGAATAAAACGTTAATTTTCTCCCTAATACTCCCGTTAACATTCTCCACCAAATTCCCCATTGGTCGAAGCATCTCTAACATTCATCTTTTGGCATGCTGTGAAGCTGCAGCACCGAATTTCTTCTAATGTACTTCACATCCTCAAATTTTACTGTAAAAACCCATACCCTAAAGCCCGAAATCCATATAAAAGTTGTGTGGCCTGGTTAGGGACCAGAATGAAGACACAAGAAAGGAAATTAGTTAAACAAATATCTATTAATAATAGAGGTTCGCTTTCGGTTTTTGTCTATAACAAAAATTACGTCACTGCTTACGTCACATTACCGAAAATCGTCATAACATAGAATAAATACACTCAAAATTTGAACATGCAACATTAGACAGTCCTCATTGTTTTTAAAAAAGTTTTAATAAATACATGACTGGTATTATATATTTATATATAGTTTGTTTTATTTTAATACATATTTAAAGTTTACATTTCAAATTGTTTTATTTTTTAATCCTTTAATGAATTTAATGATTTTACTTACTTAGGATACAAACTCGCTGACATTAAATTTTTTACTCCACCCCTCAGGCAATATGTTTCAAAAATCTATTTTTACATCGCCCGGGGCGTTTTTTATTTTGTACTAGTATTGACAAAGAACAGCAGTACAAACATATACAAATGAGAAGGTTACTTGCGAGGTGGTCTATCAACTGTACGGGCATACTGCTGGAATATTGACTCTCGCTTAAGAGCAATACCTGCTGCTATTTATAGTTGGAAAAGTTCATGCGTGCGTGGTAGAAAAGACTAAACAATTTAACCCTTTTTGGTATTAAATGACCCACAGAGGTTGATATGGCGTTAAAGAAAGCTCAAACTTACTAGTAAGATGATTTGGTTTCCATGTTTTAATGGCATATCAACCTTCGTGAGTTATTTAATACCAAAGTCAATCTTGTATAATTACGGTAGTGGTATTATTTAACCAATAGCATGGGGGTGAAGGACTCCCTACCATTCCCAATGGTATTAGTCGAAAGTCCAAGTTCGAAACTGTTCACTATGATGTCGCAGTTCATAACTTTAACCACAACCCCTCAAAGACTTCTCCCACAGTTGAGATGAATTTTCAGAATTTTTTCAGAAAGAGAAATTCGCACGGATCTAGGACTAATAAATATGGAGAGTGTTTCACTCGCACAATCCTGTTTTTGTCACAAAAATTCCGTTAAAAATCCATCGAGCTTTTTTGTTGTTTTTTGTTGTTGTTGTTTTTTGGTTAGTTTGTTTGTTGGTTGGTTGGTTGGCTGGTTGGTTGGTTTAACTTTGCTGTATGTCGACTCATTGAGTCATTTTATGCCGAAAACGTTTTGTTTTATTGATTCTTAATGGGTACAAAAAACGTTAAACTTAATTTTTTAGACACATTTTTAATACTCATTTTATTCTGTTTAACTCATAGATGAGATCCTAATAGGTACTACCACCCACAGTCAGTATAGACCTGGGAGTAATGGTGATACAGGGGTTCTCCATATTCCCCAGAGCTCCAGAAGTGGAACTTCACCATCAGATAGTTTAAAGTCATACCAAAGATATTAAGACCGTCAGTTACCGCTTCTAGCACATACATGATAAAAAGGGTTGGGGCTTCTTATAAGGGCAATAGGGTTTGGACAATCATATAGGTGCTAGGGCTAGACGTGACCAGCCGATTGATCATAGGGGACTTCTCCGACTGCCTATCTAGCCAAAGTAAGGACAAAGTGGAGTATTGCATGTGATCGACTACTCAGACACCAGGATTCCATCCTTAAGCATTACGGGTTGCCCCATGGCCAACATGTAGTCCCATTGGGGGGGTACCCATCTGCAGAAGTGCAGTCGGTGTATTCTAAAGCCCCAGCCGAAAGGGCTGGAGTTTCTTTTTAACGTCTAGACTCGACACTGTCTAGTCTAGATGTTGTCACTTAATTATCTAAGTTATTCTGCTATCCACAAATCTTTATTTTAATTTTTAAATCTAATAAAAAGTAATGTGTCTGTTTCAATAGGTTTTTTTTTAATCAAGAAAAATGTCTACCATAATTAGTAAATCCATTTATCATTTTTAAAGTTTCAATTAGATCATTCCTCATTCTAGTAGTTAATCCATATTTCTATAATCTCTCAGTGTAATTATAATCTTTTACACTTTATTACATTGTCACTTTTCTTTGTATGCCTTTTGTATGCTCTCCAATCTCAATATTACACCCCAATTCTTAAGTCTAGATACTGGAGCCCAGACATGAGTACCCGCATCCAATATGATGTCTTATTTTGTATATTTTTAAAACATTTGCCTCCCTTGAAATACAATTTCTTAACAAATATATTCTGATTGAATGCACACACCTCTCCCACACTCGAAGAAAGTTCTACAATGTTGACAGCTTGAAACTATTTGGAAAAATAGATCCCAAGAGGATATTAAACTTTTTGAAAAGAACCAACCTCTTATCAAGGATGTAAGTTCATAGACCTACAAAAATCATCCACTCACTCTCTTGATATTAAAATTCTCAACAGAAAACTTGATTACAGCAAATAAACCCTATACAGTTTTGAATACCTAATTACCAATAGAAGTATTCGGCATAAAATAACCCAAGGGGTTGACATGCCGTAAAACCCAACCAACCAAACCAAACCTAAACAAGCATTTTATTATTTAAATCTCATTAAAGAACGAGGAAAACCACACTCGGTATTTGATCGCCATAGAAAATGAAAAGATTAATATTGCCCATTTTTTTATCATTGTCATTTACAACCGAAAAATAGCGTCCAGAATTTCATGCTATACACATTTATCAAACAAACAGACCAGTTTTCAACTTATGGTCAAGTAATGTTGAAAGCACCGGTTCCTGCTACATCACCGAAATTAGAAAGCGATAAGCCTTGTTCAGTACTTAGATATGAGACCATTTAAGCGACAGCAGGTACCGTAAGCAACCTATCAAAAATGACTTTCAGGTAACCTCCAGCCTTTGTCAAAGGCTTCAGTAAACAGGTTGTTTCATCTTTTCTTTTAATTATCAATGTTCTCTTGTTTGGGGTCACGTGTCAACCGAGCGGTCTTTTGGTTGGTTGTCTTTGATGTTTTTTTTGTGCCCTGTTTCTTAATTCATGAATGCAGTGAAAGTAAGGGGGGTTCGCACTTTTGTGCTATAAAGATATCAGGCTGGCAAACAGTCAGCCTGAGTTCGACCCTAGCCAAGGATAGTTGTTGTGTCTAGTCACACTGAGGAGGCGTGAAACGCAGAAACACGTGTCTATGGATGACTTATTAAGATATGCTCCCATAAATTTGGTATGAGCTTTCTAATTGGTAATTTAAATTAACTCTAACTACTAAGCATATAAGCAATGATCGCTTCCCCGGAAACTTGATCTCTCTGTGACCGTAAAAATACATAAACAAACCTATGTATTTAATAGTTTAAAAACACCAGTCCCGCTACAGCTGTCAGTGGCCGAGGGGATAAGATATCAGGCTGGCAAACAGTCAGTGAGTTCGACCCTAGCCAAGGATAGTTGTTGTGTCTAGCCACACTGAAGAGGCGTCGGTAGAGCATCAGCCTAGGAACAATACTGATTCGATACCAGTTCCTGCGTATGAGTAGAAGAGCTTGGGTAATCTGATAAGTGCGGTAAAATGGGGAACTGACTGCAGTGTGGCGTTCCACTTCAGTGCAAACAATTTCCCTTGTCTTGCGCTGTGCGGCTGATACCGACAATAGGCCACTCCGCAAACTTTTTTACTCATCTATATATTAATACTCGAGTTCCTTAATTGTACGACCGTTATCATCTTGCAACCCCCTCTGGTTAAAAATGAGACCGTCCAAATCGTCCAAGATGAAATGCAAAAATGTAAATATTGATTATCTGGTGTTGACTATCCGCCGAATTCTTATGGCTTTCGTCACCTCAGCTGAGTAATAGACCATTCCGTTTTTATCAGAAAGAAAGAAAGGGAAGAAAAAGAAATGCTACACAGAAAAAATATAATAAGAAAGAAAGACTGTAAGAGAAAGAGAGAGGAGGGGCGCGCGGATATGATAACGCTAATCTGTTTCAATCGAACATAATGAAATGATGAAAAAATTAAGAAAGAAAGAAAAAGAGTGTGAGAGCAAGAGAGTTGAATCAAGATTATTATATGTTTTACATATTGAACTATTTTTGCAGATTATTTTATAAACATATCAAACGTGGTACCAATTGAATTATCATACTCTGGTATATCCACAGGTCCTGCATATATATATATATATATATATATATATATATATAATAAACATGTGTGTGGTGTGTGTTATCCTACTTACGAATATTTGACCAGACTGTCGTGGCAAAATTTTCTTCGTAATACTTCCGCATTCCGATTTGGGCGTCTTCAATGTAGTTTGATGTTTTGCCGCAACCCATGCCGTATTAAAAAAACTTACACAATTTTTGACGGTATTGACTAAGTTTTCATCGCATGCGGGGGGGGGGGGAGTGAGAGTGAGTGAGAGAGAGAGAGAGAGAAAGAGAAAATAAGAGAATGGGAGAGAGAATTATTAAAATAATCAAATGATAATATTAAAACCAATTATAGTCGTAACAATCTTTTAAAAAATGACAAATTAACGACTTTCCAGAAAGTTACATTTTTGTTAGATGAGAGCTAAAATTTCTGTATATTGAAAATAAATTTCTGGATATAGCTTTTCTTTTGTCACATTGATAAAACAAGGTTAGAAGTTGTTTAGAATCTTTTACGTAATTTAGTGAAAATATAACGAGCCTTGATGAAATTAATTTGTTAAATTTTGTTTGATATTTGTATCCCCCGCTTTAAATTTCTACATCAAAATTATTGTCTTAGCCTCCCATTCTCACTTTAGTAATGATACTGACCCGACTTTCATCAACTTTATCAAAAATGTTCATTGCCTTGATGATGATTTAATATAAAAAGCCAAAACGATCGAACATGGACATAACTAATTCATTCGTTCATAAATAGATTTTCTGAATATTTTTTTCACATTATATATACCATATATATATATATATATATATATATATATATATATATATATGTGTGTGTGTGTGTGTGTGTGTGTGTGTGTAGCTGTGTCTAGAGATCAGACACATATACACACACAAATAAACAAACTACAAAGACCTGCCTTACCCCCCCCCAAAAAAAAAGGATAGGCCTTGTCTGGAATGATACTATCGACATAACTAATTCATTCATTCATAAATAGATTTTCTGAATATTTTTTTCACATTATATATATATATATATATATATATATATATATATATATATATAGCTGTGTCTAGAGATCATACACATATACACACACAAATAAACAAACTACAAAGACCTGCCTTACCCACATCCGCCCCAAAAAAGGATAGACCTTGTCTGGAATGATACTAAGACATTGTTTGACTAACACACACACACACACACGCAGAAAATTTCGAGGAAGATATCCCTAGGCATACAACAGAATCGATAAATCGTATCAACAAGTTAACATTGCCCGAACTTAGCTTTCAGAAATCTTCTGACGAAGGGATCTTTAACCCGAAATATTGAGAAAATAAATCAAACGTAGACGAACATCATAGTTACCTCATTTTTCTTTACACTCACATTGTGATAGCCTTCAAAACCAACCACCAAACCTATATAAACATAATGCTTCAAGCAAATTATAAAACACTTATATAGAATTGGTGTATGAATCCACCAAAGGTTCTAACACGATTATTCGTGTTAGAACCTTTGGTGGATTCATACTCCAATTCCACCCTGATATTAAAACGATGGACCGACAATCAGAAAGGATTGGAAAAAAACTCGTCATACAAGAACTGTCCGTTGAGTTAAACAAAACACGTTTAAAAGATAAAATGCTGCCAATATATATATATATATATATATATATATATATATGAAAGTGTTATTTTATAGAGAGTAATTTTATTTATATGATTGGAATAATCATGACAAGCAAATTCGGCGAATACCGTGTGCGACGGTCGGAACACTGTACAGCTGTTTCTGCCTAATTTGGTCTCATCAGCAGTGTATACCTACGATCTCCCCCCGACAGAGATCGAACCGGAGAACCCAGAATGCACTGCTGATGATACCAAATTAGGTCGAAACAGGTGTACAGTGTTCCTCACGTCGCACACGGTATTCGCCGAATTTGCTTGTCATGATAATTCCAATTACACACACACACACACACACACACACACACACATATATATATATATATAATATATATATATATATATATATATATATGAGGCGTTACAAATGTCATATTGATCGTTAATATTTGGTGGTTGTGTCTAATTAAACTGTAGAATTTTTACGGGTTCATCTAGTGTTTTTTTTTTTTTCTCTTTCTTTTTTTTTTAGAAATAGGAAAGTAAGCAAGTTGTGCATGTTTTTCACGCTTTAAAGAAAATGGTGAGATCCTATTGAAAGGAAGGCAGGTCGTCATCATCATCATCATCTTCGTCGTTGGTGGCTATGGCGTCGACGTGCGGGCTGAATGGAAGAAGAAGAAGAAGAAGAAGAAGAAGAAGAAGAAGAAGATAAAGGCTAATTGAAACAAGTGTAGAGTTCAGTTGTCTCGGTCTGGTTTTTAGCCCGAGTCAGGAGAGCTGCGATTCCTTGACACTGTGTGATCAGTGAAGCGTGATACGTTCTGCCGTGTACAGTGACGCGTAGGGAAATCGTTCGATGCACGGTGTCACGCTTCAGTGCCATTTCAACTTTCCAAAATACTTGGACTGTGAAAAACTTGTAATAAACAGGTGTGGAGAGATCATCTAAATGTGGACTACCTCTGCTTGCTGTACCTTTCACTTCCTTCTTTCCCTACTCTCTCTCTCTCTCTCTCTCTCTCTCTCTCTCTCTCTCTCTCTCTCTCTCTCTCGTTTTGCTAAGCCGATTTACACTGTTGGGATAGACTACATCTCTGGAACAGGTAAAGGGCAAGATTTTTAGTTGCGTTATTTCGAGAGACAGCACACAGACACACAAATATTTAGTTGCTTACAGAAAGCGCGTTTTTATAATTATTTCACACACACGTATATATACAGGGTGTCCATAAAGCCCGTGTGCACTTTAAATATTGAAAATCCTTTAAAGTGCATACGGACTTTATGGACACACACATATATATATATATGTGTGTGTGAAGAGAGAGAGAGAGAGAGAGAGAGAGAGAGAGAGAGAGAGAGAGAGAGAGAGAGAGTGTGTGTGTGTGTGTGTGTGTGTGTGGAGTTCAGTTGTCTCGGTCTGTTTTTTTTTTATATTGGATCATTGAGTCTGTGGTCTATACAGAATTACATATGAGATTTTCACTGGATCATGTTCAAGCAGTTATTAATAAAGAAGCATTGGATTAAGTGCATTAACAAAAATATTTAGAGCATAAAAATACATTTTAAATCATTAGGCTAGGGTCTTATTTACGTCCCCCCCCCTCTCTCTCTCTCTCTCTCTCTCTCTCTCTCTCTCTGTATACATACACACACACACACACACACACACACACATATATATATATATATATATATGATATATATAAATATATAATGTGTGTGTCTGTATATATGTAGTGAAATGGAGAAATAGGTATAAAACCGTTTTTCTTAAATCAGATAAGTGCTCATATACTGGCCAGTAGAGCAAGATAAAACATTAAATAACTTGTTTGCTCATCTTTTCATGTCAGACTCAAGTCCATAAGTTTCATATAATGGACTCTCCCGTCGATTTTCGACGTATGAGGGTTCATACACACAATGAACACCCACACAGTAATTTGTTTATAGCGGTGAAGGCTTGTGTTGGACCATTCCACATTTTTTGGCACAGTCGATAGGAAAGAATTGGTGCATCAAGGGTTGCCACAAACCCAATCAACAACCGACCTCAGGAATTTTGAATTCAGAGTTATCCCTCTCCTAGACTGGTTACCTACCCAAGGCTGAAAGGCCCAGTCTGCCCTACTATTTAACCCATAGCTGGAGGAAATTTGAATTCAGAGTTATCCCTCTCCTAAACTGGTTACCTACCAAGGCTGAAGGGCCCAGTCTTCCCTACTATTTATCCATAGCTGGAGGGAGAATATATGGATTCATAGTTTTCCCAATGGTATTAGCGCTATGTGAAATGCTAACAGCTTCGTCTAGAAATTGAACTCGAATCGACGAGTCAATTTTCCACGAGTCTAACCACTAGCCCACGCGCCTCCAATAAGTTTCATATATTTAGAAAAAATACAATCTTCAGATGAAATATGCGATTATCTATACATATATAAAGGGCAGCTGTGTGTATGTATGTCCGGAGGAAACTACAAACTGAAACAATTAACGACAAATTAAATAGATATACACATTCACTATTACCAGTTCTTGTTTATTTGAGTAAAAATAATGAAGATTTGATTTATATTCGTGAAGATAATTAAAATTTGAATGATGGCAGCATAGAATTTTTTTTTTTTGCATTTATTATTGTAAATAGTAGACATTAATTTTTCTTTTTAGAGTGGCTCGATCAACGCAAGGTCTTTTTTACGTGGGGATTTTAATGGGGCATCCTGCGGAAATCCAACTCCTGATTCAGTAATAATGAACCTGCAAGACTAACATTTAAAAAATACAGTGTATAGATATGTATATATGCATATGCGTGCGAAGATATGTGCAAGTGTATAGATATATGTGCGTATATATATATATATATATATATATATATATATATTTATTTATTTATTTATATACATATATATATATATGTGTGAGTATGTGTGTGTATGTGTGTGCGTGTGACTGTGTATAGATATGTGTGTATGTGTATGCACTTAAAGATTAGTGTATAGATATGTGTGTATAGATATGTGTATGTGTGTATAGATATGTGTATGTGTGTGAGTATAGATATGTGTATGAGTATAGATATGTGTGTATGTGTGTGTGTCTATATAAGTGTGTATGGGAATGTGTATATATACGTGTGTATATGTGAGTATAGATATGTGTATGTGTATTGATATAGATATGAGTATGTGGTTATATAGATGTTTCTGTTTATGTGTGTGCGTGTAAGTGTATAGATATGTGTATGCGTGTGTATTGATGTGCGGATGTGTATATAGATATGCGCATGTGTATATATATATTTACCAACTCCTCCACACGAGCAGGATACGACACAAGGTCAATTTCTTAAGTGGAGTTTAACAGGTTTGAATTCAGAGTTTTCCTTCTCCTAGACTGGTTACCTAGCCATGGTTAAAGAACCCAGTCTGCCCTGCTATTTACCCATAGCTGGAGGGAGAGTAGGATTCATACCTTTCCCAAGGGTATTAGCGCTAAGTGAAATGCAGTTACCACGTCCAGGATTTGAACTCGGGGCGACGAGTCCATTTCCCATGACTTTAACCATTACACCACGCATGTGTATATAGATGTTTGCGCGCATGTGTGTGTGTGTGTGTGTGTGTGTGTGTGTGTGTGTGTATTGATATGTGTATGTCAGTGTTTCATGGTTCAAATATATGTGTGTATTTTTTGTGTTCTAGTATATGTGCTTATGAGGTTATAGTATATGTGTGTATTTTTCATCTATATTTTTTGGTGTTGGCGTTTATGCGCATGTGCAAGTGCGTGTGGGATGAAATTTCCGACTATGGAAGTATGTGACGTGGATAAACAAAACAGACACCAACGTTTGGAGAAAAAAAAATCCTGCATTCATTTGCACCAAGTCTCCCTGGCAGTCATTTTGAGTCTGTCTTGTCCCAAGCATATCACGGAGAGATTTGGTCGGGAGGACGAAAGAGAGGCAGACAGACAGAGAGAGGAATGCATCGTTAATCACCTAATGAGGATTGACGTCATTCTTTGAAGCGAGAGACCACTCACCATTTGCACTTTGATGTTTATATATGCAATCATGTGTGAGCACTTTCATATTAATGTAAGGTCTTTGTGTTTACAAGACCAAAGCTCTCTCGGTGGGTCTACATTGGGTTGGACAAAAACTTCCTTCTTTATTCGTTACTAGATGACATTAAAAACAGTTTTAAATAACTTTATCTTTAAAAATATTATATATATATATATATATATATATATATATATATATATATGTGCATGTGTAAGGAGCTGATGGTAGGTGTGACGTTCCATCTCAGACGCAAAAACAATCTCCCTGTGAAAAGGAGGTAGACATCTTCGCTGCCCGGCTGATAGTGATACTGACACACACACACACACACACACACACACATACACATACACACAGAGGAAATAGAATTGTCACATACTGAGGAGGACGATCCCAGTTTTGACCTGGATGGTGTCTGAGGCCTGTGTACTGTTGATACACCCCTTATTTTAAAACCCGTCGCACGTATCGATATATAGATCTGCATATGTGATAATGTTAATTCACCTCTAATACCTGCCATATAATTTTGAGTAAGATGAAACATATTCAAGAGGTTGTAATTTTCCGTCAGTATAAAACACTAAAAAGAATATGTCGGTGGGGCATATAATACACTGACTGTACCTCGTGTCGTGAATTGTGCCTCACGTTCCCAAAATATTGCACAATTTTTAATTCACCCTGGTAGTAAGTAAAGTCCGCGGACGTGCGGTGCTCCAACTCAGTAAAACAATCTCCCTGGTCTAGTGCTAACGAAAAAGGGTTAGACTTCCTCGCTGTTCGACTCCCTGGTCTAGTGCTAACGAAAAAGGGTTAGACTTCCTCGCTGTTCGACTGATACCGATATATTATCGGTATCAGTCGAACAGCGATACCGATATATTATCGGTATCAGTCGAACAGCGAGGAAGTCTAACCCTTTTTCGTTAGCACTAGACCAGGGAGATTGTTTTACTGAGTTGGATCACCACACCTACCATCAGCTTCCAGATGCTATATCGCACATATCAGATTGCTCAAGCTGTGCTACTCATGCGCTGAGTTGGCGAGGACCGGTATTGAACCCATAACTTTGCGATTCCCAGACGAATTATCATTTCGATATTATCTATTGTGGTTTTTAAAATGTATATATTTTTAAAAAAATTTATTTAAACAATTTAAAAAAAGATGTTTTTCATCAATTATTATTTTGCTTTTTCCGAGTTTTTCACAGCAGTAGTAACTGGTGGTTTTCCTTAAAGTCAGTGTGACAGCAAGTCCATCCAGATTTCCAAGATCCTTTTAGAATTTTTTTTTTTTTTGAAATCTGAACCTTTGTAGCTTAAGAAATAATAAATAACCCAAAGAAATCTTAGATAAAAACACAACACAAATTATAGAAAGGAGAATCTTCATCTAAAATGCCACCCCCAGAAAATCAAGTTTGTAATATTTTCATTAGCAAATTCTTCACTTTTTCCAACTTTTCACATGGACTTTCCTTATGTCTACATTAAATTTTATGAAGATTTCTTTACAAAAAGGATTTTTTTCGTGTACTTTAAAAATCACTTTCAATATATAACATTTATCTGATTGATTGAATCCGTAAAATTGTGAATTACCTAAAACAAAAATTAAGCAAAAAATATTTTCTAGATTAAGAAAAAGAAAAGAAGAACTTGCCTAAGAGAGATTCTTACTCATCTAAATAGAGCCGTGGTCAGGACAGTCTCAATTCTTCCTCGGATTTCTATTTACACCCTTCTTTTTTTTTAGTTTATTTGATATTGATCCGTGTGCTCCGACTATGATTGATATTACCGTCATCTTCATATTCTACTCATATTCTCTTAACAACACAAACAAATGCAAATATAAACGTACGATGTACACGATTTCCTAACCTTTAGGCATAAAATAATCCCAGACGGGTTGACATGCCGTTACAATAAACCGATTGCTTTGGCCGAATTGTTGGAATAACTATATAGTTCAATATGTAAAAAGTATAATAATCTTGATTTAACTCTCTCTCTCTCTCTCTCTCTCTCTCTCTCTCTCTCTCTCTCTCTCACTCATTTTTTCTTTTTTCTTTTCTCTCTTTTCATCTTTTCATTATGTTTGATTGAAACAGATTAGAAGGATCACTTTCGTGTGCTCACCCTCTATCTCAATCTCTCCCCATCTCTCTTTCTTTCTTTCTTATAGTAGCATGTCGTTTTTCTTCTTTTTATTTATAATAAAAACGGAATGGTCCATTATTTAGCTGAAGTGTCGACACTCATAAGAAATAAGAATTCGGCGGATAAGCAACACCAGATAATCAGGATTTACATTTTTGCATTTCATCTTTGATGATTTTGACTGTCTGATTTTTTAACCAGAGTGCGTTGCAAGAGGATAACGGTCGTACAATTAAGGAACACTAGTATTAATACATAGATACATAGATTGATTATAATATTGAAGATTAAAGATAAGTAAAAATATTTGGTATATGATGCTTTAAGAAGAAAAAAAGGGAATAGTTAGAAAGGGAAAGCTGCCAAAATTAGTCACAGAACATTACTGAGGACACGTCCCAGTGCATCTCAAAGATGGATATTTTTTTTAAATGCTAGAGGGAGATTAGTCGCTGTACGGTCGAGTAGACAGTCGATTGTGATCAAATGAAAACATTACTGGAAAATAATCACCAGTATACTGTAAATAGGAACGATATAAGCACCGCTTGAAAAAAAAGTCCCTTGGTGCCTGTCACATCAAGCCCTGCCGGCTGAGGCTTTAGAATACACCGACTGCAACTTTGCAGAGGGGTAAGACTGTCCCAATGAGGCCAACTATTGGCTGTTAGTAGCGACCCGTGATGCTTAAGGATGGAACCGTGGTGGCTGAGCAGTACTCCCCTTTGGCCCTTACTTAAGCTAGTCGGACTTCTCAAGCCTATATGATTGTCCCAACCCTATTGCCCTTATGGCAAACCCCCAATCCTTTTTATCATATATGTGCTAGAGGGCAGTGGATGATGGTCTTATTGTCCTGTGCATAACGTTAAACTCTATCTGATGATGAGGTTTCAATTCTGGTGCTCTGGGGATTGTGGGGTACACTTTCATCACCATTACTCCCAGGTCCACTATAACCCGGAGTGGTAATACCTGTTAGGGTCCCATCTATAGATTAAATAGAAGAAAAAATGAGTTTACAAAAAAAAACGAGAAACGTTGTGTAAAGATGAGAACAACAGTCCGAAAAATCCCCAAAAATACACATTATCAAGCCTCATCTAAAAAAATCCAGGAAAATAAAACATTAATATTGCAATTAAGTAAGAAGTTTTCAATTGTTTAAAATGGTTGTACATTTTATGGATACATTGGCCCTTAAGACATTGATATTGCCACTAAGTATTGCGTGTTTACCTGATTAAAATGATTGTGAAGATAAATGTTGTATCGTATATAAGCAGTGACTATAAATGTAAAGGTGACTTTGGTATAAAATAACCCAACTAGGGTTAGCATGCCGTAAAACCAACCAAACAATTTAAAAGATCACCTTCTCTACCTGAAAGTCGAAAATTAAACCAAAGACCTCATCCCCCTACCACATTATTAATTCTCACAGTTCTCTCCTACCAGTCCTGATACCGCTACTCGCAGAGGCATCCTGGTTCTACCAGATACTTATAAAATCTGACAAAAGGATCGTTATTGAATTTGATAACATTTTTTCAAAAGACGAAAATACTCTGACCAGAATAAAGTAAATTTTTTTTCTTCAGAAACCAAGATGTATATAAAAAAAATATAATTTATTTTTTTAATGGGGGGCATCGGTAGCTTCTTTATCATGTTGACAACTGTCAGTAAAACCTTACTTTTGAAAGTTTTAATAATTGAAAACAATACGAAAACGAAAAAATAAATGTTTATTAAGACTAGAGAGAGAGAGAGAGGGGGCAGGCCTTTTGCTAATGCATAGTTTTAGTTGTGGTGTTGAATTTCGAGAAAACAAAGAAAAATTCAGTAAGAGAAATTGGAGATTTATCGTTACTGAGAAATGTGACAGTTTGTATTGGTCGAAGAAAAGTTTGTATCAGTCGAAGAAAAATACAAAAATATTGAAAACAAAGCATAAAATAAAGCAATAATAATAATAATAATAATAATAATAATAATAATAATAATAATAATAATAAATACTTGGACCTTGCCAGAGAATTGAGAAAACAGTGGAACATGAAGATGAAGATCCTGCCAATTGTAATTGGTGCCCTAGGAACGGTCCCAGGAGTCTGGAAAAGAGTATGGAGGAACTGGAAATCAGAGGAAGAATCGAGACCATCCAGATTACAGCATTGTTGAGATCGGCTGGAATACTCAGAAGAGTCCAGGAGACCCGAGGAGACTTGCTGTCACTCAGTCTCCAGTGAACCACCGGCTAAGGTGGATGTGAAAAACTAATAATAATAATAATAATAATAATAATAATACTTTACTAACAGAACCTGTAGATATACCACAGTATGATAATGTAATCATAGAGTGAAAATGTTATAAATAAAAAATGTAAGTATACAGATATATTATAAACATATATTATGAAATTTAAAAAAAAAACATTCAAAGAAAAGCTTCTATCGGTCGAAGAAAACAAAAATATTGAAGGCAAGTTTAAATACCCAACAAAAGATGCCATTAAGAAAATTTTCTATACATTTTCTTTCTTTTTTTTTTTTTAATACGAAAAGACAGAATTAAACAATAATAAACACAAAATTGGTAAGAAAAAAAGAAAAAAAGAAAAAAACATTAAATATGAGCGATTAAAAAAAACTTGGTGAAATGTCTAAAAGAACTTCTGGCATCAAATAACCGTCGTTAGTGTTACATAATGGCACCTACCAACACCCTCAGCCCTTAACTATAGCGGTTGTAATCAGAAATTGGCGGAGACGTGATTTACAAAGACAGGTCAAAGTTCAATTGCCACGGAAAGAAACTGGAAAAAAAAAGTGTTAAACGTAGGGACGCTTTTTGTTTTGGCTATAGGTAGTCAGTTGGTAATTGTGAGATTTAGATTGCAATAAGTTTGAGTTAAATACAGAGGCATGAAAGTGTGAATTCGACTAATTTGGGACTTAAGTAATGTAGCGTCCCCAAGCTTTTTTAAGTAACTGAACAGAACCATATTACGTCATCATTTTTTGTGATACAGGTCCGAAAAGAACCTGTAACATCTAAAATAAATGTAAATGGGTATTTGTGACCAAGTTCTTTCGTCACGAGTGTCCCAGGATCATAATTCACATCCAGCTCTTGAGGATGTAAAATGAGAAACTTAAAGTAAACAATAATAATAGTAGTGACTAGATCATCCGTGAAACTGTTGGATTCCCGTTGTAATAGCTGCTCAGAATGATATTGTTGCTTCTGTTTAGTTACATAGCATATAGTTATCTTTGTTATATAAAAAAAATGAATGATTTTAGAAATAAGGTTCAGTGTAGACATAGAAGACAGAATGTTCTCATCTAGTCGCAAAGTGGACAGGAAATTCCTTTATTCTCTAAGTTAGAGAATTTAAGACACTCGTATAGGAATGTGTATGTCCCTCCTTGTCAAGGGTTTGTGATGGACACTCAGATATACACTCCTCGAAATATCGGTAAATAAATGGGATTTAGAACACAATATTCAACATCTAGTCGTTGATCTTAATTTATTTTATCATTTCTTTTAAGCTTCTAAAACACCCAACAATATATTCCCATAAATATATATATATATATATATATATATATATATATATATATATATATATGAGGTAAAATAAGGAATGAAAGAACAAAACTCAGACAAAAATGTGTAGGATATTTCGCTGGAACGTTAAGTTCTGCTTCCTCAAGCCTTTATTCTTTAACGTTCCAGCAAAATATACTACACATTTTTGTCTGAGTTTTGTTCTTTCATTCCTTATTTTACCTCATTCCAATCCCATTTTCCTCATATATATATATATATATATATATATATATATATATATATATATATATGATTGATCAAAGCCTGAAGAAGATATCAGAACATCTGAAACACGTGTCGCAAATGTAAGATAAAAATAACAAACAATTTTTTCTAAAAACATAATCCATTTTGCGGACCTTCTTTTTTTTATAGAATATTTAATATTCTCCCGTTGGAACCAGAACAACACTTATATATATATATATATATATATATATATATATATATATATATATATATATATATATATCGTTGATTGGGTTCGTGGCATTCCTTGATGCACCAATTCTTTCCTATCGACTGTGCCAAAAAGTGTGGAATGGTCCTACACAACCCTTCACCACTATAAACAAATCACTGTGCTGGTTGTTTACTAGATGAACATTCATGCGTCGAAAATCGACGAGAGTGTCCATTTTTAAAATTTTATGTATATATATATATATAATTACGTGTCGGCTGAGGTTGTAAAATACGCCGACAGCACCTTAGCAAAGAGATGACCCCTCCCCCCTCATAGGTGTCACCTGTTGGCTGTGGGCGGCGATCCGTAATGCCTGAAGACTGATCAGTCGGTGAACCGGATACTAAGTGGTTCTATGACATGCAACGCTCCATCTCGGCCCTTATTTGTGCTATATGGGGGGGGGGCGGAGAGGGTCCATCTGATTAATCAGCAGGTCATGTCACCCAACCCTTTTTATCATTTTGCATTGAATAGCCCCAAAAGATTATGCCATTAAACACCAACCAGCCAACCACATTTCGTGCAAAAAATGTTTAATCTTGATTTTTTTTTAATGTAGTTAAAATGAACTGAAAAATGAATTTACCACATTTTTAATTACAACGTTTTTAAATAAGATTTTTAATAACATTTGAGTGGATCTATAAGAGATATTGAACATTACATCAAAAAGTCACAAACAGTTTTACACACACACGCACTTATATATATATATATATATATATATATATATATATATATATATATATATATATATATATGAGGTAGGTAAAAGGATGGTGAACAAGAAATGATAACTCAAAACAAATCTAAGAGTTGATTCGTTTCGTCCGATTTATACGGACATCATCGATCAAATGATTTTTATTGAAAGCAAAATTACGTGCAAGTACAAGTGAATATGGTGAGGGGGTGAGTTAGTAGCGGAAGTGAAGGGAGGGAGGATAGGGGCAGACATGAATGAAGTGAGGTTAGTTTACAGGAAGTAGAGAGAGGATGTGAGTAGATGGGCACAGGGGTAGGTTAAGGGAGGGGGTAAAGTTCTGGTGTGTTTGATGTCATGGGAAGATAAGGGGAGAGTTGAGTGATCTTCACCATCCTTTTACCTACCTCATAGTCGGATTCTACTACATCCACCCTATCACCATATATATATATATATATATATATATATATATAATATATATATATATATATATATTGTCATTTACATACAGGGCTCATCAGTGTGACTAGACTGCTTCAAACTGGCTTCAAAACCCGACCGAATTGTCATCTGTCACCTCTTACCACCGTGCAATCAATTGCACCCACCCACGTTTTAGAAACGGTATTTTACTATTATAAACATATCCTTTTTAAGGAGAGCTGTGCAATTTTTGTGTAATTAGCGGCCACAAGAAAATTCCATTTCCAGAGAGCTCAACCCACAGGGTGTGGAGAGCATATGTATTATCATTCACATACTCGCCAATTCACGGCTCATCAGATCTAGACCAGGCAGGCTGCCTATATAACTAGACCAACGAGAACCCAAACTTACGAACTATCAGTTTTTTTGTTTTGCGTTGATAATCCAAAAATTGAGGTACAAGCGAGCTTCAGATATGCTTTTGTTAATAAGTTCACTAAAACATTTACTTTTCCAAATTGATTATGCCAAAGAAATTTTTTTTTAATAAAAAAACATTAAAACATAATTCATTACATTCTATTTGATGTTTTTATACAATACAGTGCTATTTTTCTTGTATAAAAAAACGTAACAAAATAGGGGTTTTTTTTTTGGGGGGGGTTATGGGGTTGGAACGGATTAATGGTATTTCAATTTATTTCAATAAGGAAAATTGATTTGATGAGTGAGGTATTGAGTGATCAGCTGAACGAATTCAACTCGTAAATCAAGGTACCACTACATATAAAAAGATAATGAGAATTTTAGCAATTTACAGATTGTATGAAATCTTTGTTAATAGCCAAAATAAGATAGACAAAAGAAATATACGTGTTTAACGAACCTCACCGTCCACTCCTACATTCATTCTTTCGTGTCTTTGTTCTAAACTCGTTTGTATACAATGAAATTGCCCATTAACAAAATTCCAATTGTGTAAAGCCAATTGTTTTGACATGAAATTTGTTGATTCGATAGATTCATGAGTGGGCATGATCCAACCAATGTGATCTACGTCAACACAAAAGGCTCGGCTGACAAATTAAAAAAAAAAGAAAAAGGTGAAATAATGGAGGAAAAACCGAGGATAATTGAAAACGTGAACCTGTCGATTCTGTTATTGTGATTCGGTTAAATAGTTCACTAAGATGCTTCACAATGTCTCGATGAGCTTGATGTAAAAAGACAAAACAATAAAATGTAGACAATGAATTAGCACCAAAAAGTTAATCGACTATGGCAATTATATATACTAGCAAATATATGCACCCTCCGGGTGCAAGTATTTAAGTTTTAATATAATAAAATATCATATTAAATTTTAAAGGCTAATGAAACTGAATAAGAATGTAGATAAAAAGATTTGGAACTGGAACAGAGGGGGTATGATTGAAAAATAGAACAACTTTGAAACTAACTCTTCCATCATTTTCTGTTACTCCCGTCTTTCATTGGTAAAATTTTCCTAATTTAACTGTTTAGTTAAAATAGGAAGTAAAGAATAATATTAGTTATTTCTTCTTGTTAAGGGATTTCTTTTAAGATTTATTGAAGAGATTTTTGCTCATATTCAATAAGA
>CM042143.1:50590113-50597613 GCA_023376005.1 Doryteuthis pealeii | reverse complement strand
ACGTCCCGTTGGTTTGAACTGTATCAGTGAAATTTCAGTCCTAGTATTTCGTCACTTCTAAAAACTAGTCACCTTGCTGCGGTGTAATGGTTAGCAAGAAAGTGGAGTTTTCTTAATAAATATTTGAAATTTAATTCATATTATCAAAAAAGAGACATTATTTGAACTAGTACAAAATAAAAAAAACACCCTCCGGGCGATGTAAAAATAGACTTTGGAAACATATTGCCTGAGGGGTGGGAGTAAAAAATTCAATGTCAGCGAGTTTGTACCCTAAGTAAGTAAAATCATCAAATTCATTGAAGGATTAAAAAATAAAACAATTTTAAATGTAAACTTTAAATATGTATTAAAATAAAACAAACTATATATAGATATATAATACCAGTCATGTATTTATTAAAACTTGTTATAAAAAACAATGAGGAAATTTTGAGTGTATTTATTCTATGTTATGACGATTTTATGTAATGTGACGTAAGCAGTGCCATAATTTTTGTTACAGACAAAAACCGGACGCGAATCTCCATTATTAATAGATAAAATCATCATCATCATCATCATCATGTTGCGCTAGTTGCAGATATCCATGACAATCTATCACCAACTGTTGTTACATAATCTATGCATAGATTATTGTCAACCCCCTGTATTTCTGAAGGAAATTTCATATCACGGGCGGGACTTTCCATGGAATATTACAGAAAGCCCGCGAAATACGTGAAGTCACGTGGGACCTGGTTGACTCTCAGTTTCAGCTTGGACGTCAGGCAGAGAAGATGTATCTGCTTTAGCTGGGACTCACTGCGCACCCGTGTTGTATTTAGTTAGAGAAATGTGTTTAGTCAAGTAAATAAAGGTTTAAATAAATAATATGGTTTTGTGGTTGATGAATGTCTTGGCAACAAGACTGACCTAGAAGAAGAAATGAATCAAGGACGACCAACCAGCAAGAACAGAGTTAGAAGAGACGCTAGAAGAAGAACGTATGATACCAAGGATGATCAGAAGAATAATAGAAGTAAAGAAAGGGTATACAACACTGTCTCTATAACCTATTGCCCTCGGGAGGTCCTCTGCACAGCATCATTAATATAATTACAATAATATATTAATACAACATTAATAAGCCGGACTTCGGGTCGGTGTCCGGTGGCTTCGGCCACTGGACCTGTGTTATTGATAAACAGCGTTGATCCCAGGGGGTTGTCCCCTCAGGCAATACCTGCCCCTTTGATTTAAAGGAGAAGGGTTGGGTTTATTGCCCGGTGTCTGAGGCTCCCACTTTGAGGGGGAATGCCGACGGGATCAACGCATCTTTTGCACCAGCCACCCATGAGCTTCGGTTCGTGGGTGGTCCCGCATTAATATGGCTTTATATTTAGTTTTATTCCTCTTTGATGGGTACTCAATTTTTTGTTAACTCAACTTTTTTAAACACATTTTCTGAATACATTTCTTTCTTCTATTTAAACCATAGATGGGACCCCAAAAAGTACAAACACTTCGGGTTAGAGTGAAACTGGGAGTAATGATGATGAAAGAGTACTCCACATCCCCAGAGCTTCAGAACTGGAACCTCACCATCAGATAGAGTTTAATATCATACCAAGGACACTAAGCCACTGCCTTCTAGCACATATATGATAAAAAAGGGTTGGGGGTTGCCGTAATGATAATTGGAGGCAACAGATTTGGGACAATCATATAGGTGCTAGGGCTTGACGTGACCAGCTGATTAGTTGAAGGGGGTTTCCCCGACCGCCTGTAGCCCAAGTAAGGGCCAAAGTGGATTGTCGCATGTCATAGACTTCTCAGCCACCAGGGTTCCATCCTTAAGCATCACCGGTTGCCTCGCGGCCAACAGTTGACCCCATTGGGGTGGGTGGTACCCCTATACAGAGGTGCAGTCGGTGTATTCTAAAGCCCTAGCTGACATGGCTGGTGGTCTTCTGGGTATGATACTAAACCGCATCTGATGATGAAACCCCAGCTTTGTATTCGATACGAATTTTTGATGCCATATAACTCTAGGGATGGCAAGGTTCTGGGTTCAATATCGGTCCCCGCCAACTCAGCGCATATGTAGCTCAGCTTGAGTAATCTGATCTGTGGGGTAAAAGAAATTGAGAGCTGAAGGTACGACTCAAGCAAGACAATTTCCATTGTCTCGCACTAGCGAAAAGGGGATCGACTCTACATACTTTACATATTTAAATTTTTATTAAGAATAGGTACATGAAGCTATATTTCTTTACTAAGCATTATTATTACTTACTTGAAACCATATAGTTGAATAGAAATACTTACTTGAAACTATAAAACTATTAGTATTACATAGGAATTTTTGAAACCATACATCTGTGTGCAAATTATTTGTATTCGAGATTCGTATTTGTATTTGATATATAACTGTATGCAGAAAAAAATCGCATGCCATTGGGAAAGGCGCGAATCCATTTGTTTTCGTCGAGCTATGGGTAAATAGTATGGCAGATTGGCTTCTTTAGCTTGATTAGACAAACAGTCTAGCAGAAGGAAAAATCTTGATTTAATAGATTTGTTTATCCATTACATAATGTCAGCGTGATCCAGGTGTTTGTGATGTTAGTATAATCTGTCTTTTTTAGCGACACCAATAAGTTGAAATATAAGTATCTCTCCGCCATGTTGATTAAAATGATTGGAGATTGGTATTGACTAAAGGAAATAAGATATAGTTATTGGAAAAGCGGATTTTAATTCCCCCCCTCTCTCTCTCTCTCTCTCTCTCTCTCTCTCTCTCTCTCTATATATATATATATATATATATATACGCACACACACACACACACACACACATATATATATATATATATATATATATGTGTGTGTGTGTGTGTGTGTGTGTGTGTGTATGTGTGTGTGTGTGTTCAGTGTTAACAAAACAAGTACGTAATTGATATTTTTTCAATTAATTTAGTACGGAATATAACAATATCTGACGATAAAATGATTTTTAATCTTATTAATTCTCCAATCCTTCGAAATAGGTGTGCAGCTTCATTGTGTACAATCCTGTTCGGTTTTTACTGTAATAGCGGTCCATGATTATACTGATGCTTCTATTCAGGAACGAGTGAAGGCTTCTAATTAGCATTTAATAGTCGCCTCTAAGCAAAGGTTTGAATGACTGAGAATTTACGTTCAACGCGAACTAAGATCCCTCACATTTACCATTCAGTGGCAAAGTGTACTGAAATTTAGCTTCATTTTCTAACTTTGATGTGTCGTTTTATTGTTGTTTATTTTTTATTTTTTGTATTTGTTTTTCTTATCTGTATATCCAAATATAGTGAGTATTTTAGTAGAATATTAATAGAGAAATGTCTATTTTATAATTTTATTATTTTAAAATGTTCACTTCTAATTAGGATTCATTATAATTTCTGTGGTTATCTCAGTCGGTTAGAGCGTTCGGCTAGAAACCACATGGTTCCTAGTTCGATACCGGCCCTCGCCAACTCAGCGTATGAGTAGCACAGAGATCTGTGCGGTAAAGTAAGGAGCTGATGGTAGGTATGGCGCTCCACCTCAGACAAAAACAATCTCCTTGGTCTAGCGCTTGTGAAAAGGGGATAGACTCCCTCGCTGATTGCCTGATACCGACTTTAGGTCACCCCGACGACTTTACTTACTTTTACTTATAATTTCTGTTATAAGACTTTCAGTGCAAATGTTAAGGGCACAAAATTATAATTCACTTTCAAATATAACTGGAAAGTGCGTTATTCTCTAATTTGGTTACAAAGGTGTTGAAACTTTATTTTTGTTTACAATGGAGTTGTAATTTATATATTTTTGTTTACAAAGGAGTTGTAATTTATATTTTTGGTAAGTTTCAATGCTATATAATTTGGTAACAAATTATACTAAATGATATCTTCAATGCAATATGTTTCACTTGAAATAATGAAATCCTGGTATCTTTAGTAGAAGAATTAACTTAAGAGGTTTGCTTATTTATGGGCGATGATATATGTACATAATGAGAATTTTAGTAATATATATAAATAGATTTGTTCATTAGTTTTACTGCTCAGCATTTGAAAGAAAGAAATATCACGTATCTGTGAGTCATTTGTTGTTGGTTCTTCCTGTAAAAATCCCCAACATAGAAACCAGATAATAATCTTATATTTTGACTGGTTAATAAGTTGATTTCTTTTAATCACTCATTGTGAACAAAACGACGCGCTGACGTAGGGGAAATATTTTTTTCTAGGAAGGAAAAATGTCGAAATGAAGTAATTTTTTTTTTAGCCTTTGAATTCTCTTATTTCGGGACAAACAGAAAGGGGTGGTGTCTCTAATAACGATTTCCTACCCCTGCCCCCTCGACACCTGATTAGAATTTTTTTGTTCAAGCCACTCGACCTCACCCATGACGACTGAATAAATTAAGGACACAACAACAAAAATTAAAAGTAGCTATTCATCCAACTGGCCTATATCAAGCGAAACCAAACTTTTATATAATGGACACAATCATGTACATATACACGTAGGTGTGGGCATTTTGGGCCGCCGTATTCTTTTTTTAATACCTGTTTGCAGGTATTGTATTTGTTGTTGCTACCGCTGGGGTTGGTAGTGAGGTGGCGGGTCGTTGGTAACGGTGTTGGTGAGGGTACTAATGTTGGTTTATTGTTGCGGCTCTAGTTGTTTTCCTTGGTTATCTCGAAAAGATTCAATGGCTCTTTTTATGGCTGTCACTAACACTCCTACAATTAACAAAAGTAAGCGTAGTCATAGATGACGGATCTCTTTATTCATGCAA
This sequence comes from Doryteuthis pealeii, assembly GCA_023376005.1. NCBI lineage: Eukaryota > Metazoa > Mollusca > Cephalopoda > Myopsida > Loliginidae > Doryteuthis > Doryteuthis pealeii. Next base: position 50,592,794 of record CM042143.1, on the reverse strand, counting down.
AGATATCAACCTAGTTAAGGATTGGAGGAGGAGGGGGCAAGACGACGAAATATTTCTTTCCTTCTTTAGACTGTTACCCAATAAAAGCCAATAATAGAAATGTAAATATACAGGTATACACACACACACAAGGGAAATATATATATACATACATATGTATATATATAATATATATATATATATATATATATGAGACAGTTCTTCCAGGCCGTTGTCGTGTCAGTGCTGCTGTATGGCTGCACCACCACCTGGACCCTAACTAAGCGACTAGAGAATAAACTAGATGGGAGCTGCACAAGAATGCTGCGGGTGATCATGAACAAGACGTGGAAACAGCACCCTACGAGAAAACAGCTGTACGGCCAGCTACCACATATCATCCAAACCATCCGAGTAAGACGGACAAGACACGCGGGACACTGCTGGAGAAGCAAGGACGAACTCATAAGCGACGTCCTCCTGTGGAAGCCAGCACATGGACAAGTGCGGGGCGACCAGCAAAGACGTACGTTGATCAGCTCTGTGCGGATGCAGGATGCTGCATAGAGGACCCCCGAGAATCATGAGCGATAGGGACTGATGGAGAGAGGTTGTCATGGATACCCGCTCGAAAGCACGACATGATGATGATGATGATGCTGATGATATGTATGTCATCCACAGACACCGTGTTTCGGCGTTTCACAGTGTGGCTAGACACAACAGCTACCTCTGACCAGGAGCGAAATCCGACTGACTTTTTGTCTGCCCGATTCGTTAACCTCTCGACCATTTGACAGTGGCCGTAAAGGGTGGTGTTTAGACTATTAAATACATACATTTGTTTATATATTTTACGATCACCAGAGAGATCCAGTCTGTAAACAGACGACGAATGCTTCATATATGCTGGCAGTGAAAGCAGTATCCCTAAGCAATGGTTCATTCACCCGATTGTGGCACAGATTTCATTGACGTTGTCGCTGGAGTCCTACAAGTAGCTACATTAGCACCTTATATATATTGATAATAGAGATTCGGTCTTAATTTGGCTGTAACCCAAACTACGTCACTGCTAACGTCACATTACCCAAATCGTCAATACATAGGATAAAGTACAACCTTGTATCATATAAACTCAAAATTTGAATATGCCACATTAGACGATCCTTATTGGGTTTTCTTAAACAAGTTTTAATAAATACATGCTCAGTATTATATATTTATATGTAGTTTGTTTTATTTTAATATATATTTAAAATTATCTAACGTATAGTTGTACGAGAAAATTGTTTACAAACAAGAAATAATCATTTTTCAGTGTCAAGAGCTTAAGTAAAAAGTTTACAAATAAATAAATACCAACGATTTGGTGTAGAATTAATGTATAAAATATTTTAAATAATTATTTAATTAATAATTAATAAATGCACGCAACATTTTATTTGAGGGGACAGAACTAAGTTTCCATTTCATTTTTTTTTTCCCCTTTAATAAATTTGATGATTTTATTTACTGATGATACAAACCCTCTGACATTGAATTTTTAACTCCGACCCATCTTAGGCAATATCTTTCAAAATAAATTTTTACACCGCCCGGAGGGTGTTTTATTTATTTATTTATTTTTTTGCTAGTATTTATAAAATATCTACACTACCATCTATGAACGTCATTAGATCTCATAAAAGAAAAAAGGTTTCACGCTAAAGGGGGGCAAGAAGCCGGCGATATCCCGCAGAGACCATAAAAAATGTGGACTACGCAGATGATCTAGCGATTCTCGCAAATACCCCTGCACAGGTGGAATTGCTGCAGCATACCAAGAGAAGGCAACCTCTATGTAAACTCAGATAAAACGCAATTCATGTGTTTTAAACATGATGGAGGCATCTCTACACGGTACGGTAAAACTCTCAAATTAGTAAACCAGTTAAAATACCTAGATAGTAATATCTTATCTACAGAAAGCGATGTCAATATATGCATAGAAAAGGGATGGACTGCAATAGATATATTATCGATTATATGGAAATCTGATCTCTGATAAAATAAAGCGATAAATCCTCCAAGCTGTAGCCGTGTCAGTGCTACTATATGGCTCCACCACTTCTATCCTAACCGAAAGCTGGATGTTTTATGCTGTCTTGAACAAATCCTGGAAACAGAACCCCACAGAAAAGCAGCTGTACTGCCACTTTCCTCCTATCATACAAACCATTCAAGTAAAATGAATAAGATATGCTGGACGAACTCATGATTGACGTCATCCTGTGGGTGCCTACAAATGAACACAGCAGTGTAAGTCGACTAGCAAAAACCTACATAAATCAGCTCTGTACGGATTCTGGATGCCGTGTAGAAGACATTATCGAGGTGATGACCTATAGGGACGGCTGGTGAGAAAGTCATGGGTATTCGAGCCGCCTGTGCAACCTGACGATAATGAAATATGAACCAAATAAAAATTAAAAACAAGATTCAATTTCCATTCATCAGCCAATTGCTATTAAGATCTGTTTGTAAACAAACTGGCCTGTTTCACTAGCCTTATCGAGTCGGTTCGTCTTGGATGGGTTAAGGATTGGTTACGGTCGGAGATAGATTGTAAATATTTGCATTTTTAAGTATATACATTTGAAGATAGGAGTGATTTTTATATATATATATATATATATATATATATATATATATATATATAT
>CM042143.1:50562613-50587613 GCA_023376005.1 Doryteuthis pealeii | reverse complement strand
CTCTAACTATTTTTTCTTTCTTTCTTTTCTTCTTTTCATTTTGCTCGATTGAAACAGATTAGCTTTATCGCTTTCGCGAACTCACCCCCTCTCTATATATTTCCCTTAATCTCTTTCTTTATTTCTTATAATATTTTTCTGTGTAGCTTATCCATTTTCTTCCTTTTGTTTCTTTATAATAAAAATGGAGTGGTCCATTATTTAGCTGAGGTGACGACACTCATAAGAAGTAAGAATGCGGTGGATAAGCAACACCAGATAAGCAGGAATTACATTTTTGCATTCCATCTTGAACGATTTCGAAGGTCTCGTTTTTTAACCAGAGGGCGTTGCAATATGATAAGCGTCAGTACAGTGAAACTCGGGGTTTTGAGCTAACATTTTTATTATTTTGTAATATATAAAATATTTGATACTGCTGTTAACAATTTATACCGACTCCAACTTTTTCTATGAACATGAGACGATCTATTTTTTTAAGAATAAACAATACTATAGAAAAATTATATTACTTCTTAGACTTAAGTTTCACTAAATTATTTAGTGAAAAAATATATCTTGGTTATATCCTTGGAACTGATCAATGATGGTAGGAAGTGTACGGGGAGAACATTTTTAATGATTATCTATTAATAATGGAGATTCTGTCTCTATTTGTATGTAACCAAAACTACGTAACTGCTTACGTCACATTACACAAAATCGTCAATACATAGAATAAAGAACAACTTTGTAATCAGTTTAATTAATTAAAAAAATATTTTTTTTTACTCTCACCCTTTTTTCAGAAAAAGAGTTTAATTGAAAAGTTTATAAGTAAATAAATACCTATCCTTTTGTGTAAAATTTATGTGTAAAATATTCAAAATAATTATTCAATAATTAATAGATGCCCGCAACATTTCTTTTGAGTGGGACAGAAGTGACTTTCCATTTCAAATTGTTCTATATTTTCTTTTATTCCTTTAATGAATTTGATGATTTTGTTTACACAAACCCTCTGATATTTAAATTTCAAAAATACATTTTTACACCATCCAATTGGTTTTTTGCTAGTATAAACCAATAACAGGGAGAAAAGTAAAAAAATGCTTCAAACTTGTCGAAGAGGGGATAGACACCACTACTTGAAACGAATGAGTATATGAATAAGAATGCATGCCAACATATACGAAAACATACATGTGCACCTTATGTGGTGTAATGGTTAACAAGCTAGATTTGCTGACCATTGCTAGTGAGTTCGATTCTCATTGGGCGCCCAATACTTTTGGCCTCGTGCCACATCTAAACTAAGATTAGCAAATAACAATACGTACACATACGTGTGTATGTATGCATGAGTGACTAGTAAAAAGACAGACATACAAACAAAATTGTTGGCTGGGACACAAGGTCACAAGTATGGGAGAAGATCAAACTTGCTATTCTGTAAGTAAGTAAAGTCGACGGGGCGGCCTAAAGTCGGTATCAGCCAATCAGCGAGGGAGTCTATCCCCTTTTCAATAGCGCTAGACCAAGGAGATTGTTTTTTTTAGCATCTGAGGTGGAGCGCTACACATACCATCAGCTCCTTACTTTACCGCGCATATCCCTGTGCTACTCATAACGCTGAGTTGGCGAGGACCGGTATCGAACTAGGAAGCTTGTGGTTTCTAGCCGAACGCTCTACGAGCTAAACCGGCCCAGTGAATGCATTATACTTGCAAACTATTATACCACGATGGGACGCCCTCTAGCCAGGTTATAGTATGTCTATGTATTGTTGGTAGATCCCTTATTTTGGAAACTGTGCATGTATTGATCTCTATATATATACAATCATTTATTTTAAATCCAGCTATCAGTGTAGCAATTGTATTTCCCATCCTCTCTCTCTCTCTCTTTCTCACTCTCTCACTCTCACTTTCTCTCTCTCATATATATATATATATATATATATATATATATATACACTTGTACAAATGATCGCATAGAACAGAAAATGACAGTTACTAAGCGTTGTTGATTTTATTCTTAGGTTGACAAATGCTATATTATTGATATTGAGCGCTCTTTATTTATAACTATAGCGGAAAATATATATACGTCTATGCATATATATATATATATATATATATATATATTATATATATATATATATATATGTGTGTGTGTGTGTGTGTGTGTGTGTGTGCTCTATTATTTATATTGAGCGCTCTTTATTCATAACTATAGCAAATAATATATATATACGTGTATGCATATATATATATATATATATATATATATATATATATATATATATATATATTTGCGTGTATGTGTGTTACAGAAAATCTTTTAGGATTATGCAGAATATATATATATATATATATATATATATATATATATATATATAATTCTCTTTTGTGTGAATTTTAGAAAATCCAATGAATATATTAATAAACACGGGCATATATCCATATAAACTAGCATCATATACATATATACATACAAATATAGATGTATACATTTACACACACACACGCACACACACACACACACACACACATATATATATATATATATATATATATATATGTGTGTGTGTGTGTGTATATATATATAGGGTTCCTGTTATGTATTTCAATAGCCTGGGTGTGTCTACTTTAATAATCATTTAAAAAAAAAACTAAGACTTAAATAGAAATGCAAAAGGTTGAATCGAGCACGTTAATTTTATTCTGTCACAGCAAACAAATAAAACCGGAGTCTTTGGCGTCAGCAAAGCCAAAGAAATAAAATTCGAATAAGCAATAAATAAAAATCCAGAATACAAAAAGAAAAAAAATGTATTTAATAAGAGAAGGAAGAGGTCAACGCTTAAGAGTTTTAAAATGTCGACTCTTCGTTTATTTAACTCTTTATGAGTCATGGACGACAAGCAGATGTTTAGGGTAGGTTGCTAATTGACGCCACGTAAAATAAGTTCAAAACTGTGTGAATACGTCTCCTCAGTAGCCTGTAGTACAGGCATGTCAAACACTCCACGTGCCGCATTTGGCCCTCAGCAAGCGCAGGTGCGACCCTCACCCAGGCTGCGCCCGCGCTTTTACAGTATCCCAGGATTTAAACATTTTTTTCAAAAATTACGGGCCAAAACGGTCCTTTATTTTCAGTAGGGCAATGTGTCGTTAAGAAACAGTCTGTTATCAACGCATTGCCTCTCTCTCAGTCAATGAAAGGGAGTGAGTCTTTCCTCTTGCCTTCTCCTACTTTCAATTAAAACATCGTTGTAATTGAAAGTGACAGTGACACTTGTACGTTTTATTATTTGAACTTGGTCAGTGATATTCTTTTTTCCATTCTTTTTTTTTTATAGATATTCATAGATATTCATTGTCTTTTAATTGATAATAAAATTAATGATAGCAATCATCACTTTGTTTTGTTAATGTAGAAAAAGGATTTAAAGATGTTAGTCGTCATATGCGGCCCTCATGGCAAACATATGTAATAGATGCAGCCCTAGGGGAATACTCAGATTTACATGTTTGCAATAGTGGATAAGTAAAAAAAAAAATAAAAAAAACGTAACGTCGTCGGGGTGGCATAAAGTCGGTATCAGACAGCGAAGGAGTCTATCCCCTTTTCACAAGCACTAGACCAAGGAGAATGTTTTGGCATCTGGGGTGAGGCGCCACACCTACCATCAGCTCCTCACTTAACCGCACAGATCCCTGTGCTAATTCATACGCTGAGTGGCGAGGGCCGATATCGAACCCGGAACATTATGGTTCCTAGTTGGATGCTCTACCGACTAAGAAAAACCGGCCATCTAGTAGATTACAAAATTTGCATTGTTCGGAGAGGTTGGGGGAAGGAAAGAGGAGTTTCGTAGCCGAGTTCGTTCAGTTTTTGTAGTATCATTTTTGAGACCCGCCCAGCCAGCTGGGGCCGTAGAATACACCGACTGTACTTTTGCAGAGGGGTAAGATCCACTGTTAGTCGTAGTGGGGACCCGTAATGTTTAAGGACAGGATTGTAGTAAATGAGCGGTCCGTGACTCGGGGACTAAGTGGCCACGTGACATGCAGCACACAACTTCAGCTTAGACGGGCGGTTGAAGTGGTCTGATTCAATCAATCGGCTGCTAATGTCAATCCCTTGCAGATATAAGATTAAATCCTGAATATATTCTTCAAATTGCTCTTATGGCAAACACACAACACTTTTTTTATATATATATATATATATATATATATATATATATATACCAACCCCTCCGCACGGGCAGAATGCGACACAAGGTCAATTTCTTGAGCGTGGTCTAACTGGTTTGAATTCAGGGTTTTCCTTCTCCTAGACTAGTTACTTAGCCAAGGTTGAAGAGCCCATTTCGCCCTAATATATACCCATAGCTAGAGGGGGATTAGTTGGATTCATACTTTTCCAAAGGATATTACCGCTATGTTATATGCAAACAGCCTCGTCTAGGATTTGAACTCGTGTCGACAAGTCTATTTCCCAAAACTCTAACCATTAAACCAGGTATCTCCACTTTTTCGCATATAGTTGTAGCGATTGTCTGCCCCTGTATCCAAAAAGGGTTATCTTCCTTGCTGCCATGGTTTCGCCAATAGGTGGCTGAGTATTTAAACAGCGGCCTGAGAATTTTCTCTCTCTCTTTCTCTTGGTCTAGTATCCACAGAACATGGGCTAGACGCTTGGTGTGTCTGTCCCTTAAGTGGGGGCTTTGTCCCCCCACCCCAACTATCAGAAAGTGACTCGCTTATTTCTTACTTCTTTAGGACTTTAGACCTATCTGTTTTGTATCGTATTGTATCTTGTCATGTAAAATGTCATGTCATGTGCTAGGACAATAAAGTATGTATTTGTTATTATATGTATCTCTTTGTCCAGATTATTTTATGTATATATATATATATATATATATATATATATATATATATATGTGTGTGTGTGTGTGTGTGTGTGTGTGTGTGTGCCTACGTTGGAAGGTTACGGTGATCTTTCTAACGTATTATAATAATCACACATCATATTCTTATATAGGATTTGAAAGGCAGTGTTTGAAGTTCAACCATTGGTTTCTTAATACATATGAGGTTATTTCTTTAATGTCTTGGTGCACTTGAAGTTAAGGCACGTTATTTCGGCCAATTTTGTTAGTATATATCAAGTCAATGAAAAATCTAACACAAAACTATTTTCTATCAATTTAGTGTCCTGGGTATGATGCTAAACTGCATCTAGTGGTTAGATCCCAATTCTAAAGTTCTAGGCATTGTGGAGTACCCCTTAATTGCCATTGATCCCAAGTCCACTCTGACCCGGAGCGGTAGTCCAAAATCAGCGCTATGTGAGTGTATTTAATAATGATCAAATTTTTTACTGATAACCCTCTCCCCTCGGCTTGGGCCTAACCGTCAGAATTTGATTGACTTGATTCCTGACTGAGGAATTAGTGATGGAACAGTTTTGAAACCTCCTACCAAATTCGATATTTTCACTGAAGATGAAGATATTCATAAGTGCGGTTAACAGGACTGAGTCCTTCCAAAGATGCCTCAACAAATTTCAATATTCTTATAATATTGCTTTTTTTTTACTGCTAATGCCTAGACAAATAGGGTAGCCGCTAATCATCTTGACATGTCAGTTACCAGACCTTTTCAAAATATATTTCAATAAGACAGAGCATAACCAGAAGTACATTCAGATCTTTGTAAAGTAGTGTTTTCCAAACTATCTGATGTGGCTTGCAATGTGCCACGGAGCTGTGCTATATCTTTCGATCTGGATTTAAGATTTTTTTAAATCATCGTACATTCTTTGTTCTTTTTAACCACACACACACACACACACACACACACACACATGCACACACACACGCACATATATATATATAATCTTTTTATATAAGTATATAATCTTTTTAACCACACACATACATATATATATATATTATCTTTATAACCACACACACATACACACACATAATCTTTATATATGTATATATAATCTTCATAACCACGCGCGCACGGACACACACACACACACACACACATATATATATATATAATCTTTACATATGTATATATAAATGTTTATCACCGCAAACATCCTCACATGTATATATATATATATATATATATATATATATATATATGTGTGTGTGTGTGTGTGTGTGTGTGTGTAATGAGAGAAAGAGATAGGTTTGTTATAGGATATGTTATATGTCGCTCTACAAAGTCTAGTGAACTAGAGGTAAACAAGAGCTTTAATATCAATTTTCAGTTCTTTCCTTGAGATAAAATAAAAGAATTCGACCCAGCACACGTGATTGTTAATATGATGCATCTTCGACATACTTCAGTCTCATCGTATTTAGTAACTGAGACAATAGATTCGTTACAAAAATAATTTTTACATTTTATACCTAGGTGCATCCGTAACACTCACTGCTAATCACGCATAGCTTTGAGTAAACTCCTTGGTCGACGCACCTGGATTTTGGTGGCGGATATTGAGCTGCTGCTGCTGCTATTAGGTCTACTGTCAATTCTGTTTAATACTAACTAGTTTTACAAGTTTATAAATAGCAACAACTCGTCTAATTAAATTTCGTGCCTTGGAACGTGGGTCATAGAAATTACGTAGAAATAAAAAAAACAACATTTTTTTAAACCCACTGTGTAACGAAAGATATAGAATTAAGCAAATAAAAAAATAGTTGAGATTTCTTTAACTAAATTGAAACATGATCTTCGTCCGCGAAACTGAAACTATGTCAGGGCTTCTAAAACTTTTTATAACCAAATTTAATTTACATTCACGCCTGAATAAATATGTTCTGTGTTATGACGTTAAACTATCTGATGGTGAAGTTCCAATTCTGGAGCTCTAGGGAATGTGGAGTACCCCTTCATCACCATTACTCCCAGGTCCACTCTGACCCAGAATGGTAGTACCAGTTAGGGTCCCATAAGTAATGACGTGAAACACTCTAGTTATTTGTGAGAGCACCTAGTTGTGGTAGTGTTGCGGTAGGTGAGTATCACAGATCTATTACTCCCAGTCTGACTGGCTGTTCGACTATTCTGGTTTCACTAGAGTTGAACCAGACTAAATTAAACTTAGTATATTGCAGAAGTCGATCCGTTAATCTAATGGTGAAATTCCAATTTTGGAATTCTGGGAAATGTAAGGTACCCCTTCATTACCATTACTTCCAGGCTCACTCTGACCTGGAGTGGTAGTACCTGTTAGGGTCCTATCTATGGGTTAAATAGAAATAGTTTAAAGAAAATGTGTTTAAAAAAAGAAAAATTGGGTACCCATCAAGAATGAGTTAAACAAAACATCTTCGATATAATATGGGTTGACATGCCGTAAAACCCAACAACCAGCCAACCAATCTGATATAATGGAATGACCCATCTCCCCCGAACATCAACAGTAGTGATGGTTCTAGCCACTATTCAAGAACACACATATTACTCTGTGCAGAACTCACTTGAAGTGCTTAGACGACGGACTCTCCTCCTAATACTCACGTGACCTTACTATATAACACAACCTAAATAATCAAATTGCCGACATTTTTTTTTAAATAGCCTCACTAGATGCCATGATGAGAGGTGTTGACTTTTAAAAATTATTTTCGATTTAAAAATCAAAACTTTTACAAAATGCAGAAAAGTGTGAGACACGTGGTGTAATGGTTATCGTCGTTGGAAATCGACACAGTGAGACAAGTTGAAATCATGGACAAGGCTGTTTGCATTTTACATAGCGCTTATACCCTTAGGAAATGTACGAATCCAACTATTCTCCCTCTAGCTATGGGTAAATAGAAGGGAGAATGCACTCTTGGTATGGCAACCGGTCTATGAGAAGGAAATCTCTGAATTTAGACCAAAGGGGTTAACTTCTCGTTAGTCAAAACTACTTTGAGACCCACTCTTCCTCACTAATAGTACAACCAAAGATATTACTACCAGTACCTGTGGAGATACCATATTATGATAATTTTGATTATTACAACGTTTATTTTTACTAAAGAGCTATTGAAAATAGTTCAATATTTAAAAAGTATAATAATCTTGATTTAACCCCCCTCCCCCCTCTCTCTCCCTCCTCTCTCTCCCTCCCCCTCTCTCTTCCTCCTTTTCTCTTATGTTCGATTGAAACAGATTAGCGTTATCGGTTCCATCGCTTTCCCTCACTCCTTCTCTCTCCTTCTCTCTCTCTTTCCCCAACTCTCTTTTCTTCTTTCTTTCTTTCTTTCTTATATTTTTCTGTATCATGTCCCTTTTCTTCCTTTCTTTCTTTATAATAAAAAACAGAATGGTCATTATTAGCTGAGGTGACGATACTCATAAGAAATAAGAATTTACCTTTTTGCATTTCATCTTGGACGATTTGGACGGTCTCATTTTAACTACATGATGTTGCTAGATGATTAAGGAACATTAGTATTAATATATATATGATTATAATGGAGATTCGGTGTCTGTCAGCCTGTAACAGAAATTGTTACTGCTTACGTCCCAATACCCTCAGGAATTTCGTAAGTTTATCAATGAGTACTTACTTTATAGTCAAAATCGTTAATATATAGAATAAATATTATTTATCAACGATGTCCCTGAGTAAAATTTGCCTCAAAACTGCCCTTGTTATTTATGCGTTTAAAATCCTTCAATATGACATATATCACTAAGAAATACAGGTTTGCATAATATATGATGTGGTTAATTTGCATACTGGTTTTAACAAACTGGGTTTAATAAATAATTACTTGGTATTATTGATCTCTAATATTATTGTTTCAATCCTATGAATGATTTTATATAGAAACCAATTATAATATAATTAAAATAAGTAATCTTTATATATGCGTTTTTATTTAATTTTGTTAGTCTTTCTAATTTGATATATTTTATTACACGAAAAATGTAATACTTACGGCCGGAGGGCGTATATATTTAGCTAGTAATAATAATGGGGGATGAAAGAGACCTGTTGTCACTTGATCTCCTATAAAGTCAGCAGATTGTGCTGGTATGAAAACTGTGTACTAAGTAATGATTTTATTGTAATAATTATAGTCGGAAAAAAAAGTGAAAATTATTCAATTCTCCAAGTCTGTGTACTTTCTGATTTCCTTGATAAACCAAGCTGTTTCTCAGAGAAAATCATTATGCGTAGAGGGTGACACCCACACTTGTTTTTTGTTTTGTTTTTTTTTATGTGTGTTTTGTTTCTTTCTATTGAGTAGTTTCGTGCTTCAGAAAGCATATCAATATCTATACTATCAGTGCGTGAATGTGTGTGTGTGCGTGTATACACGTACAAGTTTGTGTGTGTGTGCGTGCCTATACACATATAATTTGTGTGTACATTTTGGCGCCAACACACATCTTTGTATCTGTGAGTATGTTTTCGAGATGTCAGACACAATAGACTAAAATGATCTATTGTATGTATATAGAAGTGTCGGTAAGTGTACGTCGGTATTTGCTTGTGTATATGCGTACATCTGAAGACGAATATATAATATATTTTATATATAATATATATATATATATATATATATATGAAAAATAGATGGAAATTAATCCGACAGTATGAAATTTAACATTTTTGAAAAAACAAATGATGTTATGTAATTGCTGACAGAAATCTGTTTCGACCAAATCGATAAATTGGTCATCTTCACGAGCAACACAGACGGGAAAAGAAAAAGAAAAATATCCGTTAGAAGACTGTTTACATACGAACGATATATTCAATTGCTGAAATTTTTTTTAAAAATGCGTGTTCTGTTTTAAAAATAAAATAAATTTTATTTTTAATTTTAAAAATCAGAAGCATTATAGTTTATAGTAAAACTCAAAAGATTTTGTTGTAAAATTATATAAAAAGTGTAAGGTGGGTATCAAAACTGTTTAGGATATATTTCAGCTATTAAAATATAATATACAAAGTCCAGCAGTTGAATATAGCGTTCATATGTAAACAGTCTTCTAACGATAATATTATATATATATTATATATTATATATATATATATATATATATATATATGACTCATAAACATGTAACCCCCGCTTTAGGAAATTCCATCTGTCAGTGTGGCTTCGTAGCTCGCAGCAAGGCTGGGCTGCTATCACACTCAAGGAAACACAAAATGTCTTCTTGATTATCATGCGCAACATGGGAGGAAACAAATCACACTGCTGACCCTCATCTATCGTTCACGATAGGAGAGTCCACCATATATATATATATATATATATATATATATATATATATATATATAATATATATATATATATATATATATATATATATATATATATATATATATATATATATATATATGTGTGTGAAATGCAAACAGCCTCGTCCAGGATTTAACTTCAACACACACACACACACACACACACACACACACATATATATATATATATATATATATAAACCCCTCTGCACAATAAGGGTGCGACACAAGGTCAATTTCTTAAGTAGAGTTAAACAGGTTTGAATTCAGAGTTTTTCCTTCTCCTTGACTGGTTACCTAGCCAGTCTGTTCTACTATTTCTTCATAGCTAGAAGAAGAGTTGGATGCATACCTTTCCCAACGATATTAGCGATGTATGAAATGTAAACAGTCTCGTCCAGGATTTAAACTCGGATCGATGAGTCCATTTCCTACGACTCCACCATTACAAACATTACAAGTCACCTATTGGGTGTGTATATACATACATATTCTAAAAACGAATTCATAAGTAGATGTAATACTATACACACACACACACAACACACACACATATATATATATATATATATATATATATATATATATATATACTTAGTCTGTCTCATTCAGTGCCCCGTATGAGAGACAGAGCCACTTGGTCAGTGTAAAATTTTAAATTGTGATTAAAAATGGATTTAAAACCGGTTTCTATAAAGCAATCTCTTAAGTTATTGTCAGTTTCATGAATGTAATCCGATGTTCATACGACCTTCGAATAGTTGATTCTCGGAATGGTAAAGAAAGCGTAAAGCAACAGAAGGGGGGAACGAAGAATAAAAGAAAGAAAGCGAAGCGTGAAAGGAAAAGAAGGAAAGAAAGAAAGTGAAAAGTGAAAAAGAAGAAAGGAAGAGAAAAAAGAAAGAAAGAAAAGAAGCGAGGAGTGAAAGGAAAAGAAAAGAAAGAAAAAAAAAAAGGAAAGAAAGCGAACTGAAAAAGAAAAAAGAAAAGAAAAGAAAGTGAAAAGAAGGAAAAGCAAAGCAAGAAAGTGAAAAATGAAAAAGAAAAGGAAAGAAAGAAAAGAAGAAAGAAAGAAAGAAAGAAAAGGGAAAAGAAGGAAAGAAGAAAGTGAAAAAAATGAAAGGAGAAAAGGAAAGAAAGAAGAAAGAGAAAGAAAGAAAGGAAAGAAAAGAAAGAAAGAAAGAAAGAAAGAAAGAAAAGAAAAGGAAAGAAAAGAAAGAAAAAAAGAAAAAAAGAAAGAAAGAAAAAAAAAAGGAAAAGAAGGAAAGAAAAGAAAAAGAAAAGGAAGAAAGAAAAAGAAAGAAAAAGAAAAAAGAAAGAAAGAAAGAAAAGAAAGAAAGCGAAAAGAAAAAGAAGGAAAAGAAGAAAAAAAAGTGAAAGGAGAAAAAGGAAAGAAAGAAAGAAAGAAGAAAAGGGAAAAGAAGGAAAGAAAGAAAAAAAGAAAGAAAAGAAAGAAAGAAAAGAAAAGAAAGAAAAAGAAAGAAAGAAAGAAAGAAAGCGAGGAAGAAAGAAAGAAAAGAAAGAAGAAAGAAAACGAAAAGGGAAAAGAAGGAAAAAAAGAAAGAAAAGAAAAAAAGAAAAAAGAAAAAAGAAAGAAAAGAAAAGTGAAAAGTGAAGAAAGAAAGAAAGAAAGAAAAAAGAAAAAAAGAAAGAAAGAAAGCGAAGAAAGAAAGGAAAGAAAGGAAAAAAAAAGAAAGAAAGAAAGAAAGAAAGAAAGAAAGAAAGAAAGAAAGAAAGCGAAAGGGAAAAAAGAAGAAAGAAAGAAAGTGAAAAGTGAAAGGAGAAAAGGAAAGAAAGAAAGAAAGAAAGAAAGAAAGCGAGGAGTGAAAGGAAAGAAGGAAAAAAAACAAAGCGATGACTGAAAAGAAAAAAAGAAAGAAATAAAGCGATGCGTGAGAAGAAAGAAAGAAAGCGAAAAAGAATGAAAAAAGAGAAAGAAAGAAAGAAAGAAAGAAAGAAAGAAAGAAAGAAACGAAAGAAAACTCAAATGATAGAACATCGCGAAAGCTTAACTCGAAGAGGAACGGAAATCTAATATATATATATATATATATATATATATATATATATATATATATATATATATATATATCTTAAATGATTTATTACAGAACGTTATTAATGTGAAAGAAAGGAAGGAAGAAATGAAAGAACTATTCATGTTATTTAACCAACTATACGAGGAAATCTCTTTAAAACCTTATGTAAATTTATCAAACGTTAGAACGCTCCTCCGTTATTTGAACATATATCTGATTACCTTACTTTAAACATACAGATTATAAGATTACATGTTGTGTCAGATTATAACTTAGCTTTAAATATTAAAAAAAAAAAATTAATGTTTGATTTTTGGCATTGGATACAAAGTTAATAAAGTTGGAGAAATTAGTTCTGGCAAAAGTCTATTCCCAACATTAAAGTACTGTCACGTGACGTGCAACACGCTAGTTCTTCGTGAGCGCACCTAGCTGTGGTGCTGCTGGTGGTGGTAGTGGTGGTGTTGTTGTTTTCGGGTGAGTCTCGCAGATCAGTTACTCCTGGCCTGACTGGCTGCTCGATTATTCTGGTTTTACCAGAGTTGTAACAAACTGGCTATGACATTAAACTATCTGATGATGAGGTTTCTGTTTGGAGCTCTGGGGAATGTGGAGTACCCCTTCATTACCATTACTCCCAGTTCCACTCTGACCCGGAGTGGCAGTATCTGTTAGGGTCACATCTACGTGTTAAATAGAGAAAAAAAATGAGTTTGAAAGAATGTTTAAAAGAAAAATTGAGTGCCCATCAAAAATGTATAAAACAAAATTTTCTTTGGCATAAAATGACTCAACAAGGGCTAACATGCCATAAAACCCAACCAACCAACCAAACTGGGAAGAAGAAGAGCTGAACACGAGACCAGAGGCAGAATCAAGGCCATCCAGACCACAGCAGCGATGAAATCATGTCCTGGAGATCTGAGGAGACTTGCTGCCACTCAGTTAGAGTGCGTGAAAAACTCGCATAGAGTGAAAATAAAAGTATGGGGGTAATAGAAGAGACTTGTTGTCACCTGATCTCCAATAAAAGCCAACAGATTATGCTGGTATGAAATCTCAGCTTGCACTAATTAATGTCGTGCAGCACTCTAATTCTTTGTGAGAGCACCTAATTGTGGTACTGTTGCTTTCAGGCGAGTCTCACAGATCTATTACTCCCAGTCTGACTGGCTGTTCGACTATTCTGGTTTCATTAGAGTTGGACCAGACTAAATTAAACTTGGTACATTGTAGAAGTTAATCCGTTAATCTAATGGTTAAATTCCAATTTTGGAGTTCTGGGGAATGTAAAGTACCCCTTCATCGCCATTACTCTCAGGTCCACTCGGACCTGGAGTGGTAGTACTTGTTAGGGTCCTATCTATGGGGTAAATAGAAAACAATGAGTTAATAAAAAATCTATTTAAAATTGAGTACCCATCAAGAATGAATAAAACAAAACGTCTTCACCATAAGATAACCCAAGAAGAGTTGACATGCCGAAAAAAAAACAAATAACCAACCTGATTGAAACCGTGAAACTTGCAGTGTTTACCTATATTACAAATGGGTTGTAACATAGTCATTACTTAAAAAATTAAAGACGTAGATTCGCTTTTATCAAAATTTAAGATAATTTGTATTATGTTTTTTTTTTCGGACTGTTGCCCTTATCATTATTATATACACAGCGTTTCAGTCGATATGCCCCCGGCCTTCTTCCGGTGTTTCCTTAAAAAATGTTTTTTTTAAAATTGAGTTTTAAAAAAATGTTGAATACCCATCAAGAATGAATAAAACAAAATTTTATTCAGCATAAAATAACAAGGGTTGACATGCCGTAAAATCCAACCAACCAATCAATCCTTGAAACATTGGTTAGCAAAACTTGACTCACAGATCATACGTATTAAAAATGGAGGCGGGTTGTGTAATGGTTATCGTCGTAGGAAATGGACGGTCACCCGAGTTCAAATATTGGACGGGGATCCTTGCATTGAAGTATCTCCCTCCAGCTATGGGTAGATAGTTGGGCAGATTTTGCATTTTAACCTTGGTTAGGCAGCCAATCTAGTAGAAGAAAAACTGTAAGCATTCTGGTATCTGTGTGCCAGACAAAACGAACTTTAGTAAATTTTATGTTATACAATGATGAACCTATCCACGACTTAGATTGATTCATTTAACGACAGCTTAACTCGTCCAGAGTTATTTATGCCTAGAGGTTAAGGAATTGCATTCATTGTTCGATTATGTTTACATTTTTGTATTGTTGTTTCTTAAAAAAGTTTTTTTGTCGTTATGTGGTTGCAAGTAATTATTTTTATTGATATAAGTATTCTTAATACAAATAATTCACACATAATATCATGTATTCCTATCTATTACTAAAAATTTCAAACAGGTTAATTTGACTTATAGGTGGGACACTTACAGGTATTACCACTCCAGGTCAGAGTGGGCCTGGGAGTAATTGTAATGAAGGAATACTAAATACTTCTTAGAGCTCTAGAACTGGAGCCCTTACACCGGATGCAGTTTCTGCTGTCATTCTTTTTTTCTTTCTTCTTTTCTCTTCTCTTTCCTTTCATTCTTCTCTTTCTCCTTTCATTCTTTCTCTTCTCTTCTCTCTTTTGCATTTCTCTTTCTCCTTTCTTTCTTTTTTTTCTCTTTCCCCTTTCTTCCTTCTCTTTCTTTCTTTCCTTTCCTCATTGGGCCTGTATTTGATTGTAGTTTAAACTAATTTTTTTTCTTTGTGTGTCTGTAGAAAATGAACTTGCATCACCTGAACAGTTCATTCCACTTCTTAGATGGACAACTACTTCTTAAGCAATTACTGTAAACAACCCAAAGAAAAGGTTGGCAAATTCCAAACCTCACTTAAAGTTCAGCAACAATGATCCTTAGATGGGTGATTTGTACTGTAAACAATATATAACGTCTGTGTGCCAGGTGTAGTAAATAATAATTCTTCTT
This sequence comes from Doryteuthis pealeii, assembly GCA_023376005.1. Classification (NCBI taxonomy): domain Eukaryota; kingdom Metazoa; phylum Mollusca; class Cephalopoda; order Myopsida; family Loliginidae; genus Doryteuthis; species Doryteuthis pealeii. The sequence continues at coordinate 50,572,344 of CM042143.1, read as the reverse complement.
GAAATTCTAAATTAATTACTGTTTTATGAAAGAAAGAAAATATTCTCACATTTGACTGGGTGGGGTAATCAACAAGTTTTTCTTTCTTCCTTTTCTGTCTACAACGCCTAGTTTGATCAATATATATATATATAACATATGGCGCATCTTAATAAATATATTATCCGGGTGACATAATTTTAATCACCATAGATATTGGATGAGCAAAATTCAAATCCTGGGAAGGGCTGTCTGCGTTTCACTTTGTGCTAATGCGCCTGGGAAATACATATAGAAAGAAAGAAATAACCCTCTGAATTCAATCCGGGGAGAGAAGTATGTATTTACCAACCCCTCTACACGAGCAGGATGTGACACAAGGTTAATTTATTAAGCGGAGTTTAACAGGTTTTAATTAAGAGTTTTCCTTCTCCTAGACTGGTTACGTAGCCAAGCTTAAAGATCCAAGTCTGCCCTACTATTTGCCCTTAGCTGGGGGTAGTGTAGTTGGATGTGTAGGAATAGCTGCCTACAGTCTATGCGGAACAAAATATAAGTTCACAGAATGTAATGACGAAAGGGAAAGCACATGTACTTTTAACCTTATTTATTCACATGTAAACTCAACAACAGTCAATATAACAAATCGTTCTCAAAATTAAAACGGAAACCTATTTGGTGATCCATGACAGTTTAACTACAGTGTATGGATGGACTTCTTTTGCGAATTGGGTTATGGTTTAGGGGTTTGGGGATTAAGTTAGTTTTTAATTACGTATTGCTTAAAAAACAACAACAACAACAACAACAAACTCAAATTACTATACATTTAATTAACCATTGGAATTAATTATTGAATCAAACGGTAGACATATTAGTCTCAGTTGTTTGTGTTAGTGTTGCAATGTATAATTTCAATTAAACTTGGTTTAAAGAAAATTATTTTTCAACATTAATTGTATAGTAATTTTGGGCTTTTTGTGGTTGTTTTTTTTTAAGAAATACGTAATTAAAAACAACCTTAATCCCCTAAACTGTAACCTAATTCACAAAAAAGTTAATTCATACACTGTAGTTAAACTGTCATGGATCACCACCAAATAAGTTTCCGTTTTAATTTTGAGGGCGATTTGCAAATTTAATCCGTAATACGACGCAAGTTACTTCGTGCTTATCACATGATAAAGATTAATGCTGTTGGCTGGTCATTAGAGTGGCTCCGGCGACGGGTTGCTATTAGGACGTAATCCTAAAACTGATCTATATTTATATATACAAAACAATTCGCTAACCACTTCTTATTTTGTTTTGCTAATGAAGACTTGTTGGTGGTCAATCAACTAATTGCTTATTAGTGGGTGTGGTTCCATATTGGCCATTTGCTCTTTTTTTTCGCTCTAAGTTTTTATTAATGACTGTTCGGTTACCACCTGTTTACCCACAGGCCTTACAGGCAGCACCCCCAGCACTGCCACTGAGACACACAGAGAAACACACAGTGAAAATGAGATGCGATAAGTTGTCGTCGACACACAACTTAGTGGACCAGTCGCTGACCAATTACTACTCAATTAGGTGCACACTTATATTTCTACAATTAACGCTAAGCGACACCATAGAGCCGTGTCAAGTGTTGGTGGTGTGCGGTGAGGAGGGCGGGCCCCCATACTGAACACAATGCTCGAGTCGGCATCCATATGCACCGGCATGACACGCGCATTAACGACATCGTTTGAAAACCAGTAGACATATACGCACGCACGCATCATGTCAACTATAATTTCTCAGGGAAAACTAAAACTAAAAAAAAAAAAAACAAATAGAAAAAAAAAACATTTACATCTCTGGTGTATTGCATTCGGCTAGTTTCCTGCGTCAAGAGGTACTAAGAAAGGTGAAACCTACCAATGTTACTAATGAGACAGACTGTTTATTAAGGCAATTTTTTTTCCAGCGATCTAATACTGAGAGTATTTTTTTTTATTACTTTTTTCTATTTCTTTTTTTATTTATTATTATTATTTATTTCTCCTCTATGCAACCTAGTTCTTCAACCGTTTTAGATTGGCAGCACATCCGGTTGCCGTAAGGAAATACATGTCACTCAGCGTCGGAGCCAATGTCACAAGAAGACGAAGACGAGGACAAGAAGCCTTGACAGATGATCAGCGTGTCTCGATCAGTAAATCCTCGTTTAGAGAACTTTATCTATGTCGTATAGCTACGTACGTCGACAGAATGGAGAGAAATATGTATCATGCTTGCAGACGGCTAAAGAACTCGACAGTTAATTGCACGACGAGCGCAAACAAACTTGGACACCCTTAAGTCATGCAATAATGTGAGTGAGGTTAATAAGAGTTCTTGTTGGTGTGGGGTTCATTGGTTAGAGCAGCAAACAAACGATCTTGAGGACTGAAGTTCCCATTTCAGACGATAACTGCTTATGGATGTTTACTACTAACTCAGCTGATATTATTTGTCTTCATTTTTTTTCGGACTGTTGTCCTCATCTTTAGCGTGATATATAAAACACAACGGAGGCGAGTGGCATAATAGTTAGAGTCGTGGGAAATAGACTCGTCGACCAGAGTTCAAATCCTAGACAAGGCTGTTTGAATTTCACACAGCGCTAATACCCTTGGGAAAGGTATGAATCCAACTATACTCCCTCCAGCTATGGGTAAATAGTATGGCAGACTGGGCTCTTCAACCTTGGTTAGGTAACCGGTTTAGGAGAAGGAAAACTCTGAATTCAAACTAGTTAAACACCGCTTGAGAAATTGGCCTTGTGTCGCATCCTGCTCGTGGAGAAGGGTTTGTAAATATATATAATATATATATATATATATATATATATATATATATAATATATATATATATTATATAATATATATATATATATATAATACACAACGTCTCGGCCGTTGTACTCTCCGACATTCTTCAGGTGCTTCTTGTCTATCCCAGTAAAGCAATGATTCGTCTTGGAAACCACCCTGTCGACTGTGATGGAAGAATACACCGACTGCATCTCTGCAGAGGGGTAAAATCACCCTCCCAATGGCCATGAATAGTGATCCATGATGATTAAGGGTGGATTCTTGGTGGTGAGCAGTCCATGACATACAACACTCCACTTTGGTCCTTACTTAGAATAGACATGCGGTTGGAGAAAGCCCACTCCTGATCAATCTGCTGGTCATGTTAAGCCCTAGCACCTATATGATTGTCCCAACATCTTTGTCCTTATGGCAAACCCCCAACCCTTTTTATCATATATGAGCTAGAAGGCGGTGGCTGAGGGTTTTAGTGTCCTGGGTATGACGTTAAACTGCATCTAATGGTGAAGTTCCAATTTTGTAGCTCTGATGAGTGTGGAGTACCCCCCTCATTGACATTACTACTAGGTCCACTCTGACTCGGAGTTGTAGTGTCTTTTAGGGTTCCATCTATGGGTTAAATAGAAAAAATGGGTTTTTAAAAAGTGTTTTATTTAAAACTTATTTTGATTATATTTTATTTGGTTTCTATATAAAATCATTCATTGGATTGATTTTAATACATTGGAAAATAAAATAATAATAATAGAGATCAATAACACCAAGTAATTATTTATTAAACCCGGTTTTGTTAAAAAAAAAAAAGGAGTATGCAAATTAACCACACCATAAAATATGTAAACCTTTATTTCTTGCATTGCAGGATTTTAAACGCACTAATAGCATGGTCTGTTTTGAAGCAAATCTAACTCAGATTTTTATAAAGACATCGTTAATAGTTAACATTTATGCCATGTATTAATTATTTTGTCTATGACTATAGATCAAATACTCATTGATAAACTTACGCAATTCCTAGGGATATTGTGACGTAAGTAGTCACGTATTTTCGGTTACACACAGACAGCAAATGTCCATTATAATAGGACATGCAATTAAAAGGATAACAAAGAATATGAAAATGACAGGTATAAGTAGAACTACCCCGTTCATAGCCGTTTGTATTTTGGAGCACACCGAATGTCCATTATATTATGTTCATCATCATCATGTCGCGCAACTAGCACGGATATCCATGACAATCTCTCACCAAACCTCCCTATCATTCATTGTCTCAAAGAAGCCCTCTACGCAGCATCCAGTATCCATGCATAGTTGGTCAATGTAGGTCCTTGGTGGCCAGCCCACATTAGCATGTCCATGTGTTGGCTTCCACAGGAGGATGTCGCTTATGAGCTCGTCCTTGCTTCTCCAGCAGTGTCCAGCATGCCTTGTCCGTCTCAATCGGATGGTTTGTGAGATGGGGAGCAGGTGGCCACACAGCTGCTTCCTTGTGGCGTGCTGTTTCCACGACTCCTTCAAGACTGCACGCAGCATCCTTGTGAAGCTTCCATTTAGCGTATTCTCAAAGCGTTTCGTTAGGGTCTAGGTGGTGCAGCCATACAACAGTACTGATATAAACACAGCCTGGAAGAATTGTGGCTTTAACTTGACAGTGAAATTGGATTTCCAAATGACTGATAATTCGTTTGTGGTCGACCATGCCTTCCCTATTTGTGTATTAACATCGCTTTCTGTGGATGAGATATTACTACCTGGGTATGTGAATTGTTCTACTGGAAGGATAACCAAGAATATGAAAATGAAAGGTATAAACAATAGATATAAGTAGAACTACATTTATAGCCTTTTGTATTTTGGTAGAATGAATTTAACTTTGCAGTTAGTTGAATTATATTATTATTGTAATATAACAAATATTCAACACACAAAGCCGTTGGCCACAATTTCAGATGAGTGTTTATCTTCTAAACTCTTCTACATTAATCAGTCAAAAGTCTTCAAGCATTGACTGACATTGGCAACTGGAGGTCCAGTCTTATTTGCTGATACGTTGCTAGACAAAAGGGTATTAACAAAATAGAGAAAGATTTCTGTAAGGTAGTGGTTGTAAATCAGATAAAGAATTAATCTTGTACACTTTTATCTACAATATGGCTTCGTTCATCGTGTCAGCTGAGGAGGATTGTCTACTTTAATCTTAGCTTCTTTTTTTCTAGTTATTTCAGATAACAGTCTCCTTAATGTTAACCAGATCTGTTCTTAATTTTTTCATTAATATCTCGCATGAAACTCTACTACTACTACTACTACTATTCATCATCATCTACTTATATATAAAACATGATGTGACTTACTTTATATATATATATATATATATAGTCATCCACAGACACCGTGTTTCGACGTTTACGTCTCATCAGTGTAGCTAGACATAACAACTACTACAGAGTTACCAAGTTGGAACTTCCCCATTAGATGCAGTTTAACATCATACCCAGGACACTAAGACCCTCAGCCACTGCTTTCTATCACATATATCATAAAAAGGATTCGGTGTTTGCCATAAGGGCAAATGGGTCAAGACAATCATATATATATATATATATATATATATATATATAGGTAATTTCCTATAAAGCCAACATAAACAAAGGGGAACCACTCGGCTGATAAATTATTTATCTATTTTGCCATTAAACTAACCCTTAAGCCTAACCCTAACCCTAAACCCTAACTCTAACCCTAACCCCGTCTTCTTTTTTCCTAGTATATCAATAAATAAATAAATAATTTATCAGTCAAGAGTGGTTCCCCTTTGTTTATGTTGGAGTTCTAGGAAATAACCACGTATATATTGTTGGTCACCTGATAATCGAGTTCTGAGTTGGTTTTACTTCTTACTAGTTTAATATTTTGAATTTTTCTCTCCACTTTTGTATTTTTTTTAAATTTTAGATATAACTGCTAATCAAGATTCTCTATTTTTTTACTACATAGGAGTATCAACATATACAGAAACCCAACGGTTTCGCGGTTCGTCTAGGTAGACATAGTATCATGTAATGTTTGCACTCGAGCAACTGCCTATTTCTTTACTGTCTTTAAATGAAATTATTTTGATTGGAAATAAATTTCGTTTAACGACTTTTTAACATTTCTTATTTCTTTATTTCTTTTCCATTTGGTTAACTTTGATTAATTCTGTTTAGATAATATTAAACATCATTCTAACATCGTTAGTTTAAATTCATAAATCATCAATTTTGCACAATTCTGCTGTTTGAGACCATTTCAAAACCTGGTTGTTAAGAGAACTACAATCTTATATATATTTACCAACACCTCCAAATGAGCACGATGTGACACAAGGTCAATTTCTTAAGCGGAGTTTAACAGGTCTGAATTCAGAGTTTTTCCTTACCAAGGTTGAAGATCCCAGTCTACCCTACTATTTACCCATAGCTGAAGAGAGTATAGTTGGATTCATACAACTACAATCTTATAATGTATGTGTGGTATCTCTGTCTGCCCGAGAATACAATTGAAAGCAAAACCTGTTACAATTCTGGTAGCTATTTCATAACATTTGATGTATTCCTTGAAGTAGTTATAAGGGGAAAAGAATGTAGTGTCCGTAGATATTCCTAGTCAGTTAATCTTTAGTATTCCTTGGTAGAAAGATTATAGTATCAGTTGCTCCTTATAGCCTGCAGCGTTCATTCTTGAGGGAATCCAGTCGGCAACTGATTTTAGGACAATTTGTCTACGACCTTAAATACATTTTTGTCGTTTTTGGTTTTTTTTTTCATTGGTCAATCCAGCTCCTGCTACGTGATAGAGTTTATAAATATAAGTAGTGACTTTTCGTACAGCTTATACCCAAAGATAAGAGGTGCGTGGTCTAATGGTTAGAGTCGTAGGAAATGGACTCGTCAACGCGAGTTCAATTCTTGGACGAAGCTGTTGGTATTTCACATGGTGCTAATACCCTTGGGAAAGGTATAAATCCAATTCTCTCTCCAGCTATGGATAAATAGCAGGGCAGACTGGACTCTTTAACCATGGCTAGGTAATCAGTCTAGGAGAAGAAAGATCGCATACAAGTTTTGTTGAACCTGTTAAACTCCGCTTAAGAAATTGACCTTGTGTCGCATCCTGCTCGTGCGGAGGGGTTGGTAAATATATATATATATATATATATATATATATATATATATATACCCAAAGAAAATCCTACGAAACTCTTTACAAAGCTCAAACAAATCTAGGATAGAGTTTTACGGGGAATCCGGTGGTGGTATTTATATTTAGTCCTGGATTTATTTGGGGCCGTGGGGACCAAATTACCGGCTGTGGTATGAGAAAATAGGACAAATAAATCGACTAAAGGAGATTTTTTGATAAATTTGCAAATTTAATGAATTTCCATATCGATCATTCTGTTAATGAGGATCACTTGTATTATTGATAACTCTATTGATATTGAGACTCACTCTCTTTCAAAAAGTATCATTATTGCATTATTGGTAAATAAGGGGTAACATGCTCACATTTCCGTTGTAACATTTTCCCAATATGCACATTGAGCGATAGGTACAGCTATCCAATGGTAAGCAATAAGAAATCTAAAAAGTGTGTACTTAAATTTAGCCGGATACTATATAACCTAGGGCAAAACTGATAACATACAGCTAGTTCTTAACACATTTTAAATAACCTTTTTATGAGGCTCCAATTGTGAGGCTCTGGAGAGTGTATTGTCACCTCTTTCAGTACAAATACTCCCAGGCAGACTCTGGTCCGGATTAGTAATAAGTGTTAGTCCCATGTATAGCTCAACATAGATTTTTGCACGCAGTTATGATATCAAGTATTCCTATCTAATACAAATAATTTGCACACAGTTTCATGTATTCTTAAATAATACTAATAATTATATAGTTTTAAGTAATTATTTCTATTTAAAAATTACCATTTGTTTGCACACGGTTATATGTCTTTAAGTAACTAATAATTATCCTTTGTACACAATTGTAGCTTCATGTACGTTTTCTTAGAGCAAAGCATTTACAGTTATATAGAATCAATCATTCATATTAACAGTCATCGACACTATTGGACGGTTCTTTTTAACACAATGATTTGATGTTATTGGGAGATAAATATAGCTTTGAGTATCAGAGAAAGAGAGAAAAATATATTCTATGCGACGATGAAATATATTGACGAGCTCTATTCAATAAAATAATGAGTTTAGACTAACAGGCTGGTTGGTTGTTTTGTTTTACGGCATATCAACCCTTTTTAGGTCATTTGATGCTGAATCAAGTAATTTTTTTATAAACAAAGGGCTCATATTGCTTACAGTACCTGCTTACATTAGCGGTAAAAACTTACTGAGTAAAACACAAAATAGGCCTCAATGGTGTCACGGACTGAGAATCTGTATATTGTGGACATTCGGTGTCTGTCTGTAACTGAAACTACGTCACTGCTTACATCACCATACCATAAAGAATTTCTTAAGTTTATCAATAAGCATTTAATTTATAGTCAAAATCATTAGCACATAGAATAAATCTTATTTATTAACGATGTCTATGAAAATCTGAGTTAGATTTGCCTTTAAAAAGCCCATGTTATTAGTGCATTTAAAATCCTGCAATGTGTCTTATATATTACAAAGAAATAAGTAAGTCGTCGGGGTGGCCTAAAGTCGGTAACAGCCAGACAGCGAGGGAGTCTATCCCCTTTTCACTAGCACAAGACCAAGGAGATTGCTTTTACATCTGAGGTGGAGCGCCACACCTACCATCAGCTCCTAACTTTACCGCACAGATCCCTGTGCTACTCATACGCTGAGTTGGCGAAGGCCGGTACAGGTTTTTAAAAAAACTGTGTTTAATAGATAATTACTTGGTGTTATTAATCTCTAATATTGTTTTATTCTTCAACGTATTAAAATCAATCCTATGAATGATTTTATACAGAAACCAAGTAAAAAATAATTAAAATAAGTGTAATATTTTTATATGAATTCTTATTTAATTTCGTGAATCTTTCTAATTTTATATATTTCATTACATTAAAACTTAAATATTTACGCTTGGAGAACGCATATTCTTGCAAGTACGAATAATTTTCAAACAGATTTATATTACCCATAACAGGTATTGTCACTCCAGATCAGATAAGACCAATGAGTAATGGCAATGAAGGTGTACACCACTCTCTCCAGAACTGCTACCTCACCATCAGATTCAGTTTAGAATCATACCGAGAACAATTCCTTTTTGGTTAGTGGTGGCTGGGGCTTATGCCTCTGCAAAGGACACAGTATATTTCAAGCCTCATCTTCAAGATGAAAAATAGATTTGTTTAAAAATCATTTGATAGGAACACTTGAGACTGTACAAAGTGTGCAGAATGGCCTATCATCGTAACAGCCAAACAACGAAGGAGTCTCTCCACTTTTCGCTAGCGCTAGACCAGGGAGATTGTTTTGCTGAGGTAGAGAAGCCACACCTACGGGCAGCTCTAAGCAGATGCTTTACTGCATAGATCAAATTACCCAAGCTGTGTTAATCATGCGCTAAGTTGGTGGAGACCGGTATCGAACTCAGAACCTTGCGATTCCCAGGTGCATGCTCTACCGACAGAGCTAAACCAACCGAAACTGTATAACGATGTACAAATAAATGATAATTAATACTAGCTGAACCACAGTATCATGATTTATAACAACGTTTGATATGTTTACTTAAGAGCTATTGCGAAATAGTTAAATATGTCAAAATTATAATAATCTTAATTTAATTCTCTCTCACTCTTTTTTTCTTTCTTTCCTTCTATTCATCTTTTCATTACGTTCAATTGAAAAAGATTAGCGCTATCACTTCCGCGTGC
>CM042143.1:50522613-50557613 GCA_023376005.1 Doryteuthis pealeii | reverse complement strand
ACCCTGCGTAAATATTTTTTCATATTATATCTACATCTATTAATAATGGAGATTCGGTCTTCATTTGTCTGTAACCGAAACTACGTCACTACTTATGCCACAATATCCAAAATCGTAAATAGGTAGTATAAAAAAACAACCTTATATTTGACTCCATACACAGAGGGAAATGGTGCAAATACTACTAGCATACAGTCTCCCCAAAGAAACGGTTACCGCTATAATGATGCTCTACAAAGCAATGGTACGGTCACCAGACAGTGATACAACTTCTTTGACATAGTCGCTGGAGTCCTACAAGAAGATACCCTAGCACCGTATATATTCGGAATATGTCTAGACTATGTACGTCGAACATCATTAGATACCATAAAAGAAAAAGGCCCCACACTAAAAAAAAATAAAAAAAAAGGCGAAAAACAGGCGAATCCCGCACAGACTATTACGGATGCGGACTACGCAGATAATCTAGAACTTCTTGCAAAACACCTGCACAAACCGAATCTCTGTTTCATAGCCTAGAGAAGGCAGCACGGAACATAAAATGAATAATAAATAAAAATGAATTAAATAGAGTTCATATACTTTAAAAAGAAAGCATATATCTCCACGCTACACGGTAAGCCTCTAAAGCCAGTAGAACAATTCACGTACCTAGGTAGTAATATCTCATCCACAGAAAGTGATGTTAATGCATGCGTAGGGAAGTCATGGTCCGCTATAAACAGATTATCAATTATATGGAAATCAGACCTCACCGACAAGTTAAAGCGACAATTCTTCTAGGCCGTGGTGGTATCAGTGCTACTGTATGGCTGCATCACACGGATCTTGAGGAGGCACCTAGAGAATTCTGTGAGCGATCTTGAACAAATTGTGGAAGCAACACCCCACAAGAGAGCAACTATGCGGCCACTTATTAGCAAACCATCCGAGTAAGACAGACAAGACATGCTAGACACTGCTGGAGAAGTAAGGATGAACTCATAAGCGACGTCCTCCCCGGAAACCAGCACATGGACATGCTAGTGCAGGTCGTCCAGCAAAGACAACATAGACCAGCCCTGTGCGGATACTGCATGCTGCGCAGAAGACCTCCCGGGGTCAATGAATGATAGAGATGATTGGCGAGGGATTGTCATGGATATCCGTGCCACTGGCGCGACATGATAATGATGATATTATATACACTCAAAAATTGAGTAAAAATCTTGAATAAATACCTACGTTTTGTGTAAAATGTATGTGTAAAAATATTCAAGATAATTATTTAATCAATAATTATTAGATGTTTTAAGTGCATTAAAAATATTTTTGGAGGCCTAAGTTTAATCTTTCTAATTGAAGTATTATTTTTTACGCTCTTTAATAAATTTGAGATTTTACTTACTTATGATACAAACCCTCGGAATTTTTAACTCCTCAGGCAATATCTTTTAAAAAAGACCGGAGGGTGTTTTTTTATGCTAGTTTGGATAATGAATATTATGCTTAGGTATCAAATACATTTTACGATATGACAATTTTTCCTTAAGCCCTCCCCTTTTCGGCATACATGTCCAGTACCTAAACTTTGACCCCCTCTGGCTTAACTCCGGGGTTACGCTAGAGTCTTGAATGATTTATGTTGGATAAATGGTCACAAGGTTTTTGCTTTATTAGTGTACATACGAAAAAGGGTGTAATATGCAAATTTTAAAGTATGAAATAAAGATCTTTTAATGCTTAAGTTACCACTCGAGATCCTGCAATTAAATATTTTGCTTGGTTTATTATTATTAAACGGAAATCGTCGTCAACAACTTATATTTCTATTTACGTAATTTTTTTTTTCTGTATTTAACACAATTTCCTTTCTTCCTGAATACAAACTACAGTCAATCTTTGTATTCGTTGGGTTTGTACTAAATCAAATACTTTACTTGGTTTGAATAATTTTAATTTTTCGGACTGTTGTCTTCATCTTTATTGTAGTATTTATAAACACAATGTGGTGCCGTATATTATGTGGCCTACCTTTGTCATTCTGTTATAGTATGTGGCCTACCCAGTTTGAATGTGTCCTTCTCAGTAAGAGTATATTTATAGATATAAGTAGTTGGCAATTTATTGAAACTAATTATTTTTCACATATATTCAATTTCAAGAAATGCAATTCAGTCATCAGCTGTATATAGTAATTAAAAATAAAAAAAGAATTTATCCATAATTTACATGAATCGGAGATCTATTTAATTCTGAATATTCTAAAATTCTGAAATAGGTTAGGGTTAGCAGTTATTAGTATAACCTTATAATATGTTTTTTATAGTAGGCCACATAAAAAGAGAGAGATGATTTCATAGGCCACATTCAAAAGGCAGGCCACATACTATAACGGTACCACAATAAATTCATTGGCTCTATTCTTTCAAAAGTGAGTTGCAGATGCCTTCAATAGAGCAGGAAAGCAAGAGATGCATCTAATGAGTCTTAACTATAATTGCACAATTTATTTGCATGCTAGGAAAAAAAAAGATTTTTGTCTCTATTTGAGATTAGGATTAATGTGAATAATTCTAATATTTCGGACTGTTGTCCTCATCTTTATTGTGATATATATATAAACACAGGCATTTTTTTAGATGTTACCTGTTTACCTTAGACTAAAATCCTCATCAGACGATAACCCTGTGTTCAAGCGTGGTTTCGGAGCTTTAATATCGTTACCACTAATCAGAGTACTCCTGAACGTTGTGTTTATACATATCACAATAAAGACGAGGACAAAAGTCCGAAATTCAAAAATACAAATGTGCTTGGTTTATCAATATCAATTAGAGGTACGTAGTGTAATGGTTATCATCACAGGGAATGGACGAGGCTGTTCGCATTTTACATAGTGGTAATACTCTTAGGAAAGGTATGAGTCCAACTATCTTCCCTCCAGCTATGGGTTAATAGTCTGAGCGTAGCTACTCCTGCGCAGTAAGTAGCGAGCTGTAGGGATCAGCAGAGCAGTTTAAACAACTTCATAAAATCCAAATGAGAATAGTCCGGACGCACAGATCTATATGATGACTAATTGTACATACACAGCCATTTTAGGGGTGTGAATATATATATATATATATATATATATCAACGGAACTCGTTCTTTCTAGTTATCGACAGCTTTTATTTCGGAGTATAAGCTTTTTTCCGAGTTTTTCTTCTTCTAGACAGGTTGTCTTAACAAGATTAGATCCCTAATATTTATATTTCCCGTCGTGATATAATAGTTAGCAAGCTAGTTTCGCAGATTCATTATTACTGAATAGCGATTTCGATCCTCGCTGGATACCCCATAAAAATTCCCGCGTAAAAAATATCTTGTGTTGATCCGGCCTGGTGGGAGGTCAGGAAAATATTTTTTCTATCTGGGTGAGGGGAAGAGAAGGATTTTTTCCCAAGGGCGTCAGCGTAAAGTTGAATGCAAACAGCCTCGCTTAGGAATTGAACTCGGCTTGTCGTGCTATTTTCTAATCACGCTTCCATTGAAGGCTACTGAAACTACGCTGTAATTAGTGTGCGGTTTTAAGGCGTGAAAGTTTGATTGAAAATAACAGAGCCAATCAAAAATAGATTGGATCTCAGTCATAAGATTTCCTGTAATTCGTGTCTGAAGAGAAATTATAATGGAAAATAACATTTACAAAGAAATCTCTGATTTTGATAGTAATCAATGAGAAAGTCCTTTTTCTAACTTGTGTAGAAAATGTGTTTTATTCAAATGTGAATCGCCTATTGATCACAAATTTGGAAACCGTGAAAGAAGTATTAATAGCAAAAAGAAACAGCAATTTAGCTTAGCGATTCCCAAACTCTGGCGTATGGCCCCCTTCACTATTTGTAACTGCCTCCTACACACATACAATGAACATACACCATTTACTTTGTATTCATTCAACAGCAAATTTTAAAAAAAACAGCCAATCTAAAAGATGTCCTAGGTAGTACGTTTTGAACGGGTCGTATAAGAACGACATATCACTCGTAGCCATCACACGTAATCGGGCATTCGTGTACGATACGAGTCTTATCAAGATTAAAGCCCTCATATCTGGCAACTAATCTACATGATCTTGCAATTTTTGTTCTCCTTTTATTATAAGGGATTTATAAATGATAACAAGTAAATTCACCCCCAATGGCCTTTATGCTTTTTTCAGCCCCACTTTCGGAAAGCCTTTAGAAGCATCACAGCTGATTGGCTCTTGATGGTAAAATAGAATAACTCAACTGAAAATTATTTCATACTATTTTTATTCCTCCCTGTCGGCTGGTGCTGAAGAATACGCTAAGTAGGTGAAATCACCCCAATGGGGCCACCTTATTGGCCGTTGATGTCGACCCGTGATGCTAAACATGGAACCCTGGTGGCTGAGAATTCCATGACATGCAACACCCCACTTTGCCCCTTAATTAGGCTAGACGGGCGGTCAGAGAGGCCCTCTCCAATCAATCGGCTGGTCACGTCAAGTACTAGCATCTATATGATTGTCACAACCCTATTGCCCTTATGGCAACCTCCCAACTCTTTTTATCATACATGTGCTAGAATGCGGTGGGTCTTAGTATCCTGCGTATGACGTTAAACTCTATCTGATAATGAATTTCAATTCTGAAGCTCTGGGGAATGCGGAGTATCCCTTCATCACCATTACTCCCAGATCCACTCTGACTTGGAATGGTATTACCAGTTAGGGTCCAATCTATGGGTTAAAAAAAGAAAAAAAATCAAGAATCTTCAGCATAAAATAACCCATCAAGGATTAACATGCCGTAAAATCCAACCAACCAACCAACCTACATACACATACATTGAACATACAACACTTACTTGTTTTCATTCAAGGAAAATTTACAGCACCCACCAATCTAAAACATTCATACATAGCTCGAGCTTTGGTTCGTGCAAATAAGATTATCACCCCCCACCCCATCCCATGCACGGCATCGGTTGTCTGCCCAGGAATCATCATCATCATCAATATACAATTTACACTGAAAGCACCGATTTCCGCTTGATTATCAAAGATACGCAGCAATAAGCAAGTTCAATATTTAGATGGGTGACCACTTAAGCAATAGTAGGTACTGTAAGAATCTTGAGGCTGAGATGTTCCTATATGTGAAAAAAGTCTTCTTTCTTTCTTTCTAGGTATGATTACGCACTTACTGAAAATGATCGATTATTACTGATAAAAAAAGAATAACATATAACCGTAAACATTATTTGTATTAAGAATATATAATTATTTACTAAGTGTTATTATTAGTTGAAACCATTTAATTGCTAGCAAATTATTGATGTTATATGAGAATACCTGAAACCATATAAATGTATGCAAAGAAATAATTACTATATAAGAATAGTTACTTTAAACCCAATAATGGCGTATAAAGTATTTGTATTTGATAAGGATAGTTGAAATCAAACATTGTAGATAAAGTGTGATTAAAAAAAGGTGATTGCAATGAAATATTGAAAACCTATATATCAATACTCGTGTTCCTTAAAGGTACGACTGTTCTCATCTTGCAACACCCTCTGGTTAAAAATGAGACCGTCCAATTCATCCAAGAGGAAATGCAAAACATATAAATCCTTATTAGCTGGTGTTGCTTATCTGCCGACTTCTTATTTCTTATGAGTGTCGTCACCTCAGCTAACTAATGGACAAATAATGGACCATTACGTTTTTATTATAAAGAAAAAAGCGAAGAAAAAGGACATGCTACACAGAAAAATACAAGAAAGAAAGAAAGAAAGAAAAAGAGTGTGGAAAGATAGAGAGAGCGGTTGGAAAACTCAAAATACAAACTCCGCTTAAGAAATTGACTTTGTGTCACATCCTACTCATGCAGATGGGTTGATAAGTATGTATATCTATTGAGATGTCAGAAAGCTAGTGTATCGATAGTACAAGAATATCTCAACTAAATTTTGCAAAGTAAATAAATTCTGTATTTTATGAATAAATACATAAAAATGGAAACGAATCTGACAGTATGTTGAAGAATAATAAGTGAGAGTTAAAAGAATTAAGTGTGAGAATGATTCTATTGATATTTGAAAAATATACATTTGTCGACAATTAGTGTTTCAATTGGTAATTTACAGTATCGAACACATATCAAGAATAAATATACATTAGTATTATATTTCTAAAAAAGTAAATATCTTCTATTCAACGAGTGTTACGAGAAGGAAATATATACGCAAGAAATTACGTCATAACAATGTTTATTTTTTATGGCATAAATTCTCAGTCACGTACATTTCCTCTGAATTCTTTTTTCAAATTTCAAATCCCGCACAATGCCTAAACATTGCATATCACGTTCTTTCAAACAGACTTGCTAGAGTTTTTTTTGTTTTTTTTTTTTTTTCAATAAAAAAAAATTGGGTTAAATCGAACTTAACAGACCTAAATGCCACCATCGTATGTCACCCGCCGAAAGAAAAAAAATACAAAAATTCAGGGAATTAACCGAATTTAATGAAATTTTCAGTGTTGATATATTAATGAATAAAAGATATAAAGCACTAGTTATTTTATTTAAAAAATCTTTACATTTTTTCAGGTCAGTTAACTGTGAACCACGTATCTTTGAGGATCTATGTTACACCTCACCTACATTTTCCAGATTAACACAAGGTCTTTTTTTACGTGGTGATTTTATGGGGCATCCAGCGAAGATCCAACTCGCGATTCAGTAATAATGAATTTAATCCCTCCTGTACCCAGGAGAGGCCGGGTAGCCGCTTCGAGTCGCAAATACGTGAAGAGCATTTTTTCGAGTTCTGTGTAGTCATAACTACATCCTTTTTTGAATCCGCCATCTTTGATTTCAATCCTTGTACATCAACAATACCGAAAGCTTAAAAAATCTACAATAATCAAAAAGTTTCTCTGAATTTTTTAGATGAGGCTTGATAAATGAGCCTTCTCGAACTCAGGAACCTTCTTTTCGAACAATTGGACACATAGCGTAGTGGATATAGGCGTCGAGTTGATACAGATCTAAGTGACAGTTATCTCTTGGCTGCAGGTTCAATCCTGGTCAAGGGCGATAATATCATCTAATAATAATTAACACAGCTTAACACTTGTATGGTTAGTTGAATCAGAACAGGATAACCTCGTGGATTGAATAAAGGGTTGGATTCAGAGTTCCGTGAAGGCTCCAGAGTTCGAAAAGAAGGTTCCAGGGTTCGAAAAGGCTACCGAGTCCGACAAGAAATACCTGAAGAAGGCCGTAGGGCACATCGGCCGAAACGTTGTACAGATGACAATAAAGATGAGAACAATAGTTCGAATAATCCAAATGATACAACCAAAAAGTTATTAATGTCACTCACAGCAACCAATTTATTTAATTTCACTTTTTTGGCGCGCTATTTTTTTAAAGCCCATTACTTTCGTAAAAACTTGATTAGGTGAAAGAAAGAAAGAAAGAAAGAAAGAAAGACATGTTGAAATGAATTGAAATAAAGTTTGCTTTGCACTTCTCTTCCATTTGGAAACTTTAAATATTTTTAAGTGCAGACTGTCATCAGCTGAAATGATTCAGTTTTTTTCGTCTTCTTCTCACTGATTCATTTGACACCGATTCGGGCGGAAATAGTGGGGCAGGGGGAAGTACTGTGCGGGGTAAATTAAGTGGACAAGGAGCAGCAGCCAGATTTTTAAAATGTGCCTTAATTAACACATCATCATCATCACCATAACGACGAATGATGATTATTTCATCATCATTATAATTAACATCTTTTTTCTCCTTAACCTCTTTCCACCCCCTCACCGCCCCCACATCCTCCTTCTCGCCTTCATTAAACCACTCCTATTTTTCTTTTCTTTTTCCTCTTTTTCTTTCTGAAATGTCTTCTCGTTCTTCTTCCTCTTCTCTCCTCTTTTCATAAAATCCACCCTTTCTCCTCTCCTTTCTTTTCATCCAATTTCTATTTTACTATTATTATTATCATTATTATTATTTATTATTTATTTTTTTACTATCCAATCTTTTTTTTTTTTGCAACTAACAAATTTCCTTCCTTCTAAATAAATATAAAAAAATCTTAAGTTTAGGTCAAGAAGTAAAGAAATTATATCAATTAAAAAAAAAAAGAAAAAAAAAGAAAATTCATAGTTCAGTGTTTATTTATTCATTTATTTAATTATTTTGCAACAATGAAAATTTAATAACTTTCTCTTATACAAAAAAAAAAGCGTTAAGGCTTTTTGTATTTGAATTTTCTATTTTAAAATTTTTTAAAAAATTCAATCTTTAGTTCTCGATACATTTTGATGACACCTTCATTGTATGATTAACACTATTATCTCAAGAAGATGATTTTTTTATGTGTCAATATTGACTATAGAATTTTAAAAATTTTTGCTCACTGAGCAGACAAGGTAATAATGGTTTTGCTTTATTTGTAAAAAGCCATATCAACTCCTTATGGATTATTTAATGCCAAAATTTATTTATTCATATTAGAAAATACGTCCTCTGGGTGGTGTAAAAAAATATTTTTGGAAGATATTGCCTGAGAAGGGTGGAACTTAAAAACTCCATATTAGAGGGTTTGTATCATAAGTAAAATCATCAAATTTATTAAAGGATTCAAAAAACAAAAAACAATTGTATAAGGAAACTTAGTTTTGTCCCCCTCAAATAAAATGTTGCGTGCATCTATTAATTATTAATTAAATAATTAAATATTCTTTCCATTCTATCACATATTCAACACACACACACACACACACACACACACACACACTATATATATATATATATATATATATATATATATATATTATATATATGTGTGTGCGTGTGTGTTGAATATGCGATAGAATGGAAATTTTTTTTTTTTACTCCTTTAATAAATTTGATGATTTTACTTATGATACAAACGCTCTAATATTGAGTTTTTAAGTTCCACCATTCTCTGGCAATATCTTTGTCTGTCTGTCTCTGTCTGTCTGTCTCTCATATATATATATATATATATATATATATATATATATATATATATATATATATATATATACTTCCTGCAAACTATCCCCACACTTCATTCATGTCAGCCCCTATCCTCCTCCATTCACTTCCGCTACTAACTCACCCCCCCTCACCAAATCACATGTACTCGCACGTAATTTTGCTTTCAATAAAAATCTTTGACTGAGGGTGTCCGTATAAATCGGACGAAACGTTTCAACTTTTAGATTTGTTTTGAGTTATCATTTCTTGTTCACTATCCTTTTACCTACTGTCAGATTCTACTACATCCATCCCATCTTCATATATATATATATATATATATATAATATATATATATATATATATATATATATATAAGAGACAGACAGACAGACAGACAGACAGAGATTTGTAAGGGTTTCCCGTATGCTTTGCATATTTGTTGTTTGGGTTATAAAAAGATAAAATAAAAATGTTTTTTAAGGATGAGTGGATGCTGAATGTAAGTGTTCAAATAGACTAATATTAAAAGATACAGTGACTTACCCGTTATGTTGGAATTAATAATGTAAATGATACTGGACTCGGGAGATATATATGCATATACTAATTGTTGTTTGCCGAGTCAGGCAGTGAAGCGGCTTGATGTATATATGTATTTTTTGAAGTTAATGGATTTTTATTGGAAGATGTTTTTTATGTTGAAAATTATTTAGAAAATTATTTACTACGGTGGATTACTGAGTGCTTTTGTAAATTCTAAGTAAAAAGAAAGTGGATAATTCTTAAATTGTGACGAATCGTAAGTAAATTGAATTTTTATATTTTTGTATGTTGAGTATTATGAAGGATTGGTACGCTGGTCATTTAATAAATAATGTGAATTTTGCATCATTGGAATTGCAGTCTCGGAAGACTATAATATAGTTTTTGTGCCCTTGAAGTTACAGTGCCTCCTGTGACTGTGAAATCCAGTGTTCGAAAATGTTGAAAAATTTTCGAATTTTGCATAAGTTGTTGGCAATAAGAAGCACTGTTTACAGTTACACCATTTTCAAGGAAATCAATAGTGATAGGCCTTTTATGTCCCAAAAATTAATGTCTCCTATTCAAAATATTAAATGAAAAAAAAAAGTCCATGCTGTTACTATTTAATTTTAATTTTCTTTTAATCATCTTCACGAATATAAATAAAATGTTAACCATTTTTCTCAAAAAGCAAGATCTGGTGATAGTGGATGTGTATATATATATATTTACTTTGTCGTTGTTTCTTTGTTATATGGTTTCAAGTATTCCTATTTAATACTGATTGAAGTAAAGTCTGCGAAGTGGCCTATTGTCGGTATCAGCCGAACAGGGAAGTAGTCTATCTGTTTTTTGAAAGCGTCAGACCAGGGGTATAGTTTTCCTGAGGTGGAGTACCACATCTACCACCAGCTTCCAGATGTTTTACCGCTCAGATCAGATTACTGCTGTGCTATTCATGCACTGAGTTGGCGGGGGCCGTTATCGAACCAGGAACCTTGTGGTTCGTAGGCAAATGCTCAACCGACTCCTTAATAATTTATACATAATTATATGGTTTACTGTCACTATTCCCATCTAATAATTTGTTTGTATACGGTTATGCTGTATCTAGTATTCCTATCTAATACAAATAATTCGCACATATTTATATGGTTTCAAGTATTTCTATCTAATACAAATAATTTGCACACATTTATATGGTTTCAAGTATTCCTATCTAATACAAATAATTTTCACACATTTATAAGGTTTCAATTATTCCTATTTAATACAAATAATTTGCACACATTTATATGGTTTCAATTATTCCTATTTAATACAAATAATTTATACACAATTATGTGGTTTCAAATATTCCTATTTAATACAAATAATTTGCACATATTTATATGGTTTCAAGTATTCCTATTTAATACAAATAATTCGCACACATTTATATGGTTTCAATTATTCCTATCTAATACAAATAATTCGCACATATTTATATGGTTTCAAGTATTCCTATCTAATACAAATAATTCGCACACATTTATATGGTTTCAAGTATTCCTATCTAATACAAATAATTCGCACACATTTATATCGTTTCAAGTATTCCTATCTAATACAAATAATTCGCACACATTTATATGGTTACAAGTATTCCTATCTAATACTAATAATTTGCACACATTTATATGGTTTCAAGTATTCCTATCTAATACAAATAATTCGCACACATTTATATGGTTTCAAGTATTCCTATCTAATACAAATAATTCGCACACATTTATATCGTTTCAAGTATTCCTATTTAATACAAATAATTTGCACACATTTATATCGTTTCAAGTATTCCTATCTAATACAAATAATTCGCACACATTTATATCGTTTCAAGTATTCCTATTTAATACAAATAATTTGCACACATTTATATCGTTTCAAGTATTTCTATCTAATACAAATAATTCGCACACATTTATATGGTTACAAGTATTCCTATCTAATACAAATAATTTGCACTCATTTTAATGGTTTCAATTATTCCTATTTAATACAAATAATGTGCACTCATTTATATGGTTTCAAGTATTCCTATTTAATACAAATAATTTGCACACATTTATATGGTTTCAATTATTCCTATCAAATACTTTTTATTTGTTTATGATTATTTACTTGTTCCCAGTTGTATGATTTCACGTATTCTTATCTATTACCTATAATCTATGCAAGATTATATGGTTTCGAATAATAATTCCAATTCAATAATCCTATTCTGGTTTCCTAGACTAAGCAAAGTATGTCACAACAATTAACCTTCGTAAGAGTCAAGTGTCAACGTTCATCATATCATAAAATAGATCAAATGTGAAGTTAATAGAAGAGATTTTTTACCCCAGTGGAGACAATATTTTCGAGAAGAATTTGCACGTTGGTTGGTTACGGCATGTCAACCCTCGTTGGGTTATTTAATGCTGAAGTCATTTATTTTTGCAAGCAATTATTTAATTTCAAGTTACTAATAATAATGATTTACGGTATGTCAATCCTTGCTGGGTTATTTAATTCCGAAGTCACTTTTTTGTTGTTGTTTTGTTTTTAAGCAGTTAATGGTTTGAATCATAAATAATTATAGATTCTTGATACTAATAATCAATTCACAATTTCATTGTTATTCTTGTTTAATAATAATAATTTGTTTCCACAAAATTATATGGTATCAAGTATTACCTAATTAACAGGTAACTTATTGATTATGTACGGTAGTGTAGAATTCAAAGATTAACATAATTTTCTTAGAAGAAGAGTTATTGAAAATAACCAGTAGCATGATATGGCTGACTTTCTAGTTGTTTTCTGATTGGTCAATCTTTTAAAACTCAATTTTTAACACGTCTTTTTTTTATTCTATTTAACCATAGACTGGACCCTAACAAATACTACCACTCCAGGTTAGAGTGGACCTGGGAGTAATGTTGAAGAAGGGGTATACCCCATTTCTCGAGTTCCAGAACTTGAACTTCAGTATCAGATAGTTTAGCGTCATACTCAGGATAATAAGACCCTCAGCCATCGCCTTCTAGTACCTATATGATAAAAAGGGTTAGGGCCTTGCCATGAGAGCAATAGGTTCGAGACAATCATATAGGTGTTAGGGCTTGACATGATTAGACGATTGATCGGAGGGGGCCTCTCAGACTACCCGTCTAGCCTAATTAAGGGCCAAAGTGGAGTGTTGCATGTCATGGATTCCTCGGCCACCAGGATTCCGTCTTTAAGCATCACAGGTCGCCACTCACGGCCAACAAGTGGCTCCATTGGGGGCGGGGAGGTCTTAACTCATTACAGAGGAGTAGTCGGTGTCTTCTAAAGCTTCAGCCGACAGGGCTGGATGCAGTTTAATATCATACTGGCGACATGATTATTGCGTGAAATTTCGCTCTTTGTTTAAATAGATAAACAAATAAAATAGAGAAAATAATCAGTATGTCGAATAATGACAGCAAAAAATAAATAAATGGATTAGATTCTGAAAACAGAAATCCGACAGCAAAAAAATACAAGACAAAAAACAATGTCTAAAAGAGAATCATTTTTTTTTTACTCATACTTGGTAAATAAATTGTTTATTTGAAATTTAACTGCGAAAATTAGAGAAAATCTTAAAATCAGATGTATTCTAAACTTTAATTTCTTTAATTTTCTTTTTCTTTTCGTAAACAAGCAGATCGACTTTTTTTTAATCATTTCACTATGTATTGGCAAAAGCCCGTGAAGTGGCTAAAGGCTATTAGAACTTGAAGCAAGTCGAATAAAGGAGAGCAAGAGGGAGAGAGAGAGAGAGAGAGAGAGAGAGAGAGAGAGAGAGCGAGGGAGAGTAACCATCATTTTGCGTTATATCTTTAGTGTAATTATCGGAAATTGACGTTTATCATGTTCTTAACATTCATTGAGTCAGATTCCTCAGGCTTTGTCATCAACACACGCATAGTACACACACACACGCATAGTACACACACACACACACACACACACACACACACACACATACACATACAGACGAGACAAATGCAGATAAAGAAGTCTTTCGAGAAATGCAAGTGAGTTTCTGTGCACCGATACGCACAAACATATTTACATTAAAAAAAACATGTTTTTTTTTTTACTAACCAGCAACGACTCTTCTTAGATTCACTTTCCATCGACTTCTTTTGCCTAAAGAGACGCCTACACAAACCGATGCGCAAGATTATCAAAGCTAATCAATAATCTGCCAAAGAAATGCTAAATGAGTGACAATATTTAGAGAGCTATACGAATAGAAGTGAATACTGACACCAAAGAGACTTTTTGTAGTGAAGGTTTGGGGCTCTTAAAATGGTCTTGGTATTGACCGGTGCTACAATAGCCAAGTTGATAAAACCATTGGTTAATAGCTCCTAGTTCAAATTTACCCGGAAGCTACAAATGGTATATATATATATATATATATATCCAGCTATGGGTTAAATAGGATGGCAGACTGGGCTCTTCAGCCTTGGGTAGGTAACCAGTCTAGGAGAGGGATAACTCTGAATTCAAAATTCCTGAGGTCGGTCGTTGATTGGGTTTGTGGCAACCTTTGATGCACCAATTCTTTCCTATCGACTGTGCCAAAAAGTGTGTATGGTCCAACACAAGCCTTCACCACTATAAACAAATCCCTGTGTGGTAATTCATTGTGTGTATGAACCCTCATACGTCGGAAATCGACGGGAGAATCCATTTATATATATATATATATATATATATATATATATATATATATATATATATATGGTGAGTCTAATTCTCAATGTATATATTATATTTGTATATATGTGTTATATATTTATGTCTCTAATATATATTGTAAAGTTTTTAAATGCCATCCTTGGATCCTTGTCCAGTTGAAAAGGGCTTAGAGAAAGTCCTATGTTATGGAATCCTTTGGTAAGCGTATAAGTCCTATCCTACGTATTGGTAAAGGTCCAGTGATTTAATCCTATGTCCGTCGTTCATGAATGTCAACGTAATTATGGCCAGTAGGGTCGGTTAAGTATAGTATCAACCTCTGAGTACTGCCAGTGGTTGGCCAAGAGATAGATCACATGTTTCTGGCCTAGTCTATAAGTAGGACCGGGCATTTAACACACACCTTATATCTCAAAATGTTCAACATATATATATATATTATATATATATATATATATATATATATATACATATATATATATATTGTATTTAGTGTGAAGCATGGCTGAAGTGTGAAATAGATGAGAAACTCCGTTAGATGCTAAGTTCCATTTTATTTCATTCAATATTTCGAGGAAGTGATTCCTCTTTTCAAGGATGTTTAGACTGGTTGACTGCTGCGATCGCTGGCGTTTTTTATGGATAGGAAGGTAAAATTTCCGGCCTGCTTTGGGCTTCATGTGACTTCTTGATTGATGGGCTGGAATTGGCTAGAGTTCAGGGTGTCGTTTTGCCGACCGGCCTTTGATGTTTATCTGTCTTCATTTCTTCGGGGTTGGGATTGGCTAGTGTCAGGGTTGCTTGGCTGTCTTCATTACCATGTTCATTGGCGGGGTGTAGCTATGTGGGTCAACGACAATATATATATATAAAGTTGAGAAACAAGTGAATAACAAAACACAGACAATTACATTCAATTAATATTTCGCCTCTGTTGGTTTTAGAAGCTTCATTAGAATCTTTTATTTAAAAAACAGAATGCTATATATATATATATATATATATGTGTGTGTGTGTGTGTGTGTGTGTGAGAGAGAGAGAGAGAGAGAGAGAGAGAGAGAGAGAGGGAGATAGATAGATAGATAGAGAGAAGAGAGAGAGAGAGAGAGTTGCTCCACTCACCTTAATGACCCTTTGGTTATCCTAAGCTTGTGATCTAACATACATCTGTGGAATACGTCCCCCTCTCTATCTCATTCTTCCACGTCAAACGTTTTACAACACCCCCTCCCTCTCTACTTCCTTCCTCTAATTCATTTTCCACCTTTTCATCGTGTATATATATATATATATATATATATATATATATATATATATATATATATATATATATATATAGCTTTATGCTTTAAAATAATAAAAGATTCTAATGAAGCTTCTAAAACCAACAATAAAATATTAATTGAATGCAATTGCCTGTATCTTGTTATTCCCTTTTTCTTCAACTTTTCCTCACATTTTGTCGGATTTTTCCTAATCTATTATTTCTTCATATATATATATATATACACCGACCTCTGTGTGCGAGGAGGATGTGACACAAGATTTTATGCGAAGTTTAACAGGTTTGAATTCAGTTTTTCTTCTCGTAGACTGGTTGCATAACCAAAGTTAAGCATCCCAGTCTGCCTAATATTTACCCATAGCTGGAGGATGAATGGTTGGATTCATACCTTTCCTAAGGGTATTAGCGATGTATGAAATTCACATAACCTCGACCCGTATTTGAACTTGTCTTGCCGTGTCCATGTCCTACGACAGTAATTATTACACTAAGTGACCCTACAAAGCTACACAGGTGTTTGTGGTGTAATGATTATCATCGTATGAAATGGACACAACGAACCGAGTTCGAATCCAGTACATGGCTGTTTGCTTTCTCATAACGCTGGTACTTTTGAGAAAGGTATGAATCCAATTACTCTCCTTTCGGCTATGGATAAATAGAGAACACTTTGGTATTGTAACCGGTCTAGGGGAAGGAGAACTAAATTCAAACCTCTTAAATTCAGCTTAGAAATTGTCACATAGTGACATACTGCTTGTGTGAAGGGGTTGGGTAAATACATATAAGCACAGACCAGAATCCTTGAAAATTAGACGCCTAAAATCTTTTGAGACGCAAACGCATCACCCTATCCCGACCGGAAGACTATACATAGTGCTAATAAACAAGAAGAAAAGAACTTGTCATCTGGTGGATTTTTCTGTTTCAGTGGACCATTGAGCAAAACTAAAAGAAAGTGAAAAGATAAACTAATACATGGACCTTCCGGAGAACAGAAAAAAACTGTAGAACATGAAGGTAACGGCCACGGTGATACCAATCAAATTCGGAGCCCTTGGAACAGTCCCTAATTACCTTGAAAACATAGTAGATGATCTAGAGAACAGAGGAACAATTGAGACCATCCAGACCACAGCAGTGTCTAAATCAACTTGAATATATATATATATATATGAAAAATATGTATGGAAATTAATCCGACAGTATGAAATATAACATTTTGAAAAAACATATGATGTTTGTTATGTGATTGCTGACAGGCCTGTTTCGACCGAAACGATAAGTTGGTCTTCATCAAAGAGCGACATAGACGAGAAGAAAATATCCGTTAAAAAGACTGTTTACAAAACGAACGCTGATATCAAC
The DNA here is from genome assembly GCA_023376005.1 of Doryteuthis pealeii. Lineage (NCBI taxonomy): Eukaryota > Metazoa > Mollusca > Cephalopoda > Myopsida > Loliginidae > Doryteuthis > Doryteuthis pealeii. The sequence continues at coordinate 50,540,656 of CM042143.1, read as the reverse complement.
CGCTGAAAATTTTTTGAAAATGCATGTTCTGTTTTAAAAACAAAAATAAAATAAATTTTATTTTTAATTATGGTAAAACTCAAAAGAGTTTATTGTAAAAATTGTAAAAATATATAAAAATGTAAAGTGGGTATCAAAATAGTATAGTATATATATTTCAGCTGTTAACAATATACAAGTCCACATTTTGAGTTTTACCATGAACTATAATGCTTCTGATTTTTAATTAAAAATAAAATTTATTTTATTTTTGTTTTTAAAACAGAACATGCATTTTCAAAAAATTTTCAGCGGTTGATATCAGCGTTCGTTTTGTAAACAGTCTTTTTAACGGATATTTTCTTCTCGTCTATGTCGCTCTTTGATGAAGACCAACTTATCGTTTCGGTCGAAACAGGCCTGTCAGCAATCACATAACAAACATCATATGTTTTTTCAAAATGTTATATTTCATATATATATATATATATATATATATATATATATATAACTGAGAGTAATTAAGAATTGTTTCAAAAGTCTTCTATATACTATCTAGACCACAGCACTGTCTGAATCAGCTAGAATATATATATATATATATATATATATATATTTGTGTGTGTGTGTGTGTGTGTGTGTGTGTGTGTGTGAACTAAAAGGAATTAAGTTGTTTCATATGTATTTTATTGATTAAATGTTTAATCTGACGATTGTCTTCTATTCACTAGAAAGGAATAGTTATGAAAAAATAAGTGATATCTCAATTCCTTTTAGTTTTAATACTGCTCAGCATTTGAGCACTTTTATCAAACACTTTTATCTGTTTACTACATATGAATTAAGAATATAGTTATATGGTTTTATGATTAAAAAATGCTCAATATCGGTGAGAGAACATATGTTGATCTAAGCTTAAATAGTGTAGACACTGCCAACGGCGCCTGTGCGACTGTCAGTTTCTCGCCGATGCGATCATCAGTCCAAATCTTGTTGACAGTGTCTACGATATTCAACCCATTCCCCGGTTTAGCTCAGTCGGCAGAGCATCTGCAACGCAACCACAAAGTACCGGGTTCAATACCATCCCTCGCCAACTAGGGAGCTGATGGTATGTGTGTTGCTCCACCTCAGACGCAAAAAAAATCCCTGGTCTGGCACTAGCGGAAAGAGGATAGACTCCTTCACTGTCCGGCTGATACCGACAATAGGTCATTCCGCCTACTTATATATATATATATATATATATATATATATATATATATATATATATATATAGTAAAATGGTAGGGTCAATTACTAAATATGCTTTGCAAACGTATTGAGCACTCATATTCTTTAAAACCCCGACTTCGAATTTGAGACTAACTCGAACAATGAATGGAACGTTTATTTTTTCTCAATACAAGGTGTGTCAAAAAGTACAAAAAATCTCGATACTTTTTTGACACACCTTATATATATATATATATATATATATATATATATATATATATATGGGAATAAAAGGCCTTAAATACCATGGGTATCGTGGTCATGGTCCATTTCCACTCGCGAGTATGCCCACGAGCTTCTTCAGACCACTGATATCTTTTATTTAGACAAGCACATGGCCAAACTCATCTTATATTCATACATTTCCCCGCCTTCAGGGTTGATCGTATTGCATTTTTTCTTTTCAAGTGTCTTTTTTATTGGTGGAAATTTTTTTTTTCCTTAATCCTTTGCATGGTTGGCGGTGTTATATATACACACAAAAATTCCTATTATAATTTTATATAACCATAACCGAGAAAAATGGACATCATAGTGAGATTTTTATCAGAGGGGTACACTTAAAATTCTCTACCGTAGAAAATAAATCAATTTCCAGTCCAATTTGTAAGTGAATAATCATTTTTAGAAGTCTGTATTCGTGCTGAGGGTCATTTTTAGTGATCCAGATTCTCGATATAACGAAACTGACTATGAAATGATAATTAGAATCCTTCACCCCTTCCTAAACAGAACCATCCATATAATCATGGACTGCTGTTACAACAGGAACCCAACAAATTTACGAGTCGTCTAGTGATAAATAAACTCCATAATCACCTTGTCGTCGACAAATCAATAGACTCCTGGAGATCGAATACGACAAAGCGAATTTAAAATAAAGTAGAAAGAAAATGGCGGGAAAAAAAGGCCATTTTATCTATCATTGTAGATGTTTTTCCTGAAGTAGATTCCTCAGAAAGCAAGGAATGTTCATCGTCTTATATTTGATGGACAAAAGCAGGGAGAGAAACGAATAAATACAATGCTAGAAACGAGAAAGGTAGTTACACAGATAGAAAGAAGAAATAAATATGAAAGAAGTAAAAAAAAAAAGAAAAAAAAAAAAGAAGCTGTCTAGAGCTTCTTTGTGCAAGTGCTCAGGACGCTGTCCCCAGCGAGCGAGGGCGGTAAGGAGTTTTAATGGCGAGAAGCGGGAGGGAGGGGGTGGTGAGTGATGCAAGCAGCAAACAGGAATACGATGGCAAGTTTTAAAAGAGAGACAAAGGGTCGATCTCACAGATTTGGAGCGAAAAGAGAGCGAAGATCAGTGAAAGAGCGAGAGATGGACGTAATGATATTATCCGTAGTCGCAATTATTGGCGAAGAGATAGCATACAATCAACAGAAAGGAGACTGCTTCTTGAGAATATCTTTTACTCCCGAACCCCCTCCAAGCCCAACCAACCCTACCCGAGGGATGACGTCAGTAAGCAATTATGTCTTCTCGCCACTACCTCTCGTTGTTCTTCTTTTGTTCTCCTTTTCTCTAACCCTGAGTCCAGTTCTATCAAGGATAGCACTTTTAATCCTGATCTTTCTCGGTTGAACACTTTTTTTCTCCTTTCTCTCCCTTTTTTTTCTCCTTTCTCTCCCTTTTTTTTCTCCTTTCTCTCCTTTTTTTTCCTTCCTCGTTTTTCTTTTGTTTCTTTCTATCTTTTTCTAGTGGGCCGGCGTGGGCACACCAATCGCCTATCGCCGGGCCACTGCCACGGTGGAAAAAAAAGCGGAGTCTGGGGTTGGGTGTGGGACGATTGGGTGAGATGGTGACGGGAAGCTGAAGTGAGTTTTGGTCGACGGGAAGGGGGAGGTGTGGCGTGTTGTCTTCGAGAAAGGATTTCGGGATGGAATGGACAGAGTTGGCAAGACAGATATTAAAAATTGCCAAGAGAGGAACGCAAGAGAGCAAGAACAATAAACTGGTCACCAGCAGACTGACCGGCTTTTTCTAGGCCAATGTGATTGGTGGATGCGTTTGTATGGCTCTGTGTGTGTATGAGTGCGCATGCGCGCGAATGTGTGCGTTGATTTTTTTGTTTTGTTTGTTTGTTTTTTTGCTTTCTTTTTTTGCTTTTTTTTGTTTTGTTTTTTTTTGTTTTTTTTTCCTTGCTTTTATTGGGGAGGTTTTTTTTTGTTTTACAGAAACACACACAAATTAGAACAATCACACACACACACACACACACACACACACACACACACACACACACACGGCACTTGTGCACGTAGGGCTTCAAACAAAGAATGAAAAATAGAAAAGAAAAACAACAAAAAATGTACAAAAACAACAACAACAAAATGGACGCAGAAAAGAATGAATTAATACTAAAAAAAAAATGATTAAAACAAGGCCAAATCTATAAAAAAAATAGACATATTTCAAACCTCTAAGTTAGCTATTCAGAAAGATAAATGTATAGATATAGTCACGTGACATAGGTTGACCAATGGGGATAGCAAGCTAAATACTGATTTTTCTTTTTGTTTCTATTTTTTTGTATTTTTTTTTTTCTTTTTTGGTATTCTGTTTATTGGCTATTCTCATTATTTCTCACTAAAATCTCTGAAAGTGAAACAATCCCAAATTGGTCTCTGTCCCCTCACCAGTCATCTCAACACAAGCAATGCTATCAAGAGGAACTGAAAGAAAGGGCGGATACTATTCTAGGTCTTTCATGACACTTCAATTTCCCACATTGGATTCAATCAGCAAAATGGCTCAACCAATGTTCTTAAACAAATGCATCTACCATAATAAAAAGTAGGACATACACTTAACGTCGGCGTGAATGGAATCAGCAGTCGGAGTTCAAATCCTGGACGAGGCTGTTGACATTTCACTTCTCGCTAATGCCTAAAGACATGAATCCATCTCTTCTTCCCGGCTATGGGTAAATAGCCAGACAGACTGTATTTTTTTTTTTTTGCTTTGGAAATACTACCATTCTAGGAGAAAGAAAACCGAATTGAAATTCAAACCAGCTGTACTTCGCTAAAAGATTGACCATGTGTCACATCCTCCTTGTGGTGATGTAGTTGGATAAACGCTTACTATGATCAAACGTAAAGTGTGCTTTTATATTTATTTTTTATCTGTAATACCACAAATCATTTAAAGTTTCGGACCATATGACCTTAAGGCACCCCTTTTTGATCTCAATTAAGAAAGGACACGTTTTTCATTTGCACCGTCAATATCCGGTTGTTTGTTAGGGGTTAGGGTTAGAGGTTAGTTTTATAAATTTAAATAAAAATCTAAAAATCGTCTGTTAAAACAACCGGGTATTGAAGGTGTAAATGAAAAACATATCCTTTCTTAATCGAGATCAAAAAGGGGTGCCTTAATGTCATATAGTCCAAAGTTTCGATAATAAATACAGGCTAACTCACAAAGTTAGCTTAGCAGAGTATTACTGCTATTGCGAGTTCGATACTCACTGAGCGCCCTACATTTGTTTATATCTATATCACACCTTTATATTTAAAATATATTTAAAGACTCTCCTGTTAAAATATAATAATGAAAATTTAACAAAATAAAAATTTTCGATGTCATAGTTTAAGGCAAGGACACATTTATATGAATATATATATAGGCGAGAAACTGTCAGTTGATAAGCACCGTTGATTCTGTCTACGCTATTCTAACTCTATCACTGATATTGAGCACTCTTCTTTATAAATATATTAAACTATATATATATATATATATATATATATATATATATATATATATATATATATATATATAATCGACATAAACCCTGAAAATCATTTTATTTTTAAAAAAATTCTAAGATAAAAAAAAAAAGAAAAATCTGCTTACATATTAAACCCAATGGCCGAGTTAGATCAGTCAGTAGAGTGTTCGGCTAGAAACCGCAAGGTTCCTAGTTCGATACCGGCCCTCGCCAACTCAGCGTATGAGTATCACAGGGATCTGTGCGGTAAAGTAAGGAGCTGATGGTAGGTGTGGCGCTCCACCTCAGATACTTAAATAATTTCCTTGGTCTAGCGCTACTGAAAAGGGGATAGACTCCCTCGCTGATTGGCTGATACCGATTTTAGGCCACCCCGATGACTTTACTTATATATATATATATGAAAGTAAACAAACAGTCTGTTTGAAATGGCGATAGCCGACAATTTTTGGGAGAATATGTGCTTAATTGAAGTCATACCTAATTTGAAAATTAATTAGTAGGTAATTAATGAATTAGGCTAACATATCTGTTCAAGTGTTCAAACCTTTCTCGATTTGTTTACGCCTTACATTTGAACAGAAATGCTAGCCTAATTCATTAATTATCAACTAATTAATTTTCAAATTAGGTATGACTTCAATTAAGCATATATATATATATATATATATATATATATATATATATATATATATATATATATCATAGAAGGATAAGTTTGATATTTTAGTGCTTCCGCGTTTGTTTTATACATTGCACACTAACACATTTTTATATTATGACTCTCACTTTGCACATTGAGCACCAGTTGGCCGTGAGTGGTGATCAGTGATTCTTAAGGATGGAACCCTGGTGGCTGAGCAGTTCATGACATGAAATACTCTATTTTGACCCTTAGGCTAGACGGATAGTTGGAGAGCCCTCTCCAGTCAATCGGCTGGTCGCGTCAAGCCCTAGCACATATATGACTGTCCCAACCCTATTACCTTTATGGCAACACCCCAACCTTTTTTACCATATACTAATACAAAATAAAAAACACCCTCGGGGCGATGTAACAATAGATTGTTGAAACATATTGCCGGAGGGGTGGGAGTAAAAAATTCAATGTCAGCGAGTTTGTACCCTAAGTAAGTAGAATCATCAAATTCATTAAAGGATTAAAAAATAAAACAATTTGAAATGTAAACTTGTATCAAAATAAAACAAACTATATATAGATATATAATACCAGTCATGTATTTATTAAAACTTGTTTTAAAAAAACAATGAGGACTGTCTAATACTGCATGTTCAAATTTTGAGTGTATTTATTCTGTGTTATGACGATTTTGGGTAATGTGACGTAAACAGTGACGTAATTGTTTGTTACGACAAAAACCGGAAGCGAATCTCCATTATTAATAGAATGTGCTAGAAGGCGCGGGATTAGGGTCTTAGTGTCCTGGGCATGGCATTCTGATGACTCTGTCTGATGGGGAGAGGGAAGTACTCTTTTATCACCGTTACTCCCAGGTTAACCCAGACCCGGAATGGTAGTACCTGTTATGGTTCCATCTATGACTTATATAGAACAAAATGAGTTCTAAAAAATTAAGTTTTTAAAAAATTGAGTACCCATCAAGGATAAATAAAACAAAATGTCTATTTATATTTTGAATACTTGAAACTGCAGATGCAGATAATTTTTTGGACACTATGCCATCGTCCTTAGTGGACGGAAAGGTGCCAACAACAACTCTATAACTGTTCAAGCAAATGATTATTATTATTAAATAGGAGTAGTTACTTGAAACCACATAATTGGATAAAAAGTGGTTTCGGTATAAAATAACCCAATATGGATTGACATGCCATAAAACCAACAAATATAGTGCAGCTAGCAAGGATCGAACTCAGCTCACTGCTGATTAGTTTGCGTGGCTAACTGTGGGGTAAAAATTTGCTAGTTGCTCAAGATTGAAAATATAGATCCTAATGGCTACAGATATTTTTCTTCCATTATCTGTCACTCGAACGGCGATGCGCCTTTCTTCCTTCAACCCTGGCCCTCATCACTTTCGTTTATTCTACCCTCGCTTTCTGAAACACCTCGACGATAATCATCATTATAATCAAAATTAGAATAAATTTCTTCGTCTTCTTCGTTTTCTACCTCCCTCGCCCTCCCCCCAGCCCCCGTCATTTCTTCTCCAATCTCTACCCCCAGTTTTGTACAAGATGTTAAACTTGTAGTCTTAAACACGCACCGAGTAATTGTATTAAATACGACACCATCATTGGCCGAGAAAAAATAAATTAAAATCAAAACGAAATTCAGACCAAAAACCTCGAAAAAAAATATAAAGTGATAATAAAAGAGACAAAAAATCTTAGCCTCCCCAACCTTTTGCCGCCATTACTCCCCTTGCCCTTACCCCTTCTCGTCCACCTCCATTGTCTCAGTTTGCCCTTCTCACCCCCCACTCCTACAAATACAGCATTATCGATCTGATTTAGTTGTTTAGCGGTGACTGGGTGTGATGGCCACTGAATGACTGTCCGTATTTGGGTTTGTATCCTCAGCATGTGTGTGTGTGTGTGTGTGTGTGTGTGTGTGTGAGAGAGAGAGAGAGAGAGAGAGAGAGAGAGAGAGAGTTCAGAGGAGGTGGAGGAGGAGTGCATGACTTTTTTTATTTTGGGGTGGGAGCCTATATATACCTTTGATTTTTGTATACGTATATGAGCTGGGTGATTCGAAGGGCGTGCTCTTGGGAGTATCTACATTCTTTTTTTTTCTTTTTTTTTTGTGTACGCACGGAATATTACGATTAGGGATCTACATATGTCATTATATAAATCTGATGTGTCCGTGTATTTTTGCGTGATTGAATTGCACGTAGAGATAGGGGGACACAGAAACACGCCCACACATATGCACATAAAATAAAGTGATATCTAGACAGCAGTCTAGACGAGTCGGTGTCAATTTTGACAAAAAAAATGAATCCAGTCTGGATATTTTTTAAACGAAATATTTTTATTTGTCTGAACTTTTTAGATGAATCTTGATAATTTGTATTATTTGGACTGTTGTCCTCATCTTTATTGTTATACTTGTACCTTGTCCTGATTAACGGAATGAGAACATTTACCACCATGGATTCCATGAAGGCTTCCGCTTACGACATGAAGGCTCCCGAGTTAGAAAAGAAGGTTCCCGAGTTCTAGAAGGTTCCAGAGTTCGATCAGAAACACCTGAAGGCCGGAGGGCATATCGACCGAAACGTTGTGTTAAAGATGAGGACAATAATCCGAATAATCCAAATAATACGTTGTGTAGATAAGGATGTGGACAATAATCTGAATAATCCAAATAATACGTTGTGTAGATAAAGATGAGGACAATAGTCCGAATAATCCAAATAATCCAAAATGTTTTTGTGTTCTATTTTACAAACATGTGATTAATTACAAGACACACACACACACATACACACACACACATACACACCCAGCCGTGGCAAACGGATTGGGTAAATACCTACCCTCTATATAGTCTTTCCTTCGTGTCAAAGAGTTTTGGACCATTCTCTTCCAAGCGCTATGCCACTTTTTTGGTTTAATAAACTGAAAATAAATCAAAACGATAAGCGTTATGGATGTTGAGAACATTTACAAAATATGACGACACAGAGATGCTTCTACCAATAGAAAACCCACTGGAATAAATGTTTTGAATGCGAAAGGGATTATTTTTCTTGATATGAGCATCCCATCGTGGTGTAGTTGTTATCAAGCTAATCTTGCAGACCCATAACTACTGAATATGGATGCTCCATATTTGCGACCTTGTCCCAGCCGTGGCAAACGGATTGGGTAAATACCTACCCTCTATATAGTCTTTCCTTCGTGTCAAAGAGTTTTGGACCATTCTATTGTCATTGTCAAGAACAAGGATGAGACTTGAATGTTGTGATTTTCGGATAAAACTAAAGAGTAGAACTGCAGAAGGTAAGATTTGAAGTACATCGACACATATATAAAGAGTAATTGGTATATAAGTATGGATGTATATATGCAATTAAAGACAAAGTGAATATATATATATACATTAATATCACCGGTTCTTGTTTTTAGTTCAATAATTATGATTTTATTTATATTCGAAATATTTAAAATTAGAATATACATATAAATAGCATTGAATTTCTACGAGGCGTGAGTAAAAAGTAATGTCATTTTCTTTATTCAATGTGAAGTTTATTTTATAAAACTAAGGCCTACATTGAGACAAGAATAGGACGATTAAGACCCAACTTGCCAATCCTTCTGCGTGACAATGCTCGACCACACACAAGCATCAGGACAAAGGAAAAATTGCCTCATTTGGGTGGACAACTTTACCACATCCTCCATACTCGCCAGATTTAGTGCCTTCAGACTATGATCTCTTCGACCCCAATAAAGGGGGTTTTAGAAGCAAAAATTATTCCAGTGACGAGGAAGTGAAATCTGTGGGAAGAAGGTCCTGGAAAGTTAAGGAGACTTGCTGTCAGTCATATTTCAATGAAAACCACCAGTTACTACTGGTGAGAAAAACTTGTTAAGTGTAAATTAACAGTAAATCATATTACAGCAGGATTAACAGAGTGGGAACTGTAATATCCTGGGAATTGTGCAAACCATTAGAGATCAGTTAAATAAACATACGCATAAACCAACGGCTGTTTTAGAAAATGAAAAGTGTAAAATATTACAGGACTTTGGCGATCCATTACTACTGAATAGCGAGATGCCCCATATTTGCGTCCTTGTGTCACATCCTACCCGTGCTGAACGGGTTAGGAAAATACTTACTATGAGACTTTGAAATCTAAATCAGACCGGATCTCATAAAAATAAATAAAAGCTGACATTCGGATAACTGAAGAAACTGTAGAAGCTAAATTTAAGGTCATGCCCATAATAACAGGAGCGTGTGAGATGATAGCCAGAACCCTACAGGCGAGATTGGATCAATTGGATATTCGAGGGAGGATTGAGATTGTCCGGGCCACGCCGTTACTCAAGAGTATGTTGATACTTAGTAAGGTCCTGGACATTTGAGGTTCTTTGCTGTCATTCATCTTCAGTGATAGCCAGCGGACATCTGGTCTAATTATGCAAATGCAAGAAATATAATAATTAAAAGAAGAAGAAAAAAAAGACGAAGAACAAAAAGAAGATGAAGAAGAAGAATTAAAAATAAATTTTATAATTCTAAATTAAAGTGCGAGGTTTTATTGTCTGAAGAAGGATGGTTGAATTGTTTACGGTCCTAGCATTGAGCAAAAAGGGTAGACGTGTCAGATAAGATTAAAAAATTTGAAAAAGACCGGTTCGTGCTCCTCACGGCGCTGTGAAATTGAATTAAAAAAAATAGTCGATAAATACCACCCCTCCCCCGTCCCTATTGACAGTCGACAATGATGGTAATGATGGTAATTCACACTATCCCGGGATAAGCCGCCTCCATCTTTGCACATCCCATTCTTATTCACTTCGTCTTCCTCATCCCCCATCGCACGTACGCCATTTCATATCGCCAGCCATTAAAAAAAAAACCCGTCGAATGGTCACCGCTGGCAACGACAACAAATGCCCCCACACCGAGATGCGTGCGCACGTCTACGACGGATCAGATGAAGGCACACATCCCCAAACAAACAAACAAAACCGACTCACGCACACACGGACCAATACGCACAGCACTGGTTATTATTATTATTCTTCGTCCTCGTCCTCTGAGGGATTCGCGTTGTCGCAGTGGAAGACACACAGAGAGAGAGAGAGAGAGAGAGAGAGAGAGAGAGAGAGAGAGAGAGAGAGAGAGAGAGATGTCCCTTGGCACTCGAGAGAGGGACACTAGGATATCCACAATGACACGTGTGCAAACACAGACACACGTGTGATGACAGTTATGCACACATCGACTTTTTGGACCGTAATACAAAATGATACAGAAGCGACAATTCACTCACGATGATACTGGCAATCAGAGCATTTCTTATATATTTATATATCCGTACATACGGTACACCGTTGAAAATATATACACTTACAACCACGAAGATAATGTCACAAGAGTAAGTATATAGATAAAGGAAGATACAAAGACAAGATGAATATAGATATAAAGAATGAAATGCACATTAGTGTAAATACATGATATATAGATATCTATCAACCTCTCTCTCTCTCTCTCTCTCTATCTATCTATCTATTTATCTATCTCTCTTTATATATATATATATATATATATATATATATATATATATATATGTCATCCACAGCACCGTGTTTTGACGTTTCCCGTCTCATCAGTGGGGCTAGACACAGCTAGACACAGCAAGTACTTCTGACTTTCATCATCAGCCCGGTTCCTTAACCTCTCCGCAGTCGACAGCTGTTATTACGGAGCTGTGTTTTAACTGATAAATACATACATCGGTGTATATATTTTACGATTACCAGAGAGATCAAATCTGTAAACAACAGACGATCATTGCTTTATTATCCTTGAGAATCTCCTGTGTTTTGGGAGCATGATATATATATATATATATATATATCCACTCGAAATAATTTTAAGAAATCCTGGCAGTTTTGGTTTAGAAGAAAATTGACTTTTTATTTAAAAATTTGGTTGGAATATGTTTAATTGTGCGTTCAATATATCTATTACCTTTGTAGCTTGTGAAGTTTAAATTCTGGAGCTCTGGGGAGCGTGGAGTGCACCTTTGCCCATGTCCATTCAGTTCCGGAGTGGTAGTACCTGTAAGGGTCCCACTGTGGATCAAATAGATTAAAAAGTTGTTTTTTTTTAAATGTTTTAAAAAAATGTTGTTTTTTTTAATTCAATAGCCGATAAGATATAATAAACCAAAACGTTTTCAGCATAAAATAACCCATTGGTTGACAGGCCGTAAAATTCAACCAACTAATAAATATACCACAAGATTTCTTGGGTGCTGTATGCCTGTGCCAGACTAAACTCAGTTTAGTAGATGAAGAAATAAAAAGGGATTTTTAATACTGTTTTTAATACTTTCCAAGTTCTTTCCAACTTGGTTTCTTTCCATAGACACAAAAAAAAAAAACGCTGTCCCGTTGGCTGGGGCTGTAGAATACACCGACTTCACCTCTGTAAATGGGTAGACAATTGGGGCCACTTAGTGGCCATGGGTGGCGTCCCATAATGCTTAAGGACAGACTCCTGGTGGCTGAGCAGTCCATGACTTACTTAGGCCCGACGGGCGGTCAAAGAGGTCCCTCCGATCAGTCGGCAGGTCATGTCAAGTCCTAGCTCCTATATGATTGTCCCAACCTATTACCCCTTATGGAAACTTCGAATCATTTTTATCATATATGTGCTAGAAGACGGTGTTTCCGAGTCTTAATGCCCTGGGTATGACGTTAAGCTGCATCTAATGGTGAAGTTTCAATTTTGAGCCCTGGGAGACTGGAATTATTCCCATGTACAGTCTGATCCGGAGTGGTAGTACCTGTTAGAGTCCCATTTATGGGTTCAATAGAAAACATTAATCAAAGAATGTGTTTAAAAATTGAGTCTTTAAAAAACTGAGTACCCATCAAGGAAAATCTAACAAAACGACTTCGGCAAAAGATAATCCAACAGGGTTTGACATGGCGTAAAATCCAACTAACCTACCAACCAATCAAAGTTTGTCCATACAAAAAACAAAAACAAAAACAAAAAAAAATATAAAAAACGCGCGGATCCAAACACTTATTAATACCGACGGAATCTCCACGGATCCCTTATTGACAACAATACCAAATCATTTTTACCTTCGAATCAAATCCATTTCTGTGGTCGCTCTGGACCGGTTATTGTTTCGACATCTGCACACTTAGTCACATGTACATACGCAAACAGGAAAAAGAAACAACCTTATATGGTCAGATGGATATGTGTGTATGTAAATATGTGTATGTTTCTCTGTGTGTATGTGAGTCCATGTAGATACAAGGTCTCATTATCTTTTAATGCGATGTCACTGATAGGTGTACAAAGTCTTGCATTATTAAAAGAATTTTCTAAATGCATCGATGTCTTTATCGGTGTCAGTTTTCTTCTCCATTCCATGAAAATCATCAAGAGTCAGGAGATCCATGATTTTGTATATCTATATATTGATACTCTTGTTCCTTAATCTTCCGACCGTCATCATCTTGTATCATCCTCTGGTTGAAAATGAGACGTCCAAATCGTCCGAGATGAAATGCAAAAATGTAAATCCTGATTATATGTGTTGCTTCTCAGCCGAATTCTTATTTCTTTTGGGTGTCGTCACCTCGGCTAAAATAATGAACCACTAATACTCTTGGGAAAGGTATACATCCAACGATGCTTCCTCCGACTATGGGTAAATTGTAGGTAGACTAGGCTCTTTAACCTTCGTACAGCAACCTCACTTTCAGAAGGGAAGTTTTGAATTGAAACGTGTTAAACTTTGCTTAAAGATTGGCCTTGTGTCGCCTCTTGATCATGGAAGGTTTGGGTGAATACATAAGTAACCTTGCCCTATTGACAGGGCTAAGAATACGTTGACTGTATCCCAGGCAGAGGGGTAAGACACCACAAAAAAGGGTGTCCTGAATATGACACTAAACTGCATCTGATAATGAGGGTCCAGTTCAGGATATCTAGGGAGTTTTAAGTACCCATTCATTGCCATTACTCCCAGGTCCACTCTGATCCAGAATGGTAGTACCTGTTAGGGTCCCATTAATGGGTTAAATATATATGCTTGAAAATGATTTGTATTCGATAGGAATACTTGATATCATATAACTGTGGGCAAAAATCTTAAGAAATTACACAAAAAAGGTAAATATAAATGTACAATGAACACAATTCCCTAATTTAACCTAACCTTGATTGATTTTAACGTCATGTCAATCCTTCTGGGGTTATTAAAATAACCCCAGACGGATTGACATGCCGTTAAAATCAATCAATTACGATTTGATAACTCTTACACTTAGTTTTTCTGTAATTAAGTTGATACATATATATACATGGTGGCGCATAGTGTAATGATTATCGTAGTAGGCAATGGACACGACAATACAAATTCAAATCCTGGACGAGGCTGTTTACATTTCACATTGGGAGAGGTATGAATTCAACTATTTTCCCTTCAGTTATGGGTAAATAGAAGGATGGAATGGGCTCTTCCACCTTGGTATGGCAACCAGTCTAGGAGTAGGAAAACTCTGAATTCAAACCTGTTAAACTCCGCTCAAGAAATTGACCTTATGTTGCATCCTGCTCGTGCATAGGGTTGGTATATATAATATATATATTCTTTAAATAAGTATATTTTGACACCATTTTTTCTTTAATGCATGTTTTGTTGAACTCGACACAATTCTGGCCTGGCGAACAATTGTCTGGTCATCTTTTTTTTATATCAGGGTGGAATTGGGGAATGAATCCACCGAAGGATCTTACACTAGTACTTCCTGGATTACTTGCATTATTAAAATTATTGTTCAAAGTGGGTGGTAATTTTCTCATGTGTCTGGAGCTTCTAGATGTTCCGGTATAGTAGTTCAATTTATGTTTTTTATGCAGGTGGTTGTAAGAATTACATAGGTGGCAGTTTGATCCGAGGTTCAAAAAGTATTTTTGCTCTGGGGGTTAGTTCATGGTTGGAGAGATTGATAAATTAGTCATTATCATTGGGCAAATATATCGAACCATACTAGAGGAAATCGAGATTTTTTGTTAATTTTTAACCGGTGTTGAAGCTTGTTGTTATCGTACAGGTGTGCAAGTCGAGTTTTGAGGTTGTCCTATTGTCATTTAGTGATGTGTTTTTTTAATCTCTTTATAATCATCAATGGCTGTGCTTTTGAGATTTTTTTTATGTTATCTTTGGTCATTTTTACTTGCCTTTTTACAAGGTCGTAGCGGTATTCACATGTGCTGGTCTCATATTGAGCTGCCGGATCATGTACATCAAAATAAATATATTTTGGCAGCATTTTTTCTTTTATGCATGTTTTGTTGAACTCGACGGACAATTCTTGTCTGACGAGTTTCTTTTCTATTCATCCCAATTGTCTGGTCATCTTTCTTTATACCAGGGTGGAATTGGTGAATGAATCTACCGAAGTTGCGTACACTAGTACTTTCTGCACTACTAAGTGCCATCATCAGGTGTGAAGTGGTGAGATGTTTCCATGGTTCTTTTTAAACAAACAGTAGCAGTAGGAATAAGTAGGATTGCTACTGTTTGTTTAAAAAAAAAATTGAAACATCTCACCACTTCACACCTGATGATGGCACTAAGTAGTGCAGAAAGTATTAGTGTAAGAACCTTCGGTAGATTCATTCCCCAATTCCACCCTGATAAAAAAAAAAGATGGCCAGACAATTGTAAAGGATAGAAAAAAATCTCATCTGACAAGAATTTGTCCGTTTATTTCAACAAACACACACACACACACACACACACACATATATATATATATATATATATATATATATATGAGAAGTAAATACACAAGCGCATTGTGTTTATGATATGCTTTTTTATGTGCTTAATTGAAGTCGTACCTAATTTTGAAAGTTAATTGATTAATAATTAATTAGACGGGCATACCTATTTAAATGTAAGGCTAAACAAATCGAGAAAAATCAATCTCTGTATGTACATTTCGGCCTATTAGACCTCATCAGCAGAGCTATAGATAGGAAGACCGCCTTGTGCGTGATTCGAAACCCGACTCCTACACTAACCGGACTTTCTTAGATTTTTCGTTTTGTTTAGAAGTAGGTTTATATTCCTCTTATAGTGATTTCTACACTATATATATATATATATAATATATATATATACATATATATATATATATATATATATATATATATATATATATATAAAGTAAAAGTAAAGTCGTCGGGGTGGCTTAAAGTCGGTATTGGCCAGACGGCGAGGGAGTCTATTCCCTTTTCACTAGCGCTAGATCACACCTACCGTCAGCACAGATAATTGCGCTACTTATACGTTGAGTTGGCGAGGGCCGGTATCGAACCCGGAATCTTGTGTTTTCTACTGACTGAGCTAAACCGGCCGTACAAATAGGTTCAATGCTTTCAAGACACACTTCGTAGTATTGATATTTGGCTACGAAACGGGGGTCGGATTATCTTAGAGATCGCATTGTGCTCAAGTAAATATAAGTATATAGGATTACTTATTATCAACAATGGTGAGCATGTCTATTGGAAGAATACAAAAGCGAAAACAGGTGGAAAAATCCGAATCGTAGACCAAGTCCATTCAAAAATTAGTTACTATAACAAATACGTGACGCTGAAGAGTTCATTAAGCTACTTAACAAAGCAGATTGGTCAATGGCTGATGAGAGTCAGAGGTCGCCAGCGTTGGAACACTTAACATCAACAACAAGAGATTTTCTTTTGTCCATTGCTCGACCAAGCGCAAAATTTATAGCCATCTTTGCCGCTGTTCGATTGATCGGCCATTGAGAGGATTGCGATGCAAGGGAAAAGATCGATGAAGGCTTTGCAAGAGACTGAAATGCCTAATCCAAATAGATCGGAGCATTGGCCGTGCCTTTTGGTGTCGATTAAGCAGGTAAATACCATCGCTGATGGAAAGATACTTCACAGTTTATCTTTCAGTTTACTGCTTCACAGCATAAGACCTTCGTTGTAGCGTAAACGCCTTGCGGTTAGACCGACTCGTAAGTAAGGGTAGCGTGAGCATGAAGTCAACGGCATTTGGTAACTGAACATTTCTCACTTATGCAATTTTCAAAACACTTGGTCTGAAAATCCCATAGGCAAAAAAACTCTCACTGACCAAGCGCAATGTCAACGCTAACCTATTGCCCTAACAATGATATTGAACGCTCTTAATTATAGTATACTAAACTCTCTCTCTCTCTCTCTCTCTCTCTCTCTCTCTCTCTCTCTCTCTGCACAATGCTCTCTTCTTTCTCATTCTCTCTCTCTCATTTCTAACTATATATATATATATATATATATATATATATATATATATATATATTTAATTACGTATTCTGTTATCGTTGTGTGATTTTTTTTTAAAAAGAAAAAAAAAGGATTTCAAGATATTTCACAATATATATAAAATTACAGAAACTTAATATATATATATTGAATATTACACATATATAAAAAAGTAAGTACATATATAAATATAAAATGGAATATGGCATATATATATATGTCTATGTGTTTGTATAAGTAATTATATATAACATACAATGACATACATATATAAAAGTATTTATATATAAAATACAATATGATTTTGTATACACACACACAGACATACAATATATATATATATATATTGAATATTACACATATATATAAAAGTAAGTACATATATAAATATAAAATAGAATATGACATATATATATATATGTATGTGTTTGTATAAGTAATTATATATAACATACATATATAAAAGTATTTATATATAAAATACAATATGATTTTGTACACACACAACCACACACACACACACACACACACACACACACACACACATATATATATATATATATATATATATATATATATATATATATACAGTCACAATGTATTTTATATATATCAGTAAATACTAAGCCTTAGTGAGGTACAAGGACGAATTGAGATAATGGACATAAACCTGTATTGTGTTAATATTTCAAGTAAATAATCAGGGTCCGCCATTTTTAAAACAGTATTTAAATTTCAAGTGCGCTCGAACATTGACAAGGGTCATTTCTTTGAAAATATATAACTACTTCAATCACAAATCACGCCTAAAACCTGTTTAAATATTTAACTTGATCTACTGCAATAGCAAAGCATTAGTTGGCTTTGAAAGAGAACATTCTAAATCTCAATCTTTTACTTGCGTGCAAACAACAGGCATTGAAGTTTGTACAAAAGACACTACTATCTTAACACCATCTTAGTCCGAATATTATGATTTATATAGATCTTTTTC
>CM042143.1:50497613-50520113 GCA_023376005.1 Doryteuthis pealeii | reverse complement strand
ATAGATTCTCAATGTATACAAATGTATATACAATTGTGTAATTATAAATGGATGCTCTACATATATATATATATATATATATATATATATATATATATTCAACTCTATTTTTCTCTTGTATGTAATCAGTCTAATTTTATATTATATATATATATATGTACATATACATATTCCACTTTATTTCCTCATATATATATATATATATATATTATATTATATATATACACCTATGTGTGTATTCAACTTAATTTTCTCATATATATATATATATATATATATATATATATATATATTCTCTCCTATGTATGTATATAAAGGAAATGACCTCTCTGAAAGTTAATAAGCATGTAGTTTTAATAAGCATGTTCGTTTCTTTTTACATTTCAATGAATGAAAGCAGCGCGAAATGAAAGAAGTGAAGCGAAACTATTTCAGAGTGGCATAAACATGTGTTGGATAACGTAAAAGGAAATTAAGTAGTGGTGACGGTGTAGAGGGGGGGGGGCGTCGTGGGGGGGGGGGCACCGGGCGAACACACCCACAGAAAAGGAAAGATCACTGCAGGTCGGCAAAGATATTCATGTGTAACATAAACACTGGCCAATGCTTTTCCTTTCATATTTCGTATTTGTAACACATGTTAATTTGTAGCTTGTTACCTCGGCCCTGTTTCGACGCCTATAAATCACTGGAACCTTCATTAGGCTTTCAAAGAATTAGCCTTCGTTCGGATTGAGCAAGGGAGTTAATTAACACGAGCGGATGTATGGAAAAAAAAAGGATCTTTTTTTGTTGTTGTTGTTGTTGCTATGTATAAGTTTTATTTAATTTTATTGCCCTTCTTCATTTGTTTATTAATTTGTGGCTTTCTGATTTTTTTAGCCAATCTAATTTATGTTGCAGTAATATTCATAATGAACAATGCTGGTTACGAATTTTGATATGCAAAAGCACGTAGATTCTCCCAGTAATTTATTCATCTATCTCTTTTGACGTGCAAATCACACACACACACTCTCTCTTTCTCTCTCTCTTCTCTCTCTCTCTCTCTCTCTCTCTCTCTCTCTTTCTCTCTCTCTGGATCTTTCACTCTCTCTCTCTCTCTCTCTAGATAAATAAATAAATAAATATGATGTTGTTATGGAGTCCACGAATGCCTCTTTGTCGGTATATCTAATGAGTATATATATGCGTATATATTGTATATGTGTATATATCATACACACACACACACACACACACACACACACACATATATATATATATATATATATGTGTGTATAATGTCATATAGTACATAAATAGTGAGAATAGAATCGTCTGTTTATGACGAAACCCCAAGAGAGAAAAACAAGATTTCACAGGACTTCTTAATTCAACCTAGCAATTGCTAATTACTCTGTTCACCTTGTATCTTTTCTTAGTGAACCTTTTCCCTTATCCTTAAAAGTAGTGTATATATATATATATATATATATATATATATATATATATTACCAATCTCATAGCAGGTGCAGGATGCGACACAAGGACTTCTTAAGTGAATTCAGAGTTTTTCTCTTCTCCTATACTGGTTACTTATCCAAAGTTAAAGAACTCTGTCTGACCTACTATTTACTCGTAGCTGGAGGGAGAGCAGTTGTATGCATACCTTTCTCAAGGGTATTAGCGCTATCTGAAATGCAAACAGCCTCGTCCAATATATATATATATATATATAATATATATATATATATATATTCTCTATCGGCATATATCTTTATGTATTCTATCATTCTTAGAATACGCTGATTATATTGCCTGCAGAGGAGGTAAGACCCCACATTCTCTAAAAAAAAAAAAAGCTGTGTGCTTGGTCTGACACTAAACTACATCCGATACTGAGCCTCCATTTCGGGAGATCTTGCGATTGTTGGGTACTCATTCATTGCCATCACTTCTCGGTAATTTTCGCTTTTAGTCATTAAAATTCCTAGCAAATAAGGCAATTAGAGTAACCTCCCTTGACTTTCACTTTGAAATAAGCCGGTAGCTATTTTGAAAGTGTCCGTGCGAAATACACAAATCTTAGAAACTTTTCGAAAACAATACAACTGCATGCTTTAACACAAAAATAACATAAAATGTGTTCTTAATAACAATTAAGTTCATTTCAGATAATGCGCACGCATAATTTTATGCTAGGAATTTTAATAACTAAAGGTGAAAATACCCACTTCTCGATTCACTCTGACCCGGAGTGGTAGTACCTTTTATGGTTTAAATTGATCTGTTTAAAAATGATTTCATATTTGATATTTGTATTGAGAATTGTTACTTCTTGCTTTAATCAGATCTTCTATATATTAATACTGGCCTTCCTTAAAACTATGACCGTTATCATCTTGCAACATCTTCCGTTTAAAAATGAGACCGTCCAAATCGTCCAAATGAAAATATGTAAATCCTGATCATCTGGTGTTGCTTATCCGCCAAATTCTTATTTCTTATGAGTGTCATCACCTCAGCTAAATAATGGACCATTCTGTTTTTATTATAAAGAAAGAAAGGGGAGACAAATGACATGCTACACAGAAAAAATATAAAAAGAAATTTTTAAAAAAGAAGGTAGGGGAAAAAGATGGGTGAGCACGCGGAAGTGATAACGGTAAGATGAAAAGAAAAAGCGAAGGAAATAAATCCAAACTGATATACCCATAAATGATGGGAGGAACTTCGCCATGGATCTGATTGATATTTAGTGCGGCTTTCCAGCTATATAGTTGTAAAGATGGCAGCTGTTCGAGAGCAGGACGGTTCACCCCGGCGAAAGGATATGATGTTAAGACCCAAATCTCCCATGACTTGGGGGCATCACTGATGAATAGTCCCTAACAAGTTATTTCAACTTTTAGGCATAGGAACATCTTGTCCTAGAAGACTAGAAGATCCATTAAAAAGTTATTCATTTTTTCAAATGGTGACTTTTGCTCCAATATATATATATATATATATATATATATATATATATATATATATATATATTTCATATATATATATATATATATATATATATATATATATAAGATAAAGGTTGCTTACCGGTGAAAATGGGCACGATCATTGAAGGTGCAAAATTCAGGGGTTAAGTCAGCGATATAACAAATACAAAGTCCGGAGTAGAGCAAATTTATTATAAAAAAATGGATATAAAAGAAACCTATTCGAGGTTCACCATAAGGATCTTCAGGATTAAATCCACTGAATTAATCGAGGTACGATTAATTGCACGATTGCACGTGTGTTCACTGAAAATTCTGAAAATTGGTCAAAATTTAACAATTTCAGTATTTAAACCAGGGAATGTTGTCATTTTATTTCATCACAATTAAATTAAATGACGAAATTATAATTGAACTTCAAATTAGAAATAAGCCTCTGCTGATTATTGCAAAATAGAGAATTTTTCAGTGCATTTTTGTCTACAATCTTTGATGCCATTTCCTCAGAAATTGGTTCAAGATCTAAATTTTGGTATCAACTAATACACAATTTGTTTGTGATTCATGTAATTTCATATTTTTAAAAAGTGAAAAATCCACCTACCAACTCAGCGTATGAGTAGCATAGGGATCTGTGCGGTAAAGTGAGGAGCTGGCGGTAGGTGTGGCGCTCCGTCTCAGACGCTAGAAACACAATCTCCTTGGTCTAGCGCTAGTGAAAAGGAGATAGCCTCCCTTGCTGTATGGCTGATACCGACTCTAGGCCTCCGCAATTACTTTTTTTACACATATATATAATGGAACCTCGGTTCTTGAAAATGATTTGTTCCAAAATTATGTTCAAGAACTGATTTGTTCGAAAACTGAAACAATATTTCCTATAAGATAGAGTAAAGTGAATTTATGCGTTCTTGACCATCAGATGAATGCCTATTTATGTGCCTACAGTTATATATAATATGAAAAGATGTGTATTTAAACAACAGATAACACATGTAAATACAAAAAAGAAAACCATAATAAAAGTAATATTTCACCTAATTCTTTATTTTTAATATTAGCAGTAGCTTCTCAACTTCTGTGGCCTTTGCTTACTAACAACATATGTCACTCCTTTCGCAACATTATCTGCCATTATCGCGTCTTTAGGGCTATATTACCTTTAGGCACCCCTTTTTGATCTCGATTAAGAAAGGACATGTTTTTCATTTACACCGTAAATATCCGGTTGGTTGTTAGGGGTTAGATTTAGGGGTTAAGTTAGAGTTAGGGGTTAGTTTTATAATTTTTTTAAAATCTAAAAATCGTCTGTTAAAACAACCGGATATTGACGGTGTAAATGAAAAACATGTCCTTTCTTAATCGAGATCAAAAAGGGGTGCCTAAAGGTCATATGGTTCTGTCTTTATTCTCCAGAAAAGTCAGAATCATCGATTTCGCCATGCCATTTATCTCTGATCTTGCAACCCAATGGGTTGCCAGATCAGAGACTCTAACACCATTCTCAAACTTGGCGATTATCCCCTTCTTCAATTCCATCGTTGCTCTCACAACTTTCCTCTTTCCCTTTCCGATAGTATCACTGTTGCCTTTCTTGAATAAGGGTTAAAGTAGTCGTAAAATAGAGAATAAACACAAACGCAGCGAAGAATTTGCACAAAAACAGTATCAGACACTCGTTCAAAATAGCAACTGACGCTAACTGATGGTTCTTGGATAGATTCGACCAGCCATTGGGCCCTCTTCAGTTCGCCTCGGCAGTCATTCGCGCGACTTCCGTTTCAATCGGCTCGACAAGTGAGGCTTATTTTACTCAATTTTTTGTTCGGACTCTGAATTGTTCGACTTCAGAATCGTTCAAGAAATCGAGGTTCAACTGTATTTATATTTATATGGGGGCTTTGTTCGTAAAACAGTGACCCTCCCATTATAATTTCACAATCTATTGATCTAAACTCCATTTTGATCATTCATCGGTATTAACTCTTAATATACATGAAGAGTAAATATTCCGATATAGATCAGAAGTGATCGTGTCTGATCACAAAGAAATCGATATTTACTTACAGACAAATCAAATCAGACCTGAACAATACCATTTATTAAGTTGATCGATTTCCCCAACAAAGCAAAACAAGGAACTACTATTTTGGACGCACTAATTTTTCTTAATAATCAGTTTTCTGGTTGATGTCCCCCCCCCCTTCTCACCCCAAACCCACTCCCCCTTTTTCCAGCTTTCTTTTCAAATGAAGACTCAGTGATTGTCTTTTTGCTCCCGACTCTTTTTTTGTTTGTTTATTTATTTTTTTGTTTTTTGTTTTGTTTTTGTTATTCTTTTGAACAAACACAAAAAGCCTTTTATTACGCACGTGTCTACGTTTTTCGTATCTATCAGCTAATGAATGAGAAGGCTAAATGATAAACTATGTTTATTCAGAATACCTAACACTTGTCACTCTGACGTCGAAAAAGAAAAAAAAAAGAAATAAATATATTTGTAGGCCTCTTTTTTGCTAGACGTGATAAACTGTTAGACGAAAGCATCAAACAATAACGCCTCTCAGTCTTTGCCGCCCATGACGTCATAATTTAAATAAAATAACACAACTTAGAGTCGCGCCTGGCAGTGGAGCATCGGCTAGTCTCCCAGACTGTTAATTCTGACCTAGGTTCAATCCTACCCAGATAACTAACACTCAATTTACTGATCTCATAAATATCTGTTATAAGATCTATATAATGATACTGGTGTTCCAAAGAAATACGACCATTATCATCTTGCAATATCCTCCAGTTAAATGAGATAGTCCAAATCGTCTGAGATTAAAGTATCGTCACCTCAGCTAAATAATGGACCATTCCGTTTTTATTATAAGAAAGGGATATGCTACAAAAGAAAATATAATAAGAAAGAAAGGGGCACCTCACGTGGTGTAATGGTTAATAAGGTTGATTCGCAAACCATTGTTAGTAAGTTCGATTCTCATTGGGTTCCCCATACTTCTGGCCTTGTGCTGTATCTAAGCTAAGCTTAGTAAATAACTATAATAAGAAAGAAAGAAAGAAGAGTAAGGGAATGTAGTCCTGTTATTGGTTAAATAGAGAGATAGATAAATAGAGAGAGATAGAGATAGAGATAGATAGATAGATAGATCAGAGAGAGAGTCTAGGGAACCATGCTCTCAGTGGTGCCTTATGATGATGATGTATGAGATGATGATGAATAAATAATGTATGTAATTATATATATATATATATATATATATATATATATATATATATATATTCATAAAAAATGGGCTCTAAAGAAGACGAATGTCTATACAATGCATTCTACTATTGTTTTATTTTTATTAAAAAAAAATAATCTCACTTGAATTACATTTCATAAACATCACAAAGTTGAAACAGGCGCTTGTTAGCACAATCTATAGTATTTTTTTTCTTTATCTTTACCTTAAAGCTGTCAGATTTATTTCCTATATATATATATATATATATATATATATATATATATATATATATATGTATGTGTGTGTGTGTGTGTGTGTGTGTGTGTGTGTGTGTGTGTGTTAGGAATTAGGATCTTACAATTTTTAGTTTCATCTCTTTATTAATAATTTCATATGACTTCCATAGAATAATAAGCAAAATCTTCAAACAATATCAACAATGGACACACACAAACACACACACACACACACACACACATACACACACACACACAACACATAAATGCCGGATATACAAATATTAAGTTGGTATATTAACCAACAAATAAATAAATAGAATAATGATTAAACTCGAGCCATACAGTCTTATTTATCTTGTACAGAAGTATTTTACTTACTGCAACGAGACCTCAACTGCCATTGCAGAAATTTGATAGTAGATATCAGCTTCAAATTATTTTTCTAGATAAATTAATCCAGACTGAATATCTTAAACAGAAGATATCGGTTACACAACGAAGATACGGCATTGTTATTTATTACATAGAAAACAAAGTTTAACCATTCTACAAAAAAGAAAAAACTGATGGAAATATTTTGTTATTTACTCAGAGCAGTCTGTTATAAAAGCGTCAGGCTGGTTGGTTGGTTGGTTGGTTGGGTCGTTGATTGGATTTTATGGCTTGTCAACCACTGTTGGCTCATTTTATACCGAAGGTATTTTATTTTACTCATTCTTATTTTACTCAATTTTTCTTTTTAAAAATCAATTTTTTAAGACACCTTTTCTTTAAACTCATTTTTTCTATTTAATCCATAGACAGGACCCTAACAGGTACTATCACGGGTCAGCGTGTACCAGGGAGCAATGGTGAGAAAGGAGTACCTCACATTCGGCAGAACTCCAAAACTGGAACCTCATCATCAGATAGAGTTTAACGTCATACTCAGGACATGAAGACCCCCAGCCACCG
This sequence comes from Doryteuthis pealeii, assembly GCA_023376005.1. Classification (NCBI taxonomy): domain Eukaryota; kingdom Metazoa; phylum Mollusca; class Cephalopoda; order Myopsida; family Loliginidae; genus Doryteuthis; species Doryteuthis pealeii. Next base: position 50,512,703 of record CM042143.1, on the reverse strand, counting down.
CCTTCTAGTACGTATAGGATAAAAAGGATTGGGGCTTGGCATAAGCGCAATAGGATCGGGACAATTATATATGTCCTAGTTTGATGTGTCCAGCCGATTGATCGGAGGGGATCTCTTCCACCACCCTTAAGTCTAAGTAAGTGAAATTAATTTTATGCAATTACAACACACACACACACACACACACACACACACACATATATATATATATATATATATATATATATATATATATATGTACCAACCCCTCTGCACGAGTAGGATGTGACACATGGTCAATTTATTAAGCGGAATTCAATAGGTTTGAATTCAGAGTTTCTTTTCTCCTAGACATTTGCCTAACCAAGTTTAAAGAGCCCAGTCTACCCTACTATTTACCTACCTAAAGCTAGGAGAGTGTAGTTGAATACATACCTTTCCCAATGGTATTAAACGCTATATATATATATATATATATATATATATATATATATATATATGGCTGGACACATCAACAGAAAATAAAACTTCAACACTCTAATGTCGATTTTAAACTGATTAAGATATGAACATGCCAGAGGGTAGAAAATCAATTTTTCATTTGTACAACTTCAGTTTCTTTGTTACATAATGGATAGGGTAGCCTATTCATTTTCTAATGAAGTGTACTATTGGATTTTAAAATTAACTGGTAATTCGTTAGAAGAGTTATAGAAAATGCCATATATTTTATTGACAGTGTAATGGATTGTGTAGACTATTTCTTTTGTAATGATGTGTAATATTTGAATCAGATGTTAAGTGTTACTTCGATAGAAGAGTCATGGAAAATACCATAGGCATTATTGACTGCTTTTGATCTCTTGTTGACCCATAGCGTTGTATTTTCATTGGTTTGGAATGCCACGTGATAGCAAAATCTGTGGGGAAAGTTTTGTAGTTTATAGAGTTGATCTTAGTTGATTGATGAAGTCAGATGCAAAATAAAGCCTCTCTTTGAGTTCTTCTCCGCGCGCAAAAAAAATGGAAATGAGTCTTCGTGTTCAGAACAAGAAATGGACCGCGAATAGTTTCAACAACCCAAGAAACAACCCCATAACCAGAGATGGCCCAGAAGACGAGAAGACCAGAGTATTCAACCCGCCTAGAACGTTTAGAAGAATCAAGTTAAGAAGATACGATGATAGTAATAATAATTAGCAGGAGCTAACATTTAAAAAACAAATTTATGATCTTTTGTGTTAAGCAGAGCGCAATCCTTGGTAAAAAAAGTCCTTTGGTTGTACCGTGGTGCTCCTCAGTCGTGTAATTCCTTCGTCAATGATTGCAAATGGATGTCTCTTAAGTAGTTAACCAGCCATGTATTAGGGCTGTTGATTGGCTGAGGCATAAACCACGTGACCCCGCTTAGTCTATAGATTTAAGTGGTGTATTGTTGCACACCTTATATCACAACATACATTTGTTGTGTTCATACCATTTTTAAAAGATTGTTGTTGTTTTTTTAAGGAAGATTTGTATGATAATTTAATTGTTACAACATTTGATGTATTTACGTAAGAGCTATTGCGAGCTATTTCAATATTTAAAAAGTATAATAATCTTGGTTTAACTCTCTCTGACTCTTTTTTCTTTCTTTCCCCCTTTTCATCTTTTCATTATGTCCAATTGAAACAGATTAACGTAATCGTTTCCACGCGCTCACCCCCTCTCTATATCTTTATTTCATTCTTTTTTTTTTCTGTGTCACGTCTTTTTCCCTCCCTTTATTTCTTTATGATAAAAACGAAATGGTTCATTATTTAGCTGAGATGATGACACTCAGATGAAATAAAAATTTGACAGATAAGTGACACCAGATAATCAGATAAACGATTTGGACGGTCTAACCAGAGGGTGTTGCAAGATTATAACGTTCGGAAGATTAAGGAACAAGAATATTAATATATAGATAATGATGATAAAAATAAGGCTATCTCACGCCTTTAGACAAGAGCAATTATGGTTTTGGATTTAAATAAGGTATTAATTTTGTAACAGTAACATTTAAAGTTTGAAAGCTTGTCTCACAAATCAGTTATTGCTGAAAAGCAAGTTCGATCCTTGTATATATTTGTGACCTTGTGTCTAAAGGCTGTCTAGGCTCATTTATTGAGTTACTGGTCAAAATAAGTTTATGATAGCACAATGACGGTTTGTTAAGTTTTTCTTTCTTATTGAGAGTGCAAATATTGCTTTGTATATTATTAATTTATTAATTCTTACAATAAGCTCTCTTAGGGATTTGAAATAATTCTTGTATAAATCTATAGGTTTGCATCAACATGGGCATACTTTGTGGATACACAGAGGATATAGATGATCCCAAATAGAATCATCCCAACTTAACGGTCAATTGGATAATTTTACCTTTATATATATATATATATATATATATATATATATATATATATAAGGTGTGTCAAAATAAAGTATCGAGATATATTGTACTTTTTGCCACACCTTATATTCTGAAAAAAAAATAACGTTCCATTCATTATTAATTTCTATCTTGGTAAATACAGCTTCAAACTCGGTACTTTTATGGCACACCTTGTATTCTGAAAAAAAAAAAAACTTTCCATTCATTGTTCATTTCTGTCTTGGTAAATACAGCTTCAATCTCGATACTTTTATGATTCACCTTGTATATATATATATATATATATATATATATATATATATATATATATATATATATATATATAATGTATTTATATAATATATATATATATATATATATAATATTATATATATATATATGAAGTTAAGTAACAAACAAATGTGTTTATTTTTTATATGGCTTTAAGCCGACAATTTTTGGAGGATATGTGCTTAATTGAAGTCATACCTAATTTTGAAAATTAATCAGTTAATGATTAATGAATTTAGGCGGCCATATATGTTCAAATGTAAGGCTAAACGAATCGAGAAAATGTCAATCCCTGAATGCACATTTTGACCTATTAGGTCTCATCAGCAAGGTTATAGACATGGAAGACTGCTCCGTGTGTGACTCGAAACCTAGACTGTCAAGCTGAAAGGCGAAGTCTCTAACCGTTACACTAGCTTGCCATTCCTACATTCTTCGTTCGTTTTGAAACTTATTTATATTCCACTTTTTATTGCTACACGACAGTATGAAGTTAAGTAAACAAACAATTATGTATCTATCTATCTATATAATAGATTAAAAAAATCAGCGAAAAACACAGTAGAGACAAAAGAACGATGGATAAACTAAAAAAAAATCCCAAACCAATCAGGCTTTAGAATTTTTCTAACTAAACCTTAAAACAAAATAGTTTTGGAAATCAAGAATTCTAGCAGACATTGCAATGTCCATCTGGTCACTGCTTTTTCTTTGCAAAAGGTGAACGACAACACGTGAATGGTTTATAATGTGGCCGACAGTTTCATAAAAATCAATTTCGGAAACATAATCATCCAGTCGTATACGTACGTGCTTAATAACGTCAAAATCGCACCCATCTTTTGTGTATGTATATCTCAATATATTAGCCACATGTGTTTGCTTATAAACACACGTATATAAGTAAATAACCCGTCGTTCGGAACTACGCTTAAAGCGTGTGGGAGTGGTTGGGTTGAGATGGTAAAGCTGTTGCTCGTCTCCCCCTCCCCCATATTTATCAAATAAAAATGCCCAAGGCGTACCGGCGAAATCTTACTCTCCGTCAAGTTCAAGAAGAGGAGACTGGATTTTAGATGAATTATATATTGCCTCGTTATAGAAAAAAAAAAGTTTTTTTTTTCTAAGGTATCTATCTCTCTTTAGTCGCCAACCATAACGGACCATTTTTTTCTTCTTCGTCTTCTTTTTCTTCTTGTCCTCTGTTTGGAGTTTGCCCGTACTATTTAATTATTTTTACAGCAGACTGCCCCGAGGATCGGGTGGGAATATTAAACGACAACCGTGCCGCATCTGCCACTGAACGACCCCCAAATTCGTTGGCATGAGCTAAGATTGGGGACCGTTCCATATTTGCCCGCAGGAAATAAAATGTAGACAATTCCAGATATGGCTCCAACATGATAATCAAAATTCTTTGCCTGTTTCCTTTTCTCTTGGACACATTTTACATTCTTTCCTCCAGCTTCACAAAAACACTTTCATTAATCACTTCATCTCTCTCTCTCTCTCTCTCTCTCTCTCTCTCTCTCTCTCTCTGCCTCTGTCTGTCTCTCTCTCTCCTCTCTCTTACAATATTTTCAATTTATCATTAATTCGGCTTTATTCTCTTTTATCATGTCTTTCTCTACTTCTCCTCCCCCTAAACCTTAACGAATTACTTTCTCTCTGTCGGTCTGTCAGTATGTCTCTCTCTCTCTCTCTCTCTCTCTCTCTCTCTCTCTCTCTCTCTCTCTCTCCCAATTCATCATTAATTCGGCTTTATTCACCTCAATCGCGTCTTTCTCTTCTCCTCTTCTTAAAACATTCACAAATTCCTCTCTCTCTCTCTCTCTCTTCTCTCTCTCTCTCTCTCTCTCCCAATTCATCATTAATTCGGCTTTATTCACCTCAATCGCGTCTTTCTCTTCTCCTCTTCTTAAAACATTCACAAATCCTCTCTCTCTCTCTTCTCTCTCTCTCTCTCTCTCTCTCTCTCTCTCTCTCCCAATTCATCATTAATTCGGCTTTATTCACCTCAATCGCGTCTTTCACTTCGCCTCTTCTAAAACCAACACAAATTCCTCTCACTCTCTTTCTCCCCCCCTCTCCTCTCTCTCAATATCTCATTAATTCGGGTTTAATCCTCCTCTATCGCACCCTTTTCTTCTCTTCCTCTCCCAAAACCTTCACGAATTACTTTCTTTTTGATTATGCATTATTTCGTGAAATTTTCCTTTTTCCTTTGAAGAAAGGACGTGCGAATAATAAGGTAAGAAGAAGGCCGAAAAATATGGAATAGGTAAATTGATAAATTAATTGATAGAGAGAAAGAAATTGGTGAGAAAGGGAATAAATAGTTCTCAGAAGAAGAAGGAAGAATCGGGAAGGAGAAAAATAATGATTGATTGATAGAATAAACTGAAAGGAGAAAAATGGATGAAAAACTAAGAATGAAAACGAAGAATTCCTTTCTTTTCATTGTAAGTTATTTCTTGAAATTATTCCCTTTCCTTTGAAGAGGGAACGCTCGGGAATGAAGTAAGACTGAAGAAAGATAACCGAAGAATATAGGATTGGTAAATAGATATATTAATTGATGGAGAGAAGGAAGGTGATGAAAAAGAAAATAGATGGTTATGAGAAGAAGAAAAAAAATGAAGAGACGAAAAGAAAGAGAAAAAGGAAAACGTAAATAAAAGGAAAAGGGGAAAATGGCGTATACAGAAACGAAATAAAGGAAACGGAACTAAAAGGAAAAGAGGGAGACAAATCTGGAACAATCGAATTATGACGTCATGGAAGCAGGGAAGAAAGATACGAAAGAAGGAAAAATACGAACATTTTTATCAATCATGTTAGAATTAAAGGAAGAAAAATAATTTGATGAATGAAAAAACAAAATCTGAAGCACGGAAGTATTTTTATGTATGAATTATATCATAATATATATATATATATATATATGTATATATATATATATATATATATAATATAGTGCCTTTTTTTCTCATTCATTCATATATATATATATATATATATATATATATATATATATACATATATGCATATATATAGTGTCTTTATATATATTTATATTTCAATATATATATATATATATATATATATATATATATATATATATATATATATATAGTATATTTTTTCTCATATATATATAATATATATATATAATATATATATACATATATATATATAGATTTATATGTATATATATATATATATATATATATATATTGATTTATTGTATATATATATATATATATATATATATATAATATATATATTATTTATTATATATATATATATATATATATATATATATATATATATATATATATATATATATATATATTGATTTATTATGGATTTTTTTCTTAAAAATGACAGTTCTGTTTCCAAATGAAAATGCGTTGAATGAATCGTGAATAATTTTGCTTTCTGTTTCCTCGTAAAATGTAGGTAAAAAATAAACCGATATAAAAACAAAATAATTCTGTACAAGATCGATTTGTTAAGAGTCCTGGTCAAATAAGAAAATTAATAATGAAAAACAAATCACGATAGACCAAGAAAAAGAAAAAGAAATGTATAATAAAAGAGAAAAACTTTTCTGACGATAACAAATAATGCTACGTGAACGGTGTTGCGTAATACCAAACATTGTTACGTACCAAAGATGTGTCAAATATTTTATAACGTATTGAACCAACTCTTTTTGTCGCCTCACGTAAGAATTTGTAGAATCATCCGCAACGCTCGATGAACATAGACATAACTAAATAATAAATACCTTCCCATGAATCCGTAAATAAAAAGAAGAAAATGGGATTATTAGTAATAATTTGATGTGAAAAAACAAAATCTGAAGCATTTTTTATTATATATATATATATATATATGGGAGTAAATATGGAAATAAATCCGACTATTATGAAATTTGAAAAAACAAGTGTTCCAAAAATAAGATGAATTTATCTATCGACGCTTAAACGTTTCAGTTTCTTTCAACCTTCATCAGAATTTTAACTAGTGATGGGGTGAAGAAATTGAAGGATGTTTTATAGATGACAAAAAAAAATTATAAAGATTTTTTATCTCCTGTCATCTATAAAACATCCATCAATTTCTTCACCCCATAATACATACTTAGGGTTTAGGGTTACGGTTGGGGGTTAGGGTTAGTTTAATGGGAAAATAAATAGATAATTTGGGTTCTGTTTTTTCTGGGTCACCCTGTAATATCATGTTACTCAACTAGGAAATAACCCAATTCTTAATGATAGCAAGCCTCCTCAGTTCTCCATGACTCTTCTCGGTATTCTATCCGATCTCAACACTTCGGTGGTCTAGACGATGTCAGTTCTTCTTCAGATCTCAAAGGATTAGCATATGTGACTATTATGTACAAGCACCTACCTTGGGTGTCCTATTCTGTACACGGATGCCATGGGTGTCTTATTCTGTACATGGATCCCATGGGTGACCTATTCTGTACACGTACCTGCCTTGGGTGACCTAATCTGTACACCAGGACGTCATGAGCAAGCTATTCTGTACACTCACCTCCTTTGGATGAGCAATTCTCTACACCCAGATGCCCTGGGTGCCTTGGGTGATCTATTGTACACCTGCCCGCTAAAGGTTCCAGGAATACAGAATAGCTCACCCAAGGCACCCAGGGTGTCAGGTGTACAAGAATAGCTATTTCTGTACACCGGAATGCCTTGTGTGATCTTTACACCTCGGGATGCCATGGAGGAGATAATCTGTACCCTGGTGCCTTGTGTGACCTACTTTAACTATGCCATCGATGAGATATTCTGTACTCCTGGTGCCTTGTGTGATGCCATCGGGATGGAGATATTCTGTACCTGTGTTTCGGGATGCCATGTAGGGATATTCTGTGACCTATTCTTTACACTCGGGATGCATGAGATATTCTTACTCCTGGTGCCTTGTGTGACTTTTTCTTTTCGGATGCCATGTAGAGATATTCTGTACTCTGGTGCCTGTGTGACTATTCTTTAAACTCGGATGCCATGTGATATTCTGTACTCCTGTGCTTGTTGACTTTTTCTTTACACTCGGGATGCCATGTAAGGAGATATTCTTGTACTCCTGGTGCCTTGTGTGACTTTTTTCTTTACACTCGGATGCCATGTAGGAGATATTCTGTACTCCTGGTGCTTGTGTGACTTTTTCTTTACACTCGGATGCCATGTAGGAGAATATTCTGTACTCCTGGTGCCTTGTGTGACCTATTCTTTACACTCGGATGCCATGTAGGAGATTCTGTACTCCTTGGTGCCTTGTGTGACCTATTCTTTACACTCGGGATGCCATGTAGGAGATATTCTGTACTCCTGGTGTGCCTTGTGGACTTTTTCTTTACACTCGGGATGCCATGTAGGAATATTTCTGTACTCCTGGTGCCTTGTGTGACCTATTCTTTACACTCGGGATGCCATGTGAGATATTCTGTACTCCTGTGCCTTGTGTGACTTTTTCTTTACACTCGGGATGCCATGTAGGAGATATTCTGTACTCCTGGTGCCCTTGGTGTGACTATCTTTACACTCGGATGCCATGTGGAGATATTCTGGTACTCCTGGTCCCTTGTGTGACCTATTCTTTACACTCGGATGCCATGTAGGAGATATTCTGTACTCCTGGTGCCTTGTGTGACCTCCATTTTTACACTCGGATGTCATGTAGAGATATTCTGTACTCCTGGTGCCTTGTGTGACCTAGTTCTTTACACTCGGATGCCATGGTAGGATATATTCTGTACCCTGTGCCTTGTGTGATTTGTTCTTTACACTCGGGATGCCATGTAGGAGATATTCATGTACTCCTGGTGCCTTGTGTGACTTTTCTTTACACTCGGGATGCCATGTAGGAGATATTCTGTACTCCTGGTGCCTTGTGTGACCTTTCTTTACACTCGGGATGCATGTAGGAGATATTCTGTACTTCCTGGTGGCCTTGTTGTGACTTTTTCTTTTACACTCGGGATGTCATGTAGGAGATATTCTGTACTCCTGGTGCCTTGTGTGACCTATTCTTTAACACTTCGGGATGCCCATGTAGGAAGATAATTCTTGTACTCCTGGTGCCTTGTGTGACCTAATTTCTTAGCACGTACCTCTCACCCCTTCTCCGGAAGATGCGTCGGTGTATTTATCTTTCGTGATGGAATTTTTATTGATCAAAGTAAATCTCTGACCCCGAAATATGCTCTCCATAGCGCAACATTCTTTGTGCCATCCGTATATTTCGATAATTAATCACGTACTTTCCACAGTCTCTTTCGAAGTTGTCACTTGCTGTCTGGTCATAAAAGTATAGTGGCAATAAACTTAGGCCACGACAGAGAACATTGTTTATTCAGATAAAACATGATACGTTATCATTCCGGGACAGTACGGACATTTCCTGGATTTAAGGTCAAACCTAAAGGGGATTTTATTCTGTTTAGAAACCCAGGTTGATCTTGAACACATGTGAAAACATTCGGTTCAAGTTTTCTTCTCAGAATTCACGTCCAGCTGAATAATTTGGGATTATTACAAGTGTGTTCGGTAAGTGTGTTAGAGAAATGGATCAAATTTTCTGCCAAAGTTTATTTTAAATTATCTACTGTGGTACATAGACTGTCCCGAGTTACGAGATATGATTTCGGTTTTATTTTTTGCTTCGTGTTGTGGAGCTAAAATTTGAGGTAACAGCGAGCTTCAGATACATTTATGCTAATAAGTTCACTAAAAACATTAAGTTTACAAATTTATTATGCCCCAGAAAAATATTATCTATAAAAAATAAATGTTAAAAACATATTCCACACATAATTCATTGCATTTTTTATTTTATTATGTTTTTATACAATACTTGCTCTTTTTATCTAAAAAAAAAAAAGGTAACCAAACACATGGGTGTTTTGAAGGGATTGAATCGCATTTCTGTTATTTCAATGAGGAAATTGATTTGATATATACGAGAAAATGGAGTTACGAGTGAAACGAATTAAACTCGTAAGTCAACTAACACTATATATAAAAAAAAGGATGACGAAAAAATCTCTATTTCAAAAATTGAAAAACTTTTGAAATTAAAAAAAAATGGTAAAGAAATTTTACTATAATTCTATTTACTTTGACTCTTGGAAATTAATTGAACTCATTGGGGATATGATAATTCAAATAAAATAGATTATAATTTAAAAAGTGACTTTGCTTTATATATATATATATATATATATATATATATATATTATATATATATATATATATATATATATGAAAAGAAATGGAGGAAGTGAATCCGACAGTATGAAATAAATATCTTTCGAAAAAAACAACAAATTATGTTATAATTCGCTGACAGATCTGTTTCGACCTTTATTAAAGCGTCTTCATCAAGAGCGAAATGTTTGTGATAGAAAGACGGTGTTGGAGTAAACCGTTACAAACAAAGTGGTACAAACGAACGTTCGTGTTCGGAGCCGGATTTTTTTTTTTTTTTTAAATTTTGAAAATGCATATTCTGTTTTTAAAAATAAAATAAATTTTATTTTTTTAAATCAAGAAGCATTATAATCCACAAAGAAAACTCAAAAGAGTTTGATGTGAATATATATAAAAAATGTATAAAAAAAGTATCAAAAAGTTCATGACTCCAGCCACTACAGACGCACATTAGCCTCCGGAAAGAATGTAGAAACCCAGGTATTTTGTTTTTTCAAAAGACAGTATGAAAAGAGAATGGAAGTGAATCCGACAGTATCAAATAAATATTTTTTTAGAAAAAAAAAACAAATGATTTATAATTCGCTGACAGAAATCTGTTTCGACCTTTATTAAAGCGGTCTTCATCAAGAGACGAAAAAATATATATATATTATGGAAGGTATCGTCTGCTATAACAGATTATCAGTCATATGGAAATCCGATCTCACAGACAAGTTAAAGTGCAATTCTTCCAAGCCGTAATGGTTTCAGTGCTACTCTGTATGGTTTCACCACTTGAACCCTAACGAAGCCCTTAGAGAATCAGCTAGATGAGAGCTGCACAAAATGCTGCGTGTGATCTTAAGCAAATCGTAGAATAGAACACCCCCAAAGGAGCATCGGTACAGCCAATTGTCCCCTACCACAACAAATCACCGAGTGAGACGAATAAATCATGATGGACACTGGAGAAGCAGTGTCCATTATGTCTTTATTCGAAGGTAAATTGAGGCACAGTTTAGCAGCTCCGGATTGGTAAGGACAAAAGTGGAGCTGCATGTCATGAACTGCTCAGCTACCAGGATTCCCTCCTTAAGCATCACGGGTCTCCACCTACGGCTAACAGGTGGCCCCATTTGGGTTATTAGGGACCGTTTTAGCTCAGTCGGTAGAGTACTTGACTAGGAATCGCAAGATTCCTGGTTCCAGCGTATGAGTAGCACAGAGATATGTGCGGTATAGTGAGGGAGCTGATGATAGCTGTTGCGCTCCACCTCAGTTCCATCTTAAGCCTTACGGTCGCGCCCCATGGCCGACAGGTGGCTCCATTGAAGGTTTTCTACCCCTCTTCAGAGGTTGAGTCTATGTATTTCACCAAAGCCAGCCCGACTCGTTCTTAGGGCGGATTTACAGCTAGTTAATAATTTCTACGAATTCATCGATCGCTGTACTGATTACCGGAAAAACGAGACGTTTTCTTAATCACAGCAAGGAAAAAAAAAACAGGGAATAGGACAGCGAATAAAATGAATGGAAAGAAGAATGTAATTATTCAGTTTAAAACAATCTTCCGATATATTCACAAGAAGAAGAAGAAGAAGAAAACACATATAAAATGCACATCCAACCTTCAGATTAGCAAAATAAAGTTTTATTCTATCAATGTGCAAACGAATCACGACTTAGTTGCAGCTATTCAGAAAGTTCGCACATATGTAGAAATAAATCAAACGAAAAATTGTTAGTCAATACTGCTTACACCCACATAATGACGGAAGAGACAGAGACGGACCGGACCAGAGCCAAAATAACACAAAACAAAACATGCCTTTGTTATAATCACACTTTAAACAATGGCAACGTGGTATTTGAAATGCTTTTGTGGAAATTACGCTCTATAACTGTTTCTAAAAGAAAGGAAAATGATTAAAGGAATGAGATTTTTTTTTCTTTTTCTTTTTTTCTGTTGGATTATTTTGGTTAAGAAGGATAATATACCTGTGAATTCCGCCCCGGACGGTAGAAAGTGATTCCGGTAATTCCAAAGAAAACATTCCTTAATATTCGTGCTTAGAAAAAGACTGTTGAATAATTAATCTTTTTGGATAACGGAGAACATGTAAATAATTTTCTATTGTAAATAATTAGCACTACAGATCCGGGATTGTTACAACTTTTTAATTAAATGTACCCCTAGTCGGTAAGAGCGTTCGGCTAGAAACCACAAGGTTCCTAGTTCGATACCGGTCCTCGCCAACTCAGCGTATGAGTAAGCACAGGGATCTGTGCGGTAAAGTAAGGAGCTGATGGTAGGTGTGGCGCTCCACCTCAGGCGCCAAAACAATCTCCTTGGTTCTAGCGCTATTGAAAAGGGGATGACTCCCTCGCTGACGGGCCGATACCGACTTTAGGCCACCCCGACGAACTTTTACTTTTTTATTATATAACTCAATATCGAGTATATATACGGTGAGAGAGTTCCCTGGTAATAATGATTGAGAGAGAGAGAGAGAGGGGGAGAGACAGACAGACAGACAGACAAATTAGAGAGATATAGATGATTGTTCTTACTTTTTAACTCTTCTTACTGCTTACTCTGCTTGTTGATCTACCTCGTGGTCGCATGTTTTCGGGGCTGACTTCTATAATGCTGGGGGTTTGATTTTCCTTATCAATTCTTCTTTTGGGTTTGTGCTGGGACATTTATTATAATCTTTAATTAACAAACACAACAACTTGTTTGTTTCTTGGTTTTCAAGTTTTATTTCTTAGCCCATGATTCCGCCGCGGATCCGTTAGAGCTGACAATTGGTCTTCACTCCTTCGAAATCGTGTCGCATCTTCTAAGTAAACTATCTTATTCTCTCGTGGTCTGTATCGAAGGTCAGTTGGGGGTCATCTAAAATGTTTAATCATAATCCCCAACGGTTATGGAAAATTACCCAGCCTCTGCTTTTAATTCTCACGAACTTTTTATTTAAAATTCCTACAAGAGACACGTTCACAATTTTATGACTGCCCATTTATTGTAACACCCCTTGTGACCAAATTGAATTTTCATTCACCACCGCCCCCTGTCGGCTTTGGGCTGTTTTACAGCCCCAGCAGACAGAGAGGTTAAATTCTACTCAATGGGTCCACTTGTAAGGTAGGTGACCCGTGAGGCTTAAGGACAGAATCTGGTGGTTGAGCAGTCCATGATCATCACACTCCACTTGGTTCTAACCATCCGGAGCTGCAAGACTGTGCTTTACGTTACCAAAATATTGCAAGCAAACTTTGGTCATGAGTGGTAAACCGTGATTCCGAAGGACGGAATCCGCGGGAATCGACCGCGCCATGACATGCAACAACTCTCTCCATTTATTTAGGCTACACGCGCAAGTTTGGGAGGCCCTGCTGCTCCGATTCAATCGGCTGTCACGTCACGCCCTAGTACCTATATGATTTGTCCCCCGACCTTATGGCAAACCCATAAACTCTTTTTTATTATGTATGAGCTAGAAGGCAGTGGTGGGAGGGTCTTAATGTTCATGGGTATGACGTTAAACTCTATCTGATGGTGAAGTTCCGATTCTGGGCTGTCTGGGGAATGTGGATACTTTCCTAAAAATCACTACATTATCCCCAGTCCACTCTCACTCGGGCGTAGTTTTACGTTAGTTTTATTCATTTTTTAAACTCATTTTTTAAATTAATTTTTTTTCTTCTATTAACGATAAATGGGAAGCCTAAATCATATGGGTGCTAAGGCTTTGACGTGCCCAGCCGATTGGATTGAAGGGAGTTTCTCCGGACCGCAAGCCCAAGTAAGGTTCAAAGTGGAGGTGTTGCATTCCGTCCTTAAACATCACAGGTCACCATCCACGGGCCAACAGGTAGCCCCATTGGGGGATTTTCAATCCTCCTGCAGAGGTAATGCCGGTGTCTTCTTCTGCCGAAGGCCGAAAGGTGAACCTTTAATATGAGAAAAGAATCACTAAACTATAAATGCCAACGCACCTTTAATTCTTGAATTTTTTATGGGAAGGCGGTATGAGTACCATAAAGGGTACTAACGGGATTAACGAATATTAGGTTACACGTATTGATGAATTTGGGTCGCAATCATTACATTCAAAATGTTCTTCTCTGGTTGCTTTAGTAAATGAGGTACATGGTTAAACTCATATTCTACCAATAACACACACACACACATATACCCGTCTTATCTCCCCAAAGATGTCTCTATAATCAATCAAATCTTTTCCCTCAGCACAAAAACTTACCCGCCTACCTACTTCCCTATTTCCTATAAAAACTTGGATGATCCTAATAATTTCAATAAAAGCAGAAGCGAAATATACTACACATTTCTGTCTTTTTGTTCTTTCATTCCTTATTTTACCTCATTCTGTCGGAAATTCATTACAACCCCCTTTTCCTCAATATATATATATATATATATATATATATATATATATATATTCCAACCCCACCGCAACGACCAGAATGTGATACAAGTCAATTTCTGAAGCGGAGTTTGACAGGTTTTGAATTCAGGGCTTTTTATTCTCCTATACTAACCTTGCCCTAGATTAAGGCCCAGTTTTGTCCTACTTTTACCCATAGTCTTGGGGAATGGAGAGAGGAGAGTAGTTGGATGTAGACCTTTCCCAAGGGTATATCGCAAATGTGAAATGCAAACAAAGGTCATTTTAAAATAATTTTCTTCTTTAAGAAAGGTCTTTAAAATTTAACTTTCTACTTCAATTGTGGTTTGTTCATTTTAAATGACTCCAGGCTTGTTTTGGTTTGGTTGGTTGATGTTTTTAACGGCATAGTCAACCTTTTTTCGGGTCATTTGATGCCGAATCAAGTCCATTTTGTTTTCAGTTTAATTTACAGGGTCTGCTGTTGCTTAAACCCTCACTCATTTAAGTGATTGACTGGCCCTCATGCACTGCTTAGAACTTCGGTGATGCTATCGGGAACCGTGGCTGCCAACGTGATTAGAACCGTAAGCCCGTAATGTTTTTGTGAACGGGTTCTTATGTGAAGGTGTCCATTCACACTCGCATCAGAACAGCATTAAAATCCCGATTAAGAAGACATTCGTTGATTCGACCCTGGTGGGTCGTGCAGAAAAAAAATACAGCAGACCCACTGAAAAGAAAAACTTCAGTGTCTGTTTATAAAAAATCTTAATGG
>CM042143.1:50450709-50497513 GCA_023376005.1 Doryteuthis pealeii | reverse complement strand
CCAAACAGACGAGAGATAAGCAGAACATGAGTACCATCAAGTATAAACTCAAAACCAAAATCTCTCAGCGCCATACAATAACCCAACAAGGCGTTCGCACATGCGTACATCCAACAACAGGCGAAGATCGATACCGCCATTTTTATGCATAGTCTAGCACTACCTGTGCAATTCACAGCCTCGTCCAGGACCCTGAACTCCAATGTCTGCCGGTGCCATCCGTGCAAGAAAATGACACATCAACAATTAGCTCGCATTCTGCCGACGAGGCTGGTTGAATTCCAATAGTGCTAATATCTTGGAAAGTCATGCATCCAACCTATAGTGTTACTTTGCTTTTTATTGTCATATACTGACACATTTAGTTTACCTACTCACAGCACCCCTCAACAACGCTGTTCCTTCAACGCAAAACCCGGAAGCGACGATTTTATCGCCATATAATCCAAGAGGAAAAAATATTAAAGACTCCTTTGGAGTGCATCTTAGGAGGGGGCGTTAAGGTGATATACACTACCCCATAATGGAATCGAATTCTACCATAAGTAGCAAAGACAATGGTAGCTTGAAGAACAAGCGACACCATTCAGTTCCTAGACTGTATTGTCGGACGAACTCACCTTCCTTCTGTAAATTCTACTTTCTCTGTTCCAATACACTTGTGTCAACTTCACCAGGATTGTCTTCTATTTGTGACCCTTAACAACCTACACACTATTCTTTACGCCATGGGCACCTCTACAATTCAGTACTGTGTCAGGATATACCGTATCGAGAAATCCCACTACAAAAATAAGACGTGGAATTCTGGGAGTTAGAAGAACACGTGTGCAAACACCCCTGAACATAGTTACATCCCTTATTGTTTGGTTTTTATTGCTGCTGAGTCACAGGATCAATTCCTAAATGATTAGTAAATTGTTTAGACAATTCCCGTCGTTTGCTCACACTCTCGTCATTACCAAGCCTCCAACACTGTCGCCCCCTGTGAAATACGAAACGGAACTAAAACGTTTTGTCACATACGACAATGATAAATAACTGGCATGAAATAAAGAATACGTTGCAATAAATAATCATCATTAAATGAAAAAAAAGTAGTTTTTTTTATTTTAATTTATTTATATTTATTATTTTATTTATTTTTTGGCTATACTCAAACCCGTCGAGTGAACTCGGCAAGAGAACATGAACAAAAAACTCCGCCTTATTTACTAACAATGGTGTGGAGTGTGGGTGGGTTGCAAAGAAAGTGAAATTCGTTAACAATGTCATATGGTATGTTAGAGGGTTATTGTAATTCCAATAAGTTCAGCCTTGGACAGAGTTCTGGACAAATCTGCAGTATCTACACAGTATGGACCTGCATTTACTCCGACCTTCCATCACGAGAATTTTTTCTTCCTCGTAGACTGTTGCTCACAAGTTTAGGAACCCAGTTCCCCACGATATATGACGTTAAGACTGCATCTATGGTTTTCACCATTTCCCGTGTGAGCAATCGTTACGATAAAACATTCCATGCGGAAACTGTGCCATGTACCCATTAAAAGTGGTTTAAGTAATTTTGAGGGAATGAGAATGGGCTGTTCCCGAGAGACCAACGAACTGGTTTTCAACAGTGTCCCAACCATCAATCTGCTTACGATGGTTATCATATATATATATATATATATATGAATATATATAATATATATTAATAACTCATGTTAAAGGTGATATATATTAACATATATATATATACTGTCAGTATATAAGCTTCAACATAACTTTTTCTGATCTTCTCTGTATACACAAGAATGTTTGGTCTTTGCGAATAAAAACAACAGTAAACAAACTATTATTTGTGTTTTGGTCAAATTCATTAACTAACCAACCGTTTCCCGTGACGATAATCGTTACCGATAAACACTTCCACACGATAATTGCTGCCATGTAACCCTTAAAGTGGTTAATGTTAATTTTAGAGATAGACGAGAGATGCCACGCAGGCGCAGTTTTTCAACAGTGTACCCAACCATCTAACTTAGGCAACGGAAACAATACCCACAATTCTGCCGTGTCAGTATTCTTCCGAATAAAGGTGATGCTGGTAATTTAGTTGTATCGATTTTCTTCGGGTGTGTGTGAGGAGGAAGTGGGGGAGTTTTTCTTTTTTTTTTTTGTTTTTAGAATTGTTTTTTTTTTTCTTATAAAAGTGCATCGTTCACTGCTGAAAAGAACCTGTTCCCAAATGTGCGAGATAATACGCCATTGTTCGGTCGAAATCTGACATTTTTAGAAGACACAGTGATATTTAGGCTTGGTTTGGTTTTGTTGGATTTACGGGCAACATCAACTCCGGTTATTCTTATGCCGAAGATTTTGTTCTATTCAGCTTTGACTGGTATTCAAAAATTGTTTTTTAATTCAATTTTAAACCACATTATTTTTAAACTATCTTTTTCTTATATTTAACCTAATAGGTACTACCATTCGGGTCAGAATGGCCCAAGGAATATGGCAAATGAAGGGGTACTCCCCATTCTCCCAGAGCTTCCAGACTGGAACTTTCTTACATTGGATGCAGTTTTAACGTGTGAGATATTTAGGTGTCAGGAATATTCTAATAAATAGAAATGCCAACGCTCCGCATTCCAGGTTGTACATTAGGAAGTTGAATTACTTTGGAGGAATTACGTGAAATTAAAAATAAGGGAAAACCAGAAATATATTTTTGCCGTAATGTTATTCTATAGTTTGTATTATTAAATAATTACATCATGACCTCTTCCTGCTGTAAAGGGATATTAGGTTTAAATTTTCGAAATCAATGCTCGATTATATATGAAATAAAATTATATTATATCTATGTATATATATATATATATATTACATATATATATAATATATTAATATAATGTGGCATTAAATTTATATATTTAATATATATATAAAGATTAAGTAATAGATAAAATTACATTTTATATAAAGTTACATGTTATACATTACTTTATATAAAACATATAAAAAACATTATATATATAATGTTAACTTTAATAATAAAAGTTATTATATATAAAATTAACTTATATATATATATTTAATATAAATAATATATATATATATATATATATAATTTTTACTGTGCATTTTCTGTAATATGATCAGAATTTATAAACAAGCCAAATAAATTGAAGAAATTTATTATTTATTTATCTATTGCATACACGAACAATTTAATGCATCATTAAATTGTGGAAACGCTAAATTAATTATTGCAAAATTATCCTGATTTTCTCTACTTTCATCAATTGCAAATCGGTAACCAATAATAAACGGCTTTTTTTGTTTGTTTTTTTGTTTTGTTTTGTTTTTTTTTGTTTTTTTTAAATCAAATCTTAATAAGGAATAGTTGTTGTTTTTTAACAATAACATGAAAGAGCAATAGCTCTATTTCTTCATATGAAAAGAAAGGACTTTGAGATTAAACTGACTGCACCTCTTATATAGGGTAAGACCCCACCCAACCCCCATGGGGACCACCTGTTGGCTGTGGGTGTGACCTCTGGTGTCGAGAAGGGAAGCCTGGTGGCTGAGGAGAACATAACAGCAACACTTCCACTTTGGCTTCTTTTCTTAGGCAAGACGGCTGTCGGGGTGACCCATTCGATCAATGAACTGGTCACCTATATGAATGTTCCCAACTCCATTGCCCTTTATATCCAACCCTTTTTACATATATGTGCTAGAAGCAATGGCTGAGGTTCCTGCTATCCAGGTGAGACGTTAAACTATCTGTTAGTGAAATAGGGAGCCGCTGGTGTACAGGGATGCCGCGGTGGTGTACTGGTTAGAGTCCGTAGGAAATGGGCTCGTCGACCCGAGTTCATTCCGGGATAAAGCCACAGTTCAATAAGCGCTAATGCCCTTGGAAGGTAGAATCCAACTATTTTTCCCTTCAGCTAAGGGTAAATAGAAGGGCAGACTGAGCTCTTAACCTGGTTAGCAAACCAATTATGGGGAGAATGAAAACTCTGATTCAAAACCTGGTCACTAACTAGATGAGGCTCAGGCTGACTTTGGTGATCATTAATTTTTTTGTTTTTAAATTTTTGAAGTTCCCAATTCTGAATCAGGGAATTTGACGTACCCCTTCATAACATTGCTCTTAGGTCCACTCTGACTCGGAGTGGTCGTACTGTTAGGGTCCATCTATGATTTAAATAGAAAAAAATGAGTAAAAATGAGTTTTAAAAGAATTGAGTACCCATCAAGAAATGAATAAAACAAACGTTCGGCATAAATGACCAATAAGAGCTTCATAACCATGAGAGGGTGGCAACAGGTCATTGCCTCTATGTGAACTCAGTCGTGTTTAAAACATCATAAGGCACCTCCAACACATAATGGTAAGCTCTAAAATTAGTTAACCAGTTCACCTAAAGGACGGCAATCGTACACATAGAAAAGGCATGGACTGAATATAGAACATATTATTCATCATATATAAAATCTGATCTAAGTTGATAAGGGTTAAAGTTGAGATTTCTTCCAAGCCGTAGCCATATCAGTGCTAACAGTATGGCTACACCAACTGGACACTAAACGACGCTTAGAGAAAAAGTAAATGTGTCGATACACAAGATTTTTGTACTGGCCTTGAACAAATCCTGAAAGGCAGCACCCCACAAACAGCAAGCTGTAATGGCCACCTGCCTCCAATTACACAAAGCATCAAGTGAAGACGAAACAAAACATGCTGGAGTACTGTTTGAGGAAGCGATTGGACGAATTCATAAGTGGCGTTCCCAGTGGAGCACCTACACATGACACACCAGTGTAAGCTAACCAGTTAAAACCTTCACCAATCACTCTGCGCGATTCTGATGCCGCAGTGGAGACCTGTCAGAAAAAAAACCTTCAATCAATCAACCTCTGTGCGATTGCTGTACTGGAGCTTCCCACGGTGGTGACCGTATAGGGGCGGTTGGCGTGGGAAATGTCATGCATCCCGTGCTGTCAGTACGGAACTAAAGATGATAGAGGGAACGAATAATATATGTATGATTCTTTTACACATTCATGTTCGGTAGGCCAAGTGACGCATAGGAACGGCTGTCGAAGAAAGAGTATTGGTGGAATCCGTGCTGGTATGAGCGTGACTAATATGATGCATCAATGTGATGCATGATCATGATACTGCAACAGAAAAACGGAGAGTCCCCTCTGATCAATGCGGCTGGTAATGTAAGCCCTACAACTATATTGATTGTCCCATACGTCTCTTTTTATTGCAAGCCCAACCCTTTTATCCATATGGGCGCAGAAGACGGTGGTGAGGTCTTAACTTGTCCTGGGAATGACGTTAAACTCTATCTGATGGTGAGGTTCCAGTTTTGAAGATAGGTTATGTGGGAGCACTCCTTAATCACCATTGCTTCCCTGGTCCACTCTGACCCGGAGTGGTAGTACCTGTTAGTTCCGTCTATGGGTTAAATAACAAAAACATGAGTTTATAATCAGATTTGATTATCATTGGAATGAATGTTATTTCAGGACATTGTCGCATTAATGACCCACTGAGGTTGATATAAACCGTAAAACAACAAACCAAACCAATCGACATGAAATTATATAATAAAGAAATAGATAAAACAATTGAATTTCCCCCTAATACTAACTTTGCAAAGAAAACTGCACCCGAGTAGCAAAAGAGGTTTCCATTTCAATTTTTTCGTTAAAGGTGTGACATGAATAACCCTTACTCTCGTTTTGACAAATACGCCAGTTCTTTTAAACCTTTTTGTTGTTTAGAAAAATTCCAAGTAAAGTACACCTGGTAGAAATTATGAATGGCACATTAACGGGTAATTCACCTTGCTTTCAATGTGAGCAGTAAACTAATCCATCTATCTATCTACTATCTATCTATCTATCTATCTGTCTACTATACAAATACATACATACATACATACAAAAGGGCAGTTGTGTGTATATGTATTCGGAGAAATAAAACAATTAACGACAAAAGTATAATAACCATTAACATATCACACCAGGGCCTTTGGTTTTGACAAAAATAATAGAGATTTGATTTATTAATCATCGAAGATAAATAAAAAATGAAATTTAAATGATAGCATGGATTTTTTCATTTAAATATTTTAGGAGTATAACATTAACATTTCTATTCATGTAGCTGATCAATCAAGGTCTTTTTTTTAGCATAGCATCCCACGAGATTCAACTCATGATTCAGTAAAAGGATTTGCGGGACCTAACTTAAAAAAATCCCCCTCTACCTTGGCAACGCCGGGTAGCCACTGCTAGTACATACATAAAGGCTGGTGGTTGTGTAATGTATGTTATGTATGGTCCGGAGGAAACTATACAAAATAACGAACAACGTAAATATATACACATTAGATATCATCAGTTCTTGCTTTTGGGCAAAAAAATATAGATTTGATTTCATTTTGAAGATATTTAAAAATTAATTGATTGTCCCGCAGGGCGGATCACGCAGTCTTTTTTTACGTAGGGATTATGGGCTTCCTCACATTCATAATACTGGATCCTGCGAGACTAACTTTTGAAGCCACTTCTACCCTGGCGATGCCGATAGGTTGCTTCTAATAAAGATTAGACGCAAAGCATTTTTTATCAAACGCTGAAACATTGATAAGAAAGTGGCCTATTGTCGGTAATCAATCGACAGCGAGGAGTCCATCCTTTTTGTTAGCACCAAGACCAGGGTGTTAATTTCTTTAGGAAGGAAGTGCTATGCCTACCGTCAGCTACTCAATTTACTGCACAGCATAGATTCCTACATTGTGCACTCATCGAGCTGAGTTGGCAAGGACTGTATCGAACCGAAGCCTTGCAATTACGTAAGCGAACGCTCTCGACTGAGCACGAATTATTCAAATTAATGGTATAATTTTTTTTCTAACCAAGGCTTCATAAAAATGAGGAGGGGCCAACTAAGTATCAAACTTTATTTTTATTTACTATTTAATTTATTTTTGTCAAATGAA
This sequence comes from Doryteuthis pealeii, assembly GCA_023376005.1. Classification (NCBI taxonomy): domain Eukaryota; kingdom Metazoa; phylum Mollusca; class Cephalopoda; order Myopsida; family Loliginidae; genus Doryteuthis; species Doryteuthis pealeii. The sequence goes on along the minus strand of CM042143.1, from coordinate 50,490,494 downwards.
TTCAATAATTTTTTCCTCGACGTGGATTATTTCATAAATTTTCTCTGCATGGATTGTCACTGCAAACGGGTCTGGTTGGTTGTTGGTTGGTTGTTGGTTGGTTATATTATATATTAGCAAATATAATGCACTCTCCGCGGTGCAAAGCATTTAAGTTCAATGTATTAAAAATATTATATTAATAAAAAGCTAATGAAACTAAATAAGAAGCAGAAAAAGATTTGAACAGAATCGATAAAATAGAACAACTGAAATTTACTCTTCCATCACTCCGTCATTCATGTAGATTTCCTAATTTGACTACTTAGTTAAAATAGGAAGCAAAGTATATAAATTACACTTTTTCTTCTTGTTAATCAATTTTCTTTTAAGATTTATGAAAGGGATTTGCTCATATTCATTAAGATAAAAACCAAACAATTAGAAATGAATAATACTATGTTGTAAATACAATACTACCTTACTTAGACTATCCAGGTTACTAGTTTTCAGAGGTATGCGCTGTCACTCGCTCGATTTTTTGCTTTGTGTTAAGAAGCAAATTCTGAAGTACGAAGCGAGCTTCAGATACACTTATGTTAAAAGCTACTAAAAACATTTATGCCAAAGAAAAATATTATCATAAAAAAAAATCATTAAACGTATCACAGCGCATAATTCATTACATCTATTTTATTTTTTTTTTTAATACAATAACCTGCTATTTTTCTAATTAAAACAAATAAACGAAAAGGTTTGAATGGGTTTTTTTGTTGGAGGACGGATTATGGCATTTCAATTTAATTTCAATGGGGAAATGATTTGATATACGAGGAAATTGTGTACATGAAGTGAAGAATAAACTCGTAATGTGAGATATCACTGTATATATAACTTATGGAACTTTTTCCCTGTTCTATCTTGGAGAAACCGTTCCTTCATTTGTAATTTCTGTTTTTCTCACTCGGTAAGAGATGATTAGCTTCAGTTTTCCGATATTTTAATAATCGTCTTCCGATAATATTATAGTATATATAATATATATATATATATATATTATATATATATGATTTGGTATGGATTTCCACGTATCTTTCTTGTTGTATTAGTTTCGTAAGGAGTATTGAACACAGGTGGTGGATCACTATCACTAGGCATGCATCGATCACACATCATCACACACACATATATAGTTATTATATATTTATATATAATATATATATAATTATAGGAAAATATTTTGGTTGTTTTAGTCTATCTTTGATAAGAGGGACAAACCCTCGAAATATTGGTAATAGATATCATTTAGAACTACAATATTCAATCGTGCATGTGTGTTTGTCTTTTTTTATGATTTTTTCATGCGTTCTAGAATACAACCAACAATTTGTGTTCTAAATATATACGTGTATATATAATATATAATATTGGGTGTGTGTGTGTGTGTTTGTGTGTGTTTGTGTGTGTGTTGTGCCTTTGTGCTGTGTATGTGTGCTTATTTATTTACATCAGCGGCTATATTTATTTTGTAAAATATATATCTTAATTTTATATAAACTTTTTTCATCTATCTATTACTTATTCAGTTTAATGCGTAAGCATGTTTGTTGACTTTCATTGTTTCTCGTTAGCCCCGGCTACCCATCTTCATTTTCCTTGGGTGGGTGGGGTGCGGCCGCCAATCATTTCGAGCTGCGGCTAAGTGTCTTTCACTGGCAACTTTGATTTAGAACATCTGAGTATAATGTATCAATAGTTGTCAGCGTATTTCATCCCTCGCCAGGGTCGCATGTGTCCTAGTGAACGGGCGAAGCATCTTAGTTACCCTGGCCTCACACTCAAAAGGGTCGAAAGATCTATATCCTAAAAGGAAAAGGTGAAATTTAGATTTGGTAGAAAATCAAACAGCAAAAACAAACAAAACAAAACAAAACAAAAAAGAAAACTGCATCGGATTTATGAGCGAGAGCTTTGAAGACGCTTTTACTTTCGTTTTCTCTATCGGGGTCACCTCGTAAACGCACGGGTTAAGCAAAGGACGGGGACCTTTACCTTAAAAAACTCTGCCTTGCAACTTTGCGAAGAGAAAATGATTCGAAAATGTACTCTTATTCATCATTCATTTGTCTCAACGTTTCAAATGCGCGAAAAGTTTGTCTTTGTTTTTTTTCTTTGTTTTGTTTGGAAGTTTTTTTTTTTCTTTTTCTTTTTTTTTTTTTTTTGCCAAACGTTTTGTCTTCGACGGAAGCAAAAGTAATAGTGTAACACTGAGAGGATGCTTGAAGGAGACGGTGGCATTTACTGACTGACTGACTCTATTCATCGTAATTCAACCATCATTCGTAATCTGTCCTCCAATGGAGTACGAGGGGGTCGTATAAATAAAATAATATGCCCCACTGTTATCACTTCTTATAATCGCTTGGCAAAATTTGATCGAGCGTTTTGATGAATTGGCGCAAAAAAAGAAAATGAAAGATAAGCATTGATAAATAAACAAGAAACAATCCAAAAGTGAATCGTTCTAAAAAGTCGAAAATAATCTCATCTTGTCACAAGCGTCGCATTTGGCTATGTGTAACCTGCTTTTACGTTAAATTATTTTCTTTTGCTTAGAAGCGTTTCTTCTTTTTTTTTAGCAGACGTTTTAGCAAAGTAGATCCAAGAAAATGGGGGAGGTTCAACTGTCAAAATGACACGAAAAATACATTTAAACTCTATACATAATTAGTCACAAAAACACCAACAAAAATAAAGAACATTTATAAGTTTAGATGGTTTGGCTTTGACGCGGGAAATGTAGATCAACCTTCACATTATCAATGACAAATTGACAAAGAATTATGGAACATCCGTAATTGACGTATCATAACCAAATAGAAGACTGCACTCTCAACTTATTTCTGCTAACTATAGTCTAATTATTAAGGACTTTGGCTTAGCTCATCGGTAGACGCGTCAGCCAGAGCCAAAGCTCTGAGTTCGATAAGCGTTCCTCGCCAATTCAGTGTATGAGTAGCATAGGGTTCAGCTGATGGTAGGTGTGGGGCCTCCACATCAACGTCCCCAAACAATATCCCTTTAGTCTAGCTACGTTGTTGAAAAAAGGGATAGACTCCCTCGCCTGTCTGGCTGATACCCGCTTATGGGCCATATTTAATTACAACCCGTTGGAAGCGCGTGTGTAATGGTCGTAGAATGGATTCGTCGCCCGAGTTCAAATCTGGATGAAGCAGTTTCATTTCACATTGCGCTAATACTTGGGAAAGATATGCATCACAACTCTTCCTCCAGCTATGGGTAAATAGTAGGGCAGACTGAGCTTCTTTAACCTTGGTTAGGTAACCAGTCTAGAAGAAGAAAATCTCTGAAATTCAAACCTGTTAAACTCTACTTAAATTGACTTGTGTCACGTCTTCCTGCAGAGGGTTGGTATATATATATATATATATATATATATATATATATATATATATAATATATAATATATATAATATAATAGACTTCAATGAAGAAAACTTACCAAACCGTCATTCCGTAATAATTATTTCGACCAGAAACTCAAAATATTTTTAACATTAATTTTTTTTTTAAAAATTCTTAAGAGCCTAGCTTCATCAAACGATTTACAAAAATAACATACTTGAAGATTTATATCAGTGAGGTTTTGAAGATCCCAAATAGAATCATCCCTATATCCAGTCATCGGATTACTTACAAGATTATTTTTAAAAATCGTCTGATGTTAAGTTTTTCTTTATTGAAAGTTAAATATTGCTCTGTATTAATCAATCTTTTGATTATTACATTGAGCTCTCATTTAGGGATTCATAAAAATCCTTGTATGATATATGTTTTGCTCCTACAAGAGCATTTCAGTATGGTTAACAAGTGAGATTTTTGAAGATTCCGAAATAGAAACATTCTCTTACAACCAGTCATTTGGATACCTTACACACACACAACACACACACACACACACACATACATACACGCACAACGCACACGCAACACACACACACACACACACACCACACATTATATATTATATATAATTCAACACGATATAGGGAACACAATACACCGTTGGATAGAGCAAGTTTTCAAACCAACAAAATATATGATTCCACTGGCAATAATATGCGCCCTCTACCGGGCGTTTAAGTTTTAATGTAATGAAATATATAAACTAGAAAAGACTAAACGGAACTACATAACAAATACAACTTATCACTTATCTTAATGCTATTTTAAATTGATTTCCTGTATAAAATCGTTAAATAGTTTGATTTTAAATATCGTTGAGAATAAAACAATAAATAAGTAGAGATCATAAACCAATAATTATTTATTAAACCCAAGTTTATAAAAAAAAAACATGATGAAGTAACCACAAGCATATATTCTTATTGTAACCTTTATTCTTAGTGATATATAAGACACATTGCAGAATTTTAAACAGCGCTATATTGGGCTGCTTTGAGCTTCATCTAACTAAGATTTTCATAGAGAACATAAATAAGTGTATTCTAGTATTATGATTTTTGACTATAAATTAAATTACTCATGTGATCAACTTATGGCAGTTGCTGGGGTATAGGGACTGTAAGCAGTGCGTAGTTTTGGAGCAGACAAATCAGGACACCGAAATTTGCATTATAATAAAGAATAGTCACTTCGCCAGCGATGGAACATTTGTGTGCCTCGCTTGTAAAAAAAAAAAACTGACACCAAAGAGGCAACCCAGCAAAAACACGGAAATATTGTCCGGAAAATGCTGTTCGTGTAGTCCATATTCATCACCCGCTTTGCGTTCATAGCTGATCGAGGCGAATTCTCTTCATTTCGTATTTGATTTTTAAATGGCATTTCAACCTGTCTAATACTATTTTATGTCGAGCGGTTAGAATCACGTTCATTGTATGTTTCAACACATTGATACTTTTATAATTGTTTTTGCACACAGTTTAGATTTTCTAGGTACCGAATAATTTGTAAGCAGCTAATGTGCTAGACTGTGAGATCGCAATAAGCGAGGTTCGACTCCAGTCCGCTAGTACGTTCACTTTCGCAGTTAATACCCTTGAGTTAGATATTACCTACGACAGTTCTACAAGGATGATTTTGCATAAATAACAAGAAGTTGATATGCCATTAAACAAAGAACCAAACAAATAATTTGCATACAGTTGTATTTTCAGTATCTCTTTATGCTAATAATATATGGTTGAAGTAATTATCTCTATTCAATAATTACACAGTTTTACATTGTTTCATGTATTCTCATCCAATACTGATAATTTGATCTGTTTGACACATTATAAAAGCTAAAAGCTACACCCAGCGCATCACCTGGTAGAGGAAGGAATAAAACAAGTTGGTTCTCGCATATCCACTATTATTATGCATTTTTAATTTTAAATATATTGTAATATAAATTAATCTTTCGTAATTTTTGCACAAATATAGCAAGAACCGGTGATAATGTAATGTGCATATATATATTATATATATATAATATATTATATATATAATAATAAAATATATATTATATATATATATATATATATAATAAATAAAGAAATAACAAAAGACTTACGAGATTGAGCTTTATAGTCTATTTCAGGGAGTTAAAAGTGTCTAACCTCCACTCATCAGATGCTAAGTGGCAAGTTAGACACTTTGTCTAAGCTCGCTGAAATAGACTATAATGCTCAATCTCTAAGTCTTTTGTCTATTTCTTTAACTGTAATATTTGCTCTGTGACTCTAACATTAGAGCAACATTGAGCTCTCCAACTGCGACGGTTTTTTTAAATAAACTATTGTGTCGTAAGGAAGATTTCTTCTCTGGACTTTTGGATTATATAATACTATATATATATATATATATAATATATTTATATGTGTGTGTGTGTGTGTGTTGTGTGTGTGTGTGTGTGAACTTTTTTCTATAATCATTGTATTTCGTAATTCCATCGGGACATACATCATACATACACTAAATCTACTTTATCATATACTAGCAAATATATGCACCTCCGGGTGCAGTATTTTAGAGTTAAGATTTTATAATAAAATATCCAATTAAATTAGAAAGCTAATGAACTAAATCAGAATGTAGATAAAAATTTGAACGGGGGGTATGATGAAAAATAGAACAACTTGAAACTAACTTCTTCCATCATTTTCCGTTACTCCCTCTTTCATTGGTAATTTTTCCTAATACTGTTTAGTTAAAATAGGAAGTAAAGAATATATTACAGTTATTTCTTCTGTTAAGGGATTTTCTTTAAGATTTATTGAAAGAGAGTTTGCCTCATATTCAACAAGATAAAAACCAAAACAATTAGAAATCAATAAACTAAGTATAGTATTTATTCAAATCAATTTTTGATAATAAATATGCAAATTAGCCTTCCCATTCACTGTACCTCTATTTTGTTGTATATATAAATACAATTGCATGTTATTAGTATGTAGATATGGTCAACGTTAAAGTAATGTAAACAATTTTATTAATAATTGAGGTTTAAATAAAATAAATCATGGAGAATATGAGTAAATAACTAAGAATTGTGGACCTTGTATAGTAATATAGTTTCGGTTACAGACAGACAAACCACAACTCCATATAATAAGATATAAAGATTATTTTAACAAAATCGGTGAAATTTTTATCATGATGCATCAGATGAGTAGCAAGACCTGAGTTTTGCCACTATAAACTATATATGCAGCTATTTATCGACAGCGGACTTAAAGGTAGCGGCCTCATAAAATGTCCTAGCACGCCCCGGTAATAACAAATATAATGTAAATATTTTTCCTATGGTGCGTTTTCACTTTTATAGTAAAATCACGGCTTATAATCGTTGAGTTAAAAAAAACAAAATTATTTTAGAATAATAAAAGGATTTTTGTGTTTGCTTATCTGCCGAATTCTTATTTCTTATGAGTGTTGTCATCTCTGCTGAATAATGAACCATTCCGTTTTATTATAAAGAAAGAAAGGAAAGAAAAAGACATGTTACAAAGAAAAAATGATACGAAGAACGAAAGAATGAGAGTAGGAGTACCTTCAGATGCGCTTATTTTTATAAGTTCACTAAAAACATTTACGTTTCTAAGTTTATTACCGCTATAGAATAGTATTTATAAAACAATTACAGTACATAATTCATTATATTCCTATTTAACAGGCCGGTTTAGCTCAGTCGGTAGAGCAACTTGCTAGGAATCGCAAATTTCTAAGTTCGATACCGGCTTTCCAAACTTAGCGTATGAGTACACAGGGATCTGTGCGGTACGTGGGTAACTTGATGGTAGGTGTGGCGCTCCCACTCAGCGCTAAAAACAATCTCCTCGGAACCTGCGCAAGTGGCAAAGGGCTAGACTTCCTCATGCTGGCTGATACCGTTTCGGCCACCCCGACGACTTTTAGTTTTTATACAGATGAGTGCTCATTTTTATAATTGTAAAAATCTTACCATTAATTTTAAAATTAAATCCTACTATAATTTTCTCCCACGACATTCAAATTATCGTAAAAACTTGTCACCTTAGATCCTCCCTTTCCCATATCTATTGCAGTTCAACGAAGCTAACCCGACGCCTTTCACCATTCTTGACTATCTTCAACGTCCCGGAACATCGTTTTTGACCGATGCCGGTTATTCCCCCCTTCTTCATATACAACCAACAATTGTCCATTCCTTTCGCTAGTGTCCGCTATCAGCATACAACATTTCACCTACCTCAAGTTCTGATGAAGTTGCAAAAACTGAAACGTTATAACGTCGACTTCACCATCAAAATAACAAGTCATCTTTTTGGACATATTCATAATTTTTCAATATTTCTACACACGGACACAGGCATCACCACACACACACACAACACACACACAACAGGCGCCACGCACGGCATACCAACACATACACACATATATATATATATATATTTATCTAACATCTATACCGGTGTGAAAACCCCGAAGCCAGTTTTCAAATAAAAGAAATTCAAATAGACATCTGAGGAAAAATTAAAAAAAGAAAAAGCAATACACTGTACTTTTGAAAATAATAATCATACCGTAATGTAGGGGCCAAAAGGAGAGAAAAAAACATCGAAGTGGTCAAATGACGCTAGTAGAACCATGATATAAGGACCTACATGAGTCGACACTAACTAGGTTTTCACAGCCGAATGGTTTCAGATATTCTGCTCAGAATTATCTTGAGAACCATTGGGTTAAACCTAGATAGATAGTCATGTAGGTCCTTTATATATATATATATATAAATGGACTCTCCCGTGAATTTTCGACGTATGAGGTTCATACACACAGGGATTTGTTTATGTTGGTGCAGGCTTGTGTTGGAACCATCCACACTTTTTGGCCAGTCGATAGAAAGATTGGTGGCAATCAAAGGTTGCCACAAACCCAATCAGCGACCGACCTCGGGAATTTTGAATTCAGAGTTATCCTCTCCTAACTGGTTACCTACTCAAGGCTGAAGAGCCCAGTCTGCTAACTATTTAACCCATAGCTGGAGGAGAAATATATGGATTCTACCTTTCCCAAGGTATTAAGCGCTATGTGAAATGCAACAGCCTTCGTCTAGGATTAAACTCGAATCGCAGTCCATTTTCCACGACTCTAACCACTAAGCCATGACGCACTCCATATATATATATATATCCCAAAGATCAGTGAAGGCATCTTCCTTACGGTAGTAAGTTTTTTTTTAATGTTGTAGTTTACAAGCTCAATGTGTAGACAGCACATTGATTGTCAGAGTCACGGACAAAAATTATATCAGTAAAAATAACAGAAGATTTAGTTCTTAGTTCATACCTATTTCAGGGAGGTTTACCTCAGTCAGTAAGAAATCCCGAACGCAAACCACAAAGTTCCTAGTTCGATACCGTCTCGCCAACTCAGCCATGAGTTGCGCAGGGAATATGTGCGGTAAAGTAAAGGACTGATGGTAGGTTAGGCGCTCCACCTCAGCGCAAAAACATCTCCTTGGCTAGCGCTATTGAAAAGGGCGATAGAACACTCTCGATGTCTGGCTGATACTGACTTTTAAGGAAAACTAGCAGAAATGTCTAGTCCTTTCCCCCATCTTCAGAGACGCAAAATGAGATTCTTTATGTATTCTATTATGAAATGTGTGAAAATACAAACCCAAGTGTTTTAGTGGGGTTTTTTTGTGTTTTTGTTGTTGTTTTTTTAGTAGATGCTAAATAAAAAGGGTGGGGTTTTTTGTTGCAAGTCTTTGACCTTTGATGACTGGTGGCAATTTGTATGAAAACATTCTTGTATATCTTGTTGCCTCAATCTACCACGCTCGTTCTAAAGCGGCTGTTTAAAAAACCGCTTTGCGTCAATGCAATCAGGTACTTTAACTGAATTAGTGAGCGACACCAGCAATGCAAGAAGCTATCCGTTTACTAAAAACTACAGGCCAGCTAACAGTACCAAGTCCTCGACTGGGTGAAGGCTGCTGTCTTTACATGTCTACCAACATACTATCTTCCTCATCTCAAATACTTTTTAATACGTACAACTTGTTAAGCCTTTCTTCTTCTTGCTTGCTTTCTCACCATTCTTCTTCTTCTTCTTCTTCTTCTCTTCTTCTCTTCTTCTTCTTTCTTCTTCTCCTTCTTCTTCTTCTTCTCGTTCTTTTTCCCACACAAGTACTCCGAGGTTTGGCATTAGAGATCCACTAGCCGACGTGCCAGCAGAGAAACGCGGAGAGTCTAAGGATAAACGTCTGTTGCCAGCTCACCCTGTGAAGTGTGTCTGACGATAGCGAAATATTATACAAAGACCATTCTTGCATCGTTCCGTATGTTATAATATAATGCTCTCTCTTCTCTCATCTCTCTCTCTCTCTCTCTCTCTCTCTCTCTCTCTCCCTCTCTCTCCTCTCAGAATGTCCCTTTGATATATTCGCCTATCGTCCAGACACACTACAGGGTGAGCTGGCAACAGCTTTATCCTAGACTCTTCCGCCGTTTCTGCTGGCGACGTCGCTAGTGAGACTCTAACTGCCAACCTCGGAGACTTGTGTGGGAAAAAGGAAACGAGAAGAAGAAGAAGAAGGAGAAGAAGAAGAAGAACGCAAGAGAAGAAACAGAGAAGAAGAAGAAGAAAATGGTGAGCAAAAGAAAGAAGAAGAAAGTTCTTAAAATTTGGTACGTATTAAAAAGTCTTTGAGATGAGGAAGATAAGTATGTTGTAGACCATGTAAGCAACAGGCAGCCTCCCCAGTCGAGATGGCTACGTTACTGCCTGTAGTTTAGTACGGATAGCTTCTTGCATTGCTGGCTGTCGCTCCACTAATTCAGTAAAGTACCTGATTGCATTGACGCAAAGCGGTTTTTTTAACAACGCCGGCTTTAGAACCGAGGGTGTAGATTGAGGCAACAAAGATATACAAGAATGTTTCATACAAATTGCCACCAGTCATCAAGGTCAAGGACTGCAACAAGAAACCCATCCCCTTTTTAATTTAGCATCTACTAAAACAACAACAAAAACACACAAAAAAACCCACTAAAGAACACTTGGGTTTGTATTTTCACACATTATAATAAATAAATAAAGAAATCCTCATTTGCGTCTGAAAGATGAAAGGACTAGACATTTTCTCTAGTTGTCTAAAGTCAGTATCACGACAGCGAGAGTGTCTATCCTTTCAATAGCGCTAGGCAAGAGATTGTTTTTTTGCGTCTGAGGTGGAGCGCCTAACCTACCATCAGCTCCTTACTTTACCGCACATATCCTGCGCACTCATTGGCTGAGGTTGGCGAGGACCGGTATCGACTAGAACTTTGTGGTTTCTAGTCGGAGATTCTACTGACTGAGGTAAACCTCCCTGATAAAGGCCTAGTGAAGGCTAAGATCTAAATATTCTGTTATTTTTTACTGATATATTTGTCCTGTGACTCTGACAATCAATTGTGCTCTAACATTGAGCTCTGTAACTACAACGAATTAAATAAGAAAAACTACTACGCCGTAAGGAAGCTGCCTTCACTCTGATCTTTGGATATAATATATTTAATATGGAGGTGCTGGGCTAGTGGTTAGAGTCGTGGAAAAATGGACTCGTCGATTCGAGTTCATTCCTAACGAAGCTGTGGCATTTCACATGCCGCTAATACCCTTGGAAAGGTATGAACCATATATTCTCCCTCCAGCTATGGTAAATTAGTAGGGCAACTGGGCTTTCAGCCTTGAGTAGGTAACCAGTCTAGAGAGGGGATAACTCTGAAATTCAAAAATTCCGAGGTCGGTCGTTGATTGGGTTTGTGGCAACCTTTGAAATGCACCAATTCTTTCCTATCGACTGTGCCAAAAAGTGTGGATCGGTCCAACACAAGCTTCACCACATAAACAAATCCGCTGTGTGTAATACCTCATACGTCGAAAATCACGGGAGAGTCTTTAATATATATAGATTATATAAAGACCTACAAATGACTATCTATCTAGGTTTACCCGAATAGTTCTTCAAGATAATTCCTGAGCCAGAATTATCCTGAAGAAACCATTCGGGGTGAAACCTAGGTAGTGTCTGACTCATGTAGGTCTTATATCATGGTCTATCTTAGGCGTATTGACCACTTCGATGTTTTTTCTCTCCTTTGCCCCTACATACGGTACTGATTATTATTCAGAAAGTACAGGTGTATATCTTTTTTCTTTTTTATTTTTTCCTCAGATGTCTATTTGAATTTCTTTATTTTTGAAAATGGCTTATCGGGGTTTTCACACCGTAAGAGTTTAGAAATATATATATAATATATGTGTGTATTGTGTGTATGCGTGCGTGCGCCTGTGGTGTGGTGTTGTGTGTGTTGTGTGTGTGTGCTGTGCCCGTGTGTAGAAATAATGAAAATATGAGTATTCCAAAAGATGACTTGTATTCTTTGATGGTGAAGTCGACGTTAAACGTTTCAGTTTTTGCACCTTCATCAGAACTGCAGGTAGGTGAAATGTTGTATCTGATAGCGGACGACTAGCGGAGAAGAATGGGACATGTTGGTTGTTATAAGAAGGGGGAATAACCGGCATCGGTAAACGATAGTCCGGGACGTGGTAAGATAAGTCCAAGAAGTGGGAAGGTCGGGTTAAGCTCGTGAACTGCAAATAGTATGGAAAGGGGAGGATCAAGGTGACAGAGTTTTTAAGAATAATTGAACTTTCGTGGGAGAAAATTATAGTAGATTTAAATTTTAAATTAATGGTACGATTTTACAATTATAAAAATAGCACTCATGTATAAAAAACTAAAAGAGTCGTCGGGGGCGAAAATCGGTATCAGCCAGACAGTGAGGAAGTCTAGCCCTTTGCCACTGGCCCCCCCCGCAAGGCCGAGAGAATTGTTTTTAGCTCTGAGGTGGAGCGCCACACTACCATCAAGTTACCACGTTCGCACAGATACCCTGTTGCTACTCAAGCCTAAAGGTGAAAGCGGTATGAACTAGGAAATTTGCGTTCCTAGTCAAGTTGCTCTACCGACTGAGCTAAACCGGCCTGTGTAATAAAATAATGATATTATGTACTGTAATTGTTTTATAAATACTATTTTCTTTAGGTAATAAACTAGAAACGGTAAATGTTTTAGTGAACTTATAAAAATAGCCGATTTGAAATCTACTCCTACTCTCATTCTTTCGTTCTTTCTATCATATTTTTTTCTTTGTAACAGTCTTTTTTCTTCTTTCTTTTCTTTATAAATAAAAACGGAATGGTTCATTATTCAGCGGTGATGACAACACTCATAAGAAATAAGAATTCGCAGATAAGCAACACAAAAATCCCTTTTTATTTATTCTAGTGAATAATTTGGTTTTTTAACTCAACCGATTATAAGCCGTGATTGTTACTATAAAAGTGAAACACGCACCATAGAAAAATATTTTACCAATTATATTGATATACAGGGCGTAGCTAGGACACTTTTATGAGGCCGCTACCTTTAAGTCCGCTGTCGATAATAAGCCTACATATATAGTTTTATAGGGGGCAAACTCAGGTTGCTACTCTCTGAATGCATCTTAAAAAATTTCACCGAGTTTTGTAAAAATTCTTTATATCTTATTATAATGGAGATTGTGGGTTTGTCTGTCTGTAACCGAACTATATTACTATACAAGTCACAATTCTTTTAGTTATTTACATCATATTCTCCATGATTTTATTTTTATTTAAACCTCAATTATTAATAAAATTGTTTTACATTACTTACACTGTTGACCATACCCTACATACTAATAACATGCAATTGTATTTATATATACAACAAAATAGAGGTTTACAGAGTGAATGGGAAGGCTAATTTGCATATTTATATCAAAAAATTTGATTTTAATAAATATATACTTAGTATTATTGATTTCTAATTGTTTGGTTTTTTCTTGTTGAATATGAGCAAACATCTCTTCAATAAATTCTATAAAAGAAATCCCTTAAACAAGAAGAAATAACTGTAATATTATTCTTTACTTCCTATTTTTAAACAAACAGTTAATTAGGAAAATTTACCAATGAAAGACGGGAGTAACGGAAAATGATGGAAGAGTTAGTTTCAAAGTTGTTATATTTTTCAATCATACCCCCTCTGTTCAAATTTTTATCTACATTCTTATTCAGTTTCATTAGCCTTTCTAATTTAATTGATATTTTATTATAAATTTAACTAAAATACTTGCACCCGGATATATATAAAGGTAGTTAGTTGTAGTTATGTATGGTAATGTCCCGATGGAATTACGAAAATACAATGATTATTGAAAAAAAAGTTCCCCCCCCCCAACACATAATATATATATATATGATATATATAATCCAAAAGTCCAGAGAAGAAATCTTCCTTACGACACAATAGTTTTATTTAAAAAACTGTCGCAGTTTGAGAGCTCAATGTATGTGCTCTTAATGTTAGAGTCACAGAGCAAATATATAAGTAAAGAAATAACAAAAGACTAGAGATTGAGCATTATAGTCTATTTCAGCGAGCTTAGGACAAAGTGTCTAACTCTCCCAACTCTAGCATCTGATGAGTTGGGAGAATTAGACACTTTGTCTAAGCTCCCTAATAGACTAATGCCTCATCTCAAGTCTTTTGTTATTTCTTTACTTATATATATATATATATATATACTATTATATATTATATTATGCACATTACATATCAACCGTTCTTGCTTTTTTTTGTGCAAAAATTACGAAGATTAATTTATATTACCAAATTATATTATAAAATTAAAATATGCATAATAATAGTGGATATGCGAGACCAACTTGCTTTTATTCCTTCCTCTACCCAGGTGATGCTGGTAGTAGCTTTTAGTCTTTTATAATGTGTCAAACAGATCAAATTATCAGTATTGGATGAGAATACATGAAACAATGTAACTGTGTGAAAAATAATTATTGAATAGAGATAATTACTTCAAACCATAAAATTATTAGCATAAATAGGAATACTTGAAACCATACAACTGTATGCAAATTATTTGTTTGGTTTCTTTGTTTAATGGCATATCAACTTTCGTGGGTTATTTAATGCCAAAATCATCCTTGTAGAACTGTCGTGGTACTATCTAACTCAAGGGTATTACTGCGAAAGTGAACGTACTAGCGCGACTGGAGTTCGAACTCGCTTATTGCGATCTCACAGTCTAGCACATTAGCTGCTACAAATTATTTGTACCATAGAGAAATCTAACTGTGTGCAAAAAACAATTTAATAAATCAATAATTTAATAATCAATGTGAACATACAATGAACGTGATTTCCTAACCGCTCGACATAAAATAGTTCATAGACAGGTTGAAATGCCATTAAAATCAATCAATACGAAATGAAGATCGCCTCGATCAGCTATGAACGCAAATCGGGGTCGATACATGAAATATGGACTACAGCGCAGCATTTTCCGGACAAATATTCCGTGTTTATTGCTGGGTTGCCTCTGTTGGTGTCAGTTTTTTTTTTTTTTTACAAGCGACGCACACACAAATGTGTCCATCGCTGGCGAAGTGACTATATCTTATTATAATGGAAATTCGGTGTCTGTTTGTCTGTCCAAAACTACGCCACTGCTTACGTCCTATACCCCCAGCAACTGCATAAGTTTATCATGAGTATTTAATTTATAGTCAAAATCCATTAATACATAGATACATCTTATTTAGTGTCTCTATGAAAATCTATTAGTAGATTAGCCTCAAAACAGCCCATGTTATTAGCGCGTTTAAAATTCTGCAATGTGTTTTATATATCACTAAGAAATAAAGGTTTACATAATATATGCTGTGGTTACTTGCATCATGTTTTTTTTTATAAAACTGGGTTTAAAAAATAATTACTTGGTGTTATTGATCTCTACTATTATTGTTTTAGTCTCCAACGTATTAAAATCAAACCTATAACGATTTTATACAGAAATCAATTAAATAGCATTAAGATAAGTGATAAGTTGTATTTGTTATGTAGTTTCGTTTAGTCTTTCTAGTTTAATATATTCATTACATTAAAACTTAACGCCGGTAGAGGGCGCATATTATTGCCAGTGGAAATCATAATATTTTGTTGGTGAAAACTTGCTCTAATCCAACGGGTGTATTGAGTTCCCTATATCGGCTGTAATCATATATAGATATATATATATATATTATATATATATAATATATATATATTTAAATGTTTTTTTTAAATTAGGCGTTATTGTGAAGCATTAAAAATAAATAAATGAATGAACTCGATATTATGGAGTATTGGATTCACTTACTTTTTAATTATTTTTTTACATAAATTTTCAGGTTTCGTTAGATACCCTTGTCAAATGTACTGTTCACGGTTCTTTGTCTCTGTTGTTATCGACAGTGGCAGCTTTTGTAAAATATTGTAATAACGGAGGATTCCGATATCTGCGTTTAATCCCATCACGTGCGTTTGTAATTTTAGAATCCATTTAGATTCTGATTTTTTCTAGATTGCGTTGGAAATGCGTGTTCTATAAGATGCATTTGAGCTGTGTAAGGTTGTGTGATAAGGTGTTAAAATGAAGTGCCTATTGTACTATGCGGGGATTTTTAGATTATCTATATATATATATATATATATATAAATATATATATTATATATATGTGTGTTGTGTGTGTAGTAGGTGTGTGTGTTGTGTGTCGTGTAAGGTAATCCAAATGACTGGTAAGTAAGAAGATGATTCTATTTGGGATCTTCAAAATCTCACTGTATAACCGTACTGTATGCTCTTGTAGGTGCAAACATACAAGGATTTTATAAACCCCTAATGACAGCTCAATGTATAATAATCAAAAGATTTAGCAATATTTAACTTTCAAATAAAGAAAAACTTAAACATCAGACGGATTTTACAAAAATAATCTTGAAGGTAATCCAGATGACTGATTGTAAGGGATGATTTCTATTTGGGATCTTTCAAAACCTCACTGTATAAATCTCGATGTTTATTTTGTAAAATCCGTCTGATGAAG
Organism: Doryteuthis pealeii; assembly: GCA_023376005.1. Lineage (NCBI taxonomy): Eukaryota > Metazoa > Mollusca > Cephalopoda > Myopsida > Loliginidae > Doryteuthis > Doryteuthis pealeii. The sequence continues at coordinate 50,473,973 of CM042143.1, read as the reverse complement.
CTAGGCTCTTAAGAATTAAAAAAAAATTAATTTTAAAAAATATTTTGAGTTTCTGGTCGAAATAATTATTACGGAATGACGGTTTGTTAAGTTTTCTTTCATGAAAGTATATATATATATATATATATATATATATATATATATATATACCAACCCCTCCTGCAGGAGCAGGACTTGACACGAGGTCAATTTCTTAAATAGAGTTTAACAGGTTTTGAATTCAGAGATTTTCTTCTTCTAGACTGGTTACCTAACCAAGGTTAAAGAGCTCAGTCTGCCCTACTATTTACCCATAGCTGGAGGAAGAGTAGTTGGATGCATATTTTTCCCAAGGGTATTAGCACAATGTGAAATGTAAACGGCTTCGTCCAGGATTTGAACTCGGGCGACGAATCCATTTCCTACGACCATTACACCACGCGCCTCCAACGGTATAATTAGATATAGTCGTCGGGATGGCCTAAAGTCGGTATAAGCCAGACACCCTTTTTCACTAACGCTAGCTAGACCAAGGATATTGTTTTGGGGCGTCTGATGTGGAGCGCCACACCTACCATCAGCTGAACCCTGTGCTACTCATACACTGAATTGGCGAGGAACGTTATCGAACTCGGAACTTGTGGCTCCTTGGCTGACGCTCTACCGATTGAGCTAAGCCGGTCCTAATAATTAGATATAGTTATGCAGAATAAGTTGCAAGAGTGCAGTCTTCTATTGGTTTTTATGAATTACGTCAATTTACGGATGGTTCCATAATTCTTGTCAATTTGTCATTGATATGTGAAGGTTGATCTTAACATTTCTCGCGTTCAAAGCAAACCATCTAAACTTATAAATGTTCTTTTATTTTGTTTGTTGTTTTTGTGAATGAATTATTATAAGAGTTTAATGTCATTTTCGTGTCATTTTGACCAGTTGAACCTCCCCCATTTTTCTTGGATCTACTTTGCCTAAAACGTTCGCTCAAAAAAAAAAAAAAAAAAAAGAAACGCTTCCTAAGCAAAAAGAAAAATTTAATAACGTAAAAAGCAGGTTTACACCATAGCCAATGCGACGCTTGTGACAAGATGATATCATTTTCGACTTTTAACGATTTCACTTTGTGATTGTTTCTTGTTTATTTATCAATGCTTATCTTTTCATTTTCTTTTTTTATGCGCAATTCATCAAAACCGCTCGATCAAATGCCAAGCGGTAATTATAAGAAGTGATAACAGTGGGCATATTATTTTATTTATACGACCCTCCTCTACTCCATTTGCGAGTGACAGATACGAATTTGATGGTTGAATTACGGCATCGAAATAGAGTGCCAGTCAGTCAGTAAGATGCTACCGTCTCCTTCAGCATCCTCATCAGTGTCTACACCTATCTACTTTTGCTTCCGTCGAAGACAAAAGTTTCGGCAAAAAAAGAAAAGAAAAAAAAAAAAAAACTCCAAACAAAACAAGAAAAACAAAAAGCAAACTTTTCGCGCATTTGAAACGTTGAGACAAATGAATGATGAATAAGTACCATTTTCGAATTCATTTATTCTCTTGCAAGTGCAAGGAGATGTTTTTAAGTAAAGGTCCCGTCCTTTGCTAACCCCGTGCGTTTACCGAGGTGACCCCGATAGAGAAACGAAACGTAAAAGCGTCTTCAAAAGTCTCGCTCATAAATCCGATGCGTTTTTTTTTTTGTTTGTTTTGTTTTGTTGTTTTTTGCTTGTTGTCTTTCTATTGCCCAAATCTAAATCACCTTTTCCTTTTTAGGTTGATATAGATTTTCGACCCTTTTGAGTGTGAGGCCAGGGTAACTAAGATGCTTCGCCCGTTCACTAGAGACACATGCGACCCTGGCGGGGATGAAATAACGCTGACAACTATTGATCACATATACCAGAAGTTCATAAAATTCAAAAGTGCCAGTGAAAGACACTTAGCCGCAGCTCGAAATGATGCGGCCGCCCCCTCCCCGACCAAAGAAAATGAAGATGGGAGCCGGGGCTAACGAGAAAACAATGAAAGTCAACAAACATGCTTACATTAAACTGATATTTTAAGTATAGATAGAGAGAAAAAGTTTTATAAAAATTAAATATATATTTACAGAATAAATATAGCCGCGTGTATAAATAAGGCACACATACACATGCACAAGCACATACACACACACACACACACCACACACACACACACACACACAATATATATATATATTTTTAGGAAAAAATTGTTGGTTGTTTTAGAAGCATGAAAAAACCATAAAAAAACAGAAACAAATGACGATGAATATTGTGTTCTAAATCATATCTATTTACCAATATTTCGAGGGTTTGTCCCTCTTTATCAAAGATAGACTAACAACAAAAATTATTTTCCTATATATAATATATATATATATATATATATATATATATATATATATATATATAATATATATATATATATATATATGTGTGTGTGTGTGTGTGTGTGTGTGTGTGTGTGTGTGTGTGTCAACACTCCTCAGATATACCAACAAAGAAGCATACGTGGACTCCATACCAACATCGTATATATATATATATATATATATATATATATAATATATTATATATATTATATATATATATATATCGGAAGCGAATTAAAAATATCGAGACTGAAGCTATATTTACCGAGTGAGAAAAGAAGAATACAAATGAATAGAACGGTTTCTTCAAGCATAGAACAGGGGGAAAAGTTCCATAAGATTATATATACAGTGATATCTCCACTTACGAGTTTAATTCGTTCCACTCATTACACAATTTCTCGTATATCAAATCATTTTCCCCCATTGAAATAAATTGAAATGCCATTAATCCGTTCCTCCAACAAAAAACCCCATTCAAACCTTTTCGTTATTTTTTTTAATTAGAAAATAGCAGCGTTTGTATTTTAAAAAAAAAATAATAAAATAGAATGTAATGAATTATGCGCTGTGATACGTTTTAATATTTATTTTTTTATTGATAATATTTTTTCTTTGGCATTATAATGTTTTTAGTGAGCTTATTAACATAAGTGTATCTGAAGCTCGCTCGTACTTCAGAATTTTGCTCTTAACACAAAGCAAAAAATCGAGCGAGTGACAGCGCATACCTCTGAAAACTAGTAAGCTGGAATAGTCATAAGTAAAGGTAGTATTGTATTTAACAACATAGTATTATTCATTTCTAATTGTTTGGTTTTATCTTAATGAATATGAGCAAAAATCCCTTCAATAAATCTTAAAAGAAATTGATTAACAAGAAGAAATAAGTGTAATTTTATACTTTGCTTCCTATTTTAACTAAGTAGTCAAATTAGGAAAATCTAGCAATGAATGACGGGAGTGATGGAAGAGTAAATTTCAGTTGTTCTATTTTTCGATTATACCCACCTCTGTTTCAAATCTTTTTATCTGCATTCTTATTTAGTTTCATTAGCTTTTCTAATTTAATATAATATTTTAATACATTGAAACTTAAATGCTTGCACCCGGAGAGTGCATATATTTGCTAATATATATATATAACCAACCAACCAACCAACCAACCCATTGGCAGGGTGACATCCATGCAGAGGAAAATATTATGAAATATCCAACGTCGAGGAAAAAATTATTGAATTCATTGACAAAAAATAAATAAGTAAAAATAAAAATAGAAGTTATACTTAGTTGCCCCTCCTCGATTTTTATGAAAGCCTTGGTTAAAAAAGAATCATACCATTAATTTGAATAATTCGTTGCTCAGTCGGTAGAGAATTCGCTTACGTAATTGCAAGGTTCCGGGTTCGGTACCAGTCCTTGCCAACTCAGCGCATGAGTAGCACAACTAACCTATGCTGTGCAGTAAATTGAGTAGTTGACGGTAGGCATAGCACTCCTCCTCAGAAAATTAATCACCCTGGTCTGGTGCTAACAAAAAGGGGATAGACTCCCTCGCTGTTCGATTGATACCGACAATAGGCCACTCCGCCGAATTATCTTTTACTTATAATGTTCAGCTATTAGATAAAAAATGCTTTGCGTCTAATCTGTTATTAGAAGCAACTATCCGGCATCGCCTGGGTAGAAGTGGCTTCAAAAGTTTAGTCTCGCAGATCCATTATTACTGAATCGTGAGATGGATCCTCGCAGGAAGCCCCATTAAAATCCCTACGTAAAAAAAGACTGCGCTGATCCGGCCTAGCGGGACATCATTAATTTTTAAATATCTTCAAATATAAATCAAATCTTCATATTATTTTGCCCAAAAAGCAAGAACCGATGATATTTAATGTGTATATATATTTACGTTGTCGTTAATTTTATAGTTTCCTCCGGACATACATACATACACACCAACAGCCCTTAATGTATGTACTAGCAGTGGCTACCCGGCGTTGCCAGGGTAGAAGGGGATTTTTTTAAAGTTAGTCCAGCAGATCCATTATTACTGAATCGTGAGTTGAATCCTCGTGGGATGCCCCATTTAAATCCCTATGTAAAAGAAAAAATAGACCTTGCATTGATCCAGCTACACTGAATAGAAATGTTAATGTCTACTATCTAAAATATTAAATGAAAAAAATCCATGCTGTTATCATTTAAATTTTATTTTTTAATTATCTTTATGAATATAAATCAAATCTCTATTATTTTTGCTCAAAAACCAAGCCCTGGTGATATTTAATGTGTATATATATTTACTTTGTAGTTAATTGTTTTAGTTTCCTCCGGACATACATATACACACAACTGCCCTTTATATATGTATGTATGTATGTATGTATGTATAGATAGATAGATAGATAGATAGATAGATGGGTTAGTTTACTGCTACATTGAAAGCAAGGTGAATACCCGGTAAATGTGCCAATTCCATAATTTCTACCAGGTGTACTTTACTGGGAATTTTTCTCAAACAAAACAAAAAGGTTAAAAGAATGGCGTATTGTCAGAAACGAGAGTAAGGGTTACTATGTCACACCTGTTACGAAAAATGAAATTGGAAACCTCCTTTTGCTACTCGGGTAGCAGTTTTGCAAAGTTATTATTAGGAAAAAATTCAATTGTTTTATTTATTTATTAATTTTCATGTCGATTGGTTTGGTTTGTTTTGTTTTACGGTATATCAACCTCAGTGGGTCATTTAATGCCGACAATGTCCTGAAATAAATTCATTCCTAATGGATAATCAAATCTGATTAGAAACTCATGTTTTTCTATTTAACCCATAGACGGTACACTAACAGGTACTACCACTCCGGGCCAGAGTGGACCAGGGAGCAATGGTGATTAACGAAATCTTCAAAACTGGAACCTCACCATCAGATAGAGTTTAACGTCATTCCCAGGACAGTAAGACCCTCAGCCACCGTCTTCTAGCACCCATATGATAAAAAGGGTTGGGGCTTGCAATAAAAAGGGTTGGGACAATCATATAGTTGCTAGGGCTTGACATTACCAGCCGATTGATCAGAGAGAGAGAGAGAGAGAGAGAGAGAGAGAGAGAGAGAGAGAGAGAGAGAGAGAGAGAGAGAGAGAGAGACTCTTCTTTTTCATGTTGAGTATCATGATCATGATCATGATGATGATCATCATTAGGTCACGCTATCAGCACAGATTCCCATGACTCTTTCTCGCCAGCCGTTCCTATCGGTCATTGGCCCTGAACAATGAATGTGTAAAAGAATCATACATATATTATTGTTCCCTCATCATCTTTAGTTCGTACTGACAGCACGGATGTCCATGACATCTTCCCACTCCAACCGCCCCTATCGGTCACCACCGCTGGGAAGTCCTCTGCACAGCATCCAGAATCCACACAGAGGTGGTTGACGTAGGGTTTTTTTCTGACAGGTCTTCCACGCGGCATTCAGAATTCGCGCAGAGCTGATTGGTGAAGGTTTTAACTGGTTAGCTTACACTGGTGTGAAGGAGCACTTCAAATTCCCTAGAATTCCAGAACTGGAACTTCAAAATTAAAACAAAAAATTGAAATAGATCACTAAGTAGGCCTGAGCCTATTCTAGTAGTGACCAGGTTTGAATTCAGAGTTTTCATTCTCCTAGATTGGTTGCATAACCAAGGTTAAAGAGCTCAGTCTGCCCTTCTATTTACCCTTAGCTGAAGGGAAAATAGTTGGATTCATACCTTTCCCAAGGGCATTAGCGCTATGTGAACTGTGGCTTTATCCCGGAATTGAACTCGGGTCGACGAGCCCATTTCCTACGACTCTAACCAGAACACCACCGCGCATCCCTGTACACCAGCGCGCTTCCCTATTTCACTAACAGATAGTTTAACGTCTCACCCTGGATAGCAGGAACCTCAGTCACTGCCTTCTAGCACATATATGATAAAAAGGGTTGGATATAAAGGCAATAGAGTTGGGACAGTCATATAGGTGACCAGTTGATTGGTCGAATGGGTCACCCCGACAGCCCGTCTTGCCTAAGTAAGAGCCAAAGTGGAGTGTTGCATGTTATGTTCTGCTCAGCCACCAGGCTTCTCTTCTCAACCACCAGAGGTCGCCACCCACAGCCAACAGGTGGCCCCATTGGGGGCGGGTATTACCCCTATGAAGAGGTGCAGTCAGTTTAATCTAAAGCCCTTTCTTTTCAATATCAAGGAATAGAAGCTATTGCTCTTTTCATGTATATTTGTTAAAAAACAACAACATATTCCTTATTAAGATTTCATTTAAAAAACAAAAAAACAAAAAAAACAAAACAAAAAACAAAACAAAACAAAAAAGCCGTTATTATTGGTTTACCGATTTGCAATTGATGAAAGTAGAGAAAATCAGGAATAATTTTGCAATAATTAATTTAGCGTTTCCACAATTTAATGTGCATTAAATTTGTTCGTGTATGCAATAGATAAATAAATAAATACATTTTCTCAATTTATTTGGCTTGTTTATAAATTCTGATCATATACAGGAAAATGCACAGTAAAATGATATATATATATATATATATATATATATATATATATATATATATATATATATATATATAAAGGTACATTTTATATATACATATACTTTTATATAAAGTTACATTATATATATAATGTTTTATATATGTTTTATATAAAGTTATTATATTCATGTAACTTTATATAAAATGTAATTTTATTCTATACATAATCTTTATATATATATAAATATATAAATTTAATGCACATTTATATATATATATATATATATATATATATATATATATATAATTTTATTATCCATGTATAATCCGAGCAATTGATTTCGAGAAATTTACCTAGATATCCCTTTTACAGCAGGCAAGAGGTCATGATGTGTAATGATTTAATAATACAAAACTATAGAATAACATTACGGCAAAATATATTTCTTGTTTTCCTTATTTTTAATTTCTCGTAATTCCTCCAAAAGTAATTCAACTTCCTAATGACAACCTGACATGCGGACGCAGTTGGGCATTTCTATTAATCTAGAAATAAATTACTGACACCTAAATATCTACACGTTAAACTGCATCCAATGGTAAAGTTCCAGTTCTGGAGCTCTGGAGAGTGGGGAGTACCCCTTCATCGCCATTATTCCTTGGTCCATTCTGACCCGAAGTGTTAGGGTTAAAAATAAAATAAAGAAAATGAGTTTAAAAATAATGTGGTTAAAAATTGAATTAAAAAACAATTTTTGAATACCCATCAAGCATGAATAGAACAAAACATCTTCGGCATAAAATAACCCAACAGGAGTTGATGTGCCGTAAAATCCAACAAACCAAACCAAGCCTAAATATCCACTGTGTCTCTAAAAATGTCAGATTCGACCGAAAATGGCGTATCATCTCGCACATTTGGACAGGTTTCTTGCAGCACGTGAACGATGCACTTTTATAAAGAAAAGGTACCCAATTCTAAAAAAAAACAAAAAACAAAAACAGACCTCCTCCTCCCCCACTTCCTCCTCACACACACCCCGAAAAAATCGATACAACTAATTACACAGCATCACCTTTTATCTGGAAAAATACTGACACGCAGAATTGTGGGTATGTTTCCGTTGCCGTAAGTAGATGGTTGGGGTACACTGTTGAAAAACTCGCCTGCGTGGGATCTCTCAGTTCAACAGCTCGTCTCATCTCTAAAATTAACATTAAACCACTTTTAATGGGTTACATGGCACAATTATCCGTGTGGAAGTGTTCTTATCGTAACGATTATCGTCACGGGAAACGGTTGGTTAGTTAATTGAATTTGACCAAAAACACTAATACATAGTTTGTTTACTGATGTTTTTATTCCCCAAGACCCAACATTCCTTGTATACAGAGAAGAATTCAGAAAAATTATTTAGCATCTATATACTGACACGTATATATATATATGTATACATATATATCACCTTTAACATTTGAGTTTATATATATATATATATATATATATATATAACCATCGTAAGCAGATGGTTGGGGTACACTGTTGAAAAACTCGCCTGCGTGGGATCTCTCAGTTCAACAGCTCATCTCATCTCTCAAATTAACATTAAACCACTTTTAATGGGTTACATGGCACAGTTATCCGTGTGGAAATGTTCTTATCGTAACGATTATCATCACGGAAAATGGTGAAAACCATTAGATACAGTTTAACGTCATATAATCGTGGGGAGGACTGGGTTCTCTAAACTTGTGAGGCAACCAGTCTATGAGAAGAAAAAACTTCTCGTGATGGAAGGGTCGGGTAAATGCAGGGTCCATACTGTGTCGATACTGCAGATTGGGTCCAGAACTCTGTCCAAGGCTGAACTTATTGGATTACAATTAACCCTCTACATACCAATATGACATGTTAACGATTTCACATCTTTTGCAACCCACCCACACTCCACACCATGTTAGTAACATAAGGCGGACGTTTTTTGTTTCATGTGTCTCTGCCCCGAGTTCACTCGACGGGGTTTGGAGTAAGCAAAAAAATTAAAAAAATAAATAAATATAAATAAATAAAATAAAAAAAAACTCTACTTTTTTTTTCATTTAATGATATTATTTTATTGCAACGTATTCTTTATTTCATGCCAGTTATTTATCACTTGTCGTATGTGACAAGGAAACGTTTTAGTTCTATGTTTCGTATTTCACAGGGGGCGACAGTTGGAGGCTTCGTATGACGAAGAGGTGAGCAAACGACCGGGAATTGTCCTAAACAATTTACTAAATCATAGAATTAATCCTGTGACTCAGCCAAGTCAATAAAACCAAAACAATAAGGGATGTAACTAGTTCCGAGGTGTTTGCACACGTGTTCTTCTAACTCCCAGAATTCCACGCTCTTACTTTTTGTGTGGATTTCTCATACGAGTTATCCTGACAACAGGTACTGAATCTAGAGGTGCCCATGGCGTAGAAAATAAGTGTTGTGGGGTTGATAAGGGTCACAAATAAAGACAAAAACTGGTGAAAGTTGACACAAGTGTATTGAACAGAGAAAGTAGAATTTACAGAAGGAAGGTGAAGTTACGTCCGACAATACAGTCTAGAACTGAATCGCTTCGCTTACCCCAAGCTACAATTGTCTTTGCTACTTATAGTAGTAGGATCATTCCATTATGTAGATAGGTTATATCACCTATAACACCCCCTCCTAAGATTTCACTCCAAACGCGTCTTAATATCTTTTCCTCTTGGGATTTATGTCGATAATATCCGTCGTTCTCCGTTTCCTTGAAGAACGGCGTTGTTGAGGGGCTGCTTGTGGAGTAGGTAAACTAAATGTGTCATATATGACAATAAGTAAGTCAAAGTAATACTATAGTTGGATGCATACATTTCCCAAGAGTATTAGCACTATGTGAAATTCAACCAGCCTCGTTCAGAATTTGAGCTCATGTTGCTGTGTCCATTTTCTACATGATGGGCACCGGCAACATGAATTCAAGTCCTGAACGAGGCTTGTTGAATTTCACATAGTGCTAAAACCTATGCATCCAACTACAGTAGGCTGGTTGGATCTTACGGCATGTCAACCCTTGTTGGGTTATTTTATGCCTGAGACGTTTTGTTTTATTCATACTTGATGGGTACTTATTTCTCTTTAAACTCAATAAACTAACTTTTTTTTCTATTCACCCCATAGATGGGACCCAGACAAGTACTACCACTCCGGGTTAGAGTGGACCGGTTAGTAATGGTAATAAGGGGGGGGGGTACTCCACACACCCCAGAGCTGGAACTTCACCATTAGATTCAGTTTAACGTCATGCCCAGGACACTAAGGTCCTCAACCGCCGCCTTCTAGCACATATACTATAAAAAGGGTTGGGGGTCTGCTATATGGCAATAGGGTCGGGACAATCTTATAGGTGCTAGGGTTTGAGGTAATCAGTCGATTGATCGGAGGGGGTCTCTTTGACCGCCAGTCTAGCCTAAGAACCAAAGTGACTGAATCTAGAGGTGTCCCTGGTGTAGAAAATGGACACGGCAACATGAGTTCAAATACTGAACGTGACTGGTTGAATTCCACATAGTGCTAATACCCTTGGGAAAGGTATGCATCCAACAACAGTATTTCTTTGACTTACGAGTTTAATTCGTTCCACTCGTAACTCAATTTCCTCGTATATCAAATCAATTTTCACATTGAAATAAACTAAAATGACATTAATCCATCCCACACCCTTTTAAAACATCCTAATTTTTCATACGTTTTTTAAATAAGAAAAATATCACTGTATTGTATAAAAGTATAATAAAATTAATTGTAAAGAATTGTGTGCTGTTTTTTAAAAATAAATATTTAAGGCTGTTTCTTATAAATAACATTTTTCTTTGGCGTAATAAATTTTGAAACTTGAATTTAGATGTTTTAACATAAACGTAACTGAAGCTCGCTCGTGACTCAAATTTTAGCTCTCAACATAAAGCAGAAAATCGACCGAGTGTCAGTAATTCGTTTGTTGGGGCACTCGAAAATCAAAGTACCATTGTATTCTCCCCTCAGCTATGACAGACTGGGATCTTTAACCTTGGTATGGCAACTGGTCTAGGAGAAGGAAAACTCTAAATTTAGATATGTTAAACTCTGCTTAAAAATTGACTTTGTGTCGCATCCTATATATATATATATATATATATATATATATATATATATGAGTATGAAAAGGTGGAATGAAAACATCACACAATGCTGTTAAAGAGAAAACAATTTATAATATAATCATAGCTGATATTGATCAATATTTCGATTTTACAAAAATCATCATCAGAGCTCATTTACTCCGTGGTGTTTGGGTCGGAGATAAATGTCAAATCAGTTCAAAAACAAAAAACCTTAATTTTGCAAAAAAGAACGAAAGTTGTTACATTATTCACCAATGTGGGCATTCGCGCCATATTTTTGTCGGTCATGCCGATGTGTATAACTTTTTTGTCAGTCAGCTCTTCATTGTAGCGGATTTTGAGATGTTGGCAACAAGACGAATTAACTTATTCGAAAGGGGATGGGTATTAAAACAATGTGACGGTTGGAATTCCATATATATATATATATATATATATATATATATATATAACATATTACATATAATATATGAGGAGTGACGGATTGAGTAAATCCGACAAAATGTGGTTGAAAATAAAGGAAAAAGTGGACATAACAACACAGCAACTAAATTCAGTAATAACACAAGGCGACATCTTTTTTCATGAGATTTTTATTTCCCCCAAATCAAAACTGCACTGGGCGAGAGCCAAGTCTCGCCCAGCCAGCACATTGTCCCAAAGTCACCTAACAATCTCACCTCTCACTCTTTCTCTCTCCCACTTCCCCACGTGATACTTCTCGACCAGTAGAAAAAATGTCATGCGGCGTTGTGCTGATTCATCCTTAAAATTTTGTAGTGAGAGAGGAGACCTACCTCGTGCAACATGGTGTGACAGAGAGTGGCGGGCGTAAAGACTTGCCGTATTCTCGAAGGAAGCGGGCTAGGCTTTGTCTGGCGTGTAGGACTGACCTAGAGTCGAACCCGCTTCCTTCAGAATGTGAGAGCTGTGAAATAAGAAATAGCATAGTGGCCCGGATATAGGTGGTCGCGCCGTGCTGACGTGCTGCACGGACAATTATGAGTGAGGAGCCCGGATGTGGTGAAATTGAGGTGTATTTAAAGGACTTATTCTCACAGACCAGGCAGAACGACTGCAGTAGTATTTTGTTGTCGAAACGAGCGGGACAAAGAAATAATTTTGGATATTGGATTTTGGAGCGAGATACAGTTGGGAGTGTTTAGACTGTCGATTGGAACCTTGAGTCAGACTTGACTGTGACCCCACCCCACTGATTAGAAATTTTTTCATGCTAACCTACTGGATCTTTCCAGTCTGTCTGTATGTCTGTCTGTCTCTTATGTTACAAGTTACCTTTTACTAATTTGGCATACGAAAGGTCTTTGGGGAAGCGGCCATTTTCCATCCTTCTGATAAATTTACCGATTCCTTTTGTGATCTTCGTAATTCAATGAGAATCTCAGAAAAATATTGATTGGGATTTTCATGATGTATATTATAAAAGTCCCCAAAGAGAATTCATTTAAGTACGGTTCGTGACTCAGCTAGAAAAGAAGACGTGTTGACTTAAATATGGTTTTGTAGTTGAGAAACGAGCAGGTTGGAACTGCTGGGCATGTACTTATTGCCTAATACAGTTAAAGTATAGAACTGAACTATTCATGAATTTTCAAGATATCAATGGGGAGATAGACATGTAAAACATGATTTATAAAGTCGAGAAGCGAAATTTGCCCCGGTGGTGATTATGGATAAGAAAAAGTCGACTATTTTTCCCTCTTTTTCTCTGTTTTATCCTTTCTACTATTTCTGTCTGTCTCTATCTGTCTCTCTCTCTATATCCCTCACACACACACACACACACACACACACACACACATACACATATATATATATATATATATATATATATATATATATATATAGATAGATAGATAGATAAATAGATGTATAACTTTTGAATGGAAACGTCTATTTCTCAGTAAAATAGCAAAAAAGTACCCCAGTTTATGGAGTTTGTCTGCTATCATTCTGCTGTCTATACCATGATATCATAATTTGATTATTACAACGTTTGATAGGTTTACTTAATTTTTGATATGTTTACTTAATTTTTACGTTGCGAAATAGTTCAATATTTCAAATGTATAATAATCTTGATGTAACTCTGTCTCACTAGATTTTTTTCTTTATTTCCTTTTTTCATTATATTTGATTGAAACAGATTAGCGTTATCACTTCCACACATCCTCTCTCTATTTTTGCCCTACTTTCTTTCTTAGCTTCCTTCCAGCTTCTTAGTTATTTTGCTCATCTAATGTTTTCTCTCTTTCTGCTCACAATGAGTGAACTCACAATTTCCTATTATATTCAAAGTAGAAGCTCCTTACCAACGACTTTATCCTCTCGACCATCGCCCTAATGTCATTTAAGGAGCAACTACAGAAAATGTAAATATAAAGGCCCAATGAACGCAATTTTATAAGCTCTAGGCATAAGATAACCCTATACACGTTGACATGTCGTTAAGACCAATCCTCGTTCTAACATCCAATGACATCTCAACCAGAACATTTGTGCTGTCCTTTCGCCTGAAAGTTCCCGACTATGATAAAATACACCTGAAGAAAACCGGGGCGTACAGCGGCTGAAACGTTGTAACATATTTCTCACTGAATTATATATTAAAAATTTGTTTAATTTTCTAAAAGAGGATGCTATTATCTACACCTATTTACACCTGAGGAAAACCGGAGCGTACATTCATTAGTTATTCAAAAACCATATAACATTGTGCAAACAAATGACTATTATCAACAGAAATGATTACTCGAAACCATACAATTATCAGTATTATAAAGGAATACTTGAAACCATATAATTGTGTGTAAATTATTTGTATTAGATAAGTTAATTGGTTATTTTGTTTAATGGCATATCAATCCTTGTGGGCTATTTAATTCCGAATCTTGTTTTATTTTCATTCTATTTTTGTATGTATGATTTGTAAGAGAATAGTTTGTAGGTAAACATTTTTGTTTGGTCTGATTTTATAAACTGGTAGAAATAATTTTAATTAACTTGCAAACAGATCTATTTGACCCATAGATAGAACCCTAACAGCTATAAACTACCAGTCCGGGCCAGAGTGCACCTGCGAATAATGGTAACGGAGAGGTACTCCACACTCCCCAGAGCTCCAGAACTGGAAACTCCTCACTAGATGCAGTTTAACGTCATACCCAGGACACTAAATTGGTAAAAATAATTTTTATGTTAGATTTTTCATTAACTTTACTAGCAAATATATGCACCCCCCGGGTGCAAGTATTTAAGTTTTAATGTAATAAAATATTATATCAAATTAGAAACGCTAATGAAACTAAATAAGAATGCAGATAAAAAGATTTGAAACAGACGGCAGGTATAATCGATAAATAGAACAACTGAAACTTACTCTTCCATCAATCTCGTCTTTCATTGTTATTTTTTCAAATGTAAGTATTTAGTTAAAAGAGGAAGTAAAGAATGACAGTTATTTTTTCTTGTTAATGGATTTCATTTAAGATTTATTGAAGAGACTTTTGCTTTATTCATTAGAATAAAACCAAACAGTTAGAAATCAATAATAAGCACATATTTATTAAAATCAAATTTTTAATAGCAATATGCAAATTAGCCTTCCCGTTCACATTATAAAAACCACTATTTTTGTTGTATATATAAATATAATTGCATGTTATTAGTATGTGGATATGGTTAACAGTATTAATAATGTAAAACAATTTTATTAATAATTGAAGTTTAAATTAAAATAAAATCATTGAGAAAGGGACATTAATAACTAAGGGAATTGTGACTTGAGTAGAAATATAGTTTCGGTTACAGACAGAAAAACACACAATCTCCATTATAATAAGATGTGTATCAATAAACGAATAGTTGACCCTCAGGCATCGCCTTTTAGTACCTTTAAGATAGAACGGGCTGGGTGTTTGTTTGCCATAATAGCAATTTAAAAAAATACGGTCGGGACTTGACATAACCAACCGATTGATCGGATCGGGCCTCTCCGACCGCCCGTCTAGCCCAAGTAAGGATCGAAGCGAAGTAATGCAGGTCACATGACCACTTAGTATCCGGCTCACGGACCGCTCTGCCACAACGATTACGGGTCATCCCCACGGCCAACAGCTGGATCGATTAAGAGAAGTTTTTTTTATCTCTTTGCAGACGTGCAGTCGGCGTAATCTACAGCTCCACTCGACAGAGTGGGTATAAGATAGGAATACTTGATATCATATAACCGTGTGAAACTATTAAAGAACAACTACAGAAAATGTAAATATAAACTCCCAATGAACACAATTTTATAAGCTCTGGGCATAAGATAACCCTATACACGTTGACATGTCGTTAAGACCAATCCTCGTTCTAACATCCAATGACAATCGTTAATTGCCAATTTTTATTTATATATTATTACTCGTGTTCCATAAAAGTACGACCGTTATTATCTTGCAACAACCTCAGATTAAAAACAAGAACGTCCAACTCGTCCGAGATGAAATGAAAAACATGTAAACCCTGATTATCTGCTGTTGCTTATCCACCGAGTTCTTATTTCTTTTGAGTGTCCTCACCTCAGTTAAAGAATGAACCATTCCGTTTTTATTATAAAGAAAGAAAGGGAAAAATAGACATGCTACACAGAGAAATATAATAAGAAAGAAAGAAAGTAGTGGAAAGATAGAGAGAGGTGGTGAGTGTGCGGAAGTGATAACGCTAATCTGTTTCAATCAAATATAATGAAAATATGAAAAAGGGAAAGAAAGAAAAAAATTGAGTGAGACAAAGTTAAATCAAGATTATTATACATTTTACATATTGAACTATTTCGCAATAGCTCCTAAGTATACACATCAAATGTTGTAATAATTAACTTATGATATCATGGTATATCCGCAGGTCCTGCTCGTCAATATATTTATTATATTTTGCATCAAATGCAAAATTAATTGTATCATTAAATTTCTTATAAAAGCTGGTTGCTTAAATTTCAACCGTTTGGTTTCCTATTACGAAGAAATAATCTTATATATATATATATATATATATATATATATATATATATATATATATATTTGATAAAGTCTACTTCTTCTCATGTCGGCGCCGTTCAACGTTTACTTGGGTCACTGGACAATAAACAAAGAGAACCAAAAAGAAAGAAAGAGATAGGTGTGTTTTCTTTAAGTTGAACTCGACTTCTTTTTCTTTCCTTTTTTTCAAACTTACGAATTTCACAAACTATTTGCATATTGCACACATCTGTTTCTCTGTCTTGAGACCTTTTCGATAACACGAAATTTCCTGTCAAAACACGCCTTGTCATCGCCACTCTTCAATTCTTCCCTTTATTGCGAGACTGATAATCAAAAATGAACAACAGATAGTCTTCAGGAAAAAAAAAAAGATAATTATTCACTTTGAGTTCTGCTTGAGTTATTCAGAAATATACGCCCAGTTGTTTTTACAAAATTGATTCATCTTAATGTAGCCAAATCTGTTGAGAATAAGAATCTGGTTGGTTGGTTGGTTGGTTGGTTGGTTTTTACGGCATGTCAACCCTTGTAGGGTCATTTTATGCCGATGACATTTTGTTTCAATTCTTGTAGTTTATTCGATTTTTTTTCAAAATCAATTTTTAAAAATACATTTTTGATACTCATCTTTTTATCTATTCAACTCATAGATGGGATCTTTAAGTTAATATAGTCTTTTGGTTGGTTGGTTGGCTGGTTGGTTGCCTTTTACGGCATGTTATCCCTTATTGGGTTATTTTATGCCCAAAATGTTTTATTTTATTCATTATTGATGGGTACCCAATTTTTCTAAATTCAAATAAAAAAACATTGGCATTAAATAATCCAAGGGTTTACATGCTATAAAATCCAGCCAACCAACTGTACCGCCGGTTTTGTTCTTACAAATGATTATGTAAAATCTCGATCATCAGGAGAGAATTGCCATTACTCTCAGGTCCACTTTTAGCAGGAGTGATAAAACATTTTAGTTTTATTCAAATAGATAAAAATGAGTTTAAAAACTGTGTTAAAAATTCAACAACCAACACGAATGAATAAAAGAAAAACGCCTTAGGCATAAAATAACCCAAGGTTTGACATGCTTTAAAATCCAACCAACCAACCAGCCAGCCAGCCAGCCAGCCAGCCAGCCATCTGTACCATCGGCTCTGTTCTTAGAAATGATTATATAAAATCTCAATCATCAGGAGAGAATTGTCATTACTCCCAGGTCGACTTTAATCAGGAGTGATAATACATTTTAGAGTCACATATATGGGTGGACATATATAGATAGGGTGGACATGCTGTAAAATACAACCAACCAACCAACCAACCAACCAACTGTACCATCGGCTTTGTTCTTAGAAATGATTATGTAAAATATCGATCATCAGGAGAGAATTGTGTTGTCAATATCCCGTAGCCATAGATGCTATACAGGTAGTTATTATTTGTCAATAATGACACGTGTGTTTCGTGCCGCCTTAAGTTGCATATAAATGAGTTATCTACCCTGGGAAGCATACCAAACGTCTCTGTAATCAATAAATTAGAAACCTTTGCAAGTGTCTCATCTGATCATTATTCAAATCAACTAATGAACTCGACCCAAAACAAATGACTGGACAAACTATGATCGTCATTTCTGTGATGGATAGCCGAGCAAATTAGTAATTAGGTGATAAGTATTTTCTTTACAGACTTATTTAATGAATAGTAATTAATCTAATGAGGTTTAAATTTCGAGACGAAGAGAAATGGGACGCTAACCAATAATTATTAACAAATATGTTTTAATGAACTCATTGATGAAGTAGAAATCAGATGAACTACAACCTTTTGGTGATCATTTCAGTTTCTGTCTTTTTAAAAGCTTGTACAGGGTCCGACAGAACCATCCATCGGATTTTAAAATTGTCACCGCACTGGAGCCAGAAGCAATGAGCACCAGCTTATTGCTACTGGCTCCAGATGCTTCTAGCACATATATGACAAAGTTAGGAAGCGCGTGGTGTAATGGTTAAAGTCATGGGAAATGGACTCGTCGCCCCGAGTTCAAATCCTGGATGTGGTAATTGCATTTCAATTTACGCGAATACCCTTGGGAAATGTATGAATCCTACTCTCCCTCCAGCTGTGGATAAATAGTAGGGCAGATTGGGCTCTTTAACCTTGGTTAGGCAACCGGTCTAGGAGAAGGAAAACTCTGAATTCAAAATTCCGCTTAAGAAATTGACCTTGTGTCACATCCTGCTCGTGCGGATGGGTTGGTATATATATATATAATATATATATATATATATATATATATATTTGACAAAGTTAGAAGTTATTGTTACAATTTTGGTCGCCATTTAAGGCGTTTAGGTCTCCTATTAATAAATCCCATGGTAGAAAAGGGTGTAGTCTACGTAGTAGAAAATCTATCGTATTCTTTGAAATCCTTGGTAGAAAAAGGGTGTACTTCAGGTAATTTTCACCTTTAGTTGTCAAAATTCCTAGCAAATAAGGCAATTAGAGTAACTTCCCTTGACTTTCACTTTTCGCTAAGCCGCTAGCTATTTTGCAAGTCTCCGTGCAAAATAAAAAAATCTTAGAAACTTTTTCGAAAACAATACATCTGCATGCTTTAACACAAAAATATCATAAAATGTGTTCTTAATAACAATAAAGTTCATTTAAGATAATTTTATGCTAGGAATTTAGCCAACTAACTTTCATTTTGAAACAAGCTGGTAGCCATTTTGAATGTATCCGTGCAAAATATATAAATCTTAGAATCATTTCGAAAACAATACAACTGCATGCTTTAACACAAAATATCATAGAATGTGTTCTTAATAACAATTAAGTTCATTTCAGATAATGCGCACGCATAATTTTATGCTAGGAATTTTATACAACTAAAGGTGAAAATTACCGTACTTCTTATAGCAGAGAATCCTGTTTTAACCCTTGAAATCCTAGAGAGAACAAGAGTGTACTATTTGATGGTTGGTTGGTTGGTTTGATTTTACTACATATCAACCCTTGTTGGGTTATTTTATGTCGAAGACATTTGGTTTTATTCACTCTTCATGGGTGCTCAATTTCTTTTAAACTCATTGTTTCTATTTAAACCATTGAAGGGACCCTAACAGGTACTACCACTCCGGGCCAGAGTAGACCTGGAAGTAAAGGTGAAGGTGTACTCCACATTCCCCAGAGTTCCATCATTGGAACTTCACCATCAGATAAAGTTTAACGTCATACCTAGGACACTGAGACTCTGTAGCACGTATATGATAAAAAGGGTTGGGGCTCGCCATAAGGGTAATAAGGTTGCTAGGGCTTGACGTGCACGCCTCGCCTAGTGTAATGGTTAAAAACCATTCTGCACAATACTGTATATGCTTTGTGTCCACGTTATCATTACATGGATATAGATGCTTTATCACCGATATTGAGCACCTTTTATTTATAAATCTCTCTCTCTCTCTCTCTCTTCTCTCTCTCTCTCTCTCTCTCTCTCTCTCTCTTTCCTATAATATATAATATATATATATATATATATAAATTACTGTAATGATTAGAATGAAAAACGTTTTTAACTGTAAAATACTTCAAAGTTATAAAATGCAGACTAATATTCACAAGACATTTAGATCATAAAAACATATAAAAAATACGATTCGGACTCATGACTTAGAGCTTCACGTTTTTAATCCTCGGGTGAGCTAGAATTCAATTCTAGCAGAGCATTTTTTGTGATTGTGGTGTTTTTTTTATGGGGCATCCAGCGAGGCTCGAACTTGCTATTTACTAGTAATGGATCTACTTGCTGGCTAGCCATTACACTACGACGGAACGCCTGAACTAAACCAAGCTTAGTAAAGGACAACTGTGAATCATACATTAGACGCCTAGAATGTAATGGATAACGAGCTAGGCTAGCAGAGCATTGTTAGTGAGTTTAATTCTCGCGAGGTGCTCCAAACTAAAGTTAAACTTAATAAATAAATATTATCATTAATCCTTATCATCTTACATGTTTGTTTAATTTCATATTTAATTTTAAGTTGTACAAACGCGGGACCTGTGTATATATCACAGTATGATAATTTAACTATTACAGCGTTTGATATGTATAAGAGCTATGGCGGCATAGTTCAATATGTAAAAGTATAATAATCTTGATTTAACTCTCTCTCTCTCTCTCTCTCTCTCTCTCTCTCTCTCTCTCTCTCTCGTTCTTTCTTTCTTTCACCCTTTTGTTCTTTTTTCTGTTCATCTTTTCATTCCATTGAAACAAATTAGCGTTATCGCTTTCGCACTCTCACTTCCCCTCTTTCTATCTTTCTCCAACACTCTTTCCTCTTTCATTCTTATTGTATTTCTTCTGGTGGGTAGCATCTCCTTTTACTTCCCTTTCTTTCTTCAAATTAAGAACAGAATGGTCCATTATTTAGCTGAGGTGACGACACTCATCCCCCTACTCAAACCCCTTAACTACCAACTCCCAACTGCGAAACTTCTCCGGATCGGAGCATGTTAAAGTGTGACACACGTAGGTAGGTAGGTAGTTACTAGCGTCATAATATACAGATATTTCAGAGGAGGGACTGAAAAATGTGTCTTAGTCTCCGGGTGCCGAGAACCCTTACTACCCCGCTAGCTTACTATCTGCTATGATTTAAAAAAATATTTCTTTCACATTAAAAACGGAATGGTCCATTATTTAGCTGAGGTGACGACACTCATCCCCCTACCCAAACCCCTTGCCTACCAACTCCCAACTGCGAAACTTCTCCGGATCGGAGCATATTAAAGCGTGACACACGTAGGTAGGTAGGTAGTTACTAGCGTCATAATATACAGATATTTCAAGGAGGGACTGAAAAATGTTTCTTAATCTCTGGGTGCGAAACCCTTACTACCCGCTGCTATGATTAAAAGAATCATTTCTTCACATTTAAAACAGAATGGTCCATTATTTAGCTGAGGTGAGGGACACTCATCCCCAACCCCAAAACCCTTACCTACCAACTCCGCAGCTACGGATCGGAGCATGTTAAAGTGTGACACACGTAGGTACGTAGTTACTAGCGTCATAATATACAGATATTTCAGAGGAGGGACTGGAAAATGTGTCTTAGTCTCCGGGTGCCGAGAACCCTTACTACCCCGCTAGCTTACTATCTGCTATGATTAAAAAAAATCAATTCATGCCAACCTCAGACTGTTTAATAACCATAAGCACTCTAAGCTAGCGGACTGCACTGCCTGCTGTCAGTTTTATTCCCGGCTATGCATTAGCGAAAAATTGCTTTACGCTTGGAAAGTGCATTAATCAATATAGGTACAATTGAACAAATAAAGGAAGTACGTAACTTACCGTGTTGGATATTGGCCGGTAAATTTACGACGCTGACTCATTGATTTGAACCACAGTAAACTGTTAAGGTCTCAATGGGTGACGGTCAGTGTTAGTGGTCTGCTGGAATGGTAAAATCAACTAGATTATTATTATCATTATTATTACTAGCAGGACCTGTGGATATACCACAGCGGAGATGCTGATAGGTACGCGTCCTGAGTCCCTAAGGCCAAAAATTTAAATGGGAGCAGTAAAATCGTATCCATGCGTACTGGTGTTTTTCTTTTTTCTTCTCCCACCATTTCAAGCTAATTCTAAATAGATTTCAATAGTTTCTTAGAAACGAATTACATAGGATAGGCTACAAGGTAGAAGTTAGACGGCTTTAGTTATTTCCCCAGATCATAAATAAAAACCCTGCAATCTATTAAGAAACTTTTGTTGGGACCCATAAAAATTTTCGGGGGCTCATTCAAAACAAATATGTGCGCCCCAGACGCACTAAAATAAAAAAGCTATCAGCAACTGCCATAGTATGATAATTTGATTATTACAACGTTTGATATGTTTACTTAAGAGATATTGCTATATAGTTCAATATGTAAAAAGTATAAATAATCTCTTCATTTATCTTTCCCCTACTCTCTTCTTTATTTCTTTGTTTCTTTCTTATTATATTTTTTCTACGTAGCATGTTCTTTTTCTTCCTTTTTTAATGGTTCATTATTTGAATTGTCTCATTTTTAACCAGAGGGTTTCGCAAGATGATAACGGTCGTACTTTTAAGGAAAACGAGTATTAATATATAGATAATTATCATTGTTATTTGCTTCTACCCACAAGGGTCCCTCGGACATATTTGCCCACAGAAAGAGTAGTTTAGTGTCCTCTACGCACGAATACCTTTGAGAAAGGCATGAATCCACTTCCCTTGTCAGATAGAGATAAATAATAGTTGAAGTCATTGGCTAAATGACTTCAACTATTATTTATGTTATGGTGTGTAAAAAAGGAACGACACTGAAGTATTTACCAAGGCATTATCTATCAAACTTGTTGATTGGTTGGTTGGTTGGTTGTTGTTTGGTTGGTTAATTGTTTGTTTTACGGCATATCAACCCTATTCGGGTCGTTTAATGCTGAATCAAATCATTTTGATATCAGGTTGCTTACAGTACCTGCTATTGCTTAAATGGTCACTCATCTAAGTACTAAGCTTATCACTGCTTAACTTCGGTGATCTAGCGAGAAAAGATGCTTTCAGCGTTACTTGACCGTAAGCCAACTTTTCTGGAAACGATTAGTGGAAAAATTTTTATGGAAACTATTGCATTCTGATGATGGCATAGGAGAGGTAACAAAAGAAGAGATGACATGCTTATTCCCTTGTCAAGTGTTGACTTCGTTTTTGTGAAATAAAATTTCATTTGCAATGTTCGGGTTTTTAGTGAAACTTCGATGTAATTATCCTTCTCATAGAGGGTGATTTTATTACAAAAACTAACAATGGCAATGAAGAGCTCCAGAACAGGAGTCTCACCACCTGATACTGTTTAGTGTCATACCCAAGACACCCTTTTGGTGGTAAATTAAATTCAGATCCTATAACTTAGAAAATAAAGAAATCACAATCCAAATAGTAACTGAATTGTGTGGGTCTTCGTTCGCGCTGAAAATCATTCTTTAAATCATTCAAATTACCGATATTACAGAAATAACTGTAAAATCCTTTCATCTTTTATAAATAGAAACATCAGTATCATCAGATATACCCTTACATAACGGTCATGT
>CM042143.1:50405048-50450609 GCA_023376005.1 Doryteuthis pealeii | reverse complement strand
CAGGCGTATAAGTAATTTATATATAAACATACAATGACAAAATATATAAAAAGATTATATATAAAATACAATTAGATTTGTATTACACACACACAGACATACATATAATATAATTATATATATTGAATATTCACATTATATAAAGTAAGTACAATATAAATATAAAATGAATATACAATATATATAAGTATGGTTTGTATAAGTAATTATATATAACTACATTATATAAAATATTTATATATAAAATACAATATGATTTTGTACACACAACAACCACACACACACATAACACACACACACACACACACAACATATATTATATATATATATATATATATATATATATATATATACAGTCACAATGTATTTTATATATATCAGTAAATACTAAGCCTTAGTGAGGTACAAGGACGAATTGAGATAATGGACATAAACCTGTATTGTGTTAATATTTCAAGTAAATAATCAGGTCCCGCCATTTTTAAAAACAGTATTTAAATTTCAAGTGCGCCGAACATTGACAAGGGTCATTTCTTTGAAAATATATAAAAACTACTTCAATCACAAATCACGCCTAAAAACTGTTTAAATATTTACTTGATCTACTGCAATAGCCAAAGCATTAGTTGGCTTTGAAGAGAACATTCTAAATCTCAATCTTTTACTTGCGTGCAAAACAACAGGCATTGAAGTTTGTACAAAAGACACTACTATCTTTAACACCATCTTAGTCCGAATATTATGATTTATATAGATCTTTTTCTGACATAGATACATATACATATTGCTTCAAAGGTAGATATACAAACAGAAAATGTCTGAAACAGGCAACGTCATTTTCACTCGGGTTTGACATCTAAAAAGTAACCCACTGAGAATTAGAAAAGTAACAATAGAATCCATTAAAACGTACTCGAGAATGCCGCTTCTGGGAGAGTAAGACCCCTCCAAAAGTTGATGTTCTGGGTGTGACGCTGAACTGCATCCGTGGTGAGGTTCCACTTCTGTAGCACTAAGGAGTGTGGAGTACCCCTTTAGTATATGTTATTGTTCCATTTATGGGTCAAATAGATCTCTTTTAAAATTAGTAGCATCAGATAGGTTGGTTGGTTGGTGATTTTTGTTTTACGGCATATCAACCCGTTTCGGATAATTTATGATGAATTGAGTCATTTTGATAAACAAAGGACTCGGGTCACATAAGTGGTCACGTATTGGATAGGAATACTTGAAACCATATAACTGTGTAAATTATTCGTATTATCGGTAGTTTCTTGAAGCGATAATTGTTATGTTATTTATGTACATACGAGAAAAGACTAAAAGTACACACACACACACACACACACACACACACACACATATATATATATATATATATTATATATATATATTATATATTAATATTTAAGTTAGGGTAATTACGGAGTCACCGGCCCTTGGTTACTGACAGTTTATCACCTATGCGATCTTCAGACCAAGTCCTTGTCTGAGGATCGCATAGGTGAGAAGAAACTCCGTATCCAGGTGCCGTTGACTCCATGTCCGCGTTAACTTAATTTAAATTCAATGATATCGGGCACTGTTACTTGAAAAATATAGCACCCATATCATATATATGACAAAGAGAAGGGGAGATAAATCGATGGATATGGTTAGACTGAGATAGAAATTTTATTAAATGCACCTTTCACAAGATGATGTGCATACGAGCAGCGCAAGTGTAATGGTGTAGAGTCGTAAGAAATGGACTCGTCGATCCGTGTTCAAATTCTGGATGAGTGGTTGTATTTCAATTAGTGCTAATACCCTTGGAATAGGTATGATCCAATTAATCTCTCTCTAATTATGGTTAAATAGTAGAACAGACTAGGCTGTTAAGTTAAACTTGGCAACCAGTCTAGGAGAAGGACTGAATTAAAATCTGTGTCACATCCTGCTCGTGCGGAGAGGTTGGTTAAATATATATATATATATATTTAAATGTTATATATAAATATATATATAAATAACGTAAACTACATAAGGATATAATATAATATATATATATATATATATATATATATATATATATATATATATATAGTATATTATATCCACGTTTACGTCTTATTAGTGCAGCTCGACTTTAAGCCTACTTCTAGCCGAAACCCGACAGAATTTCATCTGTCAAGCTCCTTACCCTCCCGACTACGGCAACTGTCAGTAAGAGGCGGACAGTAATGGTTCATATTACATAGATGCATATATTATATATATATAATATATTACATATACATATATATATATATTATATATATATATATATATACGAGAGGAGACCAAAAAATTCACACACAAACACACACCACACACACACACACACACACACACACACACACACACAACATATATATATAATGCAGAGAGAGAGAGAGGACAGACAGAAACAGGACAGACAGACTGACTGACTGACAGACATAGATGATTGCATTTAAATGGCCTAATACAAAATTAGGGTCCCATGCATAAGAAGAGAGAGAGAGCAACATACATTTACACACAAATATACACCGAAATAGACATTAAAATGTATATATTAGTTCTGTACACTAAGTACAAACAAATTAAGAGACGGAAATAATTATGCGAGTATATGGAATAGTGAATACATATTACATAAGTTAGCGTGTATAAATGGAGGCTGTGAAGGGGAAAAGGCTTATCTATACATGAATATCAACGAAAGGCTATGTACGACATACTGGGATCATAAAGCATAACTGCATTTATAATATCTTACACATGTAATGTGTGTTTATAAACAGGCAATTAAACTGTAAAATAAATGACATATATATATATATATATATATATATATATATATACTTCACTGCATATATTGCTTGTGTACATTATTTATTCATAATGCATTATACTTAATATTGCAGATGTAAGCATGTATATGTAAGTAAACACAAACAGACACACACACACACACACACACACATATATATTTTATATCACACACACACACACACACACAACATATATATACGTATATATATATATATATATATATATATATATATATGCGCAGATACACATAAGTCCTGTTTAAAAAAACAAGTTCAACCACTCCTTATATTAATGAGTTGTATTGTTTAAGAATATTACATACGAGGAAACATACGCTTTCTGTAGCTTATATATATATATATATATATATATATATATATATATATTATATATATATATATGTGTGTGTGTGTGGTGTGTGTGTGTGTGCTGTGTTTACAGCGCGGTTTATGTGCGTTTATATAATAGATTCTCAATGTTATACAAATGTATATACAATTTGTGTAATTATAATGGATAGCTCCTATATATATATATATATAGATATATATATATATATTCAACTCTATTTCTGTATGTAAATCAGCCTTAATTTTTTATATTATATATAATGACATATACATATTCCACTTTTATTTCCTCATATATATATATAATATATATATATATATATAACACCTATGTGGTATTCAACTTAATTTTCTCATAATATATATATTATATATATTAATTATATATATATATATCGCTCCTATGTATGTATATAAAGGAAATGACCTCTCTGAAAGTTAATAAGCATGTAGTTTTAATAAGCATGTTCGTTTCTTTTTACATTTCAATGAATGAAGCAGCGCGAAATGAAAAAGTGAAGCGAAACTATTTCAGAGTGGCATAAACATGTGTTGAAAACGTAAAAGGAAATTAAGTAGTGGTGACGGTTAGAGGGGGGGGGCGTCGTGGGGGGGGGGCACCGGGCAAAACACACCACAGAAAAGAAAGATCACTGCAGGTCGGCAAAGATATTCATGTGTAACCATAAACATGGCCAATGCTTTTCCTTTCATATTTCGTATTTGTAAACATGTTAATTTGTAGCTTGTACCTCGGCCCTGTTTCGACGCCTATAAATCACTGGAACCTTCATTAGGCTTTCAAAGAATTAGCCTTCGTTCGGATTGAGCAAGGGAGTTAATTAACACGAGCGTATGTATGGAAAAAAAAAGGATCTTTTTTGTTGTTGTGTTGTTGCTATGTATAAGTTTTATTTAATTTTTATTGCCCTTCTTCATTTGTTTATTAATTTGTGGCTTTCTGATTTTTTTTTAGCCAATCTAATTTATGTTGCAGTAATATTCATAATGAACAATGCTGGTTACGAATTTTGATATGCAAAAGCACGTAGATTCTCCCAGTAATTTGTATTCATCTATCTCTTTTGACGTGCAAATCACCACACACACTCTCTCTTTCTCTCTCTCTCTCTCTCTCTCTTCTCTCTCGCTCTCTCTCTTTTCTCTCTCTCTGTATCTTTCACTCTCTCTCTCTCTCTCTCTAGATAAATAAATAAATAAATATGATGTTTGTTATGGAGTCCACGAATGCCTTTTGTCGGTATATCTAATGAGTATATATATGCGTATATATTGTATATGTGTATATATCATACACCACACACACACACACACACACACACACATATATATATATATTATATGTGTTGTATAATGTCATATTAGTACATAAATAGTGGAAATAGAATCGTCGTTTTCCTATAATGACGAAACCCCAAGAGAGAAGAAAAACAACAAATCTCACAGGACTTCTTATTCAACCTAGCAATTGCTAATACTCTGTGTTCACCTTGTATCTTTCTTAGTGAACCTTCCCTTATCCTTAAAAGTATTTATATATATATATATATATATATATATATATATTACCCAAATCTCATAGCAGGTGCAGGATGCGACACAAGACTTCTTTAAGTGAATTCAGAGTTTTTTCTTCTCCTATACTGGTTACTTATCCAAAGTTAAAGAACTCTGTCTGACCTACTATTTACTCGTGTAGCTGGAGGAGGAGAGCAGTTGTATGCATACCTTTCTCAAGGGGTATAGCGCTATCTGAAATGCAAACAGCCTCGTCCAATATATATATATATATTATATATATATATATATATATATATATATATTCTCATCTGCATAGTCTTTATGTATTCTATCATTCTTAGAATACGCTGATTATATACGCCTGCAGAGGAGGTAAGACCACAATTCTCTAAAAAAAAAAAGCTGTGTGCTTGGTCTGACATTAAAATACATCGATACTGAGCCTCCATTTCGGGAGATCTTGCGATTGTTGGTACTCATTCATTGCCATCACTTCTCGGTAATTTTCGCTTTTAGTCATTAAAATTCCTAGCAAATAAGGCAATTAGAGTAACCTCCCTTGACTTTCACTTTTCACTAAGCCGGTAGCTATTTTGAAAGTGTGCGTGCGAAATAAACAAATCTTAGAAACTTTTTCGAAAACAATACAAGTGCATGCTTTAACACAAAAAATATCATAAAATGTGTTCTTAATAATTATAAAGTTCATTTCAGATAATTTTATGCTAGGAATTTAGCCAACAGACTTTCACTTTGAAACAAGACGGTAGCCATTTTGACTGTGTCCGTGCAAATTAAACACATCTTAGAATCGTTTCGAAAACAATACAACTGCATGCTTTAACACAAAAATAATATAAAATGTGTTCTTAATAACAATTAAGTTCATTTCAGATAATGCCCACGCATAATTTTATGCTAAGAATTTTAATAACTAAAGGTGAAAATTACCCACTTCTCGATTCACTCTGACCCGGACTGGTAGTACCTTTTATGGTTTAAATAGATCTGTTTGAAAAGGATTTCATATTTGATATTTGTATTGAGAATTGTTACTTCTTGCTTTAATCAGATCTTCTATATATTTATACTGGCCTTCCTTAAAACTACGACCGTTTATCATCTTACAACATCTTCCGTTTAAAAATGAGACCGTCCAAATCGTCCAATGAACATATGTAAATCCTGATCATCTGGTGTTGCTTATCCGCCAAATTCTTATTTCTTATGAGTGTCGTCACCTCAGCTAAATAATGGACCATTCTGTTTTTATTATTAAGAAAGAAAGGGGAGACAAATGACATGCTACACAGAAAAAATATAAAAAAGAAATTTTTAAAAAAGAAGGTAGGGGAAAAAGAGTGGGTGAGCACGCGGAAGCGATAACGGTAAGGTGAAAAGAAAAAGCAAAGGAAATAAATCCAAACTGATATATACCCATAAATGATGGGAGGAACTTCGCCACGGATCTGATTGATTGTTAGTGCGGCTTTTTTTTTAGTTGTAAAGATGGCACTTGTTCGAGAGCAGGACGGTTCACCCCGGCAAAAGGATATGATGTTAAGACCCAAGTCTCCCATGACTTGGGGGCATCACTGATGAATAGTCCCTAACAAGTTTATTTCAACTCTTTAGGCATAAGAACATCTTGTCCTAGAAGACTAGAAGATCCATTAAAAAGTTATTTCATTTTTTCAAATGGTGACTTTTGCTCCAATAATATATATATATATATATATATATATATATATAATATATATTCATATATATATATATATATATGAAATATATATATATAAGATAAGGTTGCTTACCGGTGAAAATGGGCACGATCATTGAAGGTACAAAATTCAGCGGTTAAGTCAGCGATATAACAAATACAAAGTGCTCAATACGGAGTAGAGCAAATTCATTATAAAAAATGGATATAAAAGAAACCTACTCGAATTTCACCATAAGGATCTTCAGGGTTAAATCCACTGAATTAATCGAGGTACCAATTAATTGCAGCCGATTGCACGTGTGTTCACTGAATTATTCAGAAGAATTGGTCAGAAAATCTAACAATTTCAGTATTTAAACCAGGGAATGTTGTCATTTTATTTCATCAAAATGAAACTAAATGACGAATTTATGATTGAACTTCAAATTAAAAATAAGCCCCTGCCCATTATTGCAAAACAGAGAATTTTTCAGTGCATTTTTGTCTACAATCTTTGATGCCCTTTCCTCAGAAATTGGTACAAGTTCAAGATCTAAATTTTGGTAGCATTACTCAATCAACTAATACACAACGTTTTTGTGATTCATGTAATTTTATATTTCTAAAAAGTGAAAAATCCACCTACCAACTCAGCGTATGAGTAGCATAGGGATCTGTGCGGTAAAGTGGGGAGCTGACGGTAGGTGTGGCGCCCCGTCTCAGACGCTAGAAAAACAATCTCCTTGGTCAAGCGCTAGTGAAAAGGAGATAGCCTCCCTTGCTGTATGGCTGATACCGACTCTAGGCCTCTGCGATTACTTTTTTTACATATATATATTGTGGAACCTCGGTTCTCGAAAATGATTCGTTCCAAAATTATGTTCGAGAACAAATTTATTCGAAAACTGAAACAATATTTCCTATAAGAAATAGAGTAAAGTGAATTTATGCGTTCTTGACCATCAGATGAATGCCTATTTATGTGCCTACAGTTATATATAATATGGAAAGATGTGTATTTAAACAACAGATAACACATGTAAATACAAAAAAGAAAAACCATATAAAAGTAATATTTTCACTAATTCTTTATTTTTAATATTAGCAGTAGCTTCTCAACTTCTGTTGGCCTTTGCTTACTAACAACATATGTCACTCCTTTCGCAACATTAGCTGCCATTATCGCGCTTTAGGGCTTATATTACCTTTAGGCACCCTTTTTGATCTCGATTAAGAAAGGACATGTTTTTCATTTACCACGTAAATATCGGTTGGTTGTTAGGGTTTTAGATTTAGGGTTAGGTTAGAGTTAGGGGTTAGTTTTATAATTTTTTTAAATCTAAAAATCGTCTGTTAAAACAACCGGATATTGACGGTGTAAATGAAAAACATGTCCTTTCTTAATCGAGATCAAAAAGGGGTGCCTAAAGGTCATATGGTTCTGTCTTTATTCTCCAGAAAAGTCAGAATCATCGATTTCGCCATGCCATTTTCTCTGATCTTGCAACCCAATGGGTTGCCAGATCAGAGACTCTAACACCATTCTCAAACTTGGCGATTATCCCCTTCTTCAATTCCATTCGTTGCTCTCACAACTTTCCTCTTTCCCTTTCCGATAGTATCACTGTTGCCTTTCTTGAATAAGGGTTAAAGTAGTCGTAAAATAGAGAATAATCACAAACGCAGCGAAGAATTTGCACAAAAACAGTATCAGACACTCGTTCAAAATAGCACTGACGCTAACTGATGGTTCTTGGATAGATTCGACCAGCCGTTCGCCCTCTTCAGTTCGCCCGCAGTCATTCGCACGACTTCCGTTTCAATCGGCTCGACAAGTGAGCTATTTTACTCAATTTTGTTCGGACTCTGAATTTTCGACTTCCAGAATCGTTCAAGAACCGAGGTTTCAACTGTATTTATATTTATATGGGGGCTTTTGTTCGTAAAACAGTGACCCTCCCATTATAATTTCACATCTATTGATCTAAACTCCATTTTGATCATTCATCGGTTATAACTCTTAATATACATGAAGAGTAAATATTCCGAATAGATCAGAAGTGATCGTGTCTGATCACAAAGAAATCGTATTTACTTACAGACAAATCAAAATCAGACCTGAACAATACCAGTTATTAAGTGATCGATTTCCCCAACAAAGCAAAACAGAACTACTATTTTGGACGCACTAATTTTTCTTAATAATCAGTTTTCTGGTTGATGTCCCCCCCCCCTTCTACCCCAAACCCACTCCCCCCCTTTTTCCAGGCTTTCTTTTCAAAATGAAGACTCAGTGATTGTCTTTTTTGCTCCCGACTCTTTTTTTTTTTTTTTTGTTTACTTATTTGTTTTTTTTGTTTTTTGTTTTTTTTTTTTCTTGAAACAAACACAAAAAAAAGCCCTTTATTACGCCACGTGTCTACGTTTTTCGTATCTAATCAGCTAATGAATGAGAAGGCTAAATGATAAACTATGTTTATTCAAAAAAGAAATACCAACACTTGTCACTCTGACGTCGTCGTTTCGGAAAAAGAAAAAAAAAAAGAAATAATCAATAACGAAATGTCTTTTTGCTAGACGTCTAAACGTTTTTGTTAGTGCTAGACGTGCGAACAAAAAGATACTAAACATAAGCGCCAGTTCAGTCTTTGCCGCCCATGGGGGCGAAAATTTCCAAATAAAGTAACTTCCCAAACTTACCACGCCATCGTCTGTCTCCCTTATTTGTATCGTACTTACCCTAGACATCAACAATTACCGTCATTTAAATTTAAATAACCAACAACCGTAACCACATGATCTCACTATCAATATTGTCCCTCAGATTCAGCACGGAATCTAGTACTTTAGTCTGACTGTAATTTCTGACTAGTTCAATAGTCATAAACTGATTTATACATCTCAGTAACTCTACAAGAAAAATCTAAATATATTACGATACTGGTGTTCCAAAGAAATACGGAACCGTTACCATCATTCTTGCAATATCCTCCAGTTAAAAAATGAGTAGTCCAAATTTCGTCCGAGATTAAAGTATCGGCACCTCAGCTAAATAATGGGACCATTCCTGTTTTTATTAAGAAAGGGATATGGCTACAAAAGAAAATATAATAAGAAAGAAAGGGGACCTCACCGTGGTATAATGGTTAATAAGGTTGATTCGCAAACCATTGTTAGTGAGTTCGATTCTCATTGTGCCCCCATACTTCTGGCCTTGTGCCGCATCTAAGCTAAGCTTAGTATATCACTATAATAAGAAAGAAAAGAAGATAGAGTAAGAATGTAGTCTCTGTTATTGGTTAATAATAGAGAGAATAGATAAAATAGAGAGAGATAGAGAAATAATAATAGATAAGATAGTGATAGATAGAGAGAGAGTCTAGGGAATCCATGCTCTCAGTGTGCCTGATGATGATGATGATGATGATGAATAAATATGTAGGTATATATATATATATATATATATATATATATATAATATATACAATATCATATATTCATAAAAAAATGGGCTCTAAAGAAGACGAGTGTCTATACAATGCATTCTAACTATTGTTATTTTATTAAAAAAAATAATCTCACTTGAATTACATTTCATAAACATCAAAGTTGAAACAGGCGCTTGTTACACAATTGTAGTATTTGTTTCTTTATATCTTTACCTTAACTGTCAGATTTATTTCCATTATATATAGATATATTATATATATTATATATATTATATATATGTGTGTGTGTGTGTGTGTGAGTGTGTGTGTGGTGTGTGATTGTTAGGGAATTAGGATCTTACAATTTTCTTAGTTTCATCTCTTATTAATAATTCATATGACTTCCATAGAATAATAAGCAAAATCTTCAAACAACAACAATAGACACACAAACACACACACACACACACACACACATACACACACACACACACACACACAAATGCCGGATATACAAACATTAAGTTGTATATTAACCAACAAATAAAATAAATAGGAATAATGATTAAAATCGAGCCCACATACAGTCTTATTTATCTTGTACAGAAGTATTTTTACTTACTGCAACGAGACCTCAACTGCCATTGCAGAAATTTGATAGTAGATATCAGCTTCAAATTATTTTTCTAGATAAATTATCCAGACTGAATATCTTAAACAGAAGATATCGGTTACACAACGAAGATACGCCATTGTTATTTATTACAAGAAAACAAAGTTAACCATTCTACAAAAAAGAAAAAACTGATGGAAATATTTTTATTTACTCTGAGCAGTCTGTTATAAAAGCGTCAGGCTGGTTGGTTGTGGTTTGGTTGGTTGGTTGGTTGGATTTTATGGCTTGTCAACCACTGTTGGCTCATTTTATGCCGAAATTTTTTATTTACTCATTCTTATTTTACTCAATTTTTCTTTTTAAAAATCAATTTTTTAAGACACCTTTTCTTTAAACTCATTTTTTCTATTTAATCCATAGACGGGACCCTAACAGGTACTATCACGGGTCAGCGTGGACCAGGGAGCAATGGTGAGAAAGGAGTACCTCACATTCGGCAGAACTCCAAAACTGGAACCTCACCATCAGATAGAGTTTAACGTCATACTCAGGACATGAAGACCCCTTCTAGTACGTATATGATAAAAAGGATTGGGGCTTGGCATAAGCGCAATAGGATCGGGACAATTATATATGTCCTAGAGCTTGATGTGTCCAGCCGATTGATCGGAGGGCACCTCTTCGACCACCCGTCTAGCCTAAGTAAGGACCAAAGTGACGTGTTGCATGCTCATCCACCAGGATTTCATTCTTAAGCATCATGAATCACCACCCATGGTTAACAGCTGGTCCCATTAGGAGGGGGCTTACCCCTCTGCAGTCGTTATATTCTAAAGCCCAAGCCGACAGGGTTGGCCTCAGGTTGAGTGCAATACTTACATTTCCTGAGATGTCCCCCTAAGAAATGATGGGGCTCGTAGCTGCTTAACTTTTGTGAAAACCAGAGCTTTCAGTGAGAATTAACCTTTAAATGCTGGAATACTTCATTGATTTTGCAATTACAACACACACACATACGCGCGCGCGCGCACACACACACACACACATATATATATGTGTGTGTGTGTGTGTGTGTGTGTGTGTGCAGAGGGGTTGGTATAATATATATATATATATAATATATATATATATATATATATATTATGTATGTATGTATGTATGTACCAACCCTCCGCCCGAGTAGGATGTGACACATGGTCAATTTATTAAGCGGAATTTAATAGGTTTGAATTCAGATGTTTCTTTCTCCTAGACATTTGCCTAACCAAGTTTAAAGAACCCAGTCTGCCCTACTATTTACCCATTTACCCAAAGCTGGGAGGAGAATAGTTGAATACATACCTTTCCCAATGGTATTAACGCTACACTATATATATATCAACAGAAAATAAAACTTCAACACTCTAATGTCGATTTTAAACTGAGTAAGATATGAACATGCTAGAGGGTAGAAAATCAATTTTTCATTTGTACAGCTTCAGTTTCTTTGTTACATAATGGATAGGGTAGCCTATTCATTTTCTAATGAAGTGTACTATTTGAATTTAAAAGTTAACTGGTAATTCGTTAGAAGAGTTATAGAAAATACCATATATTTTATTGACAGTGTAATGGATTGTGTAGACTATTCCTTTTGTAATGAGGTGTAATATTTGAATCAGATGTTAAGTGTTACTTCGATAGAAGGGTCATGGAAAATACCATAGGCATTATTGACAGCTTTTGATCTCTTGTTGACCCATAGCGTTGTATTTTCATTGGTTTGGAAAGCCACGTGATAGCAAAATCTGTGGGGAAAGATTTGTAGTTTATAGAGTTGATCTTAGGTGATTGATGAAGTCAGATGCAAAATAAAGCGTCTCTTTGAGTTCTTCTCCGCGCGCAAAAAAAATGGAAATGAGTCTTCGTGTTCAGAACAAGAAATGGACCGCGAATAGTTTCAACAACCCAAGAAACAACCCCAAGAACCAGAGATGGCCCAGAAGCGAGAGAAGACCAGAGAATTCAACCCGCCTAGAACGTTTAGAAGAATCAAGTTAAGAAGATACGATGATAGTAATGATAATTAGCAGGAGCTAACCTTTAAAAAAACAAATTTATGATCTTTTGTGTTAAGCAGAGCGCAATCCTTGGTAAAAAAATCCTTTGGTTACCTTGGTGCTCCTCAGTCGTGTAAGTCCTTCGTCAATGATTGTAAATGGATGTCTCTTAAGTAGTTAACCAGCCATGTATTAGGGCTGTTGATTGGCTGAGGGCATAAACCACGTGACCCGCTTAGTCTATAGATTTAAGTGGTGTATTGTAGCACCCTTTATATTCACAACATACATTTGTTGTGTTCATACCATTTTTAAAAAGATTGTTGTTGTTTTTTTAAGGAAGATTTGTATGATAATTTAATTGTTACAACATTATGTATTTACTTAAGAGCTATTGCGAGCTATTTCAATATTTAAAAAGTATAATAATCTTGGTTTAACTCTCTCTGACTCTTTTTCTTTCTTTCTCCCTTTTCATCTTTTCATTATGTCCAATTGAAACAGATTAACGTAATCGTTTCCACGCGCTCACCCCCTCTCTATATCTTTATTTTATTTCTTTTTTTCTGTTCACGTCTTTTTTTCCTCATATATTCTTTATGATAAAACGGAATGGTTCATTATTTAGCTGAGATGATGACACTCATATGAAATAGGAATTTGACAGATAAGTGACACCAGATAATCAGGTTTTACATTTTTTGCATTTCTTCTTAAGCGATTTGGACGGTCTAACCAGAGGGTGTTGCAAGATTATAACCTTCGGAAGATTAAGGAACAAGAATATTAATATATAGATAATGATGATAAAAATAAGACTTTCTCACGTCTTTAGACAAGAGCAATTATGGTTTTGGATTTAAATAAGGTATTAATTTTGCAACAGTAACATTTAATGTTTGAAAGCTTGTCTCACAAATTAGTTATTGCTGAAAAGCGAGTTCGATCCTCGCTGGATGCCCCATATGTGTGACCTTGTGTCTAAAGGCTGTCTGACGGATCTAGGCTCATTTATATATATATATAAATTTATGATAGCACAATGACGGTTTGTTAAGTTTTTCTTTCTTATTGAGATTGCAAATATTGCTTTGTATATTATTAATCTATTAATTCTTACAATAAGCTCCCTTAGGGATTTGAAATAATTCTTGTATAAAGTATGGGCATACTTTGTGGATACACAGAGGATATAGATGATCCCAAATAGAATCATCCCAACTTAACGGTCAATTGGATAATTTTACCTTTATATATATAATATATATATATATATATATATATATATATATATATATATATATAAGGTGTGTCAAAATAAAGTATCGAGATATATTGTACTTTTTGCCACACCTTATATTCTGAAAAAAAAAATAACGTTCCATTCATTATTAATTATCTTGGTAAATACAGCTTCAAACTCGGTACTTTTATGGCACAACTTGTATTCTGAAAAAAAAAAAAAAAACTTTTCATTCATTGTTCATTTCTGTCTTGGTAAATACAGCTTCAATCTCGATACTTTATGATTCACCTTGTAATATATATATATATATTATATATATATATATATATATATATATTCACCTTGTATATATAATATATATAATGTATTTATATAAATATATACGTATTTATATATATATGTATTTATTATATATATATATATATATATATATATATATATATATATATATATATATATATAAATATATATATGAAGTTAAGTAAACAAACAAATGGTTTATTTTTTATATGGCTTTAAGCCGACAATTTTTGGAGGATATGTGCTAAATTGAAGTCATACCTAATTTTGAAAATTAATCAGTTAATAATTAATGAATTTAGGCGGCCATATATGTTCAAATGTAAGGCTAAACTAATCGAGAAAATGTCAATCCCTGAATGCATTATTAGGTCTCATCAGCAAGGTTATAGACATGGGGGACTGCTCCGTGTGTGACTCGAAACCTCGACTGTCAAGCTGACAGGCGAAGTCTCTAACCGTTACACTAGCTTGCCATTCCTACATTCTTCGTTCGTTTTGAAACTTATTTATATTCCCCTTTTTATTGACTTGCTACACGACAGTATGAAGTTAAGTAAACAAACAATTATGTATCTATCTATCTATATAATAGATTTTAAAAAATCAGTGAAAAACACAGTAGAGACAAAAGAACGATGGATAAACTAAAAAAAAATCCCAAACCAATCAGGCTTTAGAATTTTTCTAACTAAACCTTAAAACAAAATAGTTTTGGAAATCAAGAATTCTAGCAGACATTGCAATGTCCATCTGGTCACTGCTTTTTTCTTTGCAAAAGGTGAACGACAACACGTGAATGGTTTATAATGTGGCCGACAGTTTCATAAAAATCAATTTCGGAAACATAATCATCCAGTCGTATACGTACGTGCTTAATAACGTCAAAATCGCACCCATCTTTTGTGTATGTATATCTCAATATATTAGCCACATGTGTTTGCTTATAACACACGTATATAAGTAAATAACCCGTCGTTCGGAATTACGCTTAAAGCGTGTGGGAATGGTTGGGTTGAGATGGTAAAGCTGTTGCTCGTCTCCCCCTCCCCCATATTTATCAAATAAAAATGCCCAAGGCGTACCGGCGAAATCTTACTCTCCGCAAGTTCAAGAAGAGAAGAGACTGGATTTTAGATGAATTATATATTGCCTTTATAGAAAAAAAAAGTTTTTTTTTTCTAAGGTATCTATCTCTCTTTAGTCGCCAACCAGAACGGCCCATTTTTTCTTCTTCGTCTTCTTTTTCTTCTTGTCCTCTGTTTGGAGTTTGCCCCGTACTATTTAATTATTTTTACAGCAGACTGCCCCGAGGATCGGGTGGGAATATTAAACGACAACCGTGCCGCATCTGCCACTGAACGACCCCAAATTCGTTGGGCATGAGCTAAGATTGTGGGACCGTTCCATATTTGCCCGCAGGAAATAAAATGTAGACAATTCCAGATATGGCTCCAACATGATAATCAAAATTCTTTGCCTGTTTCCTTTTCTCTTGGACACATTTAATTCTTTCCTCCAGCTTCACAAAAACACTTCATTAATCACTTCATCTCTCTCTCTCTCTCTCTCTCTCTCTTCTCTCTCTCTCTCTCTCTCTCTCTCTCTCTCCTGCCTCTGTCTGTCTCTCTCTCTCTCTTACAATATTTTCAATTTATCATTAATTCGGCTTTATTCTCTTTTATCATGTCTTTCTCTTACTTCTCCTCCCCCTAAACCTTAACGAATACTTTCTCTCTGTCGGTCTGTCAGTATGTCTCTCTCTCTCTCTCTTCTCCTCTCTCTCTCTCTTCTTTCTCTCTCTCTCTCTCTCTCTCTCTCTCCTCTCTCTCTCTCCCAATTCATCATTAATTCGGCTTTATTCACCTCAATCGCGTCTTTCACTTCGCCTCTTCCTAAAACCATCACAAATTCCTCTCACTCTCTTTCTCCCCCCTCTCTCTCTCTCTCTCTCTCTCTCTCCTCTTCTCTCTCTCTCTCTCTCTCTCTCTCTCTCTCTCAAACATCTCATTAATTCGGTTTATCCTCCTCTATCGCACCCTTTTCTTCTCTCCTCTCCCTAAATCTTCACGAATTACTTTCTTTTTGATTATGCATTATTTCGTGAAATTTCCTTTTTCCTTTGAAGAAAGGACGTGCGAATAATAAGGTAAGAAGAAGGCCGAAAAATATGGAATAGGTAAATTGATAAATTATTGATAGAGAGAAAGAAATTTGAGAAAGGAATAAATAGTTCTCAGAAGAAGAAGGAAGAATCGGGAAGGAAAAAAGAATGATTGATTGATAGAATAAACTGAAAGGAGAAAAATGGATGAAAAACTAAGAATGAAAACGAAGAATTCCTTTCTTTTCATTGTAAGTTATTTCTTGAAATTATTCCCTTTCCTTTGAAGAGAGGAACGCTCGGGAATGAATAAGACTGAAGAAGACACCGAAGAATATAGGATTGGTAAATAGATATATTAATTGATGGAGAAAGGAAGGTGATGAAAAGAAAATAGATGGTTATAAGAAGAAAAAAATGAAGAGACGAAAAGAAAGAGAAAAAGGAAAACGTAAATAAAAGGAAAAGGGGAAAATGGCGTATACAGAAACGAAATAAAGGAAACGGAACTAAAGGAAAAGAGGAGACAAATCTGGAACAATCGAA
Organism: Doryteuthis pealeii; assembly: GCA_023376005.1. Classification (NCBI taxonomy): domain Eukaryota; kingdom Metazoa; phylum Mollusca; class Cephalopoda; order Myopsida; family Loliginidae; genus Doryteuthis; species Doryteuthis pealeii. Next base: position 50,433,898 of record CM042143.1, on the reverse strand, counting down.
TTATGACGTCATGGAAGCAGGGAAGAAAGATACGAAGAAAGAAAAATACGAACATTTTTATCAATCATGTTAGAATTAAAGGAAGAAAAATAATTTGATGAATGAAAAAACAAAATCTGAAGCACGGAAGTATTTTTATGTATGAATTATATCATAATATATATATATATATATATATATATATATATATATATATATAATATTATGAAATTATATATATATATATATATATATATATATATATATATATAGTGCCTTTTTTTTCTCATTCATATATAATATATATATATATATATAATATAGTATATATATATACGTATACATAGTGTCTTTATTTTTTATCATTCATATATATATATATATATATACATATATATATATATATATATTGATTTTATATATATATGTATATATGTATATATATTATATATATATATATATATATATATATATATATATATTATATATATATATAATATATATAGTGGCCTTTATTTTTCTCATTCATATATATATATATATATATATAAATATATATTTATTGTATATATATATATATTATATATATATAATTATATTATATATATGATTTATTGTATATATATATATAATATATAATATATATATATATATATGATTATTATATATATATATATATATATAATATATAAATATATATATATATATATTGATTTATTATGGATTTTTTTCTTAAAATGACAGTCTGTTTCCAAATGAAAATGCGTTGAATGAATCGTGAATAATTTGCTTTCTGTTTCCTCGTAAAATGTAGGTAAAAAATAAACCGATATAAAAACAAAATATGCTGTACAAGATCGATTTGTTAGAGTCCTGGTCAAATAAGAAAATTAATAATGAAAAACAAATCACGATAGACCAAGAAAAAGAAAAAAGAAATGTATAATAAAAGAGAAAACTTTTCTGACGATAACAAATAATGCTACGTGAACGGTGTTGCGTAATACCAAACATTGTTACGTACCAAAGATGTGTCAAATATTTTATAACGTATTGAACCAACTCTTTTTGTCGCCTCACGTAAGAATTTGTAGAATCATCCGCAACGCTCGATGAACATAGACATAACTAAATATAAATACCTTCCCATGAATCCGTAAATAAAAAGAAGAAACTGGGATTATTAGTAATAATTTGATCTGAAAAAACAAAATCTGAAGCATTTTATTATATATATATATATATATATATATATATATATATATATATATATATATATATATAAGAATATAAATAAAAGCACTATATATATATATAATATAATATATATATATATATATATATATATATAATGGAGTAAATATGGAAATAAATCCGACAATAATAAGAAATTTTGTTCCAAAAATATATATATTTGCCAACTCCTCCGTACGAGCAGGAAAAAACAAGTGTTCCAAAAATAAGATGAATTTATTTATCGACGCTTAAACGTTTCGGTTTCTTTAAACCTTCAATCAGGATGTATATGGGTGAAGAAATTGAAGGATGTTTTATAGATGACAAAAAAAAAATTATAAAGATTTTATTTCCTGTCATCTATAAAACATCCATCAATTTCTTCACCCCATAGTACATACTGATGAAGGTTTAAGAAAACCGAACGTTTGAGCGTCGATAAATTTAAAATTCATTTATTTTTGGAACACTTGTTTTTCAAATTTCTTAAATATATATATATATATATATATTTTATATTATATATTAAAGTATATATTATATTGTTTTAGTTCAGTAGTTGTATTCTACACTTTGTAAGTCTTTCAAACGAGTGCTCGCTGGAGCTTAACTCCAATTCAGTCATTTCCTAGCTTGAGTAACATGATATTACAGCGGTGACTCAGAAAAAAAAAAAAAAAACAGACCCAAATTATTTATTTATTTTCCCATTAAAACTAACCTTAAATCCCAACCCTAACCCTAACCCTAACCCTAAACCCTACCCCCCCCCCTGTTGAGTACATATTACAGGATGACCCAGAAAAAACAGAACCCACACATTTTGTAATAAAACTGTTAATTTTAACTAGTGATGCGTTAGGCTTAGGGTTTAGGGTTTAGGGTTAGGTTTAGGGTTGGGGTTGGGGTTTAGGGTTAGTTTAATGGGAAAATAAATAGATAATTTGGGTTCTGTTTTTTCTGGGTCACCCTGTAATATCATGTTACTCAACTAGGAAATGACCCAATTCTTAATGATAGCAAGCCTCCTCAATTCTCCAGGACTCTTCTCGGTATTCTATCCGATCTCAACACTTCGGTGGTCTAGACGATGTCAGTTCTTCTTCAGACCTCAAAGGATTAGCATAGGTAACTATTATGTACAAGCACCTTCCTTGGGTGTCCTATTCTGTACACGGATGCCATGGGTGACCTATTCTGTACACGTCCCTGCCTTGGGTGATATTCTGTACACCAGGACGTCATGAGCAAGCTATTCTGTACACTCACCTTCTTTGGATGAGCTGTTCTCTACACCCAGATGCCCTGGGTGCCTTGGGTGATCTATTGTACACCTGCCCGCCAAAGGTTCCAGGAATACAGAATAGCTCACCCAAGGCACCCAGGGTATCAGGTGTACAGAATAGCTATTTCTGTACACTCGGATGTCTTGTGTGACCTATTCTTTACACTCGGGATGCAATGGATGAGATATTCTGTACACATGGTGCTTGGTGTGACCTATTCTTTACACTCGGGATGCCATGGATGAGATATTCTGTACCCTGGGACTATTCTTTACACTCGGGATCCACTCCTGTGCCTTGTGTGACCCTGGATCTGTACTTTGTGTGACTATTCTTACACTCCGGATGCATGGATGGACTACTTACTCGGGATGGTGCCTTGTGTGATTTCTTTTACACACGGGATGAATGATGTACTTGATGCTTGTTGACTATTCTTTACATCGGGATGCATGGATGGACTGTACTCCTGGTGCCTGTGTGTGACCTACTTCTTACCATTGGATGAGATATTCTGTATCTGGTGCCTGTGTGACCTATTCTTTACACTCGGGATGCCATGGATGAGATATTGTGTACTCCTGGTGCCTTGTGTGACCATTTTTACACTCGGGATGCATGGATGAGATATTCTGTACTCCTGGTGCCTTGTGTGACCTATTCTTTACACTCGGGATGCCATGGTGAGATATTCTGTTATTTCTGGTGCCTTGTGTGACCTATTCTTTACACTCGGGATGCATGGATGAGAGATGTTCTGTACTCCTGGTGCTTGTGTGACCTATTCTTTACACACTCGGGATGCCATGGATGAGATATTCTGTACTCCTGGTGCTTGTGTGACCCTATTCTTTACACTCGGTGATGCCATGGATGAGATATTCTGTACTCCTGGTGCCTGTGTGACCTATTCTTTACACTCGGATGCCATGGATGAGATATTCTGTACTTCCTGTGCCTTGTGTGACCCTATTCTTACACTCGGGATGCCATGGATGAGATATTCTGTACTCCTGGTGCCTTGTGTGACCTATTCTTTAACTCGGTGCCATGGATGAAATATTTCTGTACTCTGGTGCCTTGTGTGACCTATTCTTTACACTCGGGATGCCATGGATGAGTTTCTGTATCGGTGCCTTGTGTGACCTATTCTTTACACTCGGATGCCATGGATGAGATATTCTGTACTCCTGGTGCCTTGTGTGACCTATTCTTATACACACGGGATTGCCATGGATGAGATATTCTGTACTCTGGTGCCTTGGTGACCTATTCTTTACACTCGGGATGCCATGGATGAGATATTCTGTACTCCTGGTGCCTTGTGTGACCTATTCTTTACACTCGGGATGCCATGGATGAGATATTCTGTACTCCTGGTGCCTTGTGTGACCTATTCTTTTACACTCGGGATGCCATGGATGAGATATTCTGTATTCTGGTGCCTTGTGTGGACCTATTCTTTACAATGCCATGGATGAGATATTCTGTACTCCTGGTGGCCTTGTGTACCTATTCTTTACACTCGGGATGCATGGATGAGATATTCTGTACTCCTGGTGCCTTGTGTGACCTATTTTTTTACAACACGGATGCCATGGATGAGATATTCTCTGTACTCTGGTGCCTTGTGTGACCTATTCTTTACACTCGGGATGCCATGGATGAGATATTCTGTACTCTGGTGCCTTGTGTGACCTATTCTTTACACTCGGGAATGCCATGGATGAGATTATTCTGTACTCTGGTGCCTGTGTGACCTTTCTTTACACACGGATGCCATGGATGAGATATTCTGTATCTGGTGCCGTTGTGTGACCTATTCTTTACACTCGGATGCCATTGAGATTGATTCTGTGTACTCCTGGTGCTTGTGTGAACCTATTCTTTACACCTCGGGATGCTATGGATGAGATATTCTGTACTCCTGGTGCCTGTGTGACTTTTTCTTTACACTCGGGACCATGGATGAGATATTCTTGTACTCCTGGTGCTTGTTGACCATTCTTTACACTCGGAGATGCATGATGAGATATTCTGTACTCCTGGTGCTTGTGTGACCTATTCTTTTACACAGGGATGCCATGGATAGATATTACTGTATCCTGGTGCCTTGTTGACCTATTCTTACACTCGGGATGCCATGGGATGAGAATTCTGTACTCCTGGGTGCTTGTGTGACCTATTCTTTAACACTCGGGATGCCTATGGATGAGATATTCTGTACTCCTGGTGCCTTTGTGTGACTTTTCTTTACACTCGGATGCCATGGATATGAGATATTCTGTATCCTGGTGCCTTGTGTGACCTATTCTTTACACTCGGGATGCCATGGATGAGATATTCTGTACTCCTGGTACCTTGTGTGACTTTTCTTTACACGTACCTCCTCACCCCTCTACGGAAGATGCCATCGGTGTATTTATCTTTTGTGATGGAATTTTTATTGATCAAAGTAAATCTCTGACCCCGAAATATGCTCTCCATAGCGCAACATTCTTTGTGCCATCCGTATATTTCGATAATTAATCACGTACTTTCCACAGTCTCTTTCGAAGTTGTCACTTGCTGTCTGGGTCATAAAAGTATAGTGGCAATAAACTTAGGCCACCGACAGAGAACATTGTTTATTCAAGATAAAACATGATACGTTATCATTCCGGGACAGTACGGACATTTCCTGGATTTTAAGGTCAAACTAAAGGGATTTTATTCTGTTTAGAAACCCAGGTTGATCTTGAACACATGTGAAAACATTCGGTTCAAGTTTTCTTCTCAGAATTCACGTCCAGCTGAATAATTTGGGATTATTACAAGTGTGTTCGGTTAAGTGTGTTAGAGAAATGGATCAAATTCTCTGCCAAAGTTTATTTTAAATTATCTACTGTGGTACATAGACTGTCCGAGTTACGAGATATGATTCGGTTTTATTTTTTGCTTCGTGTTGTGAGCTAAAATTTGAGGTAACAGCGAGCTTCAGATACATTTATGCTAATAAGTTCACTAAAAACATTTAAGTTTACAAATTTATTATGCCAAAGAAAAATATTATCTATAAAAAAATAAATGTTAAAACATATTACAACACATAATTCATTGCATTTTATTTTATTATGTTTTTATACAATACATTGCTATTTTTATCTAAAAAAAAAAAAGGTACCAAACACATGGGTGTTTTGAAGGGATTAATCGCATTTCTGTTTATTTCAATGAGGAAAATTGATTTGATATACGAGAAAATTGAGTTACGAGTGAAACGAATTAAACTCGTAAGTCAAGCTAACACTATATATAAAAAAAGGATGACGAAAAATCTCTTATTTCAAAAATTGAAAAACTTTTGAATTAAAAAAAAATGGTAAAGAAATTTTACTTATAATTCTATTTACTTTGACTCTTGGAAATTAATTTGAACTCATTGGGGAATATGATAACATTCAAATAAAATAGATTATAAATTTAAAAAGTGACTTGCTTATATATATATATATATATATATATATATATATATTATATATATATATATATATATATATATATATATATATGAAAAGAAAATGGAAGTGAATCCGACAGTATGAAATAAATATCTTTCGAAAAAACAAACAAATTATGTTATAATTCGCTGACAGAAATCTGTTTCGACCTTTTATTAAAGCGGTCTTCATCAAGAGCGAAATGTTTGTGATAGAAAGACGGTGTGAGTAAACCGTTACAAACAAAAGTGGTACAAACGAACGTTCGTGTTCGGAGCCGGAATTTTTTTTTTTTTTTTAAATTTTGAAAATGCATATTCTGTTTTAAAAATAAAATAAATTTTATTTTTTAAATCAGAAGCATTATAATCCACAAAGAAAACTCAAAAGAGTTTGATGTGAATATATATAAAAAATGTATAAAAAAAGTATCAAAAAGTTCATGACTCCAGCCACTACAGACCACATTAGCCTCCGGAAAGATGTAGAAACCCAGGTATTTTGTTTTTTCAAAAGACAGTATGAAAAGAGAATGGAAGTGAATCCGACAGTATCAAATAAATATTTTTAGAAAAAAAAACAAATGATGTTATAATTCGCTGACAGAAATCTGTTTCGACCTTTTATTAAAGCGGTCTTCATCAAGAGCGAAAAAATATATATATATTATGGAAGGTATCGTCTGCTATAAACAGATTATCAGTCATATGGAAATCCGATCTCACAGACAAGTTAAAGTGACAATTCTTCCAAGCCGTAATGGTTTCAGTGCTACTGTATGGTTTCACCACTTGAACCCTAACGAAGCCCTTAGAGAATCAGCTAGATGAGAGCTGCACAAAATGCTGCGTGTGATCTTAAGCAAATCGTAGATAGAACACCCCCAAAGGAGCATCGGTACAGCCAATTGCCCCCTACCACACAAATCATCCGAGTGAGACGAATAAATCATGATGGACACTGGAGAAGCAGTGTCCATTATGTCTTATTCGAAGGTAAATTGAGGCACAGTTTAGCAGCTCCGGATTGGTAAGGACAAAAGTGGAGCTGCATGTCATGAACTGCTCAGCTACCAGGATTCCCTCCTTAAGCATCACGGGTCTCCACCTACGGCTAACAGGTGGCCCCATTTGGGTTATTAGGACCGGTTTAGCTCAGTCGGTAGAGTACTTGACTAGGAATCGCAAGATTCCTGGTTCCAGCGTATGAGTAGCACAGAGATATGTGCGGTATAGTGAGGAGCTGATGATAGCTGTTGCGCTCCACCTCAGTTCCATCCTTAAGCCTTACGGGTCGCCACCCATGGCCGACAGGTGGCTCCATTGAAGGTTTCTTACCCCTCTTCAGAGGTGCAGTCTATGTATTTCAAAGCCCCAGCCGACTCGTTCTTAGGGCGGATTTACAGCTAGTTAATAATTTCTACGAATTCATCGATCGCTGTACTGATTACCGGAAAAACGAGAACGTTTTCTTAATCACCAGACAAGGAAGAAAAAAACAGGGAATAGGACAGCGAATAAAAATGAATGGAAAGAAGAATGTAATTATTTCAGTTTAAAAACAATCTCCGATATATTCACAAGAAGAAGAAGAAGAAGAAACACATATAAAATGCACATCCACACCTTCAGATTAGCAAAATAAAGTTTATTCTACAATGGCAAACGAATCACGACTTAGTTGCAGCTATTCAGAAAGTTCGCACATATGTAGAAATAAATCAAACGAAAATTGTTAGTCATACTTGCTTACACCCACATAATGACGGAAGAGACAGAGACGGACGGACCCAGAGCAAAATAACACAACAAAACATGCCTTTGTTATAATCACACTTTAAACAATGGCACGTGGTATTTGAAAAATGCTTTTGTGGAAAATTACGCTCTATCAACTGTTTCTAAAAGAAAGGAAAATGATTAAAGGAATGAGAAGTTTTTTTTTCTTTTTCTTCTTTTTCTTGTTGGATTATTTGTTAAGAAGGATAATATACCTGTGAATTCCGCCCCCGGACGGTAGAAAAGTGATTCCGGTAATTCCAAGAAACCATTCCTTAATATTCGTGCTTAGAAAAAGACTGTTGAATAATTAATCTTTTGGATAAAGGAGACATGTAAATAATTTTCTATTGTAAATATTAGCACTACAGATCCGGGATTGTTACACTTTTTAATTAATGTACCCCTAGTCGGTAGAGCGTTCGGCTAGAAACCACAAGGTTCCTAGTTCGATACCGGTCCTCGCCAACTCAGCGTATGAGTAGCACAGGGATCTGTGCGGTAAAGTAAGGAGCTGATGGTAGGTGTGGCGCTCCACCTCAGGCGCCAAAACAATCTCCTTGGTCTAGCGCTATTGAAAAGGGGATAGACTCCCTCGCTGACGGGCCGATACCGACTTTAGGCCACCCCGACGACTTTACTTTTTTATTATATACTCAATATCGAGTATATATACGGTGAGAGAGTTCACTGGTATATGATTGAGAGAGAGAGAGAGAGGGAGAGAGACAGACAGACAGACAGACAAATTAGAGAGATATAGATGATTGTTCTTACTTTTTAACTCTTCTTACTGCTTACTCTGCTTGTTGACTCTACCTCGGTCGCCATGTTTCGGGGCTGACTTCTATCTGCTGGGGGTTGATTTTCCTTATCAATTCTTCTTTGGGTTGTGCTGGACATTTATATAATATTTAATTAACAAACACAACAACTTGTTTGTTTCTTGGTCAAGTTTTATTTCTTAGCCCATGATTCCGCCGCGGATCCGTTAGAGCTGACAATTGTGTCTTCACTCCTTCGAAATCGTGTCGCATCTTCTAAGTAAACTATCTTATTCTCTCGTGTCTGTATCGAAGGTCAGTTGGGGTCATCTAAAATGTTAATCATAATCCCCAACGGTTATGGAAAATTACCCACCTCTGCTTTTAATTCTAACGAACTTTATTTAAAATTCTAACAAGAGACACGTTCACAATTTATGACTGCCCATTTATTGTAACACCCCTTGTGACCAAATTGAATTTTCATTCACCCACCCGCCCTGTCGGCTTGGGCTGTTTCTACAGCCCCAGCAGACAGAGAGGTAAAATCTACTCAATGGGTCCACTGTAGGTGGTGACCCGTGAGGCTTAAGGACAGAATCCTGGTGGTTGAGCAGTCCATGACATGCAACACTCCACTTTGGTTCTAACCAATCCGGAGCTGCTAAACTGTGCTTTACGTTACCAAAATATTGCAAACTTTGGTCATGAGTGGTAAACCGTGATTCCGAAGGACGGAATCCCGGGATCGACCGGCCCATGACATGCAACACTCCTCTCCATTATTTAGGCTACACGCGCAGTTGGAGAGGCCCCGCTCCGATCAATCGGCTTGTCACGTCACGCCCTAGTACCTATATGATTGTCCCGACCTTATGGCAAACCCATAACTCTTTTTATTATGTATGAGCTAGAAGGCAGTGGTGGAGGGTCTTAATGTCATGGGTATGACGTTAAACTCTATCTGATGGTGAAGTTCCGATTCTGGGGCTCTGGGGAATGTGGAGTACTCCTTAATCACCATTACTCCCAGGTCCACTCTCACTCGGAGTAGTTTTACGTTAGTTTTATTCATTTTTTAAACTCATTTTTTAAATTAATTTTTTTTCTTCTATTTAATCGATAAATGGGAGCCTAAATCATATGGGTGCTAAGGCTTGACGTGCCCAGCCGATTGATTGAAGGGAGTTTCTCCGACCGCAAGCCCAAGTAAGGTTCAAAGTGGAGTGTTGCATTCCGTCCTTAAACATCACAGGTCACCATCCACGGCCAACAGGTAGCCCCATTGGGGGGATTTTATCCCTCTGCAGAGGTACAGCCGGTGTCTTCTTCTGCCGAAGCCGAAAGGGTGAACCTTTATATGAGAAAAGAATCACTAAACTATAAATGCCAACGCACCTTTAATTCTTGAATTATTTTTAATGGGAAGGCGATGAGTACCATAAAGGGTACTAACGGGATTACGAATATTAGGTTACAGTTTGATGAATTTGGGTCGCAAATCATTACATTCAAATGTTCTTCTCTGGTTGCTTAGTAAATGAGGTACATGGTTAAACTCATATTCTACCATACACACACACACACATATACCCGTCTTATCTCCCCAAAGATGTCTCCTATAATCAATCAAATCTTTCCCTCAGCACAAAACTTACCCGCCTACCTACTTCCCTATTCTATAAAACACTTGGATGATCCTAATAATTCAATAAAAGCAGAAGCGAAATATACTACACATTTCTGTCTTTTGTTCTTTCATTCCTTATTTTACCTCATTCTGTCGGATTCATTACAACCCCCTTTTCCTCATATATATATATATATATATATATATATATATATATATATATCAACCCCACCGCACGACCAGAATGTGATACAAAGTCAATTTCTGAAGCGGAGTTTGACAGGTTTGAATTCAGGCTTTTTATTCTCCTATACTACCTTGCCTAGATTAAGAGCCCAGTTTGTCCTACTATTTACCCATAGCTGGGGATGGAGAGAGAGAGTAGTTGGATGTAGACCTTTCCCAAGGGTATTATCGCAATGTGAAATGCAAACAAAGGTCATTTTAATAATTTCTTCTTTAAGAAAGGTCTTTAAATTTGAACTTTCTACTTCAATGTGGTTTGTTCATTTAAATGACCCACTTGTTTTGGTTGGTTGGTTGGATGTTTTTAACGGCATATCAACCTTTTTCGGGTCATTTGATGCCGAATCAAGTCATTTTGATTTTCAGTTTAATTACAGTACCTGCTGTTGCTTAAACCCTCACTCATTTAAGTATTGAACTGGCTCATCACTGCTTAACTTCGGTGATCTATCGGGAACCGGTGCTGCCAACGTGATTAGACCGTAAGCCCGTATGTTTTGAACGGGTCTTATGTGAAGGTGTCCATCACACTCGATCAGAACAGCATTAAAATCCCGACTTAAGAAGACATTCCGTTGATTCGACCTGGTGGGTCGTCAGAAAAAAAATACACAGACCCACTGAAAAGAAAAATCAGTGTCTGTTATCAAAAATATTAATGTATCTGTATTTCGCCATTTCAATGAAGTATTATTTGGCAATACCCGTAATCCTAATGAAAAAGAAATCCATGCTGTTGTTTCGTCATTTTTGTATAAAAAGCAAGATCTGGTGATAGTGAATGTGTATATATACATTTACTTTGTCATTGTTTTATTTTCGTAGTTTCATCTGGACACACACACACACACACACACACACACATACATACATACATACATACATACACACACACACAACTGTCCTTTATATATGTATAGAATAGAGTCTGTTCATATCTATCTATCTGTCTATCTATCTATCTATCTATCTGTCTGTCTGTCTGTCTGTCTGTGTGTCTGTCTCAGTCTGTTCATATCTATCTATCTATCTATCTACCTATCTATCTGTCTATCTCAGTGTGTTCATATCGGGTTCTGCTAGGTGTACAATATCTGACAACTAGTCTACATGATCTAACGATTTTTGTTCTCCTGTTATAAAGGGACATATGAATGCAAACTAATAAATTCACCTTCTGTGGGCCCCTATGCTTTTATTCACCCTACCAAAATTTTGTTAATTCCCCAGGGGTTTAAATGAACCACTTTGAGAAGCCTTGCTTTACATAAAAGTATCGAGAATCATCTTAAACATTTGATTATACATGCTTTGCAGGCAACTTTGGGCGGGGTAGTAACTGAGGATATCCGGGGAGGGCCATGGCGAATTGACGATGTGAAAGAAAGAAACAGGTGCCTATTAATCGTGACAACCTCCCAGATCTGAACACGTGGCTTTACTTAACGCATCACCAAAAATCGTCTCCGATTAAACCAGCCCCCTTCCCCGACCACAGGACTGGGCCCGGGGGTGCTTTGGTCTTTGACTGTTCCAAACTAGACTCTTCAGTCAAGCAAAGAAAGAGACACAGAAAGAGAGAGAAAGAGAGGAGAGAGAGAGAGAGAGAGAAGAGAGAGAGAGAAGAGAAGAGGATACAGAAAGGCAGGGAGAGATAGATAGAAGGGGGGTACAAAAGGCAGACATAAAGTGGAGAAGGAAAATAGAAAGAAAGAGAAAGAGAGAAAGAGAAAAGAGAGGAAAGATACAGAAGACAGAGAGGGGAAGAGAGATAGAGAGAGAGAGAGAGAGAAAGAGAGGGGGAAGATATAGAAAGAGAGAGATGAGAGGAGAGGGAGCGAGAGAGAAAGAGAGAGAAAGAGAGACACAAGAGAGAAGAGAGAGAGAAAGAGAGAGAGAGAGAGAGAGAGAGAGACAAAAACGAGATAGCGAGGGGAAGGGAGAGAGATACAGAAAGACAGATACCGAGAGAGAGAGAGGGGGGAGGGAGAAAGATGAGGAGAAGGGCAAGGAGAGGGAAAAGAGAGAAAAAATAACCTGATTGGAGAAGAGAGAGAAGAAGAGAGAGAGAGAGAGAGAGGAGAGAGAGAGAGAAAACGAGATAGCGAGGGAAGGGGAGAGAGATACAGAAAAAAACAGATACAGAGAGAGAGAGAGAGGAGAGAGGGAAAAGATGAGGAGAAGGGAAGGAGAGGGAAAAGAGAGAAAAAAATAACCTGATTGGGAGAGAGAGAGAGAGAGAGAGAGAGAGAGAGAAAGAGATAACGAGGGAAGGGAGAGAGATACAGAAAGACAGATACCGAGAGAGAAAGGGGGAGGGAGAAAGATGAGGAGAAGGGGAAGGAGAGGGAAAAGAGAGAAAAAAAATAACCTGATTGGGAGACAGAGAGAGAGGCAATATAGAAGAGAGAGGTGTGTGTGTGTGAGAGAGAGAGAGAGAGAGAGAGAAGAGAAGAGAGAAAAGAGAGACAAGCACATCATTTCATCATGTCTCATTATAATACCGCAAATACATATATTTATTTTTTATTTTATTTTTCTCTATATAATCCCTCGCACCGTCTTCCCAACTCCCAATTGAGAAAATGCGTAATCATTTTCAATATAAGTTCCTGTTCAAACCGACCAGAAAGAAAAACTATCAGTTGAGTTGCCACAAGAAAAAAATAATAATAATAAATGAATAAATAAATAAATGAAAGGAAGAGTATGGGACGGGATTGTCGAGAGGCGTTTACCACCTAACAAAACAGAAGTGCAATTGGCGGCCAACAAGTGAAATATTAAGAGGAAAGACGTACAACAAATCTGAGAGACGAATAGTGTTCGCATTTCCTCACAACCCTATGACCAAATAACTCGAGCGCAGCGAAGCAGACAACACCAGATAATCGACCAATCATTAATGAAACCTATACACTCAACAACAACAGTAACAACAACAGTAACAACAACAACAACAACAACAAAAAAAAAAAGAAGAGAGAGAGAAACAAACTGAAAAGAGGAAATAAAGAGAACTGAATCTGTCGGCCTGTGAGTCAGCCGAATATATAAAGATTAATTAATCGTCTTCAAACAAAAGCTCAAACATAGACTGCAGGACATTCGGTCACTTGGTCAGAGGTTTTATCTTTCTTAACAAAACTTACCTCTGCCGAAGAAGAAGAAAAGAAAAAAAACAGATTTAAGTTTCATACCAATGCAAGGGCTCATAGATGAAACACTTATGTATCTATCTTAATGATAAATCAGCCCCCCCCCGGGGGGGGGGCTTTAGAATGCACCGATGGGACCTTAACCAGTACTACAATTCCGGGTCACCGTGGACCTGGGAGTAATGATGATGCAGGGGTGCTCCACATTCTCAATAGGGCACGATTTCTCATTGATTGTTGGTTTGTTGGTTGGATTTTACGGTATGTTAACCCTTGGGCTGACTTCTGATTTAGGTCGGAAAATTAAAACGGAAAGTTTTTTAGTGATACCAATGACAGTTTAACTACAGTCAATGAATTAACATTTTGCGAATTGGGTTACGGTTTTAGGGTATTAAGGTTGTTTTTAATTACGTGTTGCTTAAAAAAATAAACAACAAAAAACCCAAATTACTATACATTTAATTAATCATTGAAATTAATTATTGAATCTATTATTGAGACAGCTGTTTGTGTTAGTATTGCAATGTATAATTTCAATTAAACTTAGTTTAAAAAAATATTTTTCAACATTAAATGTATAGAAACTCGTTTTTTTTAAGCAATACGTAATTAAAAACAAGTTTAATCCCCTAAAACCGTAACCCAATTCGCAAAATGTTAATTCATAAACTGTATTTAAACTGTCATTGGGTATCACCAAAAAACTTTCCGTTTTAATTTTCCGACCTAAATCAGAAGTCAGCCAACTCAATTATTAACACATTTTAAACGTTTCTATTTCACCTATAGATGGGACCCTAACGAGTCAGAGTGGACCTGGGAGTAATGGTGATAAAGGGGTGCTCCACATTCCCAAGAGCTCCAGAACTGAACTTCACCATCAGATAAAGTTTAACGTCATAGCCAGGACATTAAGATCCTAAGCCACCGCCTTCTAGCGCATATATGATAAAGAGGGATAGGGCTTGCCGTAAAGGCAATAGGGTCTGGACAATCCTATGGTGTTAGGGCATGGCGTGACAGGCTGATTGACCGAAGCGTCTAGCCTAAGTAATGACCAAAGTGGAGTGTTGCATGTCATGGACTGCTCAGCCACTAGTGCTCCATCCTTAAGCATCACAGTTCACCACCAACGGCCAACAGGTTGTCCCATTGGTGGAGGTGTCTTACCCCTCTGCAGAAGTGAGTTGGCGTATTATAAAGCCCCAGCCGATTAATTAACCCCCTTCAAACAAAAGCTCAAACATAGACTACAGGACATTAGGTCATTTGGATAGAGGTTTTATCTTTCTAAACGAATCTTACCTCTGTCGATAAATCAGCCCTGTCGGATGGGGCTTTAGAATACACTGACTGCAACTCTGTAGAGGGGTAAGACCACCCCAATCAAGATTCAAAAGAAATATAATTAAAAGAAAAATTTCTTTACCTTTTTTTTTTTTAATTCAAAAGTTGTTCAATTTTTAAAATAAGGGATTTTTTGCCACTCTTATTTATATATACAGTGGTATCTTGATTTACGAGTTTAATTCGTTCCGCTCGAACCTCAATTTTCTCGTATATCAATTCAATGTTCCCCCATTGAAATAAATGAAATTCCATAAATCCGTTTCAAACCCCCACTCCACCCCCAAATACATTTTTTTGTTACGTTTTTTAAATAAGAAAAATAGCACTGTATTGTATTAAAAAAAAGCATAATAAAATAAATTATAAGAAATTTGGTGTTGTAATATGTTTTATCGTTTATTTTTTTATAAATAATATTTTTCTATGGCATAATGAACTTAGAAAATTAAATGTTTTTTAGGAACTTATTAACATAAGTGTATCTGAAGCTCACTCGTACCTCAAATCTTAACTCTCTACACAAAGCAAAAAATCGACCGATTAACAGGTCGTAACTCGGAAAACTCGTAAGTTGTAGTACTCGTATGTCAAGGTACCACTGTTTTGTGAAAGTTCCTGACATCCGGGTATTTGTTTTTTGCTAAGCTACAACGCCTCCACAAGAACTTTCTAAATTAGCCTGAGAATTGATAGGAAGAGACAGAAGCATTATAGCGTGTTTCATTCAAATCTCCGCTCCTTTTTGCCTCTCTTAAAAAATGAAAATTCTTTTGTTTTGTTTTATTTTGTTTTTTTCCTGGCCCATTTGATGACGTCAAAGGTTGTTCTCTTGATTAACAGAATACGGATGTTCATTTTGTGACTCACTTCAGGTTAACCTAATTAACGAAAAGAAAAAGGTCACAATCTAAAAAAAAAAAAAGAGACTCTTTGTTTGTCCTTACACTTTCCTTTGCCCCCCCCCTTTGACAGCAAATCGGAATCACAAGTTATACATCTCGCCATTTAAGGGATGGGACCTATTGAACCTGAATAGCATCATTCTTTATTTTATTCTATTTTGTGGGGGGGGGGCGTTGTATTTTTCCGACTCTTCCTTGTAAAATTAATTAATAATCAGAGTGGCGGAATTTTAATAAAATAAATTTTCTAAAAAATTCCCGCTGCTTCTGTCGTTTCTAATGAATTCTGATTGGTTTGGTTTGTTGGATTTTACGACATGACAACCCTTGTTGGGTTATTTTATGCCAAAGACGTTTTGTTCTATTCATGCTTGATGTGTATTCAAAAAAAATTTAAAACTCAATTTTAACACATTTTTTAAAACTCTGTTTTTTTCTCTATTTAACCAATAGATAGGACCCTAACAGGTACTACCATTCCGGGTCAGAGTAGACCTGGGAGTAATAACAATGAAGGGACACTCCCCCAGAGCTCTAGAACTGTAACCTCACCACTAGATGCAGTTTAACGTCAAACAAATTCTGTAGGTGATTCAGAACTTATTGTCGGCGTAGAGATCGATTTCCGATAAAGAAGAACGCAGGGCGGTCTTATCGTAACGTTCATTGTTATAGGATATGGAATCGGCAAGCCTGGGCGAGGTTGTTTGTATTTCACCACTCCGTGTTAGAGAGGAAGGCAATCATAATACCGAATCTCTCGTGCAGGAAAACAGACTTGTTTCTTCCATTACGCAGAAATAATCACTGCGTGGAAGGGTTTTTTTTCTCCATAAAATCAGCAAAGATAACTTTTATATATGAATTGAATTTCTAAAAAATTTGTTTAATTTAAAAATTATACAAAACTTTAAAAAATCCGATTCATTTATCTTTCTTTGAATTCGGCTTGGTGCTTTTTTTGGGGGGGGGGGTGGACAACCCTTCGATGAAGAGATTATTTCTGCGTAATGATGTTCCATAAAGTCAGTTTTCCGGCAAGTGATATTCGTTGTAATGAACCATACCCGGTTATAGGATACCCGGGAGTAATTGTAATGAACGGTTACTCCACACTCTCCAGAACCAGAGCCTCACTATCAGATGCAGTTTAGTGTTATACCCAGGAGACCCTTTTTTTTTTGGGGGGGGGGTGCTAGTGGTCTTATACATATGCAGGGAATACAGTCAGAATATTCTAAGCGCCGTCAATAGGGCACGATTTATCATTGTTGTTGGTTGGTTGTTGGTTGGTTGGTTGGATTTTACGTCATGTCAACCCTTCTCGGATTATTCTATGCCGAAGACGCTCTGTTTTATTAATTCTTGATGGTACTTAATTTTTTAAAAACTCAAATTTTAACACATTTTTAAACTCAATTTTTCTATTTAACCTATATATGGGACCCTAATAGGTACTACCACTCGAGGTCAGAGTGGACCTGGGAGCAATGGTGATGAGGGGGTACTTCGCATTCCCCGCGCTCTAGAATTGGAACTTCACTCTCAGATAGTTTAACGTCATCCATATCCCTCAGCCACCGCCTTCTTGCACATATTTGATAAAAAGGATTGAAGGTTTGCCATAAGGGCAATAGAGTTGGGACAATCTATATAGGTGATAGGGCGTGACGTGATCAACCGATTGGTCGAAAGGGGCCTCTCCGACCGCAAAAGGGCGGTCGGAGAGCCTAAGTGGTGTGTTGCATGTCATCAGGATTCCGTCTTTAAGCATCATGGGTTTGCCACCCACGGCCAATAGGTAGCCCCATTGGGGAGGCTCTTACCCCTCTGCAGAGGTTCAGTTCGTTTATTCTAAAGTCCCAGCCGACAGGGCTATGTGGGTGGATGGGTGCGACTAGGTTACGGTAAGGAGCATTCGTAATTCAATATGTATGCATAGCCGATTTAGTAGCTCTACGTCAAAGAAACTTTTCTCGGTTATTAATAGAGATGTTCATCTCGTCGCCCATTCACTAATGCAGTAAATTTGAGTGCTCACTACTTGTGTCAGATTAATCAAAGCTTAAGTAAATGACTTGCTTCGTCGGTTAGACACTTGACGGTTTATTACCAGCGTAAGTGTCCGGGCCCAAGTGAGAAAAAAAAAGCCCTGTCGGCAGGGCTTGAAATACGCCGACTGCATCCGCTGCAAACCCCAAGGCTTACCATCCAGTGTGAGAATACCTCCATGTTGATACGTCGATGACGTAAAAATAGTACAGGCTTATTATAAAAACTAAGTAAAGTCGTCGGGGTGGCTTAAAGTCAGTATCAGCCAGACAGTGAGGGAGTCTATTCCCTTTTAACTAGCGCTAGACCAAGGAGATTGTTTTTGCGTCTGAGGTGGAGCACCTCACCTACCATCAGTTCCTTACTTTACCGCACAGTTCCAAGCTATACTACTCATACGCTGAGTTGCCAAGAGCACGTATCGAACCAGTTACCAGACACTCTACCGACTGAGCTAGAAAAAATTGGAGACACTTAAGATTCCGACTGAGGTCTCGAGAAATGTCAGAATCCTGTAGATTTATCTATAAATCAATACTTGTGCTCCTTAATTGTGCGACAGTTATCATCTATGGTTAAAAATGAGTCCGTCCAAATCGTCCAAGACGAAATGCAATAATGTAAATCCTAATTATCTGGTGTGCTTATACGCCAAATTCTTATTTCTTATCAGTGATTTCACCTCAGCTAAATAATGGACCATTCCGTTTTTTTTAATATATAAAGAAAGAAAGTGCTTCATAGAAAAATATTAAAAAGGAAAAAGAGTATGGGAGAGGAGTAAGCGCACGAAGCGATAACTCTAATTTGTTTAAATCGAACATAATGAAAAGATGATAAGAAGGAAAGAAAGAAAGAAAACAAATGTGAGAGTTAATCAAGATTATTGTATTTTCACATATAGAACTATTTTGTAATAGCTCTTAATAGCTCCAGGTAATAACTACCAACCAAGTAATTTGAAAAACAATTCACGAAATAACACCTTCCAGGATTTTACATTTCCTAAAATAGGAGTAATTAAAACATAGTTCAAATTTATATATACATACATACATTTGTTTTCTACCAAACTATTGCTACGAATCTATCTAAAAACTTTATCGGCATTAAATGACCCACTGAGGTTGATATGCCGTAAAAAAAGATAAATGTTTGTGTTTGGTTGGTTGGATTTTAGCGCATGTCAAACCTTGTTGGGTTATTTTATGCAAAAGACGTTTTGTTTTGTTCATTCTTGATGGCACTCATTTTTTTTTAACTCAATTCTTTTTTCTAAACACATTTTTTAGAATTCATTTTTTTCTATTTAACCCATAGACGGGACCTTTACAGGTATTACCACTCCGGAAAAAAGTGGACCTGGGAGTAATGGTGATGAAGGGGTACTCCATATTCCCTGCGCTGCAGAACTGGAATTTCACCACAGAGAGTTTAACGTCTTACCCAGGATAATAAGACCCTCAGCAACCACCTTCTAATACATATATGACTGGGTTGGGAGTTTGTCATAGGGGCGATAGGGTTGGGACAATCATATAGTTGCTAGGGATTGACATGTCTTGCCGATTGATCGGAGGAGGCATCTCCAACCGCTCGTCTAGCGTTAGTAAGGGCCAAAGTGGAGTGTTGAATACCATGAACTGCACAGCCACCAAGGTTCCATCCTTAAGCATCACGGGTCGCCACCCACGACCAATAGGTAGCTCCATTGAGATGAGGGGGTCTTAGCCATCTGCAGAGGTGCAGTCGTTATATTCAAAAGCCCCAACTGACAGGGCTATACATAAAGGTAATATTTGGGCAGACGCGTTGAACTTTTCAGTTGTTTCAGTATTATGAGACGGTGTCATTTTTTATTTTTTATTTATTTTTTTTTTTAGTTGTAGGGAGTCCATCTTTGAATGAATATAAATGTTGTTTAAGAGTTGGCGCTTGGAATGTGGCTAATCAACAACTTTCTTTTCCGTTGACCGCGCACAGCGATGGCACACGACTCGATGGTGCTCGACAACAATAAAAACAAAAACCAGATGCTGGCTGTTTTCTGGGTGTCTTTTCACCTTTCTTTGACATGACTAGCCGACCAGAAAAAAAAAACGAGAGAGAAAAAAAAGCTGTATTATTCTGAATAATGGAATCCGAATAATTTTGATTTTACAAGTATGTAAATAACTAAAATAACCATGACTCTCATTGTTTAGATCAAGCCAAGCACGACTGGAAAGCGGATGTATAACTTCAAATTTAATGTCGTTCTTTCCCATTCTCTCTTCTTTTTAACAGAAGCACCAAAACATTGGCAATGTGGAATGGAGTCTATAAGTGATTGATCTTAAGGGCATGTCAACCCATCTTGGGTTATTTTATGGTAAGCATAAATAGGGTAGGTGATAGTCTTTATTGTAAATTTATATATATATTATCAAGAATATGGAGTAAGTATTTAAATTTTGATGTAATGAAATATATTAAATTTAGTAAGACTAACGGAATTAAATCAGAACGCATATAAAAAGATTACACTCATTTTAATTATATTTTAATTGGTTTCTATATAAAAATCATTCATAGGATTGATTTTATTACGTTGTGTATATATATATATATATATAAGTCGGGGGGAGGCCTAATGTCGGTATCAGCCAATCAGCGAGGGAGTCTATCCCCTTTTCACAAGCGCTAGACCAAGGAGATTGTTTTGGCGTCTGAGGTGGAGCGCCACACCTACCATCAGCTCCTTACTTTACCACACAGATCCCTGTGCTACTCATGCGCTGAGTTTGCGAGGGCCGGCATCGAACTAGGAACCTTGCAGTTTCTAGCCGAACGCTCTACCGACTGAGCTATATATGGGTTATTTTATGCTAAATATCAATAGGGCGGTAATTGTCTCCATTGTGCATTTAAATGTATTTATATTTTTCAGTTAGTTGGTCCGTTGGTTAGATTCCCCGCTAGATAACCGATGTTAAGCAGCGATGAGCCTGTTCAGTGCTTGGTTTGGTAACCACTTAAGCAACAGCAGGTATTGTAAGCAACGTGAGGCACGTGTGTCATATCTAAGTAAATACATAAGAATTTAAACAAATCATTTAATAAAAAATACATTAAATGATCTGAAAAAGGATGATATGCCGAAAACAAAACATTCTGGTTTCAGTCTTTTCAAATCGCAGAATGGATGTTTCATAACTAATATGTTCCCAAGTACTTTTGGTCCCATAAGGAGCCATCATCGATGTGTATATATCGTAAAAAAATACATTCTATTAGCGTTCTATTTATACTGGTGTTATGTGATATGTAGTAGCGTTTGTTGTTGTGTTATGTGATTCTATAAATAGAAATAGTTAAAGACATTTAAGTACATTATTTTTTGCGTAGTTTCTTTAAAAAAAAATTAATCAGTTATATTATATCAAGTATTCTTATCTAATACTAATAGTTATTTTGTTTCAGTAATTATTTCTTTTTAATAATAGTCTGTAACAGAACCTTGGTGAATACAGTTCAAATAATTATTCCTAATACAAATAATTCAGTTATATGGCAATTGTTTAAGTAATTATTTCTTTTTAATAATAGTCTGTAATAGAACCTTAGTAAATACAGTTCAAATAATTATTCCTAATACAAATAATTCAGTTATATGGCAATTGTTTAAGTAATTATTTCTTTTTAATAATAGTCCGTAATAGAACCTTAGTAAATACAGTTCAAATAATTATTCCTAATACAAATAATTCAGTTATATGGCATCAAGTTCCTATAGAATACAAATCATTTTAAAGAGATCTGTTTTACCTATAAATGGCATCCGGGTCAGAGTTGATCTGGGTATAATGACAACGAAGGGATACTCCACACTTACCAGAACTACAGTCTCACCAATAAATACAATTTTGTGTCACGTCCTGGACACTCCTTTTTTAGGGGGCAGAGGTCTTATCAATCAGCAGGGGATACCATCAGCGTATTCTAAGCCCCGCCGACAAAATTAGGAGTTTATGAGTTGCTGTAGGAGCTGCATTTATCCATGAGCATTCCAGGGTTGTTTGTATTCTATAAAAATATTATAAAATAGAATGTAAAGAATTATGTTCTGTAATATGTTTTAATAATTTTTTATAAATAATATTTTTGTTTGGCGTAATAAATTTGGAAACTTAAATGTTTTAGTGAACTTATATTAACATAAGCGTATATGAAGCTTGCTCGCGCCTCAAACTTTATCTCTCAAACACAAAGCAAAAAATCAACAGACTGCCAGTTTGTATCTCGGAAAAATCATAAGATGAGGTACCACTATATATATATATATATATATATATATATATATATATTATATATATATATATATATATATATATATAAAGAGAGAGAGAGAGAGAGAGAGAGAGAGAGAGAGAGAGAGAGAGAGATACAGACACAGACAGACAGACAGACAGACAGAGGGGGTCACCTTGTGTTTTATATATAAATAGTTTTTGGCATATGCGAATGAGTTTTTGGTAATGAATTGAGAAGTTAGGGAAGATTGTGTCGCGCCACACTCTCATCCGGATAGATAAATCGGCATTCAAAACTTGGCCTTCGTTTTGATTGGCCAGTTAACGGAAGTAATCTTACACCTGTTGCTCCATGGGTAAATTTACACCAACCAGCTGTACTCCGCCAAAAAAATTGACATCCTGTCCGTGAATAAGGGGCTGCGAAAATACATAAATCAAACTGTCATATAACTCTACGCAAAGAGTGGGTGGGTTGTGTTGTGTTGGGTTGTTGTGGTGTGGGTTGCGGACGCTGTCCGTGTCCCCCACAATATTTACAAACTTGTCGTTCATTGTAGTCGTATTGTTCTTCCGGAATTATCTCTAGTTTTTTCTCATGCGAATAATGCGATGGCCAAGCTAACTTAGCTGGTTCGTATGTTTAATGCCTCTCATTGATAAATGCATTGATGAGATCACACCGAGTTATGCAGGTGTGTGTGTGTACGTGCGTGTGCGTGTGTGTGTGCGTGCGTGTGTGTATAGGTGCGCTCTGTTGCATGCATCGGCTGTGTGCGTGTTCATGCATAGATTCACGAATGTCTAAACATCTGGCGACAAATAATCATTCATGGATTAGATATGTCGAGACTCTAGAACGGGGGAGGGGTGGACCTGGGAGTAATGGCAATGAATGGGTACTCAACACTCTCCAAAGCTAAACTTCCCTATTTGGGGGGAGCGGAAATCATTATCGTTTTTCGGTCACAATGGAACTTTTGAAAAAATCTCTGAGGTCGCACTGAATTTATATAGTCAAAATTTATAAAATATTCTTGGAATGACTCTAGAAAGGGGTAGGGGGATTTTACGGCATGTAAATCCTTGTTGGGTTATTTTATACCGAAGGTGTTCTGCTTTATTCATTCTTAATGGTATTCAGTTTTTTAAAACTCTATTTTTTAAACATGTTTTAAACTCATTTTTTTCTATTTAAACCATAGATTGGATCCAAACAGATACTACCACTCCCGGTCGGAGTGCCCTCCCCCGGAGTAATGACAATGAAGGGGTACTCTACATTTAGTTTGCCGGTCACAATGGAACTTTTGAAAAATCTCTGGAATCCCACTGAATTTACATAGTCAAAATTTAGAATCATCCTAATACCAACTTACCAGGTAGCCCATCTACGGTATATATATATATATATATATATATATATATATATATATATATATATATATATATATATATATATATGAAGTATGCTGAAATGGGCTCAGCCCAATCAGATAGCAAATACTTTCCATTTATCGTATTGATTTTTAATGACTTTAATCAAATTTGAGAAACAATCTCCCAAGTGTGTTGAATAATATGCACTTTTTATTGTCCGATGTATTTCCCATTTTGGTCGGACTGAGAACCACTTGCGTGCAGTCAACACACACTCACTAACACACACATACACACACACATACACACCCACACATACATATATATATATATATGTCTGTGTGTGTGTGTGTGTGTGTGTGTGTGTGTGTGTGTGTGTGTGTGTGTGTGTATGTGTTTCACTCCTGCGAGTTTTCACACCAGCGTATGCTGATGGTCTTTCACTAGAGTCTATGAAACAATTCTCCTCAGGTTTCCAGGACTCTTCTGGGTATTCTAGCTGATTTCAACAAAGCTGTTATTTGGATGATTCTTCCTCTGATTTCCAGTTTCTATAGTCTCTTCTCTAAGCTTTTGTGGACCGTTCCAAGTGTCCCAACTACAATTGTTATCACTTTCACATTTCACAGTTTTTTCAATTCTCTAGCAAAGTCCAGGTATTTCTGTATCTTTTCGTTTCCTTTCCTGTGATCTGCTGGAACTTCAAAATCTACCCGTCGACAAGTTCTCCTTTTCTTGTTAATTCTAAGTCTGGTCTTCTGGCTGGGATAAGGCGATCCGTATTTATCCCAAAGTCCCAGAGAATTTTATGCGTTTCATTCTCAAGATTATTATTATTATTATTATTATTATTATTATTATTATTTATATCTGTATTATATATTACGTGTGCTAATCTGTCATGATCTCAAGTCGTAGCCCTCCCTACATACGTAATACGATAATTTTAATTTTAATTGAGTTCCAGTTTTGTGTTGTTGCAAGCGAATTTGTTTTACAAGACGAAATTCCTTTCTTTCTATTGTCACATAATTCTTACCAGATTTATCTGGAATAAAATTGAACATGTTTAACCCTTGGAAGAAGAAGAAGAAGAAATAAAATAACAGCAGAATTCTATAGAAAATACCGCATTTCAGATGAATAGTGAAAAGGTGTTCGTTAAATGCCATTAAGAGATTCTTTTTTTTTAACGCTGAATTTTTTTCACTCCTCGTCATAGTCGAAAGATCAGATAAGGAGGAATCCCCCTTTAAAGTTCCTGATCACAGATTAGAACGTCTCATGAAAAACGACTATAAGTGGCTGATGTAAAAAAGGTGAAAACATTCTGATATCTATCTTGCATATTATCAGCGCTAAAAATTGACTAATGTTCTGGGATCATTGAAATAGAATTTTCGATCAGGTCGTGGTAACATAGACATGATCTCCTCCCTTCATCAGGTTGCAGATAAGGTCTGGGGTAAAAATCAAGAACCATTTTTTTTTGTAGATCTAAGGCGTTCGATGCCATTGACAGAGATTCTCTTTAGAAGGTTCTTAAGAAACTTGCCATTATGTATACACACACACACACACACACACACGCATATATATATATATATATATATATATATATATATATATATATATATATATATATATAATATATATATATATATATAAACCCTCCCTCACATATATAAGAGCATTCAAAAAATAATCCACCTCAAAGAGGTTTTTCACGGAACAGATGGACTTGCTACTACTAACACACTCTTCTACCCGGATTTTAATAGCATGTCAAACCCTCAAAAATACTCCAATTTTTATAGTTCTTCCATAATGTTCCCTTTCAAAAAATCTAAAAACAATTTCTTCAAATAAGAAATTTTCTCCTGACGATGACCTAAGTTGAGAATAAATAACATATATATATAAAAAATATTCCTGTTTGTCTTATTACTTTTTGTTCATACTATATATAATATATATATATATATATATATATATATATATATATATATAATATAAACATTCTGCACTTTATATATATATATTCTTCAGACCACGTATATCTTATACGTGGTCTGAAGAAGCTCCGTGGGCACTAGATACCCACGAGTGGGAATTGTCCATAACCACGATACCCATGGTATTTAAGGCCTTTTTATTCATAAATATATATATATATATATATATATATATATATATATATATATATATATATATATATATATATAAATATATATATATAACTGTAGTCCATCGTTCAGTACAAGGCCTGTGGCACCTATTAAGAATCGAACTCACTAACAATGGTCAACTATCCTTGCTAGCTAACCACTTAGCCACGCTTATTTCTGTACTTCTTGTTGA
Organism: Doryteuthis pealeii; assembly: GCA_023376005.1. Taxonomy (NCBI): domain Eukaryota; kingdom Metazoa; phylum Mollusca; class Cephalopoda; order Myopsida; family Loliginidae; genus Doryteuthis; species Doryteuthis pealeii. The sequence goes on along the minus strand of CM042143.1, from coordinate 50,408,002 downwards.
AAGAAGAGATGAAGATGTCGCCCTTCTAGTCGGGTCCTACAAACTAGCCCACGATTCTAAGCAAGAGTCGTTGATGAAAACAGATATTCATTACATACAAAAATTCCGTAGGTCTGCCTTTCAGGCTACAACTGACCTAATTGTATGAATTATAATTCATTTTCTAATCTGTCTCCCACTTCACAGGAGCAATTGTTTAGCAGTGATTAATATAAGAAATATTTGATGTTCATTCACTTAATTGTTCGGTTCGGGTTAAGCACTTGACACTAGTGAAAAGCTCACAGCTTGTTTTGCCTTTAATTGTCACTGTAGACAACTTCAAACAATTTTCGATAAAATGCAAGTCACCAATTGTTTAATTCATCATTCTTTATATTAATAATCATGTTCCTTAATTGTACGACCGTTATTATCATGCAACACACTCTGGTTAAAAACGAGGCCGTCCAAATCTTCCAAGATGAAAGGCAAAGATGTAAATCAAGATTATTATACTTTTTACATGCTACACAGAAAAAATATAAGAATGAAAAAAGAAGAAGAAAGAAAGAAAGGGGGCAAGGAAAATACATAGAGAGGGGTGAGCGTGCGGACGCGATAACGCTAATCTGTTTCAATCGAACATAATCAAAAGATAAAAAGGAGGAAAGAAAGAAAAATAAGTGTGAGACAGAGTTAAATCAAGTTTATTATACTTTTTACATATTGAAGTATTCAATAGCTTTGAAAATAATAATACCAAACGTTGTAATAATTAAATTATCATACTTTGGTATATCCACAGGTCCTGCTAGTTCTTTATATTAATACTATTGTTCCTTAATCTACCGATCGTTATCATCTTGCAACACCCACTGGTTAAAAAGAAAGAAAGAGAGAATGGGATATATATAGACAGGGGGTGAGCGCGCGGAAGCGATAACGGTAATTTGTTTCAATCGAGCATAATAGTAATATGAAAAGAAGAAAAGAAAGAAAAAAGAGTGAGAGAGAGAGAGAGAGCTGAATCAAGATATTATACTTTTTATCTATTGAACTATTTGGCAATAGCTCTTAAGTAAACATACCAAACGTTGTTCTAATTAACTCAATAATGCATTTATCGAAATGGTGATTATGTAAAAAATATATATACATGTTCAACCTTTAAAATAATGTGAACATCATTGACAATAATCAGTAAACATTTATGTGATTTCTAAATATTTTGAAGACCTTACCTTTTGCATTACTCTTGTATATATTGCATATCTTTGGGCTTACCTGTAAAACTTATGTTGACAAATGGGTGACCACTTAATAATCAACAGCCTATGTTCCAGATTAAGCAAAGTTTTCTAAGTAAAAACAATCAGTGTAAAAATAGTATTAAAATAAATAAATTGTTTCACTGGATAATTTTGATATTTCGGGCTGTTGTCCTCATCTTTATTGTGTATAAACATAACGCTCAGGCCACAGTAACCTCAGGCTGTGTTCATGTGTGTGTGTTTTTTAAATTACTTTAAATTAAATCATCTTCATTAAATTAATTCATCCATGAATTCAAACGTGTGACTTCATGGGTAATTGTCTGGAGATTACTTATCTTAAGGTAAATAGAAAAAAAAAACAACACCCGAATAGAACCCGAGGTTACTGTGGCCTGAACATTGTGTTTATACACAATAAAGATGAGTACAACAGCCCTTAAATATCAAAATTATTTATATCAAGCCTCATCTCATAAATACATATAAGTATTGTTTCACTGGCTTTATTGGATTCCTTTCCGTCCACTAAGGACGATGACGTAGTGTCCAAAAAAATAAAATAATAAAATAAATTCAAAAATTAAGAATTTAAAAAATAAAAATTTCATCTGCATCTGCGCAAGTGACTCTGCAGGCCAATTCTTGAGTGACAGTCCTTGGTGCACATACAAACTGTGATGCTTTCTTAGGCTGATGGCTTTTCTCTCTCTCTTTCTGGCTCTCTTTTCTGTCGAGGCTACTCTCCTCTCCGTGCCTTGCTTAACGTTTAGGCGCCAGGCTGCTCTATTTTTTGCATCTACCTCCTACGTGTTTGTGTAAAAAATCTACGTATTAACCTCTTATCTGGTAAAAGCAGTTATTTCATTCTTATCTTTGGGCTTAACCTCGTACCAAAAATAATATTCAATGTCTTGGTAAAGAGAATTATTGGCATGTCCTGATGATTGTGCCAGGTGTGGCCTAAGCAATGCTTAGATGGGTGGACAAGTTAGATGAACAATAAATGTTTTAGAAAAAAAAAATTAAAGAAATTTATTTGGAAATGTTAATATTGTTTCAGGATATATTCAGGTTAAGAATGGAATCCGATTGTTATAGAAGTGCCAAACCATTGGAATTTCAGGAAATATTTAATAAATATAATAATGATCTATATATTAATACTCGTGTTGCTTAATAGTACGACCGTTAAAAGTATAATGAAAAAATAAACAAAAGAGGTACGTCGATGACGTAAAATAATACACGCTTATTATAAAAACGGAAATTGTAAGAAGAAAAAAGAAGTGTTAGAATGCTGTAGATCTATCTATATATTAATACTCGTGTTCCGACCGTTATCATTTTGAAACGCCCCTGGTTAAAATGAGACCGTCCAAATTGTCCCAGATGATAAGCAAAAATTTAAATCCTGATTATCTGGTGTTGCTTATCCGTCGAATTCTTATTTCGTATGAGTTTGTCACCTCAGCTAAATAATGGAGCATTCCGTTTTTATTGTAAAGAAAGAAAGAGAAGAAAAAGTATATGCTACTCAGAAAAATCATAATAAGAAAGAAAGAAAGAAAGAAAGTAGGGTAAAGATAGATAGAGGGTGTGGGCGCATGGAAGTGATAACACTAATCTGTTTCAATCGAACATATTGAAAATAGGAAAAGAAGGAAGGAAAGGGAAGAGAGAGAGAGAGAGAGAGAGAGA
>CM042143.1:50347548-50400048 GCA_023376005.1 Doryteuthis pealeii | reverse complement strand
ACATTGTTTAAACTCATTTTTTATGTATTGGACCCTAACATGTACTACCACTCCGAGTCACAGTAGATCTGGAAGTAATGACAATGAAGGAGTACTCTACACTCCCCAGAGCTCTTATAACTTATGAGAAACAAAGATTCCGTCTCGAATCTACTTTTTGAACACACCTCGTAGTTATAAACAATATCAAATCCATTTGATGTTGTTAAATAATTTGCCATATCTTGTCGTTCAAGAGAGAAGAAAAGCGTGGACGGTGAAGAGCGGTTCTGTAATTCGAGAGTCAATCCATTCCGAGTTCGAGAGTAGGTCGAGGCTCTAAGCGGCCCCGGAGCCTCTAATTGTTCGCTTTACCGGATGGAATTGCGACGATCGAGCGCCAGCTATCCTGAGGGAAACTTCGGATGGAACCAGCTACTAGACGGCTCGATTGGTATTTCGCCCCTAAACCCGGTTCTGCCGATCAATTTGCACGTCAGAGGCGCTTCGAGCTTCAAGCAGAGTAACCTCGGGCTTCATCTCGACCGAGCGGGGATCACCGTCTGTACTTTTTCAATAAATTGTTAGGTCATCGGATCGCTATTTCAAGTAATTCCCCTTTGCCACACACACACACACACAATATATATATATATATATATATATATATATATATATATATATATATATATAGAGAGAGAGAGAGAGAGAGAGAGAGAGAGATGCAGACAAATACGGGATGTTACACTGGATGTTTATTATTGGTCTTAGTGTCGATGTTCAAACATTTCGGTTTACAAAGAAATTCAGTTGTGAACGCTAATCAACGAAAGGTTATGAACCTTTTCTACATATTTTCTAAACTCAATCATTCAAAACTTCCATCATTTTTTTAACAACAAACATCTTTTTTTCATTTACTTGTTTCATATTGTCCTGAAGAAGGTTTCTTTGTAAACCGAAATGTTCGAACATCGACACTAAGACCAATAATTAACTTCCATACATTGTAACATCTTTCTTAACGGAGTTTACCAGGTTTGAATTCAACCTTTTTTCCTTCTCCTAGACTGGTTACCTAGCCAAGGTTAATGAGCCCAGTCAGTCCTACTATTTAGCCATAACTGGAGGAGAATAGTTGGATTCATACCTTTCCCAAGCTATGTGAAATGCAAACAACCGCATCCAGGATTTGAAATTGCGTCGACGAGTCCATTTTCTACGACTCTTACCATTACATCTCGCACCTCGATATACCAGCACACCTAAGGTACTTTGTGGTACCTATCTAATCTCTAAATAATATAAGACAGATTTTACTGGGTTACATAGTACCAGCAAACAAGGAACTAATATATCAAATATGCGACATTCAAAGAATTGTCTTTTATAGAGGTAAGAGTTTCTTACTAGTTGGTAGTTTTATCCATAGCAGGGGAGAAGTGGATTCGTGCCTTCCCAATGGCATTAGTGCAAAATTAATGTTAACTGTATGAACTCTGTTCGCTGATACCAGTTTCTGCATGCTTTCACTCTTACTTGGGCTTGATGGGCGGGTTTTTTAAGTAATTAATGATCACCATTTGTAAACATTCAAAGCTTCAAGTAACTATTCTGAATTGAAATAATTTGGACATGCAAATATTTGAAATCATATAACTATCTATTACTAATAATTGTGTACACAGTTTATGTGTACACATAATTATGTTTAATTATATCTGATCAATCGACTGGTCAAGTCAACTCCTAGCACCAATATGATTTCCTTGCCCTATTGCCCTTATGGCAATTCCAACCCTTTTTATCATATATGAGGTAGAAGGCGGTGGCTGGGGGTCTTTAGTGTCCTGAGTATGACGTAAAACGGCATCTAGTGGTAAAATTTCCATTCTGGAGTTTTGGGGTGTGTGGTATACCCCTTCATTGCCATTACACCCAATTCCACTGTGACTTAGTGTGATAGTACCAGTTAGGGTCCCATCTATGGGTTAAATAGATAAAAAATGAGTTCTACAAAAATACTCCTGTATATATATATATATATATATATATATATTATATATATATAATATATATATTATATATAGTTTTCGGCTTTAAATAACCCACAAGGTTATTATAGAATTAAACAAACCAAACCAAACCAAACCAAATGTAGTTACTGCAAATTATTTATACCAATTTATAGATTTTAAGACCTTGAAACCGAGAAAGTTTTAGGAAAATGACTTGTTTCGGCATTAAATGACCCGAAAAGGGTTGATATGCTGTAAAACAAACAAACAAAACAAAACAAAGATATATGAATAAATTATTTATATTATATCTACATCTAGATAATAAATGTTATACTTATGTAATCGATAACAGGTACTTTTTACAATATCTCAATTTTCCCTTAAGTGCATACATCTCCGGTACCTAAACTTTGATCCAACGCCTGACTCAGCCACACTGGACCATTGTGTATGTACGTTTTCATTTTCTTTTTTGTTTTAAGAAAAGAAAAGAAAAGAAAAATAAATTATTTCATTCATTCATTCTCTCATTTGTTCATTAATTCATTCATTGGTTACCTGCGTGAAATCGCGTATTTTCTTTTTTTTTTTTTTTGTATTACTGCTGAGGTCAATTCCTTCAACTTTTTTTCCTAGTTGCAGATTACTTTCTCTTGCAACACTTCCCTCCAAACTGCTCATTGTACTTTTCTCTTCCTCCTCATCCTTCTCCTCCTCCTCCACATCTTTCTTTCCAAACCCTCCAATTCTCGACTGCTTCAGCTACTTTTACCGCATGTTGATTCCGGTCTCTCTCTCTCTCTCTCTCTCTCTCTCTCTCTCTCTCTCTCTCTCTCTCTCTCTCTCTCTCTCTCTCATTTCGTTGACTCACTTCCGTTTATTTTCTGGTCATTGAGATCCTAATTAGTGAACCCCCCAAAATAAGTTCCACCTTCTGATCCGTGTTATAGTGTGACCCTCAATTCGAATAGCACAGCGCTATTGATATCACCCGAAACATAAAAAGGTATAAAAAGTCGGCTGTACAGCTTAGCAATTGAAAACTTACAAATTAATATATTTTGATAAGAGTAAAATGTATTTGTATTGTTAGATAATGAATAGGCTAGCTATTCATTTTGTAATGTAGTGTAATATTAAAATTCAAAAGTTAGCTGTTAGTTCTGATGAAGAGTCGTGAAAAATAACCATAGATTTTATTGACAGCTTCCGACCCCTTATTGATCAAGGCGTGATATTCTGATTCATTTAGAATGAAAAGAACAACTTCGATATAAAATAACCCAACAAGGATTTACATGCCGTAAAATCCCCCTCCAAAAAAACTCAAACCCCTACCCCTTTTTAAAGTCATTCCAAGAATATTTTATAAATTTTGACTATATAAATTCAGTGCGATCCCAGAGATTTTTTCAAAAGTTCCATTGTGACCGACAAATGAAAATGTTCGCCCCTCTCGCCCTAATAGTGAAGTTTAGTTTTGGAGCTTTAGAGAGTGTTGAGTACCCATTCATCACCATTACTCCCAGGTCCACTGTGAGCCGAAGTTGTAGTACATCTAGTTAGGGTAACATCAGTGTGTTAAATAGAAAAATTAGTTTGAAAAAAATTTGAATACCCATCAAGCATGAATAGAACAAAACGTTTTCAGCATAAAATAACCCAATGAAGATTGACATGCCGTAAAATCCAACAAAGCAAACCCAACCCCTCCCCCGTTCTAGAGTCTCGAAATATCTAATCCATGAATGATTATTTGTCGCCAGATGTTTAGACATTCGTGAATCTATGCATGAACACGCACACAGCCGATGCATGCAACAGAGCGCACCTATACACACACACACACACACACACGAACACACACGTATACACACACACACACACACACACACACAAACCTGCATAACTCCGTGTGATCTCATCGATACATTTATCAATGAGAGGCATTAAACATACGAACCAGCTAAGTTAGCTTGGCCATCGCATTATTCGCATGAGAAAAAACTAGAGATAATTCCGGAAGAACAAAACAACTACAATGAACGACAAGTTTGTAAATATTGTGGGGGACACGGACAGCGTCCGCAACCCCACACCACACCACACCACCTACTTGTGTGTAAAGTTACATGCCAGTTTGATGTACGTATTTACCTAAACCCTCCACCACCATCATGACATGCAACACTTAAACTTTGGCCCTTTACATAGGTTAGACGGGTGGTCGGAGAGGCCACCTCCAATCAATCGGATAGTCACATCAAGCCCTAGCACCTATATGATTGTCCCAACCCTATTGTTCTTATGGCAAGCCCCGAACCATTTTATCATATGTGCTGGAAGGAGGTGGTTGAAGGTCTTAATATCCTGGGTATGACGTTAAACCCTATCTGATGGTGAAGTTCCAATTATGGAGTCCTGGGAATATGGAGTACCTCTTCATCCCAGGTCCACTCTGACCCGGAGTGGTAGTACCTGTTAGGTTTCCGTCTATAGGTTGAATTGAAAAAAATGATTTAAAAAAATGACTTTTTAAAAATTGAGCACCCATCAAGAATGAATAAAACAAAAACGTCTTCGGCATAAAATAACCCAACAAGGTTTGACATGGCCTAAAACTCCACCAACGAGCCAACCAGCATTCATTATAATGATGTCCCCATTCTTGATTTGTTAAAAATTGAAATCCAGTAGACCAGTCCTGTTCCTAAATATTAGTTTAGTATGTGTGTAAAGTTTCATTATGATCGGATCCCTGGTGTAGGTGCCAAATGGTTATACACAAATACACAAACAGACAGAAATTGCTATATATATATATATAAACTAAATAAAGGTTAACGTATGGGTGTGTCAAGCGAGGATCGAACTCACTAGCAATGATTTCAGAGTAATGGGAAGTTATGTTATTACGATGTCACGCGGTATTCCTTAACCTACACTAAATATACATAGTTTCTTTTCTACAAAATGAAATAAATAGAACAAAAATTACATGGAAATTCAAATACATTATTCACGAGTAATAACAAGATAGACTACATTACCTAACCTCTTACATATATTTTCATTTTATTTATTTCTATTTCCTGTCTCTTGTGAAGACCACGTTCAGTATAGCATCCGCCCCCTAAACACGTGTAGAGTTATATGCCCATTTAAGAGCAACAGGTGTTTGTTTTCTTTCATTAAACAGGTTTTGAATATATATATATATATATATATATATATATATATATAGGTGGGAATGCGCAAAACATTTTTCCAACAGCTCGTTTGCATACAAAAGAAATCTACAATAGAGAGAGACTCATTTATATTTTTGCATGTAAAAAACAAAAACACTTTTTATATATTCGAATATTTTTTATGTAAAAGCAAATCGCTGGCAATTTTGATTTTTAATAAAAATTTACAGATATCAATATTCTTGGCAAAGAATGAATGAAAAATATACTTTGACATCGTTGATTAGTTGATTTTTGGTTTTATGGCATACCATCCCTTGTCGGGTTATTTAATACAGAAGTATTGGTGTGTGTGTTATTGTTGTTGTTTTTTAAGTAATTAATAATCACCATTTGTAAACATTCATAGCTAACTATTCTGAATTGAAATAATTTGGACATGCAATTATTTGAAATCATATAACTATCTATTATTAATAATTGTGTACACAGTTATATGGTTTCAAGTTTCCCCGACGAAAATTAATGATCTATGCATAATTATATAGTTTTAATTAATTAATTAATTAATTAATTATTATTATTATTATTATTATTATTATTATTATTATTATATAAAATTCTCTGGGATTTTGAAATACAAAGGATGGCTCGCCATGCAGAACACCTTATTCCGATCAGAAGACCAGACCAGTATTAATTAACAAGAAAAAAAGAACAAGTCTTGTGGATTCTGCCGTTCCAGTGGACCACTGAGTGAAAATATAAGAAAGTGGAAAGATACTTGGATTTTGCTCGAGAACTAAAAACCTGTGAAACATGAAGGTGACAGTGATACCAATTGTAGTTGGTGCCTTTGGGCGTCAAAAAGTAAAAGAAAATTTGATTAAAACAATACGCTGACTTACGAATCTTACCGACACTAAAATATTGAACTGTATAGAAAATTTATTTTTAGTTCATTTACTTATTTATTTATTATATTCTTCTATTTTCATTTAGAAGTGTTCGTAGAGAAATAAAAAAAAAATGTAAATAATCGAACATTCAAATATTTAATAATTCATTTTATTTATAGATTTCACATAAAAAGTTATGAACAAAACTATTGTTTATATATATATATATATATATATATATATATATATATATATATATATTATTTATATTTTGCTTGAAGGCAATTATAATGCATGTATCGCATAAAATTCGATAATTATAGAAAATAATCTTGACAAGTGAATCCCGACAAAGGATGGCTCGCCATGCAGAACACCGTATAGATTGTTTCGACTTTATTAAGTCTCATCAGCGATGTATACTAACGACTCCCCTCCGACAGGAATCGAATCCGGGACCTCAGCAGGCATAGTCAGAGACCATATCCGTTCGACCGCCGGTACATTGCGAACAATCCCTATGTATATATATATATATATGAGAAGTAAATACACAGCGATGTGTTTATGATATGGCTTTTTTTAGCCGAAAATTTTTGTGAGAATATGTGCTTAATTGAAGTCGTACCTAATTTTGAAAGTTAATTAATTAATAATTAATTAATTAGGCGGGCATACCTATATAAATGTAAGGCTAAACAGGATTTTTCTCGATTTGTTTAACCTTACATTTAAATAGATATGCCTGCCTAATTAATTAATTATTAATTAACTTTCAAAATTAGGTACGACTTCAATTAAGCACATATTCTCCCAAATATATATATATATATATATATATATATATATATATAGTCATCCACTGGCAGTCAGATTTCTTAACTACGGGCTATCAGTACACCTACAAAAGGGAGCGAGAATTTAACTGATAAATACACCCCCTCAGAGAGAACTTCATCATTTTTATTGGAGAATCTTGCCTTTAAGCGTAATCGGCAGCCATCAGCGAAATACCCTCAAAAGGGCTCAACCTACCATCAAGAATAAATTTTCTACATACTGTCGGATTTAATTCGCTATTTTCTCCAACACACACACACACACACACACACACACACACACACACACAAATATATATATATATATATATATATATATATATATATATATATATATATAAGGTGGGTCAAAAAAGGATCGAGATCTTTTGTACTTTTTGACACATTTTGTATTCTGAAAATAAGGTTCCATTCATTAATTTTTTTCAGAATACAAGGTGTGTCCAAAAAAATCCAAGTTTAAAGCTGTATTTACGGAGATAGAAATGAAGAATGAATGGAATTCTTTTTTTTTTTCAGAATACAAGATGTGTTAAAAAGTACAAAAAATCTCGATACTTTTTTGACACACCTTGTATGTATATATATATATATATATATATATATATATATATATATATATATATATATATATACTAACTGTATTGTTATCGCGGATTGAGTGAATCTTGATGGTTTTATAACAATAAAGAGTCAAATAATTCGGGAGTTAAAGATATATTTTTTTTTTACACCGGATGCCAAAAGAATAAAATTGATTATGATAAAAAAAATCACCGCAAAATGTCGGAGCGTGGGAAATATCCGAGATACAAATGATCAACACCTGACTGGTACACAAACCAACCCCTCCAACACCGTACTCCCACCCACCACTCTCTCATTTTCTTTCCACGCTTTTTTTGTTCTTTACCCAAGACGAACAGAAGAAGAAGAAAAAAAAGACAACGTTCTTCCATACCATATAAAACTACAAGATAAAGCCTTTTGCTACTAAATACTATCACGTTACTTGTATAAAAATTATTCACTTTATGTTGAAGCAGATTCGAATACAGGATGATCAGTCATCATGGTGGTTTCCCCTACTAAAAAAAGCTCCCCCAGGTGTTGGGGTTATGGCCGATATGTTCAGCTACGGGCGGGGTTGATGTCGTTTCTTTTATACAAAATATCATCCCTTAGGTCATAAAAAAAGTAACTTGCTTGGTTGGTTTTACGGCATGTCAACCCTTGTTGGGGTATTTCATTCCGGTCATTTTTTTTTCTTTTCAAGATAGGAATATTTGAAGCTGACTACAGGGGCCGTGTTAGCTCAGTCGGTAGAGCGTTCGGCTAGAAACCACAAGGTTCCTAGTTCGATACCGGTCCTCGCTAACTCAGCGTATGAGTAGCACAGGGATCTGTGCGGTAAAGTAAAGAGCTGATGGCGCACCACCTCAGATGCTAAAAACAATCTCTTTGTCTAGCGCTATTGAAAACGGGATAGACTCCCTCGCTGACTGGTTGATACCGACTTTAGGCCACCCCGTCGACTTTACTTACTAACATGCATCGCTTTGGGTACAGTGAAAACCCCAGTACTAACATACAGCGATTTAGCAAGCGTGAATTAGAAGCCGCTATATAACGTATAGAGTTTAGTGCCGGTAAAGAAGGCAGTATGCAACAAAAGTATTCCTATCCGATAATCATAATTTTCAAATGGATCTAAACTTGTTGGCTGAGGCTTTAAAATACAATGATGGCACCTCTGCAAATGGGTAAGACCCCCAAAAGGGCCACATGTTGACCATGGGATTCAGCCTGTGATGCTTAAGGATGGAATCCTGGTGGCTGAGCTGTACAGGACATGCAAATAAATGATTATTTATTCTATATCCAAAAAGAAAAAAAATGCATAAAACATTAAACATAGACGTGTGTTATTTCTGCTCATACAGTGAACATCTGAGATTATTTAAACAAGAATCGGTCCAGTTTTGTGTATTGAAAAATAATTGGAAGAAGAATATGGACACTTTGTATGGATGAAGTTTATCAGTGTTATTTGTCAACACGTGTTTCGATCAAGATTCGTTTACACCGACAGTACCCTATTTCAAATTATTTCAAATATAAAATAGAATCATAGAAACAAAATATTAGCCAACAAAAGATCATCTCCAGGACAAATCTTATTATAATGGAGATTGTGTGTTTTTCTGTCTGTAACCGAAACTATATTCCTACTCAAGTCACAATTCTCTTAGTTATTTACATCACATTCTCCATGATTTTATTTTTATTTAAACCTCAATTATTAATAAAATTGTCTTACATTATTAATACTGTTAACTATGTCTACATATGCAATTATATTTATATATACAACAAAATAGTGGTTTACAGTGTGAACGGGAAGGCTAATTTGCATATTAATATTAAAAAATCGAATTTAATAAATATGTGCTTAGTATTATTGATTTCTAACTGTTTGGTTTTATTTTAATGAATATAAGCAAAAATCTCTTCAATGAATCTTAAATGAAATCCATTAACAAGAAAAAATAACTGTCATTTTATTCTTTATTTCCTCTTTTAACTAAATACTTAAATTAGAAAAAATAACAATGAAAGACGAGAGTGATGGAAAAGTAAGTTTCAGTTGTTCTATTTTTTCGAGTATACTCCCTCAGTTTCAAATCTTTTTATCTGCATTCTTATTTAGTTTCATTAGCCTTTCTAATTTGATACAATATTTTATTACATTAAAACTTAAATACTTGCACCCGGAGGGTGCATATATTTGCTAGTAACAATAATAAACTTTATACATACCAAAGTACATATATTTTTTTACAATTATCTCTTCAACATATATGTCGAATTAATTTCCATTTTTCTCACTTATACACGGTGTCTGTGAATTAAGGGCCGGGCTAGCTCAGTCGGTAGAGAGTTCGGCTAGAAACCACAAGGTTCCTAGTTCGATACCGGTCCTCGCCAACTCAGCGTTATGAGTAGCACAGTGATCTGTGCGGTAAAGTAAGGAGCTGATGGTAGGTGTGGCGCTCCACCTCAGATGCAAAAACCATCTCCTTGGTCTAGCGCTAGTTAAAAGGGGATATACTCCCTCGCTGATTGGCTGATACCGACTTTAGGCCGCCCGACGACTTTACTTATATAGTTGTAGAAAAAAGTGTTTCTCTTTACCACGGTTTCGATGTTCAAGAGAGCGTATTTGGAGGTTTTGTTTGATTTTTTCTTTGTGCAGTATGTGTGTATTTTCCGTTAGGATTTTTAAGTAATTAGAGTGGGGGCAAGTATGTGATTTTAAATGTTGTGAAATGGAGCTATTATCTGACATATGGAGAGTCAAGCGGCGTGACGAGGTCGTTGAGGTAAGACCGATGTGAATACTTTTATTTTTAGGGAGATAGCAATCTCCTAAGGGGCATTTGGATTTATATACTCTATTAGTCTCATTAAGTAACTTGAAAAAAAACAGGAACAAAAACACATCACTGCAGAAGATGGCACTTCGATGTGCCGAAAATACTTAGGACAAAACTAATCCACGGATTCTATCCAAATATATTTTTTAAAAGTTGGCCTGAAAGCTTGAAAAGATCGGTAATAAACTCGTTAAACAAGAGACATCTGTTTTGTTTATATATAATATATATATATATTATATATATATATATATATATATATATAATATATTTCGTTTATATATATTCATATATTTTGTTTAATATATATATATATATAATATATATATATATATATATATATATTCGTAAGACATGTGTTATTGAATAACACGGAGTATTCTTTTTTCATTTTTTGTATGGATATTTTTTCCAGTTTTCTGGCTATATATATATATATATATGAATCATGATATGTTTAGACTATTTGTCTAAGCTCCCTGAAATAGACTATAAAGCTAAATCTCTAAGTCTTTTGTTATTTCTTTGCTCATATATTTGCTCTGTGACTCTAACATTAAGAGCACACATTGAGCTCTCAAACAGCGACTTGGTTTTGTTTAAATAAAACTCTTGTGTCGTAAGGAAGATTTCTTCTCTGGACTTTTGGATTAAATATATATATATATATATATATATATATATATATATATATATATATATTACTTTTATAGCCCGATCGAGGCAGTAAAATCGCTGATGTAATTTTTTAAAAGTTAATGGGTTTTTATTGGGAGATGGTTTGCATGTTACAAATTGTTAAGAAAATTCTTTACAAAGGAGAACTGCTGATATTTACCACGTACCCCACGTGCACGGGTTAGACACAAGGCCCTAGTGATTCGGGACCACCCACGAGCCGTGACTCATGTTGTGTGATTTGGTAATATTTTAACTAAAAAAAAAAAATGGATAATTCTTAAATTGTAACGAGTCATAATATACTAATCTGATAGCGATTATTGAACAGAAGGTGTTGTGATTTGCTGTTCAATTTTCTAACCATAGAGCAACTAATCTGCTCTTGAATGAGTCACTGAAAATAGCGATTCTTTTTTCGGTTTTTCTAATCGACCGACAAACTCTTATAAGTCTGTTCGACAACGTGACGTATTGACATTGTCGAAAGATGGCAATTCTGTTTACATCATAATTATCATCATCATCATCAGCAGCAGCAGCAGCAGACATCAAATGGCCTCGTTTTCGTTTAATCATAAAGCAGAGAAACATTAACATGCTAATGGCTTTATAGATTCAATTGCAGAAATGCAGATGCAAAGGTGCACCACAAAGCAGATTGTTTGTATCGCGAATGCAGGTTTTAACAAAGCCACGTCTGCTGCTGCTGCTGCTGTTATGTGCTGCAAAGAGGATTTAATTCGTTGTGTGTTGCCTCCAGACGGATCTATAAAGGAATTAACCGATTGGATTTGCTTGAAGAAATCGAGCTCGTCTGTTTCTATTGACTGTAAAGTGAAATGTTTTAGACTCATTACGTGAATGTCATCGTGAAACCCCGAACATTGCAAAAGTTGAAAGTGAACATTTCGTGGTCTGCTTTTTGATAAGCAACCGTGTCATTGTAGAATCATAAGCTGTGACATTTATAGCCGAAGAGGACAATATGCTGCTTACTCATCATTCTCTCATAATTTATTTTTGGTATTTAATAGGAACTAGACGATCCGTGAACCCATTGGGTTCCCGTTGTAGCGATGATCTTTTGATGATACTGGTGTTTCTATTTAGAAAGAATGGAAGGATTTTTTCAGTTATTTCTGTAATATCGGTAATTTGAATGATTCAAGAATGACCGTTGTAGCGGCGATCTCTGATGATACTGTTGTTCTATTTAGAAAGAATGGAAGGATTTTTCAGTTATTTCTGTAATATCGGGAATTTGAATGATTAAAGAATGACCATTGTAGCGGTGATATCTGATGATACTGATTTTTCTACTTAGAAACGATGGAAGGATTTGACAGTTATTTCTGTAATATCGGTAATTTGAATGATTAAAGAATGACCATTGTAGCGGTCATCACTGATGATACTGGTGTTTCTATTTAGAAAGGGTTTTTACAGTTATTTCTGTAATATCGAGAATTTGAATGATTAAATAATGATTTTCAGCGCGAACGAAGACCCAACACAATTCAGTTACTATTTGGATTGTGATTTCTTTATTTTTTAAGTTATAGGATCTGAATTTAATTTACCACCAAAAGGGTGTCTTGGGTATGACACTAAACAGTATCAGGTGGTGAGACTCCTGTTCTGGAGCTCTTCATTGCCATTGTTAGTTTTGTAATAAAATCACCCTCTATGATGAAGGATAATTACATCGAAGTTTCACTAAACCCCGAACATTGCAAATGAAATTTTATTTCACAAAAACGAAGTCAACACTTGACAAGGGGGAGATAAGCATGTCATCTCTTCTTTTGTTACCTCTCCTATGCCATCATCAGAAGAATGCAATAGTTTCCATAAAATATTTTTCCACTAATCGTTTCCAGAAAAGTTGGCTTACGGTCAAGTAACGCTGAAAGCATCAGTTCTCGCTAGATCACCGAAGTTAAGCAGTGATAAGCTTAGTACTTAGATGAGTGACCATTTAAGCAATAGCAGGTACTGTAAGCAACCTGAAATCAAAATGATTTGATTCAGCATTAAACGACCCGAATAGGGTTGATATGCCGTAAAACCAACAATTAACCAACCAACCAACCAACCAATCAACAAGTTTGATAGATAATGCCTTGGTAAATACTTCAGTGTCGTTCCTTTTTTACACACCATACCATAAATAATAGTTGAAGTCATTTAGCCAATGACTTCAACTATTATTTATCTCTATCTGACAAGGGAAGTGGATTCATGCCTTTCTCAAAGGTATTCGTGCGTAGAGGACACTGAACTACTCTTTCTGTGGGCAAATATGTCCGAGGGACCCTTGTGGGTGGAAGCAAATAACAATGATAATTATCTATATATTAATACTCGTTTTCCTTAAAAGTACGACCGTTATCATCTTGCTAAACCCTCTGGTTAAAAATGAGACAATTCAAATAATGAACCATTAAAAAAGGAAGAAAAAGAACATGCTACGTAGAAAAAATATAATAAGAAAGAAACAAAGAAATAAAGAAAGAGAGTAGGGGAAAGATAAATGAAGATTATTATACTTTTTACATATTGAACTATATAGCAATATCTCTTAAGTAAACATATCAAACGTTGTAATAATCAAATTATCATACTATGGCAGTGATGCTGATAGCTTTTTTTATTTTAGTGCGTCTGGGGGCGCACATATTTGTTTTGAATGAGTCCCCGAAAATTTTTATGGGTCCCAACAAAAGTTTCTTAATAGATTGCAGGGTTTTTATTTATGATCTGGGGAAATAACTAAAGCCGTCTAACTTCTACCTTGTAGCCTATCCTATGTAATTCGTTTCTAAGAAACTATTGAAATCTATTTAGAGTTAGCTTGAAATGGTGGGTAGAAAAAAGAAAAACATCAGTACGCATGGATACGATTTTACTGCTCCCATTTAAATTTTTGGCCTTAGGGACTCAGGACGCGTACCTATCAGCATCTCCGCTGTGGTATATCCACAGGTCCTGCTAGTAATAATAATGATAATAATAATCTAGTTGATTTTACCATTCCAGCAGACCACTAACACTGACCGTCACCCATTGAGACCTTTAACAGTTTACTGTGGTTCAAATCAATGAGTCAGCGTCGTAAATTTTACCCGCCAATATCCAACACGGTAAGTTACGTACTTCCTTTATTTGTTCAATTGTACCTATATTGATTAATGCACTTTCCAAGCGTAAAGCAATTTTTCGCTAATGCATAGCCGGGAATAAAACTGACAGCAGGCAGTGGCAGTCCGCTAGCTTAGAGTGCTTATGGTTATTAAACAGTCTGAGGTTGGCATGAATTGATTTTTTTTTAATCATAGCAGATAGTAAGCTAGCGGGGTAGTAAGGGTTCTCGGCACCCGGAGACTAAGACACATTTTCCAGTCCCTCCTCTGAAATATCTGTATATTATGACGCTAGTAACTACCTACCTACGTGTGTCACACTTTAACATGCTCCGATCCGTAGTTGCGGAGTTGGTAGGTAAGGGGTTTTGGGGGTTGGGGGATGAGTGTCCTCACCTCAGCTAAATAATGGACCATTCTGTTTTTAATGTGAAGAAATAATTCTTTTAAATCATAGCAGCGGGGTAGTAAGGGTTTTCGGCACCCAGAGATTAAGAAACATTTTTCAGTCCCTCCTCTAAAAAATCTGTATATTATTACGCTAGTAACTACCTACCTACCTACCTACGTGTGTCACGCTTTAATATGCTCAGTTCCGGAGAAGTTTCGTAGTAAGGAATTGGCAGGCAAGGGGTTTGGGTAGGGGAATGAGTGTCGTCACCTCAGCTAAATAATGGACCATTCCGTTTTTAATGTGAAGAAATATTTTTTAAATCATAGCAGATAGTAAGCTAGCGGGGTAGTAAGGGTTCTCGGCACCCGGAGACTAAGACACATTTTTCAGTCCCTCCTCTGAAATATCTGTATATTATGACGCTAGTAACTACCTACCTACCTACGTGTGTCACACTTTAACATGCTCCGATCCGGAGAAGTTTCGCAGTTGGGAGTTGGTAGTTAAGGGGTTTGAGTAGGGGGATGAGTGTCGTCACCTCAGCTAAATAATGGACCATTCTGTTCTTAATTTGAAGAAAGGAAGGGAAGTAAAAGGAGATGCTACACACCAGAAGATATACAATAAGAATGAAAGAGTAAAGAGTGTTGGAGAAAGATAGAAAGAGGGGAAGTGAGAGTGCGAAAGCGATAACGCTAAATTGTTTCAATGGAATGAAAAGATGAAAAGAAAAAAGAACAAAAGAGTGAAAGAAAGAAAGAACAAGAGAGAGAGAGAGAGAGAGAGAGAGAGAGAGAGAGAGAGAGAGAGAGGAGAGAGAGAGAGAGAGAGAGAGTTAAATCAAGATTATTATACTTTTACATATTGAACTATGTCGCAATAGCTCTTATACATATCAAACTCTGTAATAGTTAAATTATCATACTGTGATATATCCACAGGTCCCGCGTTTGTACAACTTAAAATTAAATATGAAATTAAACAAACATGTAAGATGATAAGGATTAATGATAATATTAATTTATTAAGTTTAACTTTAGTTTGGAGCACCTCGCGAGAATTAAACTCACTAACAATGCTCTGCTAGCCTAGCTCGTTATCCATTACATTCTAGGCGTCTAATGTATGATTCACAGTTGTTCTTTACTAAGCTTGGTTTAGTTCAGGCGTTCCGTCGTAGTGTAATGGCTAGCCAGCAAGTAGATCCATTACTAGTAAATAGCAAGTTCGAGCCTCGCTGGATGCCCCATAAAAAAACACCACAATTCACAAAAAATGCTCTGCTAGAATTTGAATTCTAGCTCACCCGAGGATTAAAAACGTGAAGCTCTAAGTCATGAGTCCGAATCGTATTTTATATGTTTTTTATGATCTAAATGTGTTGTGAATATTAGTCTGCATTTTATAACTTTGAAGTATTTTACAGTTAAAAACGTTTTTCATTCTAATCATTACAGTAATTGTATATATATATATATATATATATATATATATATATATATGGAAAGAGAGAGAGTGAGAGAGAGAGAGAGAGAGAGAGAGAGAGAGAGAGATTTATAAATAAAAGGTGTTCAATATCGGTGATAAAGCATCTATATCCATGTAATGATAACGTGGACACAAAGCATATACAGTATTGTGCAGAATGGTTTTTAACCATTACACTACGCGAGGCGTGCACGTCAAGCTCTAGCAACCTTATTACCCTTATGGCGAGCCCCAACCCTTTTTATCATATACGTGCTACAGAGTCTCAGTGTCCTAGGTATGACGTTAAACTTTATCTGATGGTGAAGTTCCAATGATGGAGCTCTGGGGAATGTGGAGTACACCTTCACCTTTACTTCCAGGTCTACTCTGGCCCGGAGTGGTAGTACCTGTTAGGGTCCCTTCAATGGTTTAAATAGAAACAATGAGTTTAAAAGAAATTGAGCACCCATGAAGAGTGAATAGAACCAAATGTCTTCGACATAAAATAACCCAACAAGGGTTGATATGCAGTAAAATTCAATCAACCAGCCAACCAACAAATAGTACACCCTTGTTCTATCTAGGATTTCAAGGGTTAAAACCGGATTCTCTGGAGTACGTTAATTTTCATCTTTAGTTGATAAAATTCCCAGCATAAAATTGTGCGTGCGCATTATCTGAAATGAACTTAATTGTTATTAAGAACACATTTTATGATATTTTTGTGTTAAAGCATGCAGTTGTATTGTTTTCGAAACGATTCTAAGATTTATATATTTCGCACGGATATATTCAAAATGGCTACCATCTTGTTTCAAAGTGAAAGTCAGTTGGCCAAATTCCTAGCATAAAATTATCTGAAATGAACGTTTATGATATTTTTGTGTTAAAGCATGCAGCTGTATTGTTTTCGAAAAAGTTTCTAAGATTTGTTTATTTTGCACGGAGACTTTCAAAATAGCTAGCGGCTTAGTGAAAAGTGAAAGTCAAGGGAGGTTACTCTAATTGCCTTATTTGCTAGGAATTTTGACAACTAAAGGTGAAAATTACCAGAAGTACACCCTTTTCTACCAAGGATTTCAAAGAATACGATAGATTTTCAACAACGGAGACTACACCCTTTTCTACCATTGGATTTACCAATAGGAAACCTAAACGCCTTAAATGGCGACCAAAATTGTAACAATAACTTCTAACTTTGTCATATATATATAATGTATATATATATATATATATATATATATATATATATATATATACCAACCCATCCGCACGAGCAGGGTGTGACACAAGGTCAATTTCTTAAGCGGAATTTTGAATTCAGAGTTTTCCTTCTCCTAGACCGGTTGCCTAACCAAGGTTAAAGAGCCCAATCTGCCCTACTATTTATCCACAGCTGGAGGGAGAGTAGGATTGATACATTTCCCAAGGGTATTCGCGTAAAGTGAAATGCAATTACCACATCCAGGATTTGAACTCGGGGCGACGAGTCCATTTCCCATGACTTTAACCATTACACCACGCGCTTCCTAACTTTGTCATATATGTGCTAGAAGCATCTGGAGCCAGAAGCAATAAGCTGGTGCTCAGTGCTTCTGGTTCCAGTTCGGTGACAATTTTTAAAATCCGGTGGATGGTTCTGTCGGACCCTGTACAAGCTTTTAAAAAGACAGAAACTGAAATGATCACCAAAAGGTTGTAGTTCATCTGATTTCCACTTCATCAATGAGTTCATTAAAACATATTTGTTAATAATTATTGGTTAGCGTCCCATTTCTCTTCGTCTCGAAATTTAAACCTCATTAGATTAATTACTATTCATTAAATAAGTCTGTAAAGAAAATACTTATCACCTAATTACTAATTTGTTCGGCTATCCATCACAGAAATGACGATCATAGAGGATTGGTCTTAACGACAGTCATTTGTTTTGGGTCGAGTTCATTAGTTGATTTGAATAATGATCAGATGAGACACTTGCAAAGGTTTCTAATTTATTGATTACAGAGACGTTTGGTATGCTTCCCAGGGTAGATAACTCATTTATATGCAACTTAAGGCGGCACGAAACACACGTGTCATTATTGACAAATAATAACTACCTGTATAGCATCTATGGCTACGGAATATTGACAACACAATTCTCTCCTGATGATCGATATTTTACATAATCATTTCTAAGAACAAAGCCGATGGTACAGTTGCTTGGTTGGTTTGTTGGTTGGATTTTACAGCATGTCAACCCTATCTATTTAACCTATATATGGGACTCTAAAATGTATTATCACTCCTGGTTAAAGTCGACCTGGGAGTAATGACAATTCTCTCCTGATGATTGAGATTTTACATAATCATTTCTAAGAACAGGGCCGATGGTACAGCTGGCTGGCTGGCTGGCTGGCTAGCTGGTTTGGAATTTAAAGCATGTCAAACCTTTATTTTATGCCTAAGGCGTTTTTCTTTTATTCATTCGTGTTGGTTGTTGAATTTTTAACACACTTTTTAAACTCATTTTTATCTATTTGAATAAAACTAAAATGTATTATCACTCCTGGTTAAAGTGGACCTGAGAGTAATGGCAATTCTCTCCTGATGATCGAGATTTTACATAATCATTTGTAAGAACAAAACCGGCGGTGCAGTTGGTTGGCTGGTTGGTTGGATTTTACAGCATGTAAACCCTTGGATTATTTAATGCCAAGGTTTTTTTTATTTAAATTTAGAAAAATTGAGTACCCATCAATAATGAATAAAATAAAACATTTTGGCACAAAATAACCCAATAAAGGATAACATGCCGTAAAAGCCAACCAAAAGACTATATTAACTTAAAGATCCCATTTATGAGTTAAATAGATAAAAAGATGAGTATCAAAAATGTATTTTTAAAAATTGATTTTGAAAAAAAATCGAATACCCTACAAGAATGGAAACAAAATGTCATCGGCATAAAATGACCCTACAAGGGTTGACATGCCGTAAAAACCAACCAACCAACCAACCAACCAACCAGATTCTTATTCTCAACAGATTTGGCTACATTAAGATGAATCAATTTTGTAAAAACAACTGGGCGTATATTTCTGAATAACTCAAGCAGAACTCAAAGTGAATAATTATCTTTTTTTTTCCTGAAGACTATCTGTTGTTCATGTTTGATTATCAGTCTCGCAATAAAGGGAAGAATTGAAGAGTGGCGATGACAAGGCGTGTTTTGAACAGGAAAGGTTTCGTGTTTGTTATCGAAAAGGTCTCAAGACAGAGAAACAGATGTGTGCAATATGCAAATAGTTTGTGAAATTCGTAAGTTTGAAAAAAAAAGGAAAGAAAAAGAAGTCGAGTTCAACTTAAAGAAAACACACCTATCTCTTTCTTTCTTTTTGGTTCGCTTTGTTTATTGTCCAGTGACCCAAGTAAACGTTGAACGGCGCCGACATGAGAAGAAGTAGACTTTATCAAATATATATATATATATATATATATATATAAGATTATTTCTTCGTAATAGGAAACCAAACGGTTGAAATTTAAGCAACCAGCTTTTATAAGAAATTTAATGATACAATTAATTTTGCATTTGATGCAAAATATAATAAATATATTGACGAGCAGGACCTGCGGATATACCATGATATCATAAGTTAATTATTACAACATTTGATGTGTTTAGTTAAGAGCTATTGCGAAATAGTTCAATATGTAAAATGTATAATAATCTTGATTTAACTCTGTCTCACTCGATTTTTTTTCTTTCTTTCTTTTTTCCATCTTTTCGTTATATTTGATTGAAACAGATTAGCGTTATCACTTCCACACACTCACCTCCTCTCTCTATCTTTCCACTACTTTCTTTCTTTCTTATTATATTTCTCTGTGTAGCATGTCTATTTTTCCCTTTCTTTCTTTATAATAAAAACGGAATGGTTCATTCTTTAACTGAGGTGAGGACACTCAAAAGATATAAGAACTCGGTGGATAAGCAACAGCAGATAATCAGGGTTTACATGTTTTGCATTTCATCTCGGACGAGTTGGACGTTCTCGTTTTTAATCTGAGGTTGTTGCAAGATAATAACGGTCGTACTTTTATGGAACACGGGTAATAATATATAAATAAAAATCGGCAATTAACGATTGTCATTGGATGTTAGAACGAGGATTGGTCTTAACGACATGTCAACGTGTATAGGGTTATCTTATGCCCAGAGCTTATAAAATTGTGTTCATTGGGCGTTTATATTTACATTTTCTGTAGTTGTTCCTTAATAGTTTCACACGGTTATATGATATCAAGTATTCCTATCTTATACCCACTCTGTCGAGTGGAGCTGTAGATTACGCCGACTGCACGTCTGCAAAGAGATAAAAAAAAATTCTCTTAATCGATCCAGCTGTTGGCCGTGGGGGTGACCCGTAATCGTGGTGGCAGAGCGGTCCATGAGCCGGATACTAAGTGGTCATATGACCTGCAATACTTCGCTTCGATCCTTATTGGGCTAGACGGGCGATCGGAGAGGCCCGATCCGATCAATCGGTTGGTTATGTCAAGTCCCGACCGTATTTTTAAAATTGCTATTATGGCAAACAAACACCCAGCCCGTTCTATCTTAAAGGTACTAAAAGGCGATGCCTGAGGGTCAACTATTCGTTTATTGATACACATCTTATTATAATGGAGATTGTGTGTTTTTCTGTCTATAACCGAAACTATATTTCTACTCAAGTCACAATTCCCTTAGTTATTAATGTCCCTTTCTCAATGATTTTATTTTAATTTAAACTTCAATTATTAATAAAATTGTTTTACATTATTAATACTGTTAACCATATCCACATACTAATAACATGCAATTATATTTATATATACAACAAAATAGTGGTTTTATAATGTGAACGGGAAGGCTAATTTGCATATTGATATTAAAAATTTGATTTTAATAAATATGTGCTTAGTATTATTGATTTCTAACTGTTTGGTTTTATTCTAATGAATATAAGCAAAAGTCTCTTCAATAAATCTTAAATGAAATCCATTAACAAGAAAAAATAACTGTCATTTTATTCTTTACTTCCTCTTTTAACTAAATACTTAAATTTGAAAAAATAACAATGAAAGATGGGAGTGATGGAAGAGTAAGTTTCAGTTGTTCTATTTATCGATTATACCTGCCGTCTGTTTCAAATCTTTTTATCTGCATTCTTATTTAGTTTCATTAGCCTTTATAATTTGATATAATATTTTATTACATTAAAACTTAAATACTTGCACCCAGAGGGTGCATATATTTGCTAGTAAAGTTAATGAAAAATCTAACATAAAAATTATTTTTACCAATTTAGTGTCCTGGGTATGACGTTAAACTGCATCTAGTGAGGAGTTTCCAGTTCTGGAGCTCTGGGGAGTGTGGAGTACCTCTCAGTTACCACTTCTCGCAGGTACACTCTGGCCCGGACTGGTAGTTTATAGCTGTTAGGGTTCTATCTATGGGTCAAATAGATCTATTTGCAAGTTAATTAAAATTATTTCTACCAGTTTATAAAATCAGACCAAACAAAAATGTTTACCTACAAACTATTCTCTTACAAATCATATATACAAAAATAGAATAAAAATAAAACAAGATTCGGAATTAAATAGCCCACAAGGATTGATGTGCCATTAAACAAAATAACCAATCAATTTATCTAATACAAATAATTTACACACAATTATATGGTTTCAAGTATTCCTTTCTAATACTGATAATTGTATGGTTTCGAGTAATCATTTCTGTTGATAATAATCATTTGTTTGCACAATGTTATATGGTTTTGAATAACTAATGACTGTACGCTCCGGTTATCTTCAGGTGTAAATAGGTGTAGATAATAGCATCTTATTTAAGAAAATTAAACAAATTTTTAATATATAATTCAGTGAGAAATATGTTACAACGTTTCAGCCGCTGTACGCCCCGGTTTTCTTCAGGTGTATTTTATCATAGTCGGGAACTTTCAGGGGAAAGAACAGCACAAATGTTCTGGTTGAGATGTCATTGGATGTTAGAACGAGGATTGGTCTTAACGACATGTCAACGTGTATAGGGTTATCTTAAGCAACCAGCTTTTATAAGAAATTTAATGATACAATTAATTTTGCATTTGATGCAAAATATAATAAATATATTGACGAGCAGGATCTGCAGATATAGCATAAGTTAATTATTACAACATTTCATATATTTACTTAAGAGCTAATAAAGAGTGAGAGCTTATAAAATTGCGTTCATTGGGCCTTTATATTTACATTTTCTGTAGTTGCTCCTTAAATGACATTAGGGCGATGGTCGAGAGGATAAAGTCGTTGGTAAGGAGCTTCTACTTTGAATATAATAGGAAATTGTGAGTTCACTCCTTGTGAGCAGAAAGAGAGAAAACATTACATAAGCAAAATAACTAAGAAGCTGGAAGGAAGCTAAGAAAGAAATTAGGGGAAAGATAGAGAGAAGATGTGAGTGTGCGGAAGTGATAACGCTAATCTGTTTCAATCAAATATAATGAAAAGATAAAAAACGAAATAAAGAAAAAAATCGAGTGAGACAGAGTTAAATTAAGATTATTATACATTTTACATATTGAACTATTTCGCAATAGCTCTTAAGTAAACATATCAAACGTTGATTTCAAATTATGATATCATGGTATAGACAGCAGAATGATAGCAGACAAACACCATAAACTGGAGTACTTTTTTGCTATTTTACTGAGAAATAGACGTTTCCATTCAAAAGTTATATATATATATAAGAGTAAGATATATATATATATATATATATATATATATATATATTATATATATATTTATATATATATATATAGAGGGATATATATAGAGAGAGATAGAGAGAGAAATAGTAGAAAGGGTAAAACAGAGATAAAGAGGGAAATATAGAGAAGAAATAGTCGACTTTTTCTTATCCATAATCACCACCGGGGCAAATTTTGCTTCTCGACTTTATAAATCATGTTTTACATGTCTATCTCCCCATTGATATCTTGAAAATTCATGAATAGTTCAGTTCTATACTTTAACTGTATTAGGCAATAAGTACATGCCCAGCAGTTCCAACCTGCTCGTTTCTCAACTACAAAACCATATTTAAGTCAACACGTCTTCTTTTCTAGCTGAGTCACGAACCGTACTTAAATGAATTCTCTTTGGGGACTTTTATAATATACATCATGAAAATCCCAATCAATATTTTTCTGAGATTCTCATTGAATTACGAAGATCACAAAAGGAATCGGTAAATTTATCAGAAGGATGGAAAATGGGCGCTTCCCCAAAGACCTTTCGTATGCCAAATTAGTAAAAGGTAACTTGTAACATAAGAGACAGACAGACATACAGACAGACTGTAGGTTAGCATGAAAAATTTTTAAGGATGCATCAGCACAACGCCACATGAAATTTTTTCTACTGGTCGAGAAGTATCACGTGGGGAAGTGGGAGAGAGAAAGAGTGAGAGGTGAGATTGTTAGGTGACAATCTGCTGGCTGGGTGAGGCGTGGCTCTCGCCCAGGGCAGTTTTGATTTGGGGGAAATAAAAAATCTCATGAAAAAAGATGTCGCCTTGTGTTATTACTGAATTTAGTTGCTGTGTTGTTATGTCCACTTTTTCCTTTATTTTCAACCACATTTTGTCGGATTTACTCAATCCGTCACTCCATATATATATATATATATATATATATATATATATATATATATATATATATGGAATTCCAACCGTCACATTGTTTTAATACCCATCCCCTTTCGAATAAGTTAATTCGTCTTGTTGCCAACATCTCAAAATCCGCTACAATAAAGAATTGACCGACCAAAAAGTTATACACATCGGCATGACCGACAAAAATATGGCGCGAATGCCCACATTGGTGAATAATGTAACAACTTTCGTTCTTTTTTGCAAAATTAAGGTTTTTTGTTTTTGAACTGATTTGACATTTATCTCCGACCCAAACACCACGGAGTAAATGAGCTCTGATGATGATTTTTGTAAAATTGAAATATTGATCAATATCAGCTATGATTATATTATAAATTGTTTTCTCTTTAACAGCATTATGTGATGTTTTCATTCCACCTTTTCATACTCATATATATATATATATATATATATATATATATAGGATGCGACACAAAGTCAATTTTTAAGCAGAGTTTAACATATCTAAATTTAGAGTTTTCCTTCTCCTAGACCAGTTGCCATACCAAGGTTAAAGATCCCAGTCTGTCATAGCTGAGGGGAGAATACAATGGTACTTTGATTTTCGAGTGCCCCAACAAACGAATTACTGACACTCGGTCGATTTTCTGCTTTATGTTGAGAGCTAAAATTTGAGTCACGAGCGAGCTTCAGTTACGTTTATGTTAAAACATCTAAATTCAAGTTTCAAAATGTATTACGCCAAAGAAAAATGTTATTTATAAGAAACAGCCTTAAATATTTATTTAAAAAAAACAGCACACAATTCTTTACAATCAATTTTATTATACTTTTATACAATACAGTGATATTTTTCTTATTTAAAAAACGTATGAAAAATTAGGATGTTTTAAAAGGGTGTGGGATGGATTAATGTCATTTCAGTTTATTTCAATGTGAAAATTGATTTGATATACGAGGAATTGAGTTACGAGTGGAACGAATTAAACTCGTAAGTCAAAGAAATACTGTTGTTGGATGCATACCTTTCCCAGGGGTATTAGCACTATGTGGAATTCAACCGGTCACGTTCAGTATTTGAACTCATGTTGCCGTGTCCATTTTCTACACCAGGGACACCTCTAGATTCAGTCACTTTGGTTCTTAGGCTAGACTGGCGGTCAAAGAGACCCCCTCCGATCAATCGACTGATCACCTCAAGCCCTAGCACCTATAGGATTGTCCCGACCCTATTGCCATATAGCAGACCCCCAACCCTTTTTATAATATATGTGCTAGAAGGCGGCGGTTGAGGACCTTAGTGTCCTGGGCATGACGTTAAACTGAATCTAATGGTGAAGTTCCAGCTCTGGGGTGTGTGGAGTACCCCCCTTATTACCATTACTACCCGGTCCACTCTAATCCGGAGTGGTAGTACTTGTCTGGGTCCCATCTATGGGGTGAATAGAAAAAAAAGTTAGTTTATTGAGTTTAAAGAGAAATGAGTACCCATCAAGTATAAATAAAACAAAACGTCTCAGGCATAAAATAACCCAACAAGGGTTGACATGCCGTAAAATCCAACCAAATGTGCGAGATGATACGCCATTTTTGGATGCATAGGTTTTAGCACTATGTGAAATTCAACAAGCCTCGTCCAGGACTTGAACTCATGTTGCCGGTGCCCATGGTGAAGAAAATGGACACATCAACATTAGCTCGAATTCTGGACGAGGCTGGTTGAATTTCACATAGTGCTAATACTCTTGGGAAATGTATGCATCCAACTATAGTGTTACTTTGACTTATTTATTGTCATATATGACACATTTAGTTTACCTACTCCACAAGCAGCCCCTCAACAACGCTGTTCTTCAAGGAAACGGAGAGCGACGGATTTTATCGACATAAATCCCAAGAGGAAAAAATATTAAGACTCCTTTGGAGTGAAATCTTAGGAGGGGGCGTTATAGGTGATATAACCTATCCACATAATGGAATGATCCTACTACTACTATAAGTAGCAAAGACAATTGTAGCTTGAAGAACAAGCGACACGATTCAGTTCTAGACTGTATTGTCGGACGTAACTTCACCTTCCTTCTGTAAATTCTACTTTCTCTGTTCAATACACTTGTGTCAACTTTCACCAGTTTTTGTCTTTATTTGTGACCCTTAACAACCCTACAACACTTATTTTCTACGCCATGGGCACCTCTAAATTCAGTACCTGTTGTCAGGATAACTCGTATGAGAAATCCACACAAAAAGTAAGAGCGTGGAATTCTGGGAGTTAGAAGAACACGTGTGCAAACACCTCGGAACTAGTTACATCCCTTATTGTTTTGGTTTTTATTGACTTGGCTGAGTCACAGGATTAATTCTATGATTTAGTAAATTGTTTAGGACAATTCCCGGTCGTTTGCTCACCTCTTCGTCATACGAAGCCTCCAACTGTCGCCCCCTGTGAAATACGAAACAGAGAACTAAAACGTTTCCTTGTCACATACGACAAGTGATAAATAACTGGCATGAAATAAAGAATACGTTGCAATAAAATAATATCATTAAATGAAAAAAAAAGTAGAGTTTTTTTTTATTTTATTTATTTATATTTATTTATTTTATTTATTTTTTTGCTTACTCCAAACCCCGTCGAGTGAACTCGGGGCAGAGACACATGAAACAAAAAACGTCCGCCTTATGTTACTAACATGGTGTGGAGTGTGGGTGGGTTGCAAAAGATGTGAAATCGTTAACATGTCATATTGGTATGTAGAGGGTTAATTGTAATCCAATAAGTTCAGCCTTGGACAGAGTTCTGGACCAAATCTGCAGTATCTACACAGTATGGACCCTGCATTTACCCGACCCTTCCATCACGAGAAGTTTTTTCTTCTCGTAGACTGGTTGCCTCACAAGTTTAGAGAACCCAGTCCTCCCCACGATTATATGACGTTAAACTGCATCTAATGGTTTTCACCATTTCCCGTGGTGAGAATCGTTACGATAAGAACATTTCCACGCGGATAACTGTGCCATGTAACCCATTAAAAGTGGTTTAATGTTAATTTGAGGGATGAGATGAGCTGTTCTCCTGAGAGATCCAACGAACGTGGGTTTTTCAACAGTGTACCCCAACCATCATCTGCTTACGATGGTTATATATATATATATATATATATATATATATATATATATATATATATATAAACTCAAATGTTAAAGGTGATATATATGTATACATATATATATATATACCTGTCAGTATATAGATGCTAAATAATTTTTCTGAATTCTTCTCTGTATACAAGGAATGTTGGGTCTTGGCGAATAAAAACATCAGTAAACAAACTATGTATTTGTGTTTTTGGTCAAATTCAATTAACTAACCAACCGTTTCCCGTGACGATAATCGTTACGATAAGAACACTTCCACACGGATAATTGTGCCATGTAACCCATTAAAAGTGGTTTAATGTTAATTTTAGAGATGAGACGAGAGATCCCACGCAGGCGAGTTTTTCAACAGTGTACCCCAACCATCTACTTACGGCAACGGAAACATACCCACAATTCTGCGTGTCAGTATTTTTCCGAATAAAAGGTGATGCTGTGTAATTAGTTGTATCGATTTTTTCGGGGTGTGTGTGAGGAGGAAGTGGGGGAGTTTTTTTTTTTTTTTTTGTTTTTAGAATTGTTTTTTTTTTTTTCTTTATAAAAGTGCATCGTTCACGTGCTGCAAGAAACCTGTCCAAATGTGCGAGATGATACGCCATTTTCGGTCGAATCTGACATTTTTAGAGACACAGTGGATATTTAGGCTTGGTTTGGTTTGTTGGATTTTACGGCACATCAACTCCGGGTTATTTTATGCCGAAGATGTTTTGTTCTATTCATGCTTGATGGGTATTCAAAAATTGTTTTTTAATTCAATTTTTAACCACATTATTTTTAAACTCATCTTTTCTTATATTTAACCCTAATAGGTACTACCACTTCGGGTCAGAATGGACCAAGGAATAATGGCAATGAAGGGGTACTCCCCATTCTCCAGAGCTCCAGAACTGGAACTTTACCATTGGATGCAGTTTAACGTGTAGATATTTAGGTGTCAGGAATTTATTTCTAGATTAATAGAAATGCCCAACTGCGTCCGCATGTCAGGTTGTCATTAGGAAGTTGAATTACTTTTGGAGGAATTACGTGAAATTAAAAATAAGGAAAACCAGAAATATATTTTGCCGTAATGTTATTCTATAGTTTTGTATTATTAAATAATTACACATCATGACCTCTTGCCTGCTGTAAAAGGGATATCTAGGTAAATTTCTCGAAATCAATTGCTCGGATTATATATGGATAATAAAATTATATATATATATATATATATATATATATATATATACATATATATATATATATATATATAAATGTGCATTAAATTTATATATTTATATATATATATAAAGATTATGTATAGAATAAAATTACATTTTATATAAAGTTACATGTTATACATGTAACTTTATATAAAACATATATAAAACATTATATATATAATGTAACTTTATATAAAAGTATATGTATATATAAAATGTACCTTTATATATATATATATATATATATATATATATATATTATATATATATATAATTTTACTGTGCATTTTCCTGTATATGATCAGAATTTATAAACAAGCCAAATAAATTGAGAAAATTTATTTATTTATTTATCTATTGCATACACGAACAAATTTAATGCACATTAAATTGTGGAAACGCTAAATTAATTATTGCAAAATTATTCCTGATTTTCTCTACTTTCATCAATTGCAAATCGGTAAACCAATAATAACGGCTTTTTTTGTTTTGTTTTTTGTTTTGTTTTGTTTTTTTTTGTTTTTTTTAAATCAAATCTTAATAAGGAATATGTTGTTGTTTTTTAACAAATATACATGAAAAGAGCAATAGCTTCTATTTCTTCATATTGAAAGAAAGGACTTTAGATTAAACTGACTGCACCTCTTTATAGGGGTAAGACCTCCACCCACCCCCAATGGGGACCACCTGTTGGCTGTGGGTGGTGACCTCTGGTGGTCGAGAAGGGAAGCCTGGTGGCTGAGCAGAACATAACATGCAACACTCCACTTTGGCTCTTTCTTAGGCAAGACGGGCTGTCGGGGTGACCCATTCGATCAATCAACTGGTCACCTATATGACTGTCCCAACTCCATTGCCTTTATATCCAACCCTTTTTATCATATATGTGCTAGAAGGCAGTGGCTGAGGTTCCTGCTATCCAGGGTGAGACGTTAAAACTATCTGTTAGTGAAATAGGGAAGCGCGCTGGTGTACAGGGATGCGCGGTGGTGTACTGGTTAGAGTCGTAGGAAATTCGACCCGAGTTCAATTCCGGGATAAAGCCACAGTTCACATAGCGCTAATGCCCTTGGGAAAGGTATGAATCCAACTATTTTCCCTTCAGCTAAGGGTAAATAGAAGGGCAGACTGAGCTCTTTAACCTTGGTTATGCAACCAATCTAGGAGAATGAAAACTCTGAATTCAAACCTGGTCACTACTAGAATAGGCTCAGGCCTACTTGGTGATCTATTTAATTTTTTTTTTTAAATTTTGAAGTTCCAATTCTGGAATTCTAGGGAATTTGAAGTACCCCTTCATTAACATTGCTCTTAGGTCCACTCTGACTCGGAGTGGTCGTACCTGTTAGGGTCCCATCTATGATTTAAATAGAAAAAAATGAGTAAAAAATGAGTTTTAAAAGAATTGAGTACCCATCAAGAATGAATAAAACAAAACGTTTTCGGCATAAAATGACCCAATAAGAGCTTCATAACCATGAGAGGGCGGCAAGAGTCATTGGCCTCTATGTGAACTCAGTCGTGTTTTAAACATCATAAAGGCACCTCCACACTATATGGTAAGCCTCTAAAATTAGTTAACCAGTTCACCTAGAAAGTGACGGCAATGTACACATAGGAAAAGGCATGGACTAATATAGACATATTATTCATCATATAAAAATCTGATCTCATTGATAAGATAAAGTGAGATTTCTTCCAAGCCGTAGCCATATCAGTGCTACTGTATGGCTACACCACTTGGACACTAACGAAACGCTTAGAGAAAAAGTTAAATGTGTGATACACAAGGATGTTTTGTACTGCCTTGAACAAATCCTGAAAGCAGCACCCCACAAAACAGCAGCTGTATGGCCACCTGCCTCCAATTACACAAAGCATCCAAGTGAGACGAACAAAACATGCTGGATACTGTTTGAGAAGCAAGGACGAATTCATAAGTGGCGTTCTCCAGTGGACACCTACACATGGACACACCAGTGTAAGCTAACCAGTTAAAACCTTCACCAATCAGCTCTGCGCGAATTCTGAATGCCGCGTGGAAGACCTGTCAGAAAAAAACCCTTCATCAATCACCTCTGTGCGGATGCTGTACGGAGGACTTCCCAGCGGTGGTGACCGATAGGGGCGGTTGGAGTGGGAAGATGTCATGGACATCCGTGCTGTCAGTACGAACTAAAGATGATGAGGGAACAATAATATATGTATGATTCTTTTACACATTCATTGTTCAGGGCCAATGACCGATAGGAACGGCTGTCGAGAAAGAGTCATGGGAATCCGTGCTGATAGCGTGACCTAATGATGATCATCATGATCATGATCATGATACTCAACATGAAAACGGAGAGTCCCCCTCTGATCAATCGGCTGGTAATGTCAAGCCCTAGCAACTATATGATTGTCCCAACCCTTTTTATTGCAAGCCCCAACCCTTTTTATCATATGGGCGCTAGAAGACGGTGGCTGAGGGTCTTACTGTCCTGGGAATGACGTTAAACTCTATCTGATGGTGAGGTTCCAGTTTTGAAGATATGGTTAATGTGGAGCACTCCTTCATCACCATTGCTCCCTGGTCCACTCTGACCCGGAGTGGTAGTACCTGTTAGTGTCCCGTCTATGGGTTAAATACAAAAACATGAGTTTATAATCAGATTTGATTATCCATTAGGAATGAATTTATTTCAGGACATTGTCGGCATTAAATGACCCACTGAGGTTGATATACCGTAAAACAAAACAAACCAAACCAATCGACATGAAAATTAATAAATAAATAAATAAATAGATAAAACAATTGAATTTTCCCCTAATAATAACTTTGCAAAACTGCTACCCGAGTAGCAAAAGGAGGTTTCCAATTTCATTTTTCGTAACAGGTGTGACATAATAACCCTTACTCTCGTTTCTGACAATACGCCATTCTTTTAACCTTTTTGTTTTGTTTGAGAAAAATTCCAAGTAAAGTACACCTGGTAGAAATTATGGAATTGGCACATTTAACGGGTATTCACCTTGCTTTCAATGTAGCAGTAAACTAATCCATCTATCTATCTATCTATCTATCTATCTATCTATCTGTCTATCTATACATACATACATACATACATACATACATAAAGGGCAGTTGTGTGTATATGTATGTCCGGAGGAAACTAAAACAATTAACGACAAAGTAAATATATATACCCATTAAATATCACCAGGGCTTGGTTTTTGAGCAAAAATAATAGAGATTTGATTTATATTCATGAAGATAAATAAAAAATAAAATTTAAATGATAACAGCATGGATTTTTTTCATTTAATATTTTAGATAGTAGACATTAACATTTCTATTCAGTGTAGCTGGATCAATGCAAGGTCTTTTTTTTTACATAGGCATCCCACGAGGATTCAACTCATGATTCAGTAATAATGGATTTGCGGGACTAACTTAAAAAAATCCCCCTCTACCTTGGCAACGCCGGGTAGCCACTGCTAGTACATACATAAAGGGCTGGTGGTGTGTATGTATGTATGTATGTCCGGAGGAAACTATAAAATTAACGACAACGTAAATATATATACACATTAGATATCATCAGTTCTTGCTTTTTGGGCAAAAAAATATGAAGATTTGATTTATATTTGAAGATATTTAAAAATTAATGATGTCCCGCCAGGGCGGATCAACGCAGTCTTTTTTTACGTAGGGATTTTAATGGGGCTTCCTCACGATTCAGTAATAATGGATCTGCGAGACTAAACTTTTGAAGCCACTTCTACCCTGGCGATGCCGGATAGTTGCTTCTAATAACAGATTAGACGCAAAGCATTTTTTATCTAATAGCTGAACATTATAAGTAAAAAGTGGCCTATTGTCGGTATCAATCGAACAGCGAGGGAGTCTATCCCCTTTTTGTTAGCACCAGACCAGGGTGATTAATTTTCTTAGGAGGAGTGCTATGCCTACCGTCAGCTACTCAATTTACTGCACAGCATAGATTACCTAAGTTGTGCTACTCATGAGCTGAGTTGGCAAGGACTGGTATCGAACCCGGAACCTTGCAATTACGTAAGCGAATGCTCTACCGACTGAGCAACGAATTATTCAAATTAATGGTATAATTCTTTTCTAACCAAGGCTTTCATAAAAATCGAGGAGGGGCAACTAAGTATAACTTCTATTTTTATTTTTACTTATTTATTTATTTTTTGTCAATGAATTCAATAATTTTTTCCTCGACGTTGGATTATTTCATAATATTTTCCTCTGCATGGATGTCACCCTGCCAACGGGTTGGTTGGTTGGTTGGTTGGTTGGTTGGTTGGTTATATATATATATTAGCAAATATATGCACTCTCCGGGTGCAAGCATTTAAGTTTCAATGTATTAAAATATTATATTAAATTAGAAAAGCTAATGAAACTAAATAAGAATGCAGATAAAAAGATTTGAAACAGAATCGAAAAATAGAACAACTGAAATTTACTCTTCCATCACTCCCGTCATTCATTGCTAGATTTTCCTAATTTGACTACTTAGTTAAAATAGGAAGCAAAGTATAAAATTACACTTATTTCTTCTTGTTAATCAATTTCTTTTAAGATTTATTGAAGGGATTTTTGCTCATATTCATTAAGATAAAACCAAACAATTAGAAATGAATAATACTATGTTGTAAATACAATACTACCTTTACTTATGACTATTCCAGCTTACTAGTTTTCAGAGGTATGCGCTGTCACTCGCTCGATTTTTTG
Source organism: Doryteuthis pealeii (assembly GCA_023376005.1). Lineage (NCBI taxonomy): Eukaryota > Metazoa > Mollusca > Cephalopoda > Myopsida > Loliginidae > Doryteuthis > Doryteuthis pealeii. The sequence continues at coordinate 50,367,175 of CM042143.1, read as the reverse complement.
CTTTGTGTTAAGAGCAAAATTCTGAAGTACGAGCGAGCTTCAGATACACTTATGTTAATAAGCTCACTAAAAACATTATAATGCCAAAGAAAAATATTATCAATAAAAAAATAAATATTAAAACGTATCACAGCGCATAATTCATTACATTCTATTTTATTTTTTTTTTTTTTAATACAATACGCTGCTATTTTTCTAATTAAAAAAAAATAACGAAAAGGTTTGAATGGGGTTTTTTTGTTGGAGGAACGGATTAATGGCATTTCAATTTATTTCAATGGGGGAAAATGATTTGATATACGAGGAAATTGTGTAATGAGTGGAACGAATTAAACTCGTAAGTGGAGATATCACTGTATATATAATCTTATGGAACTTTTCCCTGTTCTATGCTTGAAGAAACCGTTCCATTCATTTGTATTCTTTTTTTCTCACTCGGTAAATATAGCTTCAGTCTCGATATTTTTAATACGCTTCCGATATATATATATATATATATATATATATATAATATATATATATATATATGATGTTGGTATGGAGTCCACGTATGCTTCTTTGTTGGTATATCTAAGGAGTATTGACACACACACACACACACACACACCACACACACACACACATATATATATATATATATATATATATATATATATATATATATATAGGAAAATATTTTTGGTTGTTTTAGTCTATCTTTGATAAAGAGGGACAAACCCTCGAAATATTGGTAAATAGATATGATTTAGAACACAATATTCATCGTCATTGTGTTTCTTTTTTTTATGGTTTTTTCATGCTTCTAAAACAACCAACAATTTTTTCCTAAATATATATATATATATATATATATGTGTGTGTGTGTGTGTGTGTGTGTGTGTGTGTGTGTGTGTGTGTGTGCTTGTGCATGTGTATGTGTGCTTATTATATACACGCGGCTATATTTATTCTTGTAAATATATATTTAATTTTATAAAACTTTTTTCTCTATCTATACTTAAAATATCAGTTAATGTAAGCATGTTTGTTGACTTTCATTGTTTTCTCGTTAGCCCCGGCTCCCATCTTCATTTTCCTTGGGTCGGGGGTGGGGGTGGCGGCCGCCATCATTTCGAGCTGCGGCTAAGTGTCTTTCACTGGCACTTTTGATTTATGAACATTCTGAGTATATGTGATCAATAGTTGTCAGCGTTATTTCATCCCCTCGCCAGGGGTCGCATGTGTCTCTAGTGAACGGGCGAAGCATCTTAGTTACCCTGGCCTCACACTCAAAAGGGTCGAAAATCTATATCAACCTAAAAGGAAAAGGTGATTTAGATTTGGGTAGAAAAGACAAACAAGCAAAAACAAACAAAACAAAACAAAACAAAAAAAAACTGCATCGGATTTATGAGCGAGACTTTTGAAGACGCTTTTACGTTTCGTTTCTCTATCGGGGTCACCTCGGTAAACGCACGGGGTTAGCAAAGGACGGGGACCTTTACTTAAAAACATCTCCTTGCACTTGCAAGAGAATAAATGAATTCGAAAATGGTACTTATTCATCATTCATTTGTCTCAACGTTTCAAATGCGCGAAAAGTTGTCTTTTGTTTTTCTTTGTTTTGTTTGGAGTTTTTTTTTTTCTTTTTCTTTTTTTTTTTTTTGCCGAAACTTTTGTCTTCGACGGAAGCAAAAGTAGATAGGTGTAGACACTGATGAGGATGCTGAAGGAGACGGTGGCATCTTACTGACTGACTGGCACTCTATTTCGATGCCGTAATTCAACCATCAAATTCGTATCTGTCACTCGCAAATGGAGTAGAGGAGGGTCGTATAAATAAAATAATATGCCCACTGTTATCACTTCTTATAATTACCGCTTGGCATTTGATCGAGCGGTTTTGATGAATTGCGCATAAAAAAGAAAAATGAAAAGATAAGCATTGATAAATAAACAAGAAACAATCACAAAGTGAAATCGTTAAAAAGTCGAAAATAATATCATCTTGTCACAAGCGTCGCATTTGGCTATGGTGTAACCTGCTTTTTACGTTATTAAATTTTTCTTTTTGCTTAGGAAGCGTTTCTTCTTTTTTTTTTAGCGACGTTTTAGGCAAAGTAGATCCAAGAAAAATGGGGGAGGTTCAACTGGTCAAAATGACACGAAAAATGACATTAAACTCTTATAATAATTCATTCACAAAAACAACAACAAAAATAAAAGAACATTTATAAGTTTAGATGGTTTGGCTTTGAACGCGGGAAATGTTAAGATCAACCTTCACATTATCAATGACAAATTGACAAAGAATTATGGAACCATCCGTAATTGACGTAATTCATAAAACCAAATAGAAGACTGCACTCTTGCAACTTATTTCTGCATAACTATATCTAATTATTAGGACTGGCTTAGCTCAGTCGGTAGAGCGTCAGCCAAGGAGCCACAAGGCTCTGAGTTCGATAACGTTCCTCGCCAATTCAGTGTATGAGTAGCATAGGGTTCAGCTGATGGTAGGTGTGGGGCTCCACATCAGACGTCCCAAAACAATATCCTTAGTCTAGCTAGCGTTTGTGAAAAAGGGATAGACTCCCTCGCTGTCTGGCTGATACCGACTTTAGGCCATATTTAATTACACCGTTGGAGGCGCGTGGTGTAATGGTCGTAGGAAATGGATTCGTCGCCCGAGTTCAAATCCTGGATGAAGCAGTTTACATTTCACATTGCGCTAATACCCTTGGGAAAGATATGCATCCAACAACTCTTCCTCCAGCTATGGGTAAATAGTAGGGCAGACTGAGCTCTTTAACCTTGGTTAGGTAACCAGTCTAGAAGAAGAAAATCTCTGAATTCAAACCTGTTAAACTCTACTTAAGAAATTGAGCTTGTGTCACGTCCTGCTCCTGCAGAGAGGTTGGTATATATATATATATATATATATATATATATATATATATATATATATATATATATATATATATATATATAACTTTCAATGAAAGAAAAACTTAACAAACCGTCATTCCGTAATAATTTATTTCGACCAGAAACTCAAAATATTTTTTAAATTAATTTTTTTTTTAAATTCTTAAGAGCCTAGCTTCATCAGACGGATTTTACAAAAATAAACATTGAGATTTATACAGTGAGGTTTTGAAGATCCCAAATAGAATCATCCCTTATAACCAGTCATCTGGATTACCTTACAAGATTATTTTTGTAAAATCCGTCTGATGTTAAGTTTTTCTTTATTTGAAAGTTAAATATTGCTCTGTATATAATCTAATCTTTTGATTATTATACATTGAGCTCTCATTAGGGATTCATAAAAATCCTTGTATGAATATATGTTTGCTCCTACAAGAGCATTCAGTATGGTTATACAGTGAGATTTTGAAGATTCCGAATAGAATCATCTCTTACAGCCAGTCATTTGGATTACCTTACACACACACACACACACACACACACACACATACATACACGCACACGCACACGCAACACACACACACACACACACACACACATATATATATATATATATAATTACACCGATATAGGGAACACAATAACACCGTTGGATAGAGCAAGTTTTCACCAACAAAATATTATGATTTCCACTGGCAATAATATGCGCCCTCTACCGGGCGTTAAGTTTTAATGTAATGAAATATATTAAACTAGAAAGACTAACGAAACTACATAACAAATACAACTTATCACTTATCTTAATGCTATTTTAATTGATTTCTGTATAAAATCGTTAATAGGTTTGATTTTAATACGTTGGAGAATAAAACAATAATAGTAGAGATCAATAACACCAAGTAATTATTTATTAAACCCAGTTTTATAAAAAAAAAAACATGATGCAAGTAACCACAGCATATATTATGTAAACCTTTATTTCTTAGTGATATATAAGACACATTGCAGAATTTTAAACGCGCTAATAATATGGGCTGCTTTGAGGCTAATCTAACTAAGATTTTCATAGAGACATAAATAAGATGTATTCTATGTATTAATGATTTTGACTATAAATTAAATACTCATTGATAAACTTATGCAGTTGCTGGGGGTATAGGGACGTAAGCAGTGGCGTAGTTTTGGACAGACAAACAGACACCGAATTTGCATTATAATAAGATATAGTCACTTCGCCAGCGATGGACACAATTTGTGTGCCTCGCTTGTAAAAAAAAAAAAACTGACACCAACAGAGGCAACCCAGCAATAAACACGGAATATTTGTCCGGAAAATGCTGTTCGTGTAGTCCATATTTCATCGACCCGATTTGCGTTCATAGCTGATCGAGGCGATCTTCATTTCGTATTGATTGATTTTAATGGCATTTCAACCTGTCTATGACTATTTTATGTCGAGCGGTTAGGAAATCACGTTCATTGTATGTTCACATTGATACTTTTTTATTAAATTGTTTTTTGCACACAGTTAGATTTTTCTATGGTACAAATAATTTGTAGCAGCTAATGTGCTAGACTGTGAGATCGCAATAAGCGAGTTCGAACTCCAGTCGCGCTAGTACGTTCACTTTCGCAGTAATACCCTTGAGTTAGATAGTACCACGACAGTTCTACAAGGATGATTTTGGCATTAAATAACCCACGAAAGTTGATATGCCATTAAACAAAGAAACCAAACAAATAATTTGCATACAGTTGTATGGTTTCAAGTATTCCTATTTATGCTAATAATTATATGGTTTGAAGTAATTATCTCTATTCAATAATTACACAGTTACATTGTTTCATGTATTCTCATCCAATACTGATAATTTGATCTGTTTGACACATTATAAAAGACTAAAAGCTACTACCCAGCATCACCTGGGTAGAGGAAGGAATAAAAGCAAGTTGGTCTCGCATATCCACTATTATTATGCATATTTTAATTTTAAATATATTTGGTAATATAAATTAATCTTCGTAATTTTTGCACAAAAAGCAAGAACCGGTGATATGTAATGTGCATATATATATATATATATATATATATATATATATATATAAATATATATAAATATATATATATATATATATATATATATATATATATATAAGTAAAGAAATAACAAAAGACTTAGAGATTGAGCTTTATAGTCTATTTCAGGGAGCTTAGACAAAGTGTCTAACTCTCCCAACTCATCAGATGCTAAGTTGGGAGAGTTAGACACTTTGTCTAAGCTCGCTGAAATAGACTATAATGCTCAATCTCTAAGTCTTTTGTTATTTCTTTACTTATATATTTGCTCTGTGACTCTAACATTAAGAGCACACATTGAGCTCTCCAACTGCGACGGTTTTTTAAATAAAACTATTGTGTCGTAAGGAAGATTTCTTCTCTGGACTTTTGGATTATATATATATATATATATATATTATATATATATATATATATATATGTGTGGTGTGTGTGTGTGTGTGTGTGTTGTGTGTGAACTTTTTTCTATAATCATTGTATTTTCGTAATTCCATCGGGACATACATACATACATACAACTAACTACCTTAATATACTAGCAAATATATGCACCCTCCGGGTGCAAGTATTTTAGTTAAATTTTATAATAAAATATCATATTAAATTAGAAAGGCTAATGAAACTGAATAAGAATGTAGATAAAAAATTTGAACAGAGGGGGTATGATTGAAAAATAGAACAACTTTGAAACTAACTCTTCCATCATTTTCCGTTACTCCCGTCTTTCATTGGTAAATTTTCCTAATTAAACTGTTTAGTTAAAATAGGAAGTAAAGAATAATATTACAGTTATTTCTTCTTGTTAAGGGATTTCTTTTAAGATTTATTGAAGAGATGTTTGCTCATATTCAACAAGATAAAACCAAACAATTAGAAATCAATAATACTAAGTATATATTTATTAAAATCAAATTTTTGATATAAATATGCAAATTAGCCTTCCCATTCACACTGTAAACCTCTATTTTGTTGTATATATAAATACAATTGCATGTTATTAGTATGTAGATATGGTCAACAGTGTAAGTAATGTAAAACAATTTTATTAATAATTGAGGTTTAAATAAAAATAAAATCATGGAGAATATGATGTAAATAACTAAAAGAATTGTGACTTGTATAGTAATATAGTTTCGGTTACAGACAGACAAACCCACAATCTCCATTATAATAAGATATAAAGATTATTTTACAAAACTCGGTGAAATTTTTAAGATGCATTCAGAGAGTAGCAGACCTGAGTTTGCCCCTATAAAACTATATATGCAGGCTTATTATCGACAGCGGACTTAAAGGTAGCGGCCTCATAAAAGTGTCCTAGCTACGCCCCTGTATACAATATAATTGGTAAATATTTTTCTATGGTGCGTGTTTCACTTTTATAGTAACAATCACGGCTTATAATCGGTTGAGTTAAAAAAACAAAATTATTTACTAGAATAAATAAAAGGATTTTTGTGTTGCTTATCTGCCGAATTCTTATTTCTTATGAGTGTTGTCATCTCTGCTGAATAATGAACCATTCCGTTTTTATTATAAAGAAAGAAAGGAAAGAAAAAAGACATGTTACAAAGAAAAAATATGATAAGAAAGAACGAAAGAATGAGAGTAGGAGTACCTTCAGATGCGCTTATTTTTATAAGTTCACTAAAAACATTTACGTTTCTAAGTTTATTACCCTAAAGAAAATAGTATTTATAAAACAATTACAGTACATAATTCATTATATTCTATTTAACAGGCCGGTTTAGCTCAGTCGGTAGAGCAACTTGACTAGGAATCGCAAATTTCCTAGTTCGATACCGGCTTTCCACCTTAGCGTATGAGTAGCACAGGGATCTGTGCGGTAACGTGGGTAACTGATGGTAGGTGTGGCGCTCCACCTCAGACGCTAAAAAACAATCTCCTCGGCCTTGCGCAAGTGGCAAAGGGCTAGACTTCCTCACTGTCTGGCTGATACCGATTTTCGGCCACCCCGACGACTTTTTAGTTTTTTATACAATGTAGTGCTATTTTTATAATTGTAAAATCTTACCATTAATTTTAAAATTTTAAATCCTACTATTAATTTTCTCCCACGAAAGTTCAATTATCTTAAAAACTCTGTCACCTTAGATCCTCCCCTTCCCATATCTATGCAGTTCAACGAAGCTAACCCGACCTTTCACCACTTCTTGACTATCTTCACACGTCCCGGAACTATCGTTTGACCGATGCCGGTTATTCCCCCTTCTTCATATACAACCAACAATTGTCCCATTCTTTCGCTAGTCGTCCGCTATCAGCATACAACATTTCACCTACCTCAAGTTCTGATGAAGGTTGCAAAAACTGAAACGTTATAACGTCGACTTCACCATCAAGAATACAAGTCATCTTTTGGAATACTTCATATTTTTCAATATTTCTACACACGGACACAGGCACACACACACACACACACACACACACACACACACAGGCGCACGCACGCATACACACACATACACACATATATATATATATATATTTCTAAACTCTACCGGTGTGAAAACCCCCGATAAGCCAGTTTTCAAAATAAAAGAAATTCAAATAGACATCTGAGGAAAAAATTAAAAAAAGAAAAAAGACAATACACCTGTACTTTCTGAAAATAATAATCAGTACCGTATGTAGGGGCCAAAGGAGAGAAAAAAACATCGAAGTGGTCAATACGCTAAGTAGACCATGATTATAAGGACCTACATGAGTCAGACACTACCTAGGTTTCACCCGAATGGTTCTTCAGGATAATTCTGGCTCAGAATTATCTTGAAGAACCATTCGGGTTAAACCTAGATAGATAGTCATGTAGGTCCTTTATATATATATATATATAAATGGACTCTCCCGTCGATTTTCGACGTATGAGGGTTCATACACACAGGGATTTGTTTATAGTGGTGAAGGCTTGTGTTGGACCATCCACACTTTTTGGCACAGTCGATAGGAAAGAATTGGTGCATCAAAGGTTGCCACAAACCCAATCAACGACCGACCTCGGGAATTTTGAATTCAGAGTTATCCCTCTCCTAGACTGGTTACCTACTCAAGGCTGAAGAGCCCAGTCTGCCCTACTATTTAACCCATAGCTGGAGGGAGAATATATGGATTCATACCTTTCCCAAGGGTATTAGCGCTATGTGAAATGCCAACAGCTTCGTCTAGGAATTGAACTCGAATCGACGAGTCCATTTTCCACGACTCTAACCACTAGCCCACGCACCTCCATATATATATATATAATCCAAAGATCAGGTGAAGGCATCTTCCTTACGGCGTAGTAGTTTTTTTTTTTAATGTTGTAGTTTACAGAGCTCAATGTGTAGAGCACACATTGATTGTCAGAGTCACAGGACAAAATTATATCAGTAAAAAATAACAGAAGATTTAGATTCTTAGCTTCATAGCCTATTTCAGGGAGGTTTACCTCAGTCAGTAGAATCTCCGACTAGAAACCACAAAGTTCCTAGTTCGATACCGGTCCTCGCCAACTCAGCCAATGAGTTGCGCAGGGATATGTGCGGTAAAGTAAGGAGCTGATGGTAGGTTAGGCGCTCCACCTCAGACGCAAAAACAATCTCCTTGGCCTAGCGCTATTGAAAAGGGGATAGACACTCTCGCTGTCTGGCTGATACTGACTTTAGGACAACTAGAGAAAATGTCTAGTCCTTCCATCTTCAGACGCAAAATGAGGATTTCTTTATTATTCTATTATGAAATGTGTGAAAATACAAACCCAAGTGTTCTTAGTGGGGTTTTTTTTTGTGTGTTTTGTTGTTGTTTTTTAGTAGATGCTAAATAAAAAGGGATGGGGTTTCTTGTTGCAGTCTTGACCTTTGATGACTGGTGGCAATTTGTATGAAAACATTCTTGTATATCTTTGTTGCCTCAATCTACCACCCTCGTTCTAAAGCCGGCGTTGTTAAAAAACCGCTTTGCGTCAATGCAATCAGGTACTTTACTGAATTAGTGAGCGACACCAGCAATGCAAGAAGCTATCCGTTTACTAAAACTACAGGCCAGCTACACAGTAGCCAGTCCTCGACTGGGTGAGGCTGCCTGTTGCTTACATGTCTACCAACATACTTATCTTCCTCATCTCAAATGACTTTTTAATACGTACAACTTGTTAAGACCTTTCTTCTTCTTTCTTCTTTCTCACCATTCTCTTCTCTTCTTCTTCTTCTTCTTCTTCTTCTTCTTCTTCTTCTTCTCCTTCTTCTTCTTCTTCTCGTTCCTTTTTCCCACACAAGTACTCCGAGGTTGGCAGTTAGAGATCTCACTAGCCGACGTCGCCAGCAGAAACGGCGGAGAGTCTAGGATAAACGTCTGTTGCCAGCTCCACCCTGTGAGTGTGTCTGGACGATAGGCGAATATATACAAAGGGACCATTCTTTGCATGCGTTCCGTATGTTATAATATAATGCTCTCTCTCTCTCTCTCTCTCTCTCTCTCTCTCTCTCCTCTCTCTCCTCTCTCTCTCTCTCTCTCTCCCAGAATGTTCAATGCACATAACATGTCGAAAATACTGGCATTAGCAAACATCCACCAAATGCTTAGATTTTGGTTCCTTATTAGCAAAACTAGTCAGGGATAACCATTTATTCCCACGATGGTATCAAGTGGTTTTCAGGTTAAGCTTCGTCACTTGGAAATCTTTTTTTTTTTTTTAAAGTACGTCATTATTTTTATCATTAAGATAACGAGACTATTTTATGTGTGACCTTTGACCTTCTTCCAGCAGAAGAGATCAATTTCCATGGCAACGTCCGACTATTCAGAAAGTTATTCAGAGACTAGCATAATAATTTCCATCATAAACGATGAAGTTATTAGGGCTCCTCACGTGGTGTAATGGTTAACAATTTAGATTCGCAGACCATTGTTAGTGAGTTCTATTCTCACTGGGAGCCCCATAATCTGACCTTGTGACACATCTAGTAAAAAAGTTAATGATGTGATTATTTACATATGGTTTTGAATTCCAGTGTAGCAAGGTAACTCGCAAAGTCTGGGGAAAATCTATGGGCAATTTGGTGCTGTGTTCAGTCTCGTTCCGGTAACTTCTTTGGTCAAACTTATAGGGTGAGTTAGTTTTATGTGGGTTTTAGATTCTTGCTCGTCTTTGATGTTGGTTGTTGCCAATTTTATCTCTTAAACCTCAAATATACGTAGGTTTCATTCTTCTTGTGGACTGTTGGGCTGAAAAGGAATCAAGAAAGAAAAAAGAAGAAGCAAGGACAAAAGATACTTTTATGTTTCAGACTTCATTCCTAGGTTCATAATTATTTGTTGGGTGAGTCCAGATTTACCCAAACTATGCTAACGACAGCAGCAATGATCATAGTATAAGATGTAAAGTTCTTATAATATGTTGAAAGACTTAAAGTAACTTTCCAACGTAGGTACACATGTGTACATAAATTACTCCGACAAAGAAGTTACATATAATACCAAACAGATTTTAATTCGTGAGCACGTGAGAAATACATACAAGACAGGAATATATATACTCATTACAAGGTACAATATAGATATACAGAACAGATACATAAACACATTATAAAGGAAGTAGGACTAAGTCCTAACGAAGTGATCCAGAGTTTCTGAAAGAATGTCACTTACTGAGAATTGGTTGGGGAGCAAAGCCCCCACTTAAGTGTAAGGCACAAAGGCGTCCAAACCATGTGAAGTCGTTGCTGGCCCGAGAGAGAGAGAGAGAGAAGAGAGAGGAGAGAGAGAGAGAGAGGAATTTCCCGGGCTACTCTTAAATACTCTAGCCCTCTACTGGCGAAAACCTGCAGCAATGGAAGATAACTCTTCTGGACCCCACATCGATCCAAACAGGGACAGACAAACGTTACAAAGGCAACAAGATCAGAGGATAAGACTATGCACTAACTGCCAGCTGGGGGTGGGGAGCATATTATCACAAGTTATTTGGAATAGGCCCAACACTTTTTTTTTTACAAAGTTCGACGGAATTTTGGTATGAAAGTGTAGAAAGATTTTTCAGTGGTATAATGGTATACATTGTGCTGAATTTTGACATGCGAGAACGATTTTGAGCATGAATTCAAAATCAGCACGCTCGATTTAGCATAAAACACAAGCTTTTATCCTGCTAGCAAAATCTTTGTTGCTCATTATAATCGACAGTGCGAAATTTTAAAAAGGTTATTTAGATGCGTTTTGTATTAATAGTGGACGACTCGTCTTTGTTATTTTATGGATTAGTAAGCATGTAGTGAATCTTGGGGGTGACGAATTTATGCACTACCACAACCAACAGCAGCAGCAGCAGCAGTCCAATTTCCTTGGAGTGGGGGAAAGCTGGTGGTTGCTTTCACAGCTACATGGACCAAGTTAAGGTGACATTGGTTTGTTGGCACGATGGATAAATCTATATATGAATGCTCGTTTCCTTTAATTGTACGGCCGTAATCATCTTGCAAAACCCACTGGTTAAAAATGAGACCTTCCAAATCGTCCAAGATGAAATGCAACAATGTAAATCCAGATTATCTGGTGTTGCTTATCCACCGAATTCTTATTTCTCATGAGTGTCGTCACCTAAGCCAAATAATGGACCATTCCGTTTTTATCATAAACAAAGAAAGGGAAGAAAAGGGTCATGCTACTCTGAAGAATATGATAAAAAAGACAGAAATAGAGTAGGGGAAAGATAGAGAGATGGTCACCCATCTATCTATCTTTCCCCTACTCCATTTCTTTGCTCGCGGAAGCGATAACGCTAATCTGTTTTAATCGAACATAATGAAAAGATGAAAAGAAGGAAATAAAAAAATGGTGAGAGTTAAATCAAGATTATTATACTTTTTACACATTGAACTATTTAGCAATAGCTCTTAAGTAAACATAACAAACGTTGTAATAATCAAATTATCATACTGTGGTATATCCACGGGTTCTACTAGTATTGTTAGTTATTGCTAATCATAAATGGAAAATCAATATTTCAAATATAGTGTTACCTTTAATTCGTTCCGCCCGTAACTCAATTTCCTCGCATATCAAATCAATTTTTCCCTATTTAAAAAAACTTAAATGCTATTAATCCGTTCCAGCCCACCCCCAAAACACCCTAATTTATTTTGTAATGTTTTTGTTTTTTTATAAGACAAATAGCACTGTATTGTATCAAGACATAAAATCTTATTATAATGGAGATTGTGTGTTTTTCTGTCTGTAACCGAAACTAAATCACTACTCAAGTCACAATTCCCTTAGTTATTGACGTCACATTCACCATGAATTTATCCTTATTTTAACCTCAATTATCAATAAAATTGTTTTTCATTATTTATACTGTTAACCATATCTACTGTATTTACTGTATTTACCGCGTACCCCACTTGTACGGGTCAGGCACAAAGTCCCTATTAACGTGGGACTACCCACAAGCCGAAGCTCATGGAGTGGCAGGTGAAAAAATTGCGTCGATCCCGTCGGCATTCCCCCTCAAGGGGGGCGCCTCAGGCACTGGGCAATAAACCCAGCCCTTCCCCTTTAAATCGAGGGGGCAGGTGTTGCCTGGGGGGATGGCCCCCTGGGATCGACGCTGTTAATTATATCAATGGTCCAGAGGCCGAAGCTACTGTTAACCATATCGACATGATATTTACCGCGTACCCCACTTGTACGGGTCAGGCACAAAGTCCCTATTAACGTGGGACCACCCACAAGCCGAAGCTCATGGAATGGCAGGTGCAAAAATTGCGTCGATCCCGTCGGCATTCCCCTCAAGGGGGCGCCTCAGGCACTGGGCAATAAACCCAGCCCTGCCCCTTTAAATCGAGGGGGAAGGTGTTGCCTGGGGGGATAGCCCCCTGGGATCGACGCTGTTAATTATATCAATGGTCCAGAGGCCGAAGCCACTGTTGACCATATCAACATACTAATAACATGCAATTTTATTTATATATACAACAAAATAGCGGTTTACAGTGTGAATGGGAAGGCTAATTTGCATATTGATATTAAAAATGTAATTTTAATAAATATATGCTTAGTATTATTGATTTCTAACTGTTTGGCTTTATTTTAATGAATATAAGCAAAAATCTCTTCAATTAATCTTAAATGAAATCCATTAACAAGAAAAAATAACTGTCATTTTATTCTTTACTTCCTCTTTTCACTAAATACTTACATTAGAAAAAATAACAATGAAAGACGAGAGTGATGGAAGATTAAATTTCAGTTGTTCTATTTTTCGATTATATCCCCCTCTGTTTAAAATCTTTTTATCTGCATTCTTATTTAGTTTCATTAGCGTTTCTAATTTGATACGATATTTCATTACATTAAAACTTAAATACTTGCACCCGGAGGGTGCATATATTTGCTAGTAGAATTAATGAATTATGTGCTGTAATATGTTTTAATGTTTATTCTTTTTATAAATAATATTTTCTTTAGCGTAATAAATTTGGGAACTTAAATTGTTTTAGTGAACATTAACACAAGTAGATATGCTTATGTTAATAAAATCGTCGAGATAGCCTAAAGTCGGTATCAGCCAGACAGTCTATCTCCTTTTCACTAGCGCTAGACCAAGGAGATTGTGTTTGACGTCTGAGGTGGAGCTCTACACCTACCGTCAGCTCCTTGCTTTACTGTACAGATCCCTGTGCTACTCATACACTGAGTTGGCGAGGGCCAGTATCGAACCCAGAACCTTGTGGTTCCTTGTCCGACGCTCTACCGACAGAGCTAAACCAGCCCTATTATGCTTATGTTAATAAATTCACTAAAACCATTTAAGTTCCCAAATTTATTCCACTAAAAAAAAATATTATTTATAAAAAGAATTTATAAAGTTGAGGTACGATTGAGCTTCAGATACGAAGCTCAATCGTCCCTCAATTTTTCGCTCACAACACAAATCAAATAATCGACCGAATGACAGCTCGTAACTCGGAAATCTCGTAAGCTGGGACACTCGTAAGTCAAGGTACCACTAATGCTTAAATACGGACGATTTATTCCAAGTCTTTTTCTTGGTTTGTCTGAGACTCCATATGGAGTTCCTGCTGTTCCTAAGTGGTTGCCTATCTAAGTTGTGAGCAGGTTTATCAATGCTTAACTCGGGAACTGGTGTTTTAAAAATGACTTGACCGTAAGTGAATTGCTATATATCTTATAGATAACCCTATTCCACGATAGAAAATTCCACCCGTGGAGAATGTCACACTCGGTGTCATTTGTAACTAAGCGTAAACGATTTAATGGAAAACCCAAATTCCTATAAATATTAGTGATTCGGCATTAAATAACCCAATAATGGTTGCATGCCATAAAACCAACCAACAACCACAGAATAGAAATATATTTTTTGTAAACCATCTGACTCAGTATTTATTGGTCACTGAAAGGGGCGCCGGGATGAGCTCTTGTTTGAAGAAAAAAATTGAATACTCGTCAAAAATGAATAAAACAAAACGTCTTCGGCATAAAATAACACAACAAGGGTTGACATGCCGTAAAATCCAACCAACCAACTAACCAGTATCCTGGTATTCAAAATCTGAATTTATCTCTGTTAATTTACATATTTTCCAAGTTAAACTGTGTAAATATCTTAATCAACATCAATTAAAATAAATCTATGCAAAGAGAAGATGAAAGAAATGATCAATAAGATTGTGTTACGCCAATTATCTAAGTCTTTTTCTGGGGGAGTGCTGCCTTACTAGAGTATGAATATTCATAATAGCTACATTTATCAACAGCTAAATATCTTATTGTTTTATCAGAGAGAGAGAGAGAGAGAGAGAGAGAGAGAGAGAGAGAGAGAGAGAGAAGAGAGAGAGACATGGCCAGCGCTAATTATTGTCAATAACTAGCTAAAAAGCCCGACTATAATATCTATTGCCCCCCCCCCACCTCCCAAGTCCGTGATTGCGAGGTTAAGACTCGGTAGATGACTAATAAACAGGCTAGTTTTAATGACGTCATTTAAATGAAAAAAAGACAATCCTTAATTTAATTGCTTTTTCTATGATATATCCTGTTTAACATATAATCCCCATTTTAATGAAATGTAAGTCAATATTAACACGTATATATATATATACACTGCTAGACGATCCGTGAAATCGTTGGGTTCTCAGTGCAAGGGAATGATTATATTGATACTTCTATTTAGGAATGAGTATTTCATAATTATCTCTATTGTATCCTTTTTAATTGTATACTAGATGACTAGTAACCTTGTTGGGTTCCATTGTAAAAGTTGTCCATGATGATATAGATGCTTCTATTTAGGAAGGAGTGAAAGGTTCTAATTAGTATTTCATAATTATCTCTATTGTATCCTTTTTAATTGTATACTAGATGACTAGTAACCTTGTTGGGTTCCATTGTAAAAGTTATCCATGATGATATAGATTATCACGCTTCCTCGTTACAAAGACTTTCCTTTTCTGCAGACGTCAGCTCTATACTTCATTGCGTGCAGGTAAACTCCCTCGAACAATGAAGACTCTGACAAAATACCGTGGGTACAATACGGGTTTATTCACCATACAAAGGTGTGAAAAGCTTAGGTCCTCATAAAACTAAGTTGGACAGAGTGGAAGAATTCACGTCTTTCTTAAGTGACGTCTGATGTGCAAGAAAATGAATTGGGCGCCAGGCGTTGAAACGGAATTAAACGGTGACTTTATGAAATTTGTCACGCCGGTAAAAATAGACCGCTAAGGGAGGTAACTCTAAGGGTTGCTTATCTAAAAGCGTATCATCACATAGATACTTCTATTTGGGAAAGAGTGAAAGATTGTAAAGAAAAAAAAGATTGTAAAAAGAACATTACGCGCTAATGTAGAAGACACAAAAATTGTCATTTAGTTGCAAATTGATCTGGAAAATGCTTTATTCTCTAAGTTAAAACATCTTAAGCATATTGCTCTAGCAGAACTCTGGTCATAATGTGCTGTTTTTTTATAATTAGTTTACGGTTATATAAATATATATAAACATAATGTGAAAATTATTTATTTGCTAGACACCGCGTGAACCATTTGGGTTTCCTTTGTAATAACAGTCCATGACGATAGAGTCAATGATCTGTTAATCCGGGTGGGGACGAATTGCCTTTTTGTTTCCTCTACCCCAGCGGATGACCATGTCTAACATCTAATTTATTGACATTCCACCACGTCAGTTGAACACAAGAATCGATTAACGTGTAGAGCCACACGCAAACCAAACCTCATGCGTGGCCAGTGCTAAAAATTGCGTGTATCCCTTCGGCATTCCTCCTTCGAGGCACCTCAGGCACTGGGCACCAGATGCAGTTCCGTATCATACCCAGGACACCTTCTTTTAAGGGGGGTCATTCCTCTGTAGAAGATACGGTCAGCCTATTCTAAGCCCCACCGACAGGGCAGTCTTCTAGCTCAGGGGTTCTCAGCCGGGGGGCCATATGGACATTTTCTAGGGTCTAGGCAAGCAAAAATATTTGATTATAAAAATACAATAGGACTTTTAAACGTCGAAGTCCTGGGAAGGGGTCCACCAGAGTAAAATAGAAATCAAAGTTGTCCATCATCATCATCATCGTCGCGTTAGTAGCATGGATATCCATAACAATCTCTCGCCAACCGTCCCTATAATTCATTGCCTTAGGGAGATCTTCCGCCCAGTATCCAGTATCCTCACAGAGTTAGTCAATGTATCTTTTCTGGACAGCCCACACTGGCATGTCCATGTGCTGGTTTCCATAGAAGAGCGTCACTTATGATTTTGTTATTGTTTCTCCGGCAGTTTCCAGTATGTTTTGTTCATCTTATTAGGATGGTTTGTGTGATAGGGGGCAAGTGGCCGTACAGCTGCTTCGTATCAGACCTGAAATAGAGAAAATCCTTGGGGGTCCATGGACATGGAGGCATGTTGTGTAATGGTTACCGTAGTAGGAAACTGACACGGCGTGACGAGTTCAAATCCTGGACGAGATTGTTTGCAATTCACATAACACTAATCTCCTTGGAAAAGATAAGCATTAAACTATTCTCCTTCCAGCTATGGGTAAATAGTAGGGCAGACTGGGCTCTTTAACATTGATTAGGCGATAGAAAATTTTGAATTCAAACCTTAATAAAGTGACCTTATGTCGCATCCTACTTATACGGACGGGTTGGTAAATATGTATAGACTAATTTTTTACCTTATAAATTGTAGGATGGACGATTTATTTCTCATGACCAGCTATTGTTGGTTTAATTAGAGGTGCGGGTAATAGCTAAAGTCTTGGACTTGTCGACCGGAGTTCAAATACTGGACGAAGCTGTTTGCATTTCACATAGCACTAATACTCTTGGAAAGGTATGCATCTAATTACTCTCCTTCCAGTTATGGGTAAATAGCAGAGTAGACTGGGCTCTTAACCATGGCAACATAACCAGTCTAAGAGAAGGAAAACTCTGAATTTAAACCGTTAAACTCCGTGTAAGAAATTGACCTTGTGTCGCATCCTGCTCCTGCGGAGGGGTTGGTAATATATATATATATATATATATATATATGTTGGTTTAGTTTAGTTTATTTGTTTCAAAGCATATCATCTCTTCAAGGGTTATCTGATGCCGAAATTTGACTATGAATCCTTAGGTTTCCATAGGTAAACAAAAAAAAAGAGTCGAAAACCACTGTTCTAGCGGATAGCTTTCGGCCTAAATCGTAAAGAGAAAAAAGAGTTTTGTTACTCTTTATCTATTCATTTGCGAGGAAATTAAGTTGTTGCTAAATAATTATATTTAAGAGATGGAAAGCTTAGTTCAGTGATGTACAGACACGGCCAAGTAGTAACGAATGTTTAAATTATGAAGAGAATGCTTGAAGCAACATCAAATTATATACAGAAATGAGGTTTTAGAAGCTGTGACGAATGGGCAAATGAAATAGAATATACCTGAGAAAATAGCTAAGTTGATACAATGTATTTAGCACAATGGGGCGAAATAGTTAAAGAAAGATAATAAAAATGAGACACGGACGGTGGAGTTGTAAAGAATATAGCTTGGCCTTATAAGTGCACTTGTGGAAACCTGAGCCTGTTACCTATTATCTTAGTAAAAACGCATGTGAATCCACTGGTGATTATTTCTTGGGCTGACGTGGCCGCGTGACACCGCTGAGCGTGGTTGACGTAACCAGTCAGTCGTGACCAGACACCTTTTATTCCTAGCCTTCTTCTTTGTCTTCCACCTGGTCGTCGACATATTCACGAGTAATCAAGTTTTTTTCTTCTTTTTTTTTTTTATCCCTGCCTACATTTTATTTGTCAATGCACCTTATCCGAGCCTCCGGAAAAATTAATTATTATTCCTTATTTGTTTTTTATTTATTTATTTATTTGTTATTTGTTTATTTTTTTTTTATCTGAATGAAGGTAAATATCAACAAATTTTTAATTTTGGGAAGCAGATTGCTGACCTTTAACTGCTTTCAACAGAACGGACATATGATTGATTTAATCTATACTACTATGCAAAAATATGTGTGTGTGTGCGTGTGTGTCAGTCCTAGGAGCAGGAAGAAACAGAAACACCTGATTTTTTCAAGGTTATTAAACTGACCTTAACTTGAACTATACAAGATTGACCTATGGGGTCATCAAATCCATAGATGACCTCTAAGGTCATTTGTATTCACTGGTGGTCATCAAATCGCAAAATATACCATTTTTGGTCAAACACAATGAGCTATAGACGGAGTAGCGCGTTGTATAATGGTTTCTATCGTAAATAAAAGGAACCAGCGTGACGAGTTCAAATCCTGGATGAGGCTGTTTGCAACCCACATAGCGTTAATACCCTTGGGATTTACATGCATCCAACTATTCCCTCTCCAACTATGGGTAAATAGTAGAGCAGACTGTGCTCTTTAACCTTGGATAGGCAACCAGTCTAGGAGAAGGAAAACTCTGAATTCAAACCTGTTAAACTAGGCTTAATAAATTGGCATTGTGTCACATTCTATTTCTGCGGGGGGGGGGGGCTAATATGTATAGGCTTTGATTTGCCGTAAGAATATGATTTTTACCTTATAATAGTAAGATGGACAATTTTTTCCATGGCCAGCAGGTCTAGTTTGGTTTATTTGTTTAACGGTATATCAACTTCACCTGGGTTATTTACTGCCGAAATTTGATTTATTTATAAATGTTTAATATAATCATCGTCGGGGGTGGCCTAAAGTCTGTATCAGCCAGACAGTGAGGGAGTCTACCTCCTTTTCACTAGCGCTCGACCAAGGAGATTGTTTTCAACGACTGAGATGGGGCACCACACCTACTATCAGCTCCTCATTTTACTGCACAGATCCCTGCGCTACTCATACGCTGAGTTGGCGAGGGCCCGTATAGAACCCGGAACCTTGTGGTTCCTAGTCCGACGCTCTACCAACTGAGCTAAACCGGCCCTCGACATTCCACTGTAATCATTTTAATCACTCTTTTTTTATTTGTCTATAATAATTATTTGTTTGCACACTGTTTTATGGTATCAAGTATTCCTATCTAGTAAAATAAGTTGCACACTGTTATATGGTTTCACGTATACCAATTGTATCCAATACATTTTTAAACAGATCTAT
>CM042143.1:50340048-50342548 GCA_023376005.1 Doryteuthis pealeii | reverse complement strand
AAGCTTAGCTTAGATGCGGCACAAGGCCAGAAGTATGGGGCGCCAAATGAGAATCGAACTCAATAACAATGGTCTACAAATCTCATTTGCTAACCTTTACACCACATGCGGCCAATAAAGATTTTCTTTTAAGGATTTTCTCTTCACTCAGCTATTTTACACACAATTTCAGCCCTGTCGAATACGTCGACTGCACCTCTGCAGAGGGGTAAAATCCCCTAATGGGACCACTTGTTGGCCATAGATAGCGACCCATGATGCTTAAGGGTGGAATCCTGGTGCATAATCAGCCCATGACTTGCAACACTTCACTATGGCCCTTACTTAGGCTAGACGGGTGGTCACGTCAAGCTCTAGCACCTATATGATTGTCCCAACCCTATTTCCCTCATAGCATGCCCTAACCCTTTTATCATATATGTGCTAGAAGGTGGTGGATGAGGGTCTTAGTAACCTAGGTATGACGTTAAACTCTAACTTATGGTGAAGTTCCAGTTCTGGAACTTTAATCATTACACCCAGGTTCACTTGACTCGGAGTGGTAGTACCTGTTAGGGTTCCATCTATGGATTAAATAGAAAAAATTGAGTACTCATCAAGAAAGAGTAAAACAAAACATATTCAGCATAAAATGGCCGATGGGTTGATATGCCGTAAAAACCAACCAAACAACCAAACAACAACCGAGGCTTGATATGAATAATTTTTATATTTCGAACTGTTGTCCTCTTCTTCATTGCGTATAAAACAATGTTCAGGCCACGGTAACCTAGGGCTCTGTTAATGTTTTATTTTAATTACCTTGAAATAATCTGACGATTACCGTGAATTCAAACATGGTTTCGGAGCTGAAATATTGTAGATTCGGGTCGTATCATCAAATTCCTTCTTGCATTCACTGGTCGGCTCTTTGGTTCTGTAGGCACAGGTGTGCATACTATATACCCCATCAGTTGTACTGAATCTATAATTCCTTGGCCTTTTGTCAGCCCACCTCGGCTCTTTATGGAACTCATCATTACTTGTTCAATAATATCATGAATGGGCTAGGAGTGTGTAGCTGTTCAGCTTGTGTTTTCACAAATAACAGTGCTGGATATATACAGCTGTTATCTGAACTCACATGATGACATCAAGTCATCATAACGGACAGCATTGGAATATGAGCAGGTGGTAAGTGCGTCCCAGCTTTTACGTCTTGTATGAAGCCGGTCCAGCTACTTTAAGGGTCATTTTTAGTTGATAACTTGCAAGCTGAATGCCAAAGAATATCGCAGTATCAGGAGTATCATAGTTTTCATAATTACGTCCACTTTAACGGTAGAATTTCTGGTAACGGGCACGAGCACCAGGTCCACCAAACTTCTTGGGCTCACAATGTCGGGGATCTGCTACCAAGAGAGACCTGTCGTATTGAACAAGGATGTCCTTGATCTCTTTCTTTGAAGCTTCATTAACATATTTCTGGAAATAAACTACCAAGGCAATGAAAATGTTTTGGCGGATAGCATAGATCTGGGCAACATGACCACCATATTTCACTTTAACTCTGATATCTACTCCTGAGAATATGTCTTTACCAAGTAAAAGAAGGGGTTCTTGGAGCTTGTATCGCAGAATTTGAGGCGCTAAGATTTCTAAAGGACGTCCATTAACCTTAATTAAACCATGCCCACGTTTGCAATGAACAACGGCCGTAGCAGTTTTATTTCGTCAGTGGACTTGTACGGCCTGAATTGGCTGTTTAGGTGCGGCTGGCATCTTGATTAGAGACGTAATGTGTTTGACTGAAACACCAAAAAGTCTGAAAAGTTCGTTGATCAACCACAAGTAGAATATAGGAAAATTGCAACTCTATGAATGGTTTAATTTTTTCTGATAAGAGACCCGGCTTTGAAGATTGTTCATACAACTGAATGGAAATACTTTTGTTTGCCACAGCAAATTATTGGTAACCCTTTTTCCCGATACAGTTCTTTTTTAGTCTAAATCTACCAGACTAATTGGTTGAATCTCTGACCATCTTACAATTCATTAAGAAGGAGGTCCTGTATCTCCTATTCACTTGACCTATCTAAACTGGGATATTTAACTCGGGACAGTTTTGAATCTTTATTATACCCCTGATTACAACCGGTTAATTAGCCAAGTAAAAATGTCTTGGTCTTTTAGACTTGGCGTCTGCCCAGCACGACTTCTCTTTTCTTCATTTGACCAGAACTAACCTGGTGAACTCAAATTCAACTTGGTGTTGAGTTTTTATTATACCCCCAATTACCACCGGTTAATTAAATAAGTAAAAAAATTCTTTGATCTTCCAGACTTCAAGTCTAGCCTGCAAGGTTTGTTTCCTTTCTTTTATGACTTCCACCAATTTTTCTTTAAAAAAAATTATAATCCAACTCACCTTCACGCATGCTTGGAATAATGGCCGTTACGCATTCCTTTATGTATAAGAGAGGAGGTTTTATTTTCTTGTAGAGCATAAAATTACCTTTCC
>CM042143.1:50315048-50327548 GCA_023376005.1 Doryteuthis pealeii | reverse complement strand
TAAATAAAAATACAGTTTTTATTTACAAAATATTTTTATGCTTATTCAAATAAAAGGATGTCGTTCAGAAATAGTATCATACAATTTGTAAAAATTTGTTTTTGTCAGATACAATATAATTGTAAAAATTGTCTGTTCGTTTATTTTCAAATATTTGAAAGCGAAACTTAGCGGTGATGAGTTAAAATATAAACCTTTCATTAAGTTGATGATTTGGGGTGCTTATTGGTTACTTGGTCCCATATTTGTTTTTTGATTGTTAGTGCTAACTAAGTAATGATACTATCCGATTAGTTTACATAAAAAGGTTATTATTTATTATTATACTAAAGCTGCACGAATCAATGGATGTGTATTGAATGCAAACGGGACTATTTCAAAGAAAATTAAATTTTTCTTCATTGTTCAATTCTGTTTTGGTAAATACACCTTCTGTCTCGATACTTTGTGAACGCACTTTGTATTTATAAGAAAATTAACGTTTCATTCATTGTTCGTTTCAGTCCCGATACTTTTTGAATATGCCTCGTATTTTGAAGGAAATTAATGTTTCATTAATTGTCCGTTTCCATCTTGGTAGATACAGCCTCAGTCTTGAAAGTTTTTTTTAACACTTTGCCTATGTTGACATACTGTCTTCATTTGCATTCACACAACAAACAATATCTCTTGACATATGTGTGTGTTTATATATATATATATATATATATATATATATATATATATATATATATATATAGTAGGTGTGGTGCCCTGACTTGCACTAGTGAAAAGGGGATAGCCTCCCTCGCTGTCTAGCTGATACTGACTTTAGGCCACCCCGACACTTACTTTATATATATATATATATTTATAAATATATATATGTGTTGGTGTGTGTGTGTGTGTGTGTGTGTGTATGTATATATATATGCGTGTGTGTATATATGTATTATATATATATGTGTTGTATGCATTATATATGTGTGTGTGTTTGTGTTATATATATTATATATATATATATATATATAATACATAAGTGTGTGTTTGATATAAATACGTGTGTTTATATATATATATATATATATATATATATATATATATATATATATATAGCTTGCTTAACCTGCTCTATAAGACAATAGTGAAAATATGATACTATTTATTTGTCAGACTTGACCTCAATTTAAGTGCCTGGTCACCACACCTGAATTTAATATTTGGGTTTAAAGGGGAGGGTGACCGCAAGCATTTGCGCTACGCTTGGTTTGGTTCATAAAAAAGCGTCAATCATATAAACAATGGTGGTTTTACCTATCAAGACAATCGCACAGTCGACTGGGGTAATCAAGATTCGTAAAAAAAGGAGATTTGGGCAGGTAAGGACTTATTGAAACAAAAAAATAGAGGAGAACGATATGACAGTTGACAAAATCGTGTGTCGCCAGCGTACACAGCTGCAAATCAATTCTCTCTCCCTCGTCCAGTCTGGATAATTGTAAGACTGCTTTATTTTTTTTTTTATATCTCTTAAGATAAAACAAAAATTGCCGGCTGACGGCATTTTGTCACGATCTATTAATAAAAAGAAAAGAAAAGAAGAAAAGAATGAAAGAAATAAGAATAGGCATCTTAGAAAAAAAATTCTGAAATACTTACCCCCCCCCCCACCCACATAGAAGGGTCAAGAGGAAGATTTTAGCTTTAAGCCAGTGAAAAAATGTATTTTTCATTATTATTTTTTACATTGTTCTTACTTAAAAAAGCTTTGCTTGATCTGGAACATAGGCTCTCTCCCTCCCTAATTTAGCACAACTCACCGGTCCAGATGCCGAAGCGTACTGGACCCCTGTCCCGAAGTACGGTGGGTGATTTCTGGTTTTTACATGTGTCCCACTTTCACACGATATGGCACTAGGCCGTTTTATGTGGGCACCACCCACAAGCCGAGACTCATGGGGTGGTAAATATCTGTCTTAATATTCATTTTCATTACTCCCAGATCCGCTTATATTTTATATACAGAACAGGATCATAGCTGCTTAACTTGTTATTTACGAGAGTAATCACAAAGGTAAAATATCTATGTCTTAATACTCTTGTTCCTTAATCTTCCGATCGTTATCATCTTGAAACACCATCTGGTTAAAAATCAGATCGTCCAAATCGTCCAAGATGAAATGGAAAAATTTAAAATCCTGATTATCTGGTGTAGCCGAATTCTTATTTCTCATGAATATTGTCACCTCACCTAAATAGTGGACCATTCCGGTTTTATTATTAAGAAAGGGAACGAAAAGGACATGTGATACAGAAAAATATAATAAGAAAGGAAAGAAAGAAAGAAAGAAAGAAAGAAAGAGAATATGGGAAAGATAGAGACAGAGTGTGAACGCCCGGAAGTGATAACGCTATTCTGTTTCAATTGAACATAAGGAAAAAATGAAAAGAAGGAAACAAAGAAAAACGGAAGAGAGAGAGAGAGAGAGAGAGAGAGAGAGAGAGAGAGAGAGTTAAATCAAGATTATTATCATTTTTACATATTGAACTATTTAACAAAATTACTCTTAAGTAAACACATCAAACGTTGTAATAATTAAATTGTCATACTGTGGTATATCATCATTTTACATCATTTTAAAGTTTGAACATGTTTATATTTTTCTACATAATCGCCATTTATGTTAATGCATTTGTAGGCGCTGTGGAAGTTTTTGTATGCCCAGTTCATACAAGCTCGCACCAAGTCGTTGAGGAAGCGTTGAAATTTGTCGTCGTTTTAAACTAAACTGCATGCGAATTCTGGAGAGTGAGGAGTACCCATTCATTTTCATTACTCCCAGATCCACCCAGACACAGAGTGATAGTACTTATATGGTCTAAGGGTTAAATAGAATTTTTAAAAATGTTAAAAATTGAGTTAAAATTTGAGTACTCATCAAGAATGTATAAAAAACCTTTTCGGCATAAAATAACTCAGTAAGTGTTGATATGTTGTAAAATCCAACCAACCAACTAAACTTATCTTAGTCTGACACACAGACCTCATATTGCTTACTTACCTGCTGTAAATAATTAGTCACCCATTTGAACAGGCTCATCACTGCTTAACTTCGTTAATCTAGCGTGAACCGGTGTAAGTCTTATCTTGATGATGTTATTTTACTAAACTTTGCTTAGATATGGCACACAGGCTTCAGGTTGCTTACATTACCTGCTGTTGCTTAAGTGGTCACCCGTCTAAGAAGTGAATAGGTTCCTCATTGCTTAACTTCAGTGGTCCGATGCGAACCGATGCTTCTCAGTGTGACTTGATCTGGGTAAATGTGGGTTCCGTTAGAGTCAATGTGTACAAAACTGCCGGATATACAGGAACAAAATCTCAGAGATACAAACGGATGCCCTTTCCGACCCAGTCCTTCCGAGGTTGACGGTTATATCTCTCTCACCTAAAGTTACTATTCGCCCGTGTATATCAATTTTTGCTTTGACATAATTATTGTTTTTTGTTTTTTTTTTAAGATCACTAATTAGGACTGGTCCTATTCTAGTAGTGACAACCCCAAACGGAGTTTAACAGGTTTGAATTCAGAGTTTTTCTTCTCCTAGACTGGTTGCCTAACCAATGTTAAAGAGCCCAGTCTGCCCTACTATTTACCCATAGCTGGAGGGAGAGCAGTTGGATTCATACCTTTCCCAAGGACATTAGTGCTATGTGAACAGTAGATTCGTCCAGGATTTAAACTTGGGTCGACGAGTCCATTTCCCACGACTCTAGCCATTAGACCATTTTTTGTTGTTGTTAAGATCATTAATTAGGACTGAACCTATTCTAGAAGTGATCACCCCAAGTCATTATTTTTATCTTAAAAGAGATTTAGTTTCTATCTTGAGATCTCCACTTCATAACCATGTTTATGTCATCTCATGTTCCACAGTTTTTTTTTTAGCTCTCTTGCCAGGTCTAAGTATTTGTCTATCTTTTTGTTTTCCTTCATCTTCACTCTGTGATCCGCCGGGACGGTAAAATCCACGAGATGACAATTCTGCTTCCTGTTAATTAATACTTGGTCTTGTCTCCTAGGCGGGATTATGTGACCCATCTGTATCTCAAAATCCCAAAGAATTTTATGCGTCTCATTCTCTAGGACAGATCCCGGTTTGCGCATATATCATTTAGTAGCATAGTGAAAGTTCAATTTCTTGCACAATTCCCGGTGGATCACCTTTCCCAACCAGTCGTGCCTAGTCTTGTACTCTTTTTCTGCTAGTTTGCTGCATTCGCTAATGATATGCTTAACCGTTTTGTCTTTGTCTTCACACATTCTACACTTGCTATTATGTTGCGTCTTTTCAATCTTTGCTTTGATATTTCACTCCTTGTAAGTTTACCAGCGTAATTTGATGGTCTTTCACTGGAGCCTGGCTGACTAAAAGTCTCCTCAGGTCTCCAGGACTCTTTTGAGTATTCTAGCTGATTTATTATTATTATTATTATTATTATTATTATTATTATTATTATCTCCTTTTGAGTTTTCCCATCAGTGTTAGCTGATGGTCTTTCACTGGAGTGTGAGTGACAGCAAGTCTCCTCAGGTCTCCAGGACTCTTCTGAGTATTTGGCAGATTTCAGGAGTGCAGTGTTCTGAATGGTTTCAATTCTTCCTCTGATTTCCAAACTTTCCAAACCCTTTTCCAATCCTTTTGGGACCGTTCCAAGTGCACCAACTACAATTGGTATAACTTTCACTTTCATATTACATAACTTTTTCAGTTCTCTGGCAAGGTTCACATATTTGTCCATTTTTTCATTTTCTTATAGCTTCACCCTATGATCTGCTGGAACTGCAAAATCCACCAGTTGACAAATTCTTTCTTTTTTGTTTATCAACACTAGGTCTGGTCTTCTTGCTAGGATAAGGTGATCCGTTTTTATTTCAAAGTCCCAATTATTATTATTATTATTATTATTATTATTATTATTACTAGCAAATATTTATGGTTTAATGCAATAAAATATATTAAATTAAAAAGGCTAATGAAACTAAATAAGAATGCAGATAAAAAGATTTGAAACAAAGTGGGATATAATCGAAAAATAGAACAACTGAAACTTACTGTTCCACTATTCCCGTCTTTCATTGCTAAATTTAACTATTTAGTTAAAATAGAAAGTAAAGAATAAAATTACAGTTATTTCTTCTTGTTAATGGATTTCTTTTAAGATTTATCCCCGCGATTTTTGCTCTTATTCATTAAGATAAAACCAAACAATTAGAAATCAATAACACCAAGCACATATTTATTAAAATCAATTTTTAAATATCCATATGCCAATTACCCTTCCCATTCACACTGTAAACCGCCATTTTCTTGTATATATAAATACAACTGCATGTTATCAATATGTAGATATAACCAACAGTATTAATAATGTAAAACAATTTTATTAATAATTGCGGTCTAAATAAAAAATATGATTATGGAGAATCTGATGTAAATTACTAAGGGAATTGAGACTTGAGTAGTAATATAGTTTTGGTTACCAACAGAAAAATACACAATCTCCATTATAATAAGATTATTATTATTATTATTATTATTATTATTATTATTATTATTATTATTATTATAAATTAAGTGTGAGAATGTCTAACGATTTAATGTTGCCTTTTACAAAAATAAACTATGCTTATCTACATAGACATATGTAAATATAGATTAGTTTAAGTCATTCACATATGAAAACTAGATAAAACACAACCCACTACAAAAATCTATACATCACATTGGCTCAGTTTACACATATTGTATCGATCTTCCAACTCCATCTGTCTACTTACTTGTTCAGACTAATTATGCACTGTCTGTTATATAATCCTGCATAGATTCATATCCTTTCATGAAATTAAAAAAAAAACTCTTCCAAAAAAGATTTGAATACAATCCCCCCCCACCTCCAATGATTTAAATGCTAGGAAAAACGTAATTTATATTCCATTATAGTTTTCTGAAACAATACATAATTAAAAATGATACGTTATTATGTATTTACCAAAACCTCCTCCCCACGGGCAGGATGCGACCAAAGGGTAGTACAGCTGGTTTGAGTTCAAAGATTTCCGTCTCCTAGACTGGTTGGTTGGTGGATTGGTTGATTGGGTTTTACGGCATCTCAACTCTTGGGTTATTTTATGCCGAAGACGTTTTCTTTTATTTATCCTTGTTCACCCCGGACTGACAGTTGCTGACGGCCGTAAGGGTAAGGAACTTGTTTCCCGGCTAGAGGTAGCTGTTAAAAAAATCGAGCCGTATCTATTGAAAAGTAAACGTCGAATTTAGGGTTTACCAAGAATTGAAAAGTTTTCCGGGTTACAAAAAAAGTGTTTGATATTATGCTCCCGATTTTCATGGTAGAGCACTGTATGATATACATTAATTGAAATTTCACCGTTTAGTGTAAGCATTTACTCGCCCGTTGTTTACAGACTTGAGTTCTCTGGTGATTGTAAAAACATATATCCTGTAAGTATTTATGGAGGCGCGTGGTCTAATGGTTAGAATCGAGTTCAATTCCTGGACTAAAACTGTTTGCATTTCACATGGCGCTAAATACCCTTGGGAAAGGTATGAATCCAATTCTCCCTCCAGATATGGGTAAATAGCAGGGCAGACTGGGCTCTTTAACCATGGATAGGTAACTAGTCTAGGAGAAGGGAAACTCTGAATTCAAACCTGTTGAAATCCGCTAAAGAGGTTGAACTTGTGTCGCATCCTGCTCGTGCGGAGGAGTTGGTAAATATATATATCCTGTAAGTATGTATCAATTAATTGTTCACCCCTGACTGACAGTCGCTGTCGGCCGTAAGGGTAAGAAACTTAGCAGAGAAAATTTCTGTCGGGTTTCGCTCCCGGCTAGAGGTAGCTGTTAAAAAAGTCGAGCCGCATTGATGAGAAATAAACGTCGAAACGTGTCTGTGGATGACTGATATATATATATATATATATATATATCTTATTATAATGGAGATTGTGTGTTTTTCTGTCTGTAACCGAAACTATATTCCTACTCAAATCACAATTCTCTTAGTTATTGACATCACATTCTCCATGATTTTATTTTTATCTAAACCTCAATTATTAATAAAATTGTCTTACATTATTAATACTGTTAACTATATCTACATACTGACAACATGCAATATATTATTATATTTATATATACAACAAAATAGCAGTTTACAGTGTGAACGGGAAGGCTAATTTGCATATTAATATTAAAAAATCGAATTTAATAAATATGTGCTTAATATTATTGATTTCTAACTGTTTGGTGTTATTTTAATGAATATAAGCAAAAATCTCTTCAATGAATCTTAAATGAAATCCATTAACAAGATAAAATAACTGTCATTTTATTCTTTACTTCCTCTTATAACTAAATACTTAAATTAGAAAAAATAACAATGAAAGACGAGAGTGATGGAAGAGTAAGTTTCAGTTGTTCCATTTTTTATTATACTCCCTCTGTTTCAAATCTTTTATTATACTCCCTCTGTTTCAAATCTTTTTATCTGTATTCTTATTTAGTTTCATTAGCCTTTCTAATTTAATACAATATTTTATTACATTAAAACTTAAATACTTGCACCCGGAGGGTGCATATATTTGCTAGTATATATAACTTAGAGAAAAATGCAATTTTCAGGCCAATTTGCAACTAAATGAACATTTCTGTTGCTTCTACATTAGCACAAAACATATATGTGAATGACTTATATCAAATTCTCGATATAACAGAGATAACTATGAGATACTAATTAGAATCTTTCACTCCTTCCTAAATAGAAGCATCTGTTGTTTACAAAAAAAGAGTTTGATTGAAGTCATGGTTTACAAATCATAGATTTCTATTTTGTTGGTTGGTTCATTGGTTTTACGGCATGTCAACCCTTGTTGGGTTATTTTATCATGGACAACTTTCACAATGAAACCCAACAAGGTTACTTGTCATCTAGTATACAACTAAAATAAGGATATTATAGATATAATTATGAAATACTAATTAGAATCTTTCACTCCTTCCTAAATAGAAGCAACTACATAATCATGGGCAACATTTACAATGGAAACCAACACTAGAAGTATCAATATAATCCTGGACTGCCCTTACAATGAGAACCCAATGATTTCATGGATCGTCTAGCCGTATGTAAAATATATACATGTGTTAATATTGACTTATATTTCATTAAGATGGGTATCGTAAGTTTAACAGGATATATTATAGAAAAAGCAATCAAATTAAGGACTGTCTTTTTCATTTAAATAACGTCATTAAAACTAGCCTGTTTATTAGTCATCTACCAAGTCTAATCACAGACTGGGGGTGAGGGGTAAATAGATATTATAGTCGGGCTTTTTAGCTAGTTATTGACAATAATTAGTGCTGGTCATCTCTCTCTCTCTCTCTCTCTCTCTCTCTCTCTCTCTCTCTCTCTCTCTCTCTCTCTCTCTCTCTCTCTCTCTCTCTCTCTCTCTCTGATAAAACAATAAGATATTTAGTTCTTGATAAATGTAGCTATTATGAATATTCATATTCTAGTAAAGCAGCACTCCCCCAGAAAAGACTTAGATAATTGGCGTAACACAATCTTATTGATCATTTCTTTCATGTTCTCTTTGTATATATTTATTTTAATTGATGTTGATTAAGATATTTACGCAGTTTAACTCAGAAAATACGAAAATTAACAGAGATAAATTCGGTCTTTGATTTACCAGGAGTAAAATCGAAGTCATGGTTTACAAATCATAGATTTCTATTTTGTTGGTTGGTTGATTGGTTTTACAGCATGTCAACCCTGGTTGGGTTATTTTATGCCGAATACATTTTGTTTTATTCATTCTTGAATGTATACAGTTTTTTTTTCAAACTCATTTTTTTTAAATTATTACTCATTTTTTATCAGTTTAACCAATAGATGGGAACCTATCAGATATTATCACTCCGAGCGTGAATCTGGGAGTAGTGGCGATGAAGGGGTACTCCACTTTACTCAGAGCTCCAG
Organism: Doryteuthis pealeii; assembly: GCA_023376005.1. Taxonomy (NCBI): domain Eukaryota; kingdom Metazoa; phylum Mollusca; class Cephalopoda; order Myopsida; family Loliginidae; genus Doryteuthis; species Doryteuthis pealeii. The sequence continues at coordinate 50,318,498 of CM042143.1, read as the reverse complement.
AATTGGAACTTCACCATTCGATACAGTTTAACATCATAGCCAGGACACGATACCAGGAGGAAAATTTAAGTCATGGTTTGCAAATCATAGATTTCTTTTTTGTTGGTTGGTTGGTTTTACGGCCTACCAAATCTTGTTGGGTTATTTAATGCCGAATCAATTTAACAAATTTAGGATTTTGGGTTTTCCACTAAATCGTTTTACGCTTACTTACAAATGAGAACGGTGTCCTGGGTATGACGTTAAACTGCATTTAGTGGTGAAGTTCCAAATCCGAAGCTCTGGGGAGTGTGGAGTAGCCCTTCATCGCTGAAATAGGAAAAAGGCAGAAAAGAAAGAAAGAAAACGAAAGAAAAAAAGAAGGGAAAAAAGAAGAGAAAAAAATTTCACCAGAGATTATTATACTTTTTACGAAACTGAACTATTTAGCAATAGCTCTTAAATAAACATAGCAAATGTTGTAATAGTCAATACCGTAGTGTATCCACGTTGTAATAATCATAACTTTGTATATCCACGTTATAATAGTCATGTCGTGGTATATCCACGGTTCCCGCTTGTTTTAAAATTACATCTCAGACAGACCTAGTTTATTCATAACTGGGAACCTAACAGATACTAAAATTTCGAGTCAGAGTGTACCTGGGAGTAATGGCACAAAGGTGTAATCCCATACACCCCAGATCCCCAAAACTGGAACCTCACCACTGAATATAATTTTGTGCCGCCATAATCTTTCTTTAAGATGCCATAGATTTATTTTTAGCTGTGTCGATAGTAAAGCGTATGTCTACACGACCTGCTTTCTATGTTGCGCTCAATAAATTAATGTCTTTGTGACTGAAGACCGAAGGTAGAGAATTTGTATTATTAGTAGTGGATAGCATATAACTGTATGCAACCAAATAATTATTATCTATTATTAATGTTAAATAGGAATATGTGAAACCATTTAACTGTATCCAAATCATTTGTATTAACAATAGTTATTGAAGCTATAATCGTTTACTAAGGATTAATATTATATTACTTGAAACCATATGATTGCTCGCAAAATATTGGTGTATTGGTAAGGCTTTAAACCAGATAACTGAGTGCAAACAAAGTATTATTATTAAATAGAATTATTAATGTTAGATGGAACTATTGGAAACTATTTAACTGTTATGAAAACTAGATTCCATATAACTGTGCAAACATGATTATAGACATGCCATTAAAAAAAAACAACGTTATAATTGATCGTTGGAAAAATAAAGCTTTTTGAAATGAATCAGATTTCAGTAATAGATAACCCATAAGGAGTTGTTATGCCATCAAACAAATAAATTAAACCAAACTATGCTCTTAAAGGGGCCGGGTTAGCTCAGTTGGTATAGCGTTCGGCTAGAAACCACAAGGTTCCTAGTTCGATACCGGTCCTCGCCAACTCAGCGTATGAGTAGCACAGGGATCTGTGTGGTAAAGTAAGGAGTTGATGGTAGGTTTGGCACCCCACCTCATACGCCAAAAATAATCTCCTTGGTCTAGAGCTATCGAAAAGGGGATAGACTCCCTCGCTGAGTGGCTGATACCGACTTTAGGTCACCCCGACTACTTTACTTTACTTATGCTCTTAAATATGATAATCGGTATCCTCTGTCCTTTTCCCGTGCAATGAACACACACTTACACACATAAATGCGTAACGGTTATCGTCAAAGAAAAATGGCGAACCGAGTTCAAATTGTGGAAAGGCTATTTGTATGTTACGATTTTTGTGGCCATCCTTTAGGCTTCAAGCAAGAGCGCTTGTCCAGCGGAGATCCTTACTGTAGAATCCCTTGCTTGTTCCTTGGTGCTCCTCAATCTTGCAGGTCTTTCGTCAATGATTGCGAATGGACGTCTCTCAATATCAGCGATTAAGTAGTTAACCAGCCACGTATTCGGGCTGTTTATTGGCTGAGGTTTAAACCACGTGACCTCGCTTAGTCTATAAATCTAAGTGGTGTATTGTAGCACACGATATATATCAAAATATTCCAACACATGGGAAAGGCATTAATCCATCTCCTCCCTCCTATTTATAAATAGTCGCGTAAACTGGGTTCTTTAGCCTTGGCTTGACAACCACTTTACGAGAATGAAAACGTGGTGGCGTGGCGTGGCGTGGCGTGGCGTGGCGGGGGTCTATGTATTTACATACGTAATGAATGAATGTCACTGAAACTGAAGGTCATGGAGAGAGAGTCTGACCTAGTGACCTGCATTTTACATTGCAGTCAGTAAATCTCGTCCAAGTAAAAGTCAAACGTTAATACTTTAATTTGACCTCTCTTCAGCAGTCAATGAAATTCATATCAATATCACCAAAAGTCGAAGGCAACAGCTACTTTGACATGTCGACCCACAATTCTAGGACTCTCGTCGTCGTCGTCGTCAATGAGTTGCATGATAAGCACCATGTCTTTGTATTATTTAAATTATTCGGACTATTGTCCTCATCTTTATTGTTATCTGCACGACGTTTCGGCCAATATGCCCGCCGGCCTTCTTCAGGTATTTCTTTTTGAACTCGGGAACCTTCTCAAACTCAGGAACCCAATCCTCGAACTTGGGAACCTTCTCTTTGAACTCGGGAACCTTCTTGTCATAATAGGCAGTCTTCACGGAACTTCGAACCGAACCCTTTAATCAATCCACGAGGGTAGACTGTTCTCATTCCGTTAACCATGACTGGGTACAAGTGTTAAGCTGTGTTAATTATTTTATGTTACTATCGCTCGACCAGGGTTGAACCTGCAGCCTAGAGATAACTGTCACTTAGAATTGTATTAACTCAACGGCTATATCCACTACGCCATGTGTCCAGTTCCTGAGTTCTAGAAGGTTCCCGGGTCCGACAAGAAATACCTGAAGAAGGCGACCCGAGTTAAAATTGTGGAAAGGCTATTACTGGGTTCTTTAGCCTTGGTTTGATAACCACTTTACGAGAATGAAAACGTGGAGAATCGCCCGAAACATTGTGCAGATAAAATAAAGATGAGGACAATAGTCCGAATAATACAAATTATCAAGCTTCCAATCAAAAATTCAGAGAAATACGCCATGTCTTTGTTTCTCGTCCAAACTCGTCACAATAAAAATGATCGAATAGACTGAACGCAAAAGGAAATCACTTCGAAAAGGCTATAAAACTTTCTATCATACATTAATTATAATCATTAGCTTTGTGTAAGGAAACAGACCGGAGTAAATCCATTTAATGCTATTCCCTTGATGATAACAACAACAGAAACAATAAAAAACAAAAACAAACCTGTTTTACTCAGTTCCGATCAACTGAACTGGTCAGGTGGCTTTGTTTCTGTTGGTACTTGACGACAGCGTCACATGACCCTTACATGAATTAGCTAAGTGTGTCTGATTGGCTGAGAAAGAAAGAAAGCAAAGAGCAAAAAAAAACAAAAA
>CM042143.1:50305048-50312548 GCA_023376005.1 Doryteuthis pealeii | reverse complement strand
TTTAATAATAATTTTGAAAAATTTGAGTACTGTTACGATTTTTGTAGCCATTCTTCACGCTTCAAGCAAGAGTGCTGTCCAGCAGAGATCCTTTGTGTTAAGCAGAGCATGATCCTTAGTGAAGAATCCTTTGGTTGTTCCTTGGTGCTCCTCAGTCTTGCAGGTCCTTCCTCAATGATTATAAATGGACGTATGTCAGTATCACCGATTAAGTTGTTAACCAACCACGCATTCGAGATGTTGATTGGCTGAGGTTTAAACCACGTGACCTCGCTTAGTCTAAAAATTTAAGTATTAGATTGCAGCACGGTTATTCCAATAATGAATAAAACAATGTATTCCTGTAAAAGAAAAATAATTATAATACAATTGTACTGCTTTCTGGAAACCTGAGAGAATAAGGTAACAGTTTCAACATGAAATGCATTATTGTATTAATTTACTAAAATTAGCAGCAATTATTCAAACTAGTGGGACCTGCAGATATACCACATTCTGATGCTTTGACTATTACAATATGTATTACTATATATTATCTATATTATTGGAAAATAGTTCAATATGTAAGTAAAAAAAATGTAAAGTCGTCGGGGTGACTTAAAGTCTGTATCAGCCATTTAGTGAGGGAGTCTATCCCCTTTTCACTGGAGCTAGACCAAGGAGATTGTTTTTGCGTCTGAGGTGGAGCGCCACACCTACCCTCAGCTCCTTACTTTACCGCACTGATCCCTGTGCTACTCACACGCTGAGTTGGCGAGGGCCGGTATCCAACTAGGAACCTTGTGGTTTCTAGCCGAACACTCTAAAAAGTATAATAATCTTGATTTAACTCTCCCTCTCTCTCTCTCTCTCTCTCTCTCTCTCTTTCTTTTTTCCATCATTTTTTCCATTCTATTGAAACACATTAGCGTTATCACTTCCACGCTCTCATAAATGAGAGATGCATCCAACCCACCACCCAATCAACTAACCTTTGTTGGGATTTGAGCTCAGCTTGCTGGTTCCGCTTTTCATTCAAACACACGTTCGAATTTTTTTAATCACCAGTTTCTAAAATTGAAGGATCGACATATAAACTCCGAATTTTATATATTTTTTTCATCGTCGGTCCAAAAATGAAACCTCTTGATTTCTGTAACTGTATCTTTATCTAAACCTCCTCTGACATTGAACCCTACCCACTTTCAATAAAGAAACTCTGATTTCTATTTGCTAATGCACGTCTTTGTAATTGGTTAGTTCAGCCAATGGAATCAAGATCAGGAAATATTCTCTATGAAATTCCATGATATAGACATTCCCACGACTATTTCTACTGATGCTGCAACTCTTGGTCAAATAACCTTAAGGTATTGATGGATTTCTCTGTCAGAATTACAAGACTGAACTGATAGAACTTAATTTAATCCTAAACTCTTTCGACGCAACGCAAAATCATATAAATATTCTCTGGACTTGATCTTTGCTTAACGGGGTGATACGGCTCAAGGCCGATAGTCTTTTACTCTACCCACCTGAGGTTAGACGTTCCAAATAAAAGAGAATCAAGACCCGTGTAACTTCTCTTCTAAGTATACCCTTATTGCTTGATATCTTATTTGATTCACGCACCCGTCGGCACGAAATGAAGTTCAGATTTTCGGCATTAACTTATTACTGTTTAACTGCTTCTCATCCGGGAAAGTGTAAAGAACCCAACAGGTTTTCGCTGCAGAAAGAAACAACGGACGAAGAATGTGAATTTATCGAAATGTCTGCTACAAATTGAATTAATAACGAATCGACGCCTGTATAGTTATTTGCAAAATCTTGAGCCTTTCCCGCATCTTATTATAATGAAGATTCGGTGTCAAATGGATCTAATGAAAATTATTTCTACCAGTTTATTGATGCACATCTTATTATAATGTCACATTATGATGTAACTGCTTATGTCACAATACCCTAGGGAATTGCGTAAGTTCAACAATCTATAGTCAAAATCTTTAATACAGAGAATAGGTCTCATTTATTTTTTTATCTCTCTAGGAAAATCTGAATTAGATTTACCTCAAAACAGCCTATGTTTTTAGTGCTTTTAAAATTCTGCAATGTGTCTTATATATCACTAAGAAATAAAAGTTTACATAATATATGGTGTGGTTAATTTGCATACTAGTTTTACCAAAAGAGGGTTTAATAAATAATTACTTGGTATAATTGATCTCTAATTTGTGCTAAATTTTAAATTCAGAGAAACTATATTTCTCTGATTTTTTTAGATGAGGCTTGATAATTTGGATTATTTGGATTATTCGGACTGTTGTCCTCATCTTTATTGTTATCTGTACAACGTTTCGGCCGATGTGTCCTCCGGCCTTTTTCAGGTATTACTTGCCCAACTCGGGAACCTTCTCGAACTCGAGAACCTTCTTTTTCGAACTCGGGAACCTTCTTGTCGTAATCGGGAGCCATCACAGGACTTTGAACCCGAGTTCGAAAAGGCTTCCGTGTCCGACAAGAAATACCTGACGAAGGCCGGAGGGCTCATTGGCCGAAACGTTGTACAGATAACAATAAAGATGAGGACAATAGTCCGAATAATCCAAATAATTCTAATATTATTGTTTTATTCTCTAACGTATTAAAATCAATCCTAAGAATGATTTTATATAGAAACCAATTAAAATATAATTAAAATGAGTGTAATATTTTTATATGCGTTCTTATTTAATTTCTTTAGTCTTTGTAATTTAATATATTTCATTACATTAAAACTTAAATACTTACGCCCGGGGGTAGCATATTCTTTCTAGTTTCTATAATAACTTCCATATGACTACTTCTACGTGAGTCCTTTTAAATTTTGAATCTGACTTCACTTTCCAATTCGCCCTGTCGCTGGGGCTTAGAATACGCTGACTGTATCCCCCTACAAAGGGGTAATACCCGCAACCAAAAAGGGGGTCTTCTGCATATGACACTGAACGGTATATGATGGTGCGGATCCAGTTCTGGAGATATGAAGAATTTGCAATACATATCCTCGCAATTACTTCCGGCTCCACTCTGACCCGGAGTGGTAGTATTTGTCAGGGTTCTATCTATGGGACAAATAGATCTGTTAAAAAATATTAGTATTAGTGCGGAATACTTGATACATATAACTGTAAATTTCATATATATATTAATAGTTACTTGAAGCTATAATTGTTTATTATTATTACCAGTTACTTGAAATCATATGAGTGCAAACAAAGGACTCTTATTAGATATAAATAATTTCTTGAAACTATATAATTTATTAGTATAGATAGAAATGCTTGACATCATATATCTTTGTACAAATTATTAATATTTGATATGGTCATATAGTACGTAAATAAGTAAGTAAAGTCTTCGGGATTGCCTAAAGTCGGTATCAGCCAGACGGCGAGGGAGTCTATCCCCTTTTAACTAGCGATTGTTTTTTATCGGAGCGCCACACCTACCATCAGCTCACTTTACCACACAGATCACTGTGCTATTCATACACTGAGTTGGCGAGGGCCGGGATCGAACGAAGAACCTTGTGATTCCGAGGTGGGCGCTCTACCAACTGAGCTAATGAGAATGTAAAAAGAAAAAAAAACTCTTAAGAAACTACTACACAAAAAAGACAACTAGACAACAATGAAGGTGATTCCCTAACTTTTAAGAATAAAATAACCTTAGACGAATTGACATGTCGTTAAATTAATTAATCTATGATTTAGGCTTTAAAATATCTATATATCAATACATGTGTTCCTTAATTGTACGACTGTTATATCATCCCTTTGGTTAAAAATGAGACCGTCCAAGATGAAATGCAAAAAAGTAAATCCTTATTATCTGATGTTTCTTATCCGCAGAATTCTTATTTTTTATGAATGTCTTCCTCTCAGCTAAATAATAGATCATTCTGTTTTTATCATAAAGAAAGAAAGGAAAGAAAAATTACATGCTACACAGAGAAATATAATAAGAAAGAAAGAAAGAAAAAAAAAGAGAATATGGGGAAATATAGAAAGGGTGGGAGAGCGCGGAAGCAATAATGCTAACCCGTTTTAATCGAACATAATGAAGAGATGAAAGGAAGGACAAAATAAGAAAAAAGAGTGAGAGTTAAATCAAGATTATTATACATTTTACATATTGAACTATTTCGCAATAGCTCTCAAGTAATTAAGGACGTTGGTTGGTTGGACGTTTGTTTCGGTGTCAAATGGATCTAATGAAAATTATTTCTATCAGTTTATTGATGCACATCTTATTATAATGTCACATTATGATGTAACTGCTTATGTTACAATACCCTCAGGAATTGCGTAAGTTTAACAATCTATAGTCAAAATTTCTTAACTTAAGTGGTTGAATGGATTTTACTTTGTAGCTGATTTTAAAATTCTGTAATTCAATCCAAATCACCTGCAATCTGCATCAGAAATATTGAAAGAGAGTATGGGAAATATATAGAGAGGGGGGAATCGATAACACTAATCTGTTTCAATCGAACACAATGAAAAGATGAAAAGAAGAAAAGAAAGGAAAAATATACATAAGTCAAGAAGTCTACTTTATAGTAAATCAGAAAACATATTTTTCAATATTTATCAAAATTCTAATTGTATTTCATATTTCATTAATTACATTTTTACAACACTCTAAAGGGCGGGGTGACAGCATTTATTATTTACGTTCTCCTAATTCATTCCCCTTTTTTTTAATAGTTTGCGTATCGGAGTTATTGCAATGGCTTGTCCAAGTGTCTCCGTTTTTTTTTAAAGAAACAAAATCAGCCGTATAATGTAAAGAGAGTACACAATATTTATCAAGTGAAATGTTGTCCATCTTCTTTCACGAAGGCTTCTCTTCTTAAAAACATGGCCGTTAATGTAGTTAAAAATAAAGAAGAGAAGAGGAAGAAAAAGAAACAACAAAAACCTAGAGTGTTTTTAACGTTGGCAAACTAATTGATGTCTTCACTAATAGCCTTCTCATTTGCATATTCTTTTCGTCTTCCCTCCTCCTCGTCGTCGTCGTTGTCGTCGTCTAATATTGCGCTGGATAAAAATGGAGGGAAGCCGAGGGTGTCAGATTAAGAGAAAATGGTGGACATGGACGAGTCGGCTACCGGAAGTCCACGCTCCATTGTTTGGCTCCAAGTGTGAGAAGATTAAGGCACTTCCGATTGAACGCCTCGTCTAATGAAGGGTTTGATTTAAGGCTGAGTCGATTGTAGGCCCGGGTAGGAGTCTGAATGTGGTCCGAATGAGTAGGGATCAGAGAAGAATGAATCATCTTGCTAATGCCCCTTCGAATACAGTCACCTTTCGTGGAGAGAGAGAGAGAGACAGACAGACAGAGAGAGAGACAGAGACAGAGAGAGTCGAAGATTTCGAACAGGAATTGATTTTTTTTATTTAAGAGGCAGGGGGCGAACACTCTTTGTTTTTGTTTCAACGTGTATGCATCTGAGTGTGTGTGTATCTAAGTCCGTTTTCGCATTGAATGTATTAGTTAGTTTTAATTTACGCGACGGGCTTCTTTGTGCTAAGAAGACTCGTCCGTGAATGTGTTTTTACACATGTCAATGATTTTTAACACACACGCACACAGACGCAGACACACAATAACTCCTCATCCTTCTCTCTCTCTCTCTCTCTCTCTCTCTCTCAGACTCTCTCCCTGTATTTCTCTCTCACACACACACACATATATATATATATATATATATATATATATATATAATATGGGTGCTATGTGCTATATTCATAAGTAAACAGTATTCAATATCACATTTATATCTATGTTAAGATAGCGTGGACATAGAGTCAACGGTGCTTGGTTACTGGTAGTTTCTCGCCAATGCAATTTTCAAACCAAGTGCACTTTGTTTGAAAATCGCATAGACAAGAAACTGTCAGTAAGCAAACTCCATGTCCACGCTACCCTAATATATATATAATATATATATATATATATATATATATATATATATATATATATATATATATATATATATATATATATATATATATATATATATATATATATATATATATATATATATATATATATATATATATATATATATATATATATATATATATATATATATATATATATATATATATATATACATATGTGTGTGTGAGTGTTATATCTATATTATATATCTATAGGAAAATGATTTTGGGGCTGTTTTTAAAGCATGAAAAAATGAGTGAAATTAAAGAAAACTGAGTTGAATATTATGTTCTAAGTTCCATGTATTTACCAGTTATTTCGAGGAACTACATTCCTCTTCTTCTAGGGTTTGTTTAAAACTGACTGGTCCTCCTTGTCTCTGGTCCTTTTGGGGTCATATATATTGCCGGGGTGGCCTAAAGTCGGTATCAGCCAGACAGCGACGGAGTCTATCCCCTTTTCACTAGCGCTAGACCAAAGAGATTGTTTTTTCGTCTGAGGTGGAGCACCACACCTACTATCAGCTCCCTACTTTACCGCACAGATCCCCGTGCTACTCATACACTGAGTTGGCGAGGGCTTACGGCCAAGCCACCGGTTTCTGCAAGATCACCGAAGTTAAGCAGTGATAAGCCTGTTCAATACTTATATATGGGGGAATACAAATATCAAAATTACTTGATTTGGCATAACATGACCCGAAAAGGGTTGGTATGCCGTAAAACAAAACAAACTAGCAAACAACTTGTTTCAGCATTAAATGACCCGAATAGGGTTGATATGCCGTAAAACAAACAAGCCAAACCTTGTCTTGTGCGTTTGTGTGTTTTTTTTTGTTTTGTTTTTTCGGGCGCAAAGTATGAAATATTTTTTATCTTTACCTCAGCTGACGATATGGTTTTAAATTGTTCGTGCGTGCTGAACCCCAAAAACTGATCTTAAACTGATTGTAATCAGATTCTCAATGAATCGAAAAACACAACCTTGGCGATTTTTCCCCCTTATTAATGAGGTACACGAAACCGCACCGTTGTTTCCCTGAGCGTTTGGAAGGTTTCAACTTTTCCTGCCACACGTTGGTGCAGTCAAGCTTAATTATTTAATCATTGTTGCCAGGTTGGTGAGGTCTCGTTAGCTCTGACTCGACAAAATTCCGGTCCCGGCCCTTAAAACCGATGTTGCAATTTGAAATGACCCCTCTTTTTAGGGTAACTTAAAATCACGTTCAGATTACCTGGAGGTAGGAAGAAATCGATCGTAAATTATCACCATTATTATAGCTTGAAGGGGATTTCAGTTTACTCTCCCCCGCAAAAAAATATTTATTTTTGTTTATTTAAAACTGGGTGTGGCTTCAAAATGATTTCATCTTACTCCCCACAAATTCAGGTTACACTTCTCGAGAACATTTATTCTTGTTTATTTAGAACTAGGCTTAATTTGAAGATGATTTCAACTTACACCCCTCAAATTCAGTTTACCCCCCCCCCTCCAAAAAAGCAACAATATTTATTTTTGTTCATTTCAAAC
>CM042143.1:50290048-50300048 GCA_023376005.1 Doryteuthis pealeii | reverse complement strand
CTCTCTCACACACACACACACACACACACACACACACACACACACACACCCCTCCTCGCCCCGCAGAAATCACAACGATATCTGGAATGTGCTATTTCCAGTGATTTTTTACTTGTTAGCGTAAGTCGTTAGACTTAGTGAGGCCAACAGTTCGTACAAATAAGCACAAAAGTGGAAACATCAACCCGACAAAGGGATAGAGAGAGAGAGAGAGTGAGTGAGTGAGAGAGAGAGAAAAGAAAGAAAGAAATAGTAAGAGAGAGAGAGGGGGGATGGACACTATACATTGCTTGTAGCAACTAATACCTTTCTGGAGAGACTTGATTCCTAAATGGAATGGCCATTAATCCTGTTTATAAATAGTGTTATTTGTCGTTTATTTTCATTTGTTTACTATATGATAACATATTTTATCATAGAAAGTTATGTGCAGCAAAGACATCAGATGTCAAATGGTTATATTTGTAATCTACATACGACGTGTGTTCAAAAACTATAAAAAAAAACCCAGATGTACAGGGTTTGGCATAATCAACTCCCGCATTTGTAACGTTAAAAAAACGACACAAATTCTATTTAAAAGTTAATTTTACTATCGGAACAATACTACTACAAAAATACAGTGGTAACTTGAATTGCGAGTTTAATCCGCCCTTTTAACTCGAATCAATTTTATATAATTAATTGTATATCAAATCAATTTTCCCCATTGAAATAAACTGAAATGCCATTAATCCGTTCAAAAAACACTATTTTATTGTTACGTTTTTGTTAAACGAATCTATTTCCTATGACGGTAACCATTACACAACACGCCTCCCCCCTCCCTCCCCCTCTCTCTCTCTCTCTCTCTCTATATATATATATATTATATATATAAGTTAAAAGAACGGAAATGAATCCGACGGTATGAGTATAGATAAACTTTTTTGCAATATCAAGGTTTTCGTTTTGAATTCATATGACTTTCGTCTCCGCTCTTGACAACACGGAGTATAAACAAGCTCTGAAGATGATTTTATAAAATCGAAATATTGTTCAAAATTAGCTATGAATATGTTATAAAATATTTTCACTTTAACAGCATATTGTGTTGTTTTCATATCCTTTTATCTTCATATATATATATATATATATATATATATATATATATATATATATAGAGAGAGAGAGAGAGAGAGAGAGAGAGAGAGAGAGAGAGTGAGTGACAGACAGATACAGAGAGAACAACATAGTATTTCTATATATTGTAATTACTATGCAACTGCAAAATTGTTTAAATACTAGCAGGACCTGTGGATAAACCACAGTGTGATAATTTCATTATTACAACGTTTCCTATGTTTACTTAAGAGTTATTGCATTTTAGTTAAATGTGTAAAAAGTATAATCAATCTTGATGTAACACTTTCTCATTCTCCCTTCTTTCCATCTTTTCTTTATGTTCGATTGAAACAGATTAGTGTTATCGCTTCCGCGCGCTCCCCGCTTCTCTATATCCTTCCCATACTCTTTCATTCTTTCTTTTTTTTTTCTTTTTTTTTCTGTGTAGCATGTTCCTTTTCTTTCCTTTCTGACTTTATAATAAAACAGATTGGTCTATTATTGGACAATCAATTTAACAGTCTCATTTTTATTCGGAGGGTGTTGCAAGATGATAATTATGGTATTTTTTTTAAAGGAATAACGGTATTTTTGTTTAGACTAGCAGAAAAAAAAAGCATTCACTAGGCACAAGTATTTAAGTTTTAAAATAATTGCACATTATATTGAATTAGAAAGACTAATGAAATTAAATACAAACACAAAAATATTACACTTATTTTTACTTAATTATAATTGATTTCAATATAAAAGTATTCGTAGGACTGCATTAAATACGTTTGAGAATAAAACAATAATATTAGAAATCAATAACACCAAGTAATTATTTACCGTACCGGTGTGCAAATTATTCACACAATATATTATGTAAACATTTATTTCTTAATGATATAAAACACACATCACAGGATTTTAAACACGTTAATAACATGGGCTGTTTTGAGGCAAATCTATCTCAGCTAGACCTTAATAGGGACATTGTTAACAAATAAAATGCTAATTAAGATTAAATAATGACCATTTATTTATGGAGAATATAACGTAAATAACTAAGGGAATTGTTAATATTTTGTTCTATTTTCTCATTATCTTTCATCTTCTACAGTCTCTCTCCTCTGTCTGTGTGTCTGTCTTCTCCCCTCTCTCTCTCTCTCTCTCTCTCTCTCTCTCTCTCTCTCTCTCTCTCTCTCACACACACACACACACTCACACTCACCTCTCTCCTCACCTCGCAGAAATCACAACGATATTTGACTGCTTCCTAAAGAGATGCTTTCAAGCACATATATGAGGACGAGGCTGTTTGCATTTCCCATAGTGCTAATACCCTTGGGAAATGTATGCATCCAACCCTCCAGTTATGGGTAAATAGTAGACAGACTGGGTTCTTTAACCTCATCTTATGATCATTTATAATAGCCATTGAGAATATAACGTAAATAACTAAGGGAATTGAGACGTTGGAGGTGTTCGTACTTTCGGTTACAGTTAGATACACAATCTCCATTGTAATAAGATATTGCCATCACTGTTGTTTTTTTTTTTTTTGTTTTTTGTTTTGTTTTGGGTTTTTTTGTTTTTTGTTGGTTTGGGTATTTTTTTGTTTTTTTTTCTTTTTACTGTACAGATCCATTTGTATTTAATAATGCTAATCTCTTGTCTTGGTTGAAAATCTCTTTACCCGAAGCATCTCCGAAAATCTGCTTTAAATAATTGGACTCCAATTATGGGCGGGAAATTTCTGACGATTCAGAACATGCTCTTCTTCTTGCTGCAATTTAACAAACAAGTTTTAAGTTCTTAACCTCTCGGCTTGTGTTCACAGTAACGTTGAATTAATTCAACATAATTATTCTAATATCACGTCGCAAGTGGACGCCTCCATCAGATGTAATGTCTAACCAGCTAGTCTTACAGAACCCTCATTATACTAGTGAGGTCACTCTTCACTGGGCACCTTACACTTGCACTGCCCGGTCGACGAGGCGTAGAATATGTCAGCTGCATCCGCTGCAAAGGGATAAGACAAAAAGGGGTGTCCTGGGTATGAAACTAAATTGCATAAAGTAGTGAGTCTCCAGTTGTTGAGCTCTCAGGAGTTTGGTTTGGTTTGTTTTACGGCATATCAAACTCAGTGGGTTATTTAATGCCGATAATGTTTTGAAATAAATCAATTCTTAATGGATAATACAATTTTGTTTATCAACTCATGTTTTTCTATTTAAACCATTGATGGGACCCTAACATGTACTACCACTGCGGGTCAGAGTGGACCAGGAAGCAATGGTAATGAAGGGGTGCTCCACATTCCCCAAACCTCCAAAACTGGAACCTCACCATCAGATAGAGTTTAACGTCATTCCCAGAACATGTAGACCCTCAGTCACCGCCTTCTAGCACCCATATGATAAAAAGGGGTTGGGGCTAGCCATAAGGGCAATAGAGTTGGGAAAATCATATAGGTGCTAGGGCTTGACGTGACCAGCCGATTGATCGGAGGGGGCCTCTCCGACCGCCCGTCTAGCCCAAGATAGGACCAAAGTGGAGTATTGCAAGTCATGAACTGCTCATCCACCTGGGTTCTATCCTTAAGCATCACGGGTCGCCACCCACGGCCAACAGGTGGCCCCATTGGGGGAGTTTTACTCCTCTGCAGAGGTGCAGTCGGTGCATTCTAACGCCACAGCTGACAGGGCGGTAGGAGTTTAGAGTTCTCCTTCATTGTTATTACTATCAGTTCCACGCTGACCCGTACTTGTTAGGGTCTCAACTGTGGATTAAATAGATTCGTTTATTTGTATTAGGTTGGTTGGTTAGTAGGTTGGTTGAGTGGTTGGATTTTACGGCATGTCAACCCTTGTTAGGTTATTTTATGCCGAAGTCGTTTTATCTTATTCAGTCTTGTTAGGTATTCAAATTTTTTCAAACTCATTTTTTTAAACAGATTTTTTAAAACTCATTTTTATTTATTCAACTCATAGATAGGACCCTAACAGGCACTACCACTCCGGGTAAGAGTGGCGATGAAGGGGTACTCCACATTCCTCAGAGCTGCAGAATTGGAACTTCACCACTAGATGCAGTTTAAGGTCATACACAGGATACTAAAACCATCAGTCACCGACTTGAAGCACATATATGAGGATGAGGCTGTTTGCATTTCACATAGTGCTAATGCCCTTGGGAAAGGTATGTATCCAACTACACGCCCTCCAGTTATGGGCAAATAGTAGGGCAGACTGGGTTCTTTAACCTTGCCCAGGTAACAAGTCTAGGAGAAGGAAGACAACCTGTTAAAGCCACATAAGAAAATGACCTTGTGTCACATCTTACTCATGCGGAGGGGTTGGTAAATATATATATGATAAAATAAGTTGGAGGTTTTCCATAAGGGCAAAAGGATCGGGAATTGGGAAAGCCAAAAGAACGAGTTATTTTTGTATCCGATTCTCAGGAGGCTTGGGTATCTGTAGTAACTTATGTATCCGAGTTAAGAGAGAAGGTAGGAAGAAAACACATGTATTTTAGGTTGAGATAAAGGTTTACTAAACAAGATACAAGTGAAAAGAGTAACCTGTTATTGACAGGTTGCATTCACAAGTCCGTGAAGTCTCGCCCGTTCTCTCCTGTCCGAGGCTACTCTAGTTATCGAAAGCAGACGATTCCATTGTCCTCTTTTAGGTACTATATGACAGTAAGACCCAATTAAACCAACCTTATGTTACATGTCAACCTGGTAGTTAGCTAGATAGTTTTGCCACCATTTTGTTCCATTCTACAATATTCGCTTTGTTGTATGTGATTAGTTTCATTAGTAAACTTCGTTCGTTGCTTTTTCTCATGTGGATATTTTTTTAAAGTTACAATTTGGAAAATTAGTTTAAATAAACAAGACGAGACATTCGACTTTCTTCTAGATGCTCTTTTTTTTTCTTGTATTTTTTTCTTTTCCTTCATTGAAGAACTGGAGCTGAAGTGTCGATTAACTGGAACCAGACTGTCTATGGATATTTAATTAACTTTAAGCCGTTTATTGACTACAAAACGAACCCATAAGTCGTGCTTGTCTTTAAGCATATTGTTAGCCGTTTAGCCATTAATCTTTCACTGTTTATTTGCTGATACAATAAATGCAATTATTGGTTCATACCAACAGGGTATTGTGGATTTTGCAAGCAATTTTCAATTACCTGTATAACAAGACACTTGTTCTTAGTTCCTTTTTTTTTATTGAAACTCACCTGGGTCGATATTTCTAAGACTTCAAAAAGCAACTATTAACAATATTAGTGTGTAAAAACAGTAAAAAAAAACATAGCGTTGACACAATCGGATTGACTGATTCTAACGGCATGTCAACCCATCTGGTGTTATTTTATGCTTAAGATCCCATCTATGAGTTATATAGTTTAAATAGATCTTTTAAGAAATTAACAGTTATTTACTGGCACCCCACTATGCATTTAATGAAAGAGGAAAATAGACACAATCGAATTGAAAATTATTAGTATTAGATAGAAATACTTAAAAACACATAATCGGATTGATTCTGATTCTAACGGCATGTCAACCCGTCTGGAGTCATTTTATGCTTAAGGCCCCGTCTATGAGTCAAATAGATCTTTTAAGAAATCATGTATCAGATAGGAATACTTGAAACTATATATGTATTTACCCAACCACTCCGCATGAATAGGAGGCAACATAAGGTCAGTTTTTAGTGCAGTTTCACAGGTTTGAATTCAGACTTTTCCTTCTAGACTGGTTGTCATACCAAGGCTAAAGAGCCCAGTCTGTTCTACAATTTACCCATAGCTGAGATAATAATTGGATTTATACCTTTTCTAAGGGCATTCACGCAATGTGAAATGCAAACAGTTTCATCCACGATTTGAACTCGGGTCGCTGTGTCTATTTCTTATGAGGATAATCACGACCCTCTCTTATATAACTGTGTAAACAAACTATTATTATTCAATAAGAATAGTTAATTAAAACTATACAATTGCTTAAAGTATTGACCATATAACCCAGTATAATCGAACTGGTAGTACCTGGTAGTACCTAAATACATATATATATATATAATTTTTTTTTCCTTCATGTTACCCCACCATTTGCTTGATTGAATCTCTCTTTTACCCAATTTGATTTACAATGTGACTTTTAAACGATCTACTGGTCGTTACTTTTGACTAAGCACCGGTCGAAAGGGCCTTAAGTTTCTATTTTTTTTCTTCTTTCTCTTTCGAAAATAAAAGAAATTTGCTGATCAATAAAATGTCGTTATTTTTCAAAATCTTAAACAAGTTTAGGTGTACCAAAAATTTATATATATATATATATATATATATATATATATATATATATATATATATATATATATTGTGTGTGTGTGTGTGTGTGTTGTGTGTGTGTGTAATTGAATAAGTGACTTCGGCATTGATAACCAGCAAGCGTTGACATACCAAATCAAACAAAACAAAAAGACCCCCCCCTCTCTCTCTCTCTCTCTCTCTCTCTCTCTCTCTCTCTCCTCTCTCTCTCTCTCTCTCCGCTTGGCTTCACATGAATCTAGGTTAGCAAATGAATTCAAAATAATTTGATAACGTACTTTCAATTTTAAAAAGAAAAGACTTTCGGCTGTATTCATCTTTTTGGGGCGTTTAACTCGAATTATTACGCAAGTTTTATTGTTACAGTTAAATGCATCCATACAATCGTAGATTACACCTCTGATACGAATGTCGTTCTCATTGAAAAAAGGAACTAATAGCAAAACTAACCGAACTAGTTTGGTTGTTTTGATCTATAAGATAAAGCACTGAAGTCACCCGAGAAACATAGAAGAAAGAAAGAAAAAATTATAAGAAATATAAAGTGAAAAGTATTAAAAAAAAAAGTCTTATTTAAATTATTTCAACTTCTTGGTCTTTTCTTGTTTATTTTCGCATACTTTCTTTTATTTATGGGAAGCAAAAGAGATGTTCGCTGGTTGGTTGGTTGGATTTTACGGTATGTCCATTCTAGGGTTATTTTATGCCGAAGACGTTTTTGTTTTACTTATTCTTGTTGGGTATTCAGACTTTATTTACAACTCTTTTTTTTATCTATTTAACTCAAAGATAGAACCCTAACAGGAGCTACCGCTCCGAGTAAGTTTGGTTGGTTGGCTGGCTGGCTGGTTGGTTGGTTGGTTGGTTGGTTGGCATGTATTTTATGCGTGGTCAATGTTAAATATTACGTGAATCCCCTCGGCATTTCTCTTTTAACCCAGCCCTGCTTCTTTTTTACGAGGAGGCAGATGCTGCCAGGGATAGCACCCTGGAATCACGCTGATTTTACATATCTTACCTGTCCAATGGCCGAATCACTGGACACAGAACACAGGGCCCAAAAGCCCAATGTCAGGTAAGTACGATATATATAATTACCAACCCCTCCACACGAACAAGATGCGACACAAGGTCAATTTATTAAGCGGAGTTTTATCAAGTTTGACATCAGGATTTTCCTTCTCCTAGACAGGTTACCTAGCCAAGGTTAAAGAGTCTGCCCTAATATTACGCATAGCTTGAGAGATAGTAGTTAAATACATATCTTTCCTAAGGGTATTAGGCGCTATGTGAGGTAAGTACGATATATGTAAGTACGATGTAAGTGTAGATATAAAGTATGTTTATTGCATACTTCGTGGGTAGTCTACGAATTATGTATGTAAGTGTAGTTAAAATTGAAATAACGGTTTGCTAAATGGGAAATTACCATTAACCGTTGGAAAAAGTTATTGACGGCAGTTAACGTCGCTGACTTGCACACCGACTTCTGATTTGGTGAAGGAAAGGGAAGTTAGATCTCAGAAGGAGTAGACGCAGGGGTTCTTCGCTCCTAAGATGCCGACTTCTCACGGCGCGGTTATAGACCCTTTTGGACTGTGTGTTTTGAATAAAGAATGGACGTCTTAAAAAAACAACAATTATTATTGCTTATTTATTACAAACAAGAAATGAGCACGGACGATCCAACTCGGAAGAAGGAAGAATCAGCCCAGACCGAAGATAGCCAGCGACGAAGTAAGAACAAGATGAAAAGTAAGAGCCCACCCCATCTCGCCCCCTCTCCCATTTATATATCCGATATGAAAAGGGGGTATATAACATATCAATATGAAACTAAATAATGGACCTTCTAGTTGCTGGTGAAAACGTCTAACCATGGCGATACGGATCGTAATGAAGTTTTGGGTTTTGTTGTGTTTAAAGTCTTCAATAAATCAAGATTTGCAAATTGTTTTTCCTAATGATTCATTGCAATGTGACAATGCAATTAATTCACTTCTCGATTGAACAAAAGTTATATTGAAAACAGAAAATCAATTAATTTTCTGTCATGAAATTGAAAAGAAAACTCAACTCGTTGAATATACGGACTACAGAGTTAATTTTTTCTGCTGCTTCTGCTGCTGCTGTTATAATTGTCTTAGTCATGAACTATGGATAAGGTAGAAGCTATTAAATACAACAATGCAGTTTTAAAGATTTGTCTTAAATGGCTTGTCTTCAGTGTATATCATAATGGTTGTTGCTTGATTCAGGATGACAAAAGAAGTTTAAAAAAAACACATTTATCTTTAAGATACTCACGTTCATTACTTTAAAAAATTAGATTAGGTGTGCTGATTTACACCGAGAATATTGAATAAATAGGAGTTAGAAACAGGAAACTCATGAACACAACATGGAATTTCAAATAACATTGTATTAATACATTTACACAAACAAGAAATTACACTTGTAATAATTGTTGTTGCAAACGATAGTATTGTTTGCGGGAAATGTCAATTATATACATATGATGAATACAATTCCACTTAACCGAGCCCTTGTAAAGGTTAAGGTAAGTTATCGTACTTACGACGGCCCTTTTCCTATCTCTGCCGCTCTCTGATGAATATGAGGAGCGTCGTAATTTACGTCCGACTTCAAGAGATGCTAGTTGTGAAGAGGAAAATTTTCTTATCTTCAATTTTGCCGCTTGAGTTTGCGAGTCTGTGATTGGTTGGTTTAAAGAGAGACACGTCAATCACCAACCTTAGATATATTTTTATATAGTTTTTGTAAGTTTCCAACCGTCGGAGAAACTTTGGTTATTTCCTAGTTGAGTAACATGAGTGACCCAGAAAAAAACAGAACCCAAATTATTTATTTATTTTCCCATTAAACTAACCCTAAACTCTAACCTAACCCTAACCCTAAACTCTAACCCTAACCCTTGTTGGACTTAAACTTGAAAAAAAAATGACAAGTTAAAAAAATTAACAGTTTTATTTTTAAAATTTGTGGGTTTTGTTTTTTCAGGGTCATTCTGTAATATTATGTTATTGGGGGTGGGGGTAGATTTAGGGTTAGGGTTAGGTTTAGGGTTAGTTTAATGGGAAAATAAATAATTTGTGTTCTGTTTTTTTCTGGGTCACCCTGTAATATCATGTTACTTAACTAGGAAATAACCGAAACTTTTTACATTTCTTTTGAAATCCCTGATGAAGATATTCTAAACATTAAGACTCACAAAACACTGACTTTGACGCTAAACTGAATTTAATGGAGAGGATCCAGTTCTACTCGTATCATATATACTTAGTAGCTGAAGTACCCGTCAATGTTGGGTAATACTTAAATCACAGATACGGCGAGACTAACTGACAAATGTCAAACATCCATTCAACGTATTGTTGGTTGGCTTTGTATCATATCAAACCTTCTTGTGTTATTTAAGACCGAATTCAGGCTTTTTTTGTTAATGTTCTATTTATGGGTCAAAAAGATTTGTGTGAAATTTTTTCGTTATTTATAATAAAAACGGAATGGTTCATTATATAGCTTAGGAGACAATACGC
>CM042143.1:50275048-50285048 GCA_023376005.1 Doryteuthis pealeii | reverse complement strand
TTTTTTTTTATAAGCAAGAATTTCCTTCCCACTTATTTAAGAACAAAATATACACCAATGTGCTGTCAAAATAGAAAAAAATATTTTTTTATGGAGTTTAACAACTATTTGCTAAATATACAAAGAAGAATTCTCATGAAAGGAAAGCTATCAGTTCATAGAATTAAACATTCAGTGTTGTTAAATATCTTGTTAGATACCCGTTCTACTTTGTCTTGTATCATATATACTTAGTAGCTGAAGTACCAGTCAACGTTGGGTAAGACTTAAGATACGGCGAGACTAACTGATAAAATGTCAAACATCCATTCGACGTATTGTTGGTTGGCTTAGTGGCATATCAAACCTTCTTGTGTTATTTAAGGCCGAATTCAATCTTTAAAAAAATTAAATGGTTTTAAGTAACTAATAACAATAATTTGCAAACAATTACAGCTCCAAGTAATTATTCTTAATACTAATATTTTATACACAATTATAGTTTAGTTGGTTTTATGGTTTGTCAGACCTTCTTGAGATACCTAAAGCTAGAAACCGTATTTCTATTCAAGCAGTTTTTTGAGCTGTTATTTATCGTTTCTGCTGCGGTTATAAATAGAAGCGGCGATTTTGTGTGGGTCTTATACCAAAATTACTCCAACAATAATAATGTCAAATGGAACATTCATGCAACAGAAACTACCCAAGAAAATAAAACCGACAGGAACTTTGGGATAAAAATGGATCTGCAAATCCCTGCTAGAAGATTAAAATGAGTTTAATAAACAAGAAGAAACAAAGGTTTCAGCGAGTGGACTTCGCTGTTTCAGCAGATCACGGTTACAACAAAGGAAAAAAAAGAAAGAAACATGAGAAACATGAAAGAGACGGTAATAACAATCATAATCGGAGCACTCGGAACAATCCTTAAGAACCTAGAAAAGCGAATGAGAGAACTAAAATCGGCAAGAATATTGAGACTGTCCAGAAAATAACATAGTTGAGATTGGTTATTATTGAGAGCTGAGACTTACCGTGACTTGGTCTTTAGGAAAGACAATCAGTAGTAAGTAAATCGGCACAGAGGCCTAATGTAGGTATCAACCGTACAGCGAGGGTGGGTATTGAACCCGGAACCTTTGTGGCCCTACGCTATTCACGGTACTTGTGAAGGGGCATGCAAATTTTACCGTCGTAGGAAATCGACACGACGAGACGAGTTCAAATTCTGGACGATGCTGTTTGCATTTCACATTGTGCTAATACCCTTGGGAAAGCTATGAATCCAATTATTCTCACTTCACCTATGGGTAAAAAGTAGGACAGACTGGGCTCTTTAACCTTGGTTAGGTAACGAGTCTAGGAGAAGGATAACTCTGAATTCAAACCTGTTAAACTCCGCTTAAGAAATTGAACATGTGTCACATTCTGATCGTGTGGAGGGGTTGGTAAGTATATATTTCAGAAGGTGATTTAGTTTTAGTTCCGTAACAGCCACTTGTATCTCTGAATAGTTGCTCTGTCAATGGTTCTGTATCCACACTGTGTTTTCAAACATCTACTGATCTTGGGATTGACGCAATTTCGTCGGCAGTTGGTCAGAACAGGTTACCAGGTGTTGGCAACTCAAAAGACAAGAGATACTCATCGTTGATTACAATAAATATTTATTGAAACACAATTATTCAAGAATAATATATAACGAAAAATATGATACCTTTGCTTTTGGAGAGAAAAGACAGTGGTGATTTTTGTGGGTTTATCAGATATTTTGTGTGTTTACCAGAGGTGATGGTAGGTTTCAGGAACTTGAGGTTTTTGGTTTTCCTGGAGAGGCATTTTAGCGTTTTGAGAGAATTCTTTTGTTTCGTATTGGTCCTTGTCTTTCGTTAAACACTTTATAGAGGGTTCCCCCCGGAAACAACCTCTTCTGGGTTAACCAATCACAATTCCAATTTACCTGTGGGAAGGGCACTCTTCCTAAGCATCAGATCCTCATTGGTTACACACTCAAGCCACAATATAGGGACTTGGCTAATCAAGGCTCCTCATACACACTTTTTTGGGTGGAATATCGATAGACCTGACCTTTCAATTCCGGTGCAAAGTTTTCACTGAACAAAGATTTCTTTGGGAGGAAATAAGTTTCAAAACAAAATTCTTGTTAGTTGGTTTTAACGATACAAAGGAAATGAATTTCAAAACAATTCTCCTAAGTTGATTTTGCAAAACATGCAGTCATCCTGACCTTTCAAATTGAATGTTGAGTTATTCTTGTATTTTCATATTAAAAGATATTTTCATCTTTTTTTTTCATTAAAGTATCATTCCATTAATAAGTTTTTAGCACCAGTCGAATACCGCATCCTGTCACACTCCTCCCCCACGTACCAGATATTTATTTAATAGGTAAATAACAGAAAAGAATCATGGAATATATACAAAACATGGTTGCATAATTGTTCAAAAATGTCTCAAGCAATCCATATCTCTCTGGAGGCGCGTGGCATAATGGTTAGAGTCATAGGAAATGGACTCGTCGACCCGAGTTTAAATCCTAGACGAAACTGTTTGCATTTCACATAGCGCAAGTACCCTTACGAAAGGTATGGATCAATATATTCTCCCTCTAGCTATGGGTAAAATAGTAGGGCAGACTGAGCTCCTTAACCTTGGGTAGGTAATCTGAAAAAAACCTGAAGTCAGTCGTTGATTAGGTTTGTGACATTCCTTGATCACCAACTCTTTCCTATCGATTGTGCCAAAAAGTGTGGAATGGTTCAATACAAGTCTTCACCACTATAAACAAAACATTGTGTAGGATGTTCATTGGATGAACCCTCATGCGTCTAAATCGACGAGAGAGTCCATCTCAAGCAATATTGAGAAGGATTGATACTAGAAAGTTTCAACAAAAATAAGATTAAAAAAGTTCAATGATAATTGTCTCTTTTTTATCATTAAATAGAAATAGTTACATTAAGCAATATTTTTTAAAAGTCGTCGGTATCAGCCAGACAGCAAGGGAATCTATCCCCTTTTCACTAGCGCTAGACCAAGGAAATCATTTTAGTATCTGAGATGGAGTGTCACACCTACCATCAGCTCCTCACTTTACCACAGATCCCTGTGCTACTCATACGCTTAGTTGGCGGGGGCCGGTATCGAACCAAGAACCTTGTGATTCCTAGCCGAACGCTCTACCGACTGAGCTAGACAATTGTAAATAAATAATCAGTATTAGATAGGAATATTTTACTATACCCCCTGTAGAGGGATAGACTCCCCACCCACAAGTGGTGTCCTAGATATAATACGAAACCGTATCTGATGGTGAGACTACAGTTCTGAAGCTCTGGTCGTATGGGGTACACTTTCATTAGCATTATTATGACCCGGTGTGGTAGTACCTGTCAGAGTCAAGGAATTATGTATACTAAATAGCCCCACAGCAAGTTTAGATGTTTATAGAAGACAGACAAACAAACTCCCGACAATTATTAATATAGATATATTTTATATATATTTTGCCTCATTCGCGACTTCCCATGATAAGTAATAAGGCATAATGTTCAGAGTCAACATAGCAAGTTCTAACAACTTGAGCGGCTTCTTCTTCTTCTTCTTCTTCTTCTTCTTCTTCTTCTTCTTCTTCACTCACCATTCTTCTTCTTCTTCTTCTTCTTCTTCTTCTTCTTCTTCTTCTTCTTCTTCTTCTTCTTCTTCTTCTTCTTCTTCTTCTTCTTCTTCTTCTTCTTCTTCTTCTTCTTCTTCTTCTCTCTTCTTCTTCTTCTTCTTCTTCTTCTTCTTCTTCTTCTTCTTCTTCTTCTTCTTCTTCTTCTCTCTTCTTCTTCTTCTTCTTCTTCTTCACTCTCTTCTTCTTCTTCTTCTTCTTCTTCTTCTTCTTCTTCTTCTTCTTCACTCTCTTCTTCTTCTTCTTCTTCTTCTCTTCTTCTTCACTCTCTTCTTCTTCTTCTTCTTCTTCTTCTTCTTCTTCTTCTTCTTCTTCACTCTCTTCTTCTTCTTCTTCTTCACTCTCACCATTCTTCTTCTTCTTCTTCTTCTTCTTCTAATTATGAAGCAGTAACGTATTTTCTCATTTGAATAATCATCACATAATTTGTTTCGCTATTCTCCACCCCCCTCTCTCTCTCTCTCTCTCTCTCTCTCTCTCTCTCTCTCTCTCTCTCTCATATTTACTTATTTTTTGTTTGTATTATTGTTTCTTTTCTGGTTTTATTCATGGCGACCAACAACGTTACAGTGGCGACCGGGCAGAGACGGCATAACAGATGACAACAGCTGCCAGCGGCGGCAACACCCATTATTCGAGGCGTTCAACAATCACGGCTGTGATATTCCAAGCGCAGAAATCCATCTTCGGAAATGGCACAAATTCCTCGACTATGGCTGAACGATATAGTTTCGTTCTTGCAGACGCGTTTGTTCGTCTTTCTTCACAAAAAGGTTGCCAAACGAAACAACGAGGAATAGCGACGGATAGAGAAAAAGGTAAGAGGAAGGAAGGGAGGGAGGAAGGAAGGAAGGGAGGAAAGGGGAAGGGAGGAAGGGAAAGAGGAGGAGAGAAAGGAAATATAGACCAAGAAAGACGTTCAGATAGGGGAGGGAGAAAGGAAGAGAATTAAGATAGAAAGAAATGTAATATATATATATATAATATATATATATATATATATATAGAGAGAAGAGAGAGAGAGAGAGAGAGAGAGAGAGAGAGAGAGAGAGAAATAGGCAAGAAGAGAAAGAATGCTGAAATTATAAAGAGAGAACCGGATGAAATGTAAGAATGCAAAAACGTGCAGCAGGAGAAAGAAAAGGAAATAGGCATATATATATATATATATATATATAATATATATATATATATATATATATATATATATAACAGAGAGAGAGAGAGAGAGAGAGAGAGAGAGAGAGAGAGATAACATTAAAAAGATATAGATATGAACAGATTGATATATAGATATGAACAAACTGATACCGAGACAGAGAGACATAGAGAGAGAGATAGACAGAGACAGAGACAGAGATGACAAAAACAAATTCAAGAAATAAATATGAATAAACTGGGATACAGAGAGAGAGAGAGAGAGAGAGAGAGAGTGTGTGTGTGTGTGTGTGTGTGTGTGCAAGTGAGTGAGTGAGTGATGAGAGAAAGAGAGCGAGAGAGAGAGAGAGAGAGAGAGAGAGAGAGACGGTAAAAAGAAAGAAATAGATATGAATATACTGATAGATATGAACAGACTGACATAGATACATGTAAGTCGAAATAGATAGATACTAAAAAATTGAAATAGATATAATGTGGCAGAGAAGGGGGTGAGGTGGGGCGGTGAGGGTAAAAAGCAAGGATACGTTGATGGAGGCAAAACTTTGCAAAACCCTTAACCACTGCATACCGACAAAAGCTAATAATGGCTGTGTTATTGTTGGCTGAGTAGAGAGCAGAAGTGTTGATCATCAGAGTGGGGCAGAAGGCATTTGGGATGAGGGAGGTACTTCTCTTGTCTGAGCATAAGCCACTAAAGATGTGCAGGCAAATGCAACAATACCAAAGAAAGATAAAGACAAACAAACATTCTTATTTTGTTAGTCCCAGCTATCATTCCTTACTGTTTAAACAATACACACACACACACACACACACACACACACATACACACACACACACACACACACACAGACACACATATATTTCTCCCATATATATATATATATATATATATATATAATGTGAAAAAAAAAGATATTCGGAGGATGTACTTTTTATGTATATATGATGACATGCCAATGTTTCGTTTTTTTTTTATAATCTTCAGGGTTGATATAATAAATGTTAAATGTTTCATCTGAAAAATATTTTCAAAGAAAAAAACGAAAGAAAAAAACGAAAAGAATGAAAAATGTGTAGCGTTCGTTAACGTTAATAGCGTTCCATTAAAATAAATCAGACTGACTTGTTTTTTTTTTTTCATACCGTCGGATTTCTTTCTATTCCCTCCACCCTCCTTCCATGCCCCCTCTCTCTCTCTCTCTCTCTCTCTCTCTCTATATATATATATATATATATATATATATATATATATAAATTTTAATTTATTATTATTTGTATGTATTTCTCTGTTTTAATTTATTGATTATTATACATTGAACTCTTTTTAGGGATTTATAAAAATCCTTAAACGAGTATATACGTTTGCATCTACAAGAGCATATAGTATGGTTGTACAGTAAAATTTCAATTGTTACAAATAGAATCATCCCTTACATACCAGTCATTTGGATTACCTTACACACACACACACACACACACACACACACATATATATATATATATATATATATATATATATATATATATATAAGAGACGATGGGTATGACGATACTTAGTATTCATATAAATCTTCGGAAACTATCATTGATTTTACTTAGATCTCTATTTATGTTGATAAACCTAAATTTGATAAAGGATCGACTCTCAAATGGAAACATTCAATAAATACTTTTCAAAACTACAAACAAAGCGCTTCAGATGCTTTTTACTTACCTTGTAAGCAAATTCAATTTTCATTGATTCCCAAATAAATTAATTGAATATTAAATTACAAAACAAAACTGATTTTTAAGTTTATATTATTTGGATTATTCTGACTATTGTCCTCATTTGTATTGTTATTTACACAACGTTTCGGCCGATGTGCTCACCGACCTTCTTCGGGTGTTTCTTGTCGAACTCGGCAACCTTCTGGAATTCAGGAACTTTCTCTTTGAACTCGAGAACCTTCTTGTTGAACACGGAAGCCTTCATGTCGTAATCGGGCCTTCGCGGAACTTCGAAATAAAGACAATAGTCGGAATAATACAAATAATACAAATTATCAAGCCTCATCTCAAAAATACAGACAAATAATTTTCCAGTGTTTGATACAATTTACATTTAAAAAAGCTCAAACACTACTCGCTTAAATACCTGCATGTACACCTACTTGTACATGTATATACATATATACATACATATCCGGTGACACGTAAAGTGATATTCAAAATTATGTGATATGGCCAGATTAATCAAGCAGTATGTATATCTTTGCCTACTTTAAACTGTTCACAGCAGCTCTCCCAGCACTGCGAGGCTGGGGCTTTAGAATACACCGACTGCACCTCTGCAGATGGGTAAGAACCCCCTAATGATAAACTATAAATGAACCTTTTAATTATTGAATTACTTTTTAATCGGAGGGATGAGTTTAGTGGGCAATAAGGAGATATTAGGTTGAAGGTTAGTGACTGTGAGTCGCAAGTTATCCCAATCTTTGTTCAAAGCACTTCTCTGTTTGCTTAGTTTACTAATTCAAATGATTAAACCCAGATTCCACCACATTCGAACTTGGAAAATCTTATAAAAAAGGTCAAACAGTTGCACAAAGCTTTGAATATAATTCTAGAGTTTTTTTCGTTCATCCAGTAATATCCAATTCCTTTAAAATATATATATATATATATTACCAACCCCTCCGCACGAGTAGGATGTAACAAAAGGTCAATTTCTTAAGCAGAGTTTAACAGGTTTGAATTTAAAGTTTTCTTTTTTCTAGACTGGTTACCTAGCCAAGGTAAAAAACAAAAGCACAATCTGTCTATAGATTTTTTTTTGGGGGGGGGGAGAGTAGATGGATGCATGCCTTTCCCAAGTGTATTAGCGCCATGTGAAATGCAAACAATCTTCTCCAGGATTTGAACTCGGATCGACAAGTCCATTTCCTACGACTCTAACTACCATGCTACGCACCCACTCCTTTAAAGATGTACGTAGACTTTGATTCAAAGTTGAAAATCATCTTAAGAAATTCTTCTTCTTA
This sequence comes from Doryteuthis pealeii, assembly GCA_023376005.1. NCBI lineage: Eukaryota > Metazoa > Mollusca > Cephalopoda > Myopsida > Loliginidae > Doryteuthis > Doryteuthis pealeii. The sequence goes on along the minus strand of CM042143.1, from coordinate 50,277,185 downwards.
AGAAAGGTCTCTAAGTTTTCACTTTCCACTGCAACATTGTTCGTTGATTTAAATGACCCGTATGTTTCAAACAGATCATATGTGAATGAGCCAATCAGTGGTGGTCATTAGGTGTACGATATCTGGCAACGAGCCGAAATGATCCTGTGATGTTTGTTCCCTTGTTATAAAGGGATTCATAAAAACAGACTAGTAAATTCGCCTCTCTGTGGACCCCTATGTTTTTATCCACCCAACCAAAATTTTATTCACCCCCAGGGGTCCATATGGACCATTTTGAGAAACTCTTGTCTAACATAAAAAGATTATACTTCAATCAGAGTCAATGGAAACTAGACGACTCGTGATTACATTGGGTTACAGGGCGAACGTTGATCCCGTAAAAATATGATCCAATTCCAAATTTGATTGCAAATTACTTTGTTCTATAAGTTGGAGGATTTTAAGTGTATTGTAAATGCGAGTTACCCAATGTGCATTTACCCAAACCCCTCATCGCGAACAGTGTCGGGTATACAATAGAGAGAGTTCAGAGTGATTTCCTCGGTGATAGAGAGAGATCTGAGAGAATCTGAGAGAGAGAGAGAGAGAGAGAGAGAGAGAGAGAGAGGAGAGGGAGAGACACACACACACAACACATTAGAGATTTATTTGGTTGCTTCATTTCTGCTTCTGCTGATTTTTGCTATCTTGTCTGGCTGTTTCCTCGTTGTCTAGTTGGGTTCTTCTATCTACTTCTTCTTAGGCTAATTTAAGTTTTCTTTTTGGCTAATTTTAGTTAAATTAATCGAATTCACAAGACATTTTGTTTCTTGATCAAGCTTCTTTATTTAGCCCATGTTTTTCCCGCGCGGGGAGACCGGCCTAACAGCACGTCTAAGCTCTTTGTCGACCGGGCTGCATCTCAAATCTAACTAGTCACGTGTTTCTCAGGTGCGAGAGATGCGCGCCTCGATGGTCAGGGTTACCAACAGTCACGTATTTTTCCACTGGCCCCCTTGAATTCAACTACAGGGTCTGTCAACAATTTATGACACCATAACGTAATAACAGGATGCGACACAGGGTGAGTTTTTAAGCGGAGTTTAACAGGATTGACTTCAGTTTTTCTTGTCCTAGACCGGGCCATACAAGCCCAGTCTGTCCAACTATTTACCATCGCTATCATGTGCTGTCTTTGCTTGGTTATTCTTACTTACAAATATATTGTGAATTTTAATAAGACATATATACATGAAATGAGTGGATGATTAAAAATGTCATTTAACACAGACTTCACCTCTGCAGAGGGGTAAGAACCCCCTAATGATAAACTATAAATGAACCTTTTAATTATTGAATTATTTTTTAATCGGAGGGATGGGTTTAGTGGGCAATGAGGAGATATTAGGTTCGAAATTACATAGTAACAAATTGGACAGTAGAATGCTTTATTCTCTAAGTTAGGGTATTTCAAATATAATACTCTAATAAAAGATCCGCTTTGATATAGTGTTTTTATGCATTATCGTTACATACATACATATATACATACATCTTATTATAATAAAGATTCGGTATCTGTCTATCTGTAACCGAAACATCGTCACTGCTTACGCCACAATACCCTCAGGAATTGAGTAAGTTTATCAATGGGTATTTAATTTGTAGTCATTTCTAGATAAAATCATTAATACATAGAACAAGTCTTATTTATCAACGATTTCTCTATGAAAATCTAAATTAGATTTGCCTACATTAGACACCGAATCTCCATTATGATAAGATGTAGATATCTGATATCCTCTTTTTTCCTATTTTAATAATGATGTTTTATCCGTTTTACACACCGGTCATTGACATGTAATCATTTAGGGAATAAAATTTTGCGATAATAAAAAGTCACACGATTCAAAATGTGTGGGTTTTTTTTTTCAGTATAAAATTCATTTAAAAAGGAAAACAGTTCATTTGCCATTGCCAAATGTTAGAAAATGAACAGCATGTATATCAGACGAGTCATCGAAAAGAAAAAGAAAAGGTAAATTGAATAATAAATGCAAGAATTTGACTGTCTCTGTCTGTCTGTCTGTCCGTCTCTCTCTCTCTCTCTCTCTCTCTCTCTCTCTCTCTCTCTCTCTCTCTCTCTCTCTACACA
>CM042143.1:50260048-50272548 GCA_023376005.1 Doryteuthis pealeii | reverse complement strand
GTGATTTTAATAAATATGTGTTTAGTATTATTGATTTCTAATTGTTTGGTTTTATTTTAATGAATATAAGCAAAAATTTCTTCAATAAATCTTAAATGAAATCCATTAACAAGAAGAAATAACTGTCATTTTATTTCTTACTTCCTCTTTTAACTAAATACTTAAATTAGAAAAAATAACAATGAAAGACGAGAGTGATGGAAGAATAAGTTTCAGTTGTTCTATTTTTCGATTATACCCCCCTGTTTCAAATCTTTTTATCTGCATTCTTATTTAGTTTCATTAGCCTTTCTAATTTCATATAATATTTTATTACATTAAAACTTAAATACTTGCACCCGGAGGGTGCATATATTTGCTAGTATATATAAGAATGGATTAGGTTAAGTATGAACAGACTGAGATAGATATATAGGCAGATATGAATGGAGTGAGATAAATATAGATAGATAGATGGATAGACAGATAGATGGATAGATAACGGTATCATTTTAGATCTTTTTGTTCGCCTCATGAAATGGCTTGTTGAATAGAAAAAATGAGAGCACTAAAGAATCAATATCCGTGAAGTCGATAAGATTTTTTTATCCGACTTCCCACCGTGCCGAAATAGACACAAGCTGATTTGATAATAAGGAGTCACACACAAATCGAGATTCATGCATGACCGTTACAAAAAATGCTTGGTCTCATCGGCATTCTCCTTAAGAAGTGCCTCAGGCGCCGAGCAATTAACTCAGCCCTCAACCCATTTAGGAAAAGGAAACAGGTGCTGCTTGTAAGGTTGAAAGGACTCTGGAACAATTTTACAATTACATTATACGGTGGTTCCTTAACTTACGAGTTCAATTCGTTCCGTTCATAACTCAATTTCCTCGTATACCAAATCAATTTCCCCCATTGAAATAAACTGAAATGCCATTAATCCGTTCCAGCCCCCCTAAAAAAGAAAATACCCTAACTTTTTGGTACGTTTTTTTTAAATAAGTTTTATTATTATCTGCGTTATTCGGACTATCTCTGCTATTACTCTGAATGTTTGAGATGAGGCTTGAAGATTAGTATTATCTGCGTTATTCGGACTATTGTCCCCATCTTCATTGTTATTTGTACAACGTTTCGGCCGATATACCCTCCGGCCTTCTTCAGGTATTTCTTGTCGGACTCGGGAGCCTTCTCGGACTCGGGAACCTTCTTTTCGAACTCGGGAACTTTCTTGTCGTATTCGGGAGCCATCACGGAACTCTGAACCTAACCCTTTATTTATTCCACGGAGGTATCTTGTTCTCATTCCGCTAACCATAGCTGGGGTAGGAGTTGTGTTAATTAATTATTTTTCTAACTGCTTTCACTCAGGATTGAACTCGGGTTCAACCGAGAAGGTTCCCGAGTCCGACAAGAAATACCTGAAGAAGGCCGGAAGGTATATCGGCCGAAACGTTGTACAAATAACAATGGAGATGGGGACAATAGTCCGAATAACGCAGATAATACTAATCTTCAAGCCTCATCTCAAACATTCAGAGTAATAACAGAGTATTCTATAAAAATATCATAAGATAGAATGTAATTAATTTTTCTGCTGTGATATGTTTTAATGTTTATTTTTTAATAAATAATTTTTTTTTTTTTTTTGCACAGTAAAATAGGAAACTGAAATTTCTTTGTGAACCTTATTAACATAAGCGTATCTGAAGCTCGCTCGTACCTCGAATTTTAGCTCTCAATACAAAAGCAAAAAATCGACCAGTAACTTGGAAAACTCGTAAGTTGGGCCACTCGTAAGTCAAGGTACCTCTTTACTTAATTTTTTTAATGCGTTCTCCTGTTTATGTTCCATACTCTTGAAATAAAAAAAAACAACAACAAATACGTAAAGATAACAATTGATCCTTTGCCTTGTGACCTGTCTATAAACGAAAACAGTTATGATAAATTATGCTAATTCTTATTTTTTACATATATTTAAATACTAGAAATAAACGTGAGCTGTTGCGTCCTTCATTGAGCTCAGGGTAGATAATTGTGATCAGGAAAAAGTGAGTTGGCAAAGCGAATTAATTTTTAAAAAATAAATACAACCGAAAAAAAAATTAAAATCATTTTGCTAAAATTTACTTAATTAAGTAAAAAACTGATCCTCTCTTACTTCGCATTCTGCCTGTCACTTTCCCTCTCTATATATACATCTTGATTAACATATATAAGGAGTATTTATATATGTCAGTTTCTCTGTGATAGTAAAAAAAAAACAACTTAAAATCATTTTGCTAAAATTTACAATTAAGTCAAAGACTTATCCTCTTTTAACTCATATTCTGCCTGTCACTATCCCTCTCTTTATATACTTCTTGTATATGTTAGTTTCTCTGTGATAGTAAAGAGAGAAATATAATATAAAAACCCTGTGATAGTAAAGAGAGAAATATAATATAAAAACAATAAATGAGACTAATTTATAATATTTAAACATATTTTCAAAGTGTATTTATATACAGAGCGTGAGAACTTTCCACTTCATTTGTATGTTAATTATAAGCCATCCCCTAGCATATGGCTTCTGCTGAAAATTAACATACAAATAAAGTGGGAATTTCAATCTCCCTCTCACACTCTCGAATCTCTCACTTTACGTTCACAGAGAAACCAATATATATCAGGAGTAGTTAATCAAGATATATATAGAGAGAGTGGGAAAATGACAGGAATTTAATGTAAGAGACGGATCAATTTTTTAAATTAATTGCAAATTACGATTAATTCGAACCAATTAAAATGATTTTTTTCAAACATAACTCAATCCAAGAACTAAGGAATATTTTGGTATGTATTTTGTGCCATAAAACTAAAATGGAAAAGCCTTTTGGAAACAATTATTGATTCACTCAGCTTTAGTATAATAATAAATATCTTATTTAAAAAGTATATTTGTCTAGAGAGTTAACTGTAATTTATGAGTTTACATGAAAGTTCATGTAAAAACAAGTATACACATCTGGCCACTTCCCAGATTAAAATATTTTATACCCCACTCCCAAATATTATATTCATCATTGAATAAGATATTAAAAAAAATTCTATGCTGCTCTTCAATTTCTTTGTTATGTTCAATACTTATCGAATAAATTGTCGTTTTATTTATCAAGTTTAAAATTACATACAATTCTAGATTTGGTCTGTTTGTTTTACGGCATATCAACCCTTTTCGGGTCATTTGATGCCGAAACAAGTCAGTTTCTACGTTTCACGTTCTTAATATCTTCAAGTTGGAATAGATAATTTTCATTAACTTCATTTGGTCTGGTTTGGTTCGGATTGGTTTGTTTAATAGTATAGTAATCTTTTGGGTTATTTAATGCAAAAAGAAAACTGTTAGAGTGTGAGGTAAAAGTTGGAACTAAAGTTTCTCTTACTGGTGTAATTTTTGTAAAAAGAAATTACACAGTAAACGAAACTTTTAAGATTCTAATTTTTATATCTGTCGAAGAATCTTTAACTTTATGTTACTTTATGGTAACCGATCTTGAAGGAAAAATTCTGAATTCAAGCCTGTTAAACTCTGTTTAAAAACTAACCTTGTGTCACATCCTACTCATGCGGCGGAGTTATGGGTCATACAATATTCAGTATACTAGTACATTCAACAATCAAGGCGGAAGGTATTGCCTGGGGGGATAGCCCCCTGGGATCAATGCTGTTAATTTTACTTAGCCGCTCCAGAAGCCGAAGCACTCTGAATCAGGCTCAGGATATTTGCCTCTCATCCCACTTATGGGGGCGTGACACAAGGACATTTTTATGTGGGCCCACCCACATACAAACCGGTGTGTTATCATTGATGAAGTAGCCGAAGCTCATGGGTGGTAGGCACAAAAATGCGTCGATCCCGTCGCCATTCCCCCTTGTCTGAGTTTTGTTCCTGTATTCTACATATTTCTATTACATTCTGTCGGATTTACTCCAATCCTCCTCTGTGGATTACTTATTTATTATACTTATTTATATATATATATATATATATATATATATATATATATATATATATATATATATATATATATGTAAATTTTGGCAACAAGTTATTATCTAAGCAGGTTTTGTTAAAGACCACGAAATATTTCTTCTTCATGATTTTCAAGTGTAGACGTTCAAGTCTTCTTGTGTTCCGTATATCCAGATAGTAGAGAAAGTGGCCTATATTTTTTCATCCAAGCGCTTTCAACCATATCACTGATCGTCCCTAGGGCGATTATTAGTTGTAGAGATTGTTTGTTTGGTGACAAAAAAAAAACACCAATAAACCCTTCCAAACGCATAAAGGTCGCACCAAACGAACAACCACTACAACTAATATCCCCCCTGAGCTAAAATTCTGGAAGACGTTTAAATTGTAGAATAGAAAAAAAGGTTGACCCCTGAACTCGTTGGGTTACCGTTGTAACTGCTGCCTATCATGAAATTGTTGCTTCCGTCTAGGAAGGTGTATACGATTTCTAATTAGCATTTCATGTTATATTCATAGTTTTGCAGATTGGGCTGTCTATAACAACTGTTTTCCGGATTACAAAGAAGTTAAAATAGTTTAAATGAAATTATTAAAAAGACACCAGAAAATCTCTTTGAAGATTGGATTGTCTACAACTACTGATTAGTAGGGCGACAAAGAAGGTAAAATATTATTTGTCTTATTTTTTTTAGATGAGGCTTGATAATTTGTATTATTTGGATTTTTCGGACTATTGTCCTCATCTTTATTGTTATATACACAACGTTTCGGCCGATGTTTCCTAAGGCCTTCTTCAGTTAGACACATGGCACAACGCATATAAGGGTTGAGTTAATACAGTTCTAAGTGACAATCATTTGTAGGTTGCAGGTTCAATTTTGGTCAAGGGTGATAATAACATAAGAACACCTAGCATAGTTTGACACTTGTGCCCGGTCATGGTTAACGGAATGAGAATAGTCAGCTATGGTGGATTGAATAAAGTGTTTAGTTAGAAATTCTGTAAAAGCTTCCGATTATGACATGAAGGCTCCCGAGTTCGACAAGAAGGTTCCTGAGCTCGATAAGAAGGTTCCCGAGTTTAAAGCGAAGGTTTCCGAGTTCAAGAAGGTTCCCGGGTTCGAAGAAAAGGTTCCCGAGTTCAACAAGAGTGTGCCCGAGTTCGACAAAAAGGTTCTCGAGTTCGAATCAAAGGATTCTGAGTTCGAGAATGTTCCCGAGTTCGAAGAGAAGGTTCCTGGGTTCAACAAGAAGGTTCCCGAGTTCGAAGCGAAGGTTTCCGAGTTCGAGAATGTTCCCGAGTTCAAAGAGAATGTTCCCAAGTCCAAAGCGAAGGTTTCTGAGTTCGAGACGGGTCCCGAGTTCAAAGAGAAGGTTCTCGAGTTCAAAGAGAATGTTCCCGAGTTCGAAGAGAAGGTTAATGAGTTCAACAAGAAAGTTCCCGAGTTCAACAAGGTTTCTGAGTTCGAGAAGGTTCCTGAGTTCAAAGAGAAGGTCCCCGAGTTCGACAAGAAATACTTGAAGAAGGCTGGAGGGTACATCGGTCGAAATATTAAGTATATGAAAATAAAGATGAGGACAATAGTCCAAAAAATCCAAATAATACGAGTTAAAATAGTTTAAATACAATCAAAAAGATAGCTGACCCCTTTTTTCAACATTTAAAGATGATGATAACAGCCCGGAAAATCCAAATAATACAAGTTAAAATAGTTTAAATACAAATTATCAAAAAGATGGCTGGTCCTGTTTTTAAACACCCTGTATTGTATAGAAATCTTAGAAATATAATTAAAAGTATTTGAAAAAATAAAATAAAATAAACGGCAGTTTAAATTCATTAAGATTACAAACGCGTGTGAACACGTACATTCATGTATACGCATGTGTGTACGTACCGACAAGTACGTGATCCCTCAGCAATCGGACCCAAATAGATTTGACAGTTATTAATATTGATAATAACAAATAACGTATAATATTTCATGTTTTTAGCTTTTAATTAATTTTATACGTAATTTAAATATTCCGTAAATATTTCCTTACTAAGTAGACATGTTTATTAAACCTGCAACATATCATATCTTTTTTTTTTTTTTTTTACCTTTTTTCGGAATACATATACAAAAAAAGTTTTAATAAGATACACAAGAAAGAAAGAAAAAAAAACAAATTCTAAGAAGATGTATTACAAACTTAGAGTTTTTTTTTATTTAAATCAAAGCATTCTAATGAAGCTTAGAAACATGTTTTTTTAATCAAAATCGAGTTGCGTTTAATTACGGCTAAGAGGCATATAAGTAAATAGATACATTTAAGTAAGATCTAAGGCTGACATAAGCCTAGAAAATGCCGAAAAGGTTCTAGATTATTACTAGAGACATTTACCTAAAACCCAGAAGCATTTACCCAAGCGATAAAAGTATATATATATATATATATATATATATATATATATATATATATATATATATATATATATATATATATATATATAAGGCTGTAGGCATTTAGTAATAATATTCATCTTTGATCAGGAAAAATAAATTTGTCAGATTCTATACCTGAGTTAAAACCATACGATGTGAAAAAAAAACTTAAGAACTGACGTATGAAGAAGAAACAGGATGCCCGTCAACCCCCACCACTGATGAGAAGATTCACAAAGATCGAAAGGAGGTAAAGGCGAAGCGGTGAGTTATCATTGATGAGGTAGCTTGTTTTCAGCAGATTAGTCGTGGTTCTGCCTATCAAATCATCCACGACCAGCTTAACTTCAATAAAACGAGTATGGATAATTAAATATACTAGCAAATATATGCACCCTCCGTGTGCAAGTATTTAAGTTTTAATATAATAAAATATCATGTTAAATTAGAAAGGCTAATGAAACTGAATAAGAATTCAGATAAAAATATTTGGAACAGAGGGGGTATAATCGTAAAATAGAACAACTTTGAAACTAACTGTTCCACCATTTTCCCTTACTCCCGTCTTTCAGTGGTAAATTTCCCTAATTTAACTATTTAGTTAAAATAGGAAGAAAAGAATAAAATTACAGCTATTTCTTCGTGTTAATGGATTTCTTTTAAGATTTATCCCCGAGATTTTTGCTCATATTTATTAAGATAAAACCAAACAATTAGAAATCAATAATACTAAGCATATATTTATTAAAATAAAATTTTTTAAGATCAATATGCAAATTAGCCTTTCCATTCACACTGTAAACCGCTATTTCGTTGAATATATAAATACAATTGCATGTTATTCATATGTAGATATTGTTAACAGTCTTAATGATGTAAAACAATTTTATTAATAATTGAGGTTTAAATATAAATAAAATCCTGTAGAAGGTGACGTAAATAACTAAGGGAATTGTTACTTGAATAGTAATATAGTTTCGGTTACAGACAGAAAAACACACAATCTCCATTATAATAAGATATTTGTGTGTGTTATTTTTTTTTAAATTAAAAAAAACACAAGTTTCATTCACAAGTGATTTTTCATGAGCCGACGCTGCAGTGTTTCGCTTTGTTTAACAAACCTTCTTCGTGGCCTTCGTTTTTTTTAAAGAAAAAGAAATTATCATTTTCCATTCACTAAATTATTTCCAACAATTTTCGGGAAAAATTATGTCGCGTACTTTAAATGGGAACCCCGATGTTATTCAATGTTTTAAAGTATGCCTTTTTTCACATATTTGAATATCAACAAAAGCAGCCACATACCAAAAACAGAGTCTCGCAGACTTTTGTTCACTAATAATTTCTTTTTTGAATTTTGACTTTTGCCCACTAATAATCTATTTTTATTTTTCCCCAAGTAATTATTAATTAAATCCGGTTTTGTTAAAGCCAGTATGCAAATTAGTCATACCATATATTATGTAAACCTTTATATCTTGAGATATGAAATATTGCAAGATTTTAAATGCATTAACAACCCGCCTTCGGGTCGGGGGTCCGGTGCTCTTCGGCCACTGGACCGGTGTGTTAAATCAATAGCGTCGATCCCAGGGTTCTATCCCCCCAGGCAACACCTGCCCCCTCGATTTAAAGGGGCAATGCTGGATGTATTGCCCAGCACCTGAGGCAACCTCTCGAGAGGGAATGGCGACGGGATCAATGCATTTTTTGTCTACCACCCATGAGTTTCGGCTTGTGGTGAGCCCACATAAAAATGTCCTTGTGCCACGCCCTCATAAGTGGGATGAGAGGCAAATACCCTAACAACACGGGTCTTTCGGGGCCTGTGTTTGTTAATGTAAATTAAAAGCGTTGATCCCAGGGGGCTATCCCCCCAGGCAACACCTGTCCCCTTGATTTAAAGGGGCACGGCTGGGTTTATTGCCCAGCGCCTGAGGCCCCCCTCCTCGAGGGGGAATGCCGACAGGATCAACGCATTTTTTGTGCCTACCACTCATGAGCTTCGGCTCGTAGGTGGGCCCACATAAAAAAGTCCTTGTGTTACGCCCTCATAAGTGGGATGAGAGGCAAATACCATAACATGGGCTGTGTTGAGGCAAATCTAGCCCAGATTTTCATAGAAACATCGTTGATAATTAAGATTTATTCTTGTAATAATATTAATGATTTTGACTATAGATTAAATACTCATTGATAAACTTACGCAATTACTCAGGGTATTGTGATGTAAGCAGTGACGTAGTTTCGGTTAGACAGACAGACGCCGAATCTCCATTATAATAAGAATATATGGTAAAGTCTCTAATAATATAATGAGAATAACACAGTGACTATTTCTGTATTTGCCAAAAAATAGATAAATAAATGATAAAATAAAATAAAATAAAATAAAATAAATGCATAAATAAATATAAAAAAGTAAATAAAAAAGAACATTTGGGAGAATAGAAGAATAGGTGCTCGTTAACCATCACACTGACTAATCTTTGTTATCATTTTAAAACAAACTCAGATGAATTACTTAAACTGGAAATAAAACCGTCGGAAATACCTTGATAGGTTATTGATAGGTTTCATACAGGTGTTTGAACAGAGAAGATTATCATTAAGATTAAGATAATCCGGCGGTGTTTTGACAAGTCATTTGGGAGCTGAACATCCGAGGGGGGGTGAGAAAGGGGTTTACATCTATAAATACTAGTTGATATAAACGATTATACTCGATTTGACAAAAATACATAAACTTTCTCTAAGCTTTTTTTCGTTTATTATTTTTTTTAAATATCTTTATATTACTAAGTAAGTAAAGACGTCGGGGTGGCCTAAAGTCGGTATCAGCCAATCAGAGAGGGAGTCTATCCCACTTTTCACTAGCGTTAGACCAAGGAGATTGTTTTTGCGTCTGAGGTGGAGCACCACACATACCATCAGATCCCTGTGCTACTCATACGCTGAGTTGGATTCCTAGCCGAACGCTCTACTGACTGAGCTAAACCGGTCCTCAATAATTACAATACTCTTAAATCACACTAAGTCCTATATATGGTTTGAATGTGTATATAAAAACAAATTTGAGTATCCATTAAAAATGAATTTATTTCAAAACTTTGTTGGCATTAAATAACCCACTGAGGTTGATATGCCTTGAGACAAAATAAAGAAAACAAATAAACTACACTAACGTAGAGAACAAAACAATTAGGTTAGAGTCAAGTCACCTTGAAAACACCGTTTTTCGATAGATCACTGAAGTTAAGCAGCGATGAGCCTGTTCAGTATTTAATTGGGTAACCATTTAAGCTAACAACAGGTACTTGATATTAAAATGACTAGATTCGACATTAAATGATCCGAAAAGGGTCGATATGCCGTAAAACAAAATAACCAACCAACCAACCATAAAAGCAATTTCTCATCCTGATTTAAAGTGTCCTGAGTATGATGCTAAACTCTATTTGATGGTGAAGTACCAATTTTAAAGCTCTGGGAAGTGAAGGGTACCCCTTAGTTGGTATTATTCCTTGATCCACTCTGACCTGGACCGATATTGGGGTCCCAACTATGAGTCACATAGATGTTTACATATAAATGAAAATTATTTCCACCAATTTATTAAAACACGTGAAGTTAAACAAATCATATATATATATATATATATATATATATATATATATATATATATATATATATCATATATATATATATATATGCTTTTAATTTACATTAACAAACATAGGACCCGAAATCGACGCTATTAATTTAACACACCGGTCCATATATATATATATATATATATATATATATATATATATATATATATATATATATAACAAGATTTGGCATTTAATAACCCACACGGATTGATATGCCATACTCAACGATCATTTTACACGTTATCTTTCTCCCTGCTTCATATATATATATATATATATATATATATATATATATATATATATATAACGTAGAATTAGATTTTTAAAAGTGGTTTTCACCAATTAATCACGACAAGTTTCATACCGTCTGTGTGTGTATATATATATATATATATATATATATATATATATATATATCATCAAATCAAGGTATGCCAAACAACACGGATTCCCTTAACTCTACGGTCATCTTGTCCACATCGGTCATCGTTCTTGGTAGCTCCTTTAGATGGTATGCAGTGTCCGTACAGACCTGAGCATTGTAAGTGTTTGCTGGTCGGACAAAACTAAAGTATCTATGCGTAGGAATCCATAAAAGAACGTTATTAAATTTGAATCTCAGCATATTAGCACTGCCATCTTTCACTTGTTTAAAATTGGAAAGATTAGTTGTTTGGCTTTTACGGCATATCAACCTTTGATGGGTTATTTAAAAACAAAGGCATTTTTTTTATTTCAAGCAGTTATTTGGTTTGAAGTAACTGTTCCGACTTAAGGAGTCCCCGTGGCGTATTGGCTAATATTCTAAGCATTATCTCAAATATTTTAAACATTATCCAAAATATTATAAACATTATTCCAAACATTTTAAGCGTTATCCAAAACATTTGAAACTTTATCATAATATTTCAAACATTATCCTAAATATTTTAAGCATTATCCAAAACACTTTAAACATTATCCAAAATATTTTAAACATTATCCAAAATATTTTAAACATTATCCTAAATATTTTAAACATTATCCAAAATATTTTAAACATTATCCTAAATATTTTAAACATTATCCTAAATATTTTAAACATTATCCTAAATTTTATTATCCAAAATATTTTAAACATTATCCTAAATATTTTAAACATTATCCTAAATATTTTAAACATTATCCTAAATATTTTTAACATTATCCAAAATATTTTAAACATTATCCTAAATATTTTAAACATTCCTAAATATTTAAACATTATCCAAAACATAAACTTATCAAAAACATTACAAACATTATTCTATACATTTTAAAAATTATGCCAAATATTTCAAAATTATCCTAAATATTTTAAACATTATCCCAAATAATTTAAACATTACCTCAAATATTTTAAACATCATCCCAAACAATGTCAACATTATCCAAAACATTAACATTATTTCAGACATTTTAAGCATTATCCCAAATATTTTAGACATTATCCAAAACACGTCACAAGACAGGGTACTTAAAATCGAAACCGTCTCTTCCAAAATGGTAACAAGAATTTCGACAAAAAATAACCAGATTATTTCATATAAATAATAAGTTCAACTATTTCCCAATACATTGTGTCCAAGTTCAAAGACTTGGTACAAATCTCGAAGAACAAAAATAATTCTTCTTGTATACTGTGAATGGAAAATACCTAGCAAGTGTAATTAATATTATATCTTTTTTGTTACGAACGGAAGAAGACTTTATCGTCCAAGATTGGTTTGAATCGTAATTTTTAGACACAGCGGCCAGGAAGTGTAAAAAAAGAAGAAGGAAAATAAAACAGTAGTTTGGAGCAGGGTTTTCAATTACAAGCACAAACGATTGGACCTCCACGGATATTGGAACGAAGGAATTGTAAATCTTTGGCAGATAACAGGAAATAACAAACTTATGAAGAGAAAAAAGAAAGACCTGCTGGCCTTTTAGATAAGGCGAGAAAATCTAGAAACTTTAGATACTAAAGCAAGTGGATAAGAAAGAAAGATATTGGAGGAATAACACGTGTGATTGACTAAATAACTTACACAATTCTGATTACTTAAGATATCGAATAATTATTTTCAGAAACAATAGGTAAATTACTTGGAAACGCGGAAATAAAAAAAATACGACAATAATGGCGGAAATAGATATATAAGTCTAAAATAAAGAAGTGAGGATTACTTACATATATGAACTAATGATGAATAAAGCATTTATTTTACAAAACAAATATTTAGTTTTTAACATAATCACATTCTCTGTCAATGAACTTGATTCAGAGGTGAATATGAATCACATAAATCAAATGTTATATTGCAAGAATTCATATTAAAATGCAGAATATAAAACTTGTAGAAAATAGAAAAACAAAACATTCCGAAAAAAGAGATAAATTTA
>CM042143.1:50255048-50257548 GCA_023376005.1 Doryteuthis pealeii | reverse complement strand
GGCTTGAAGGTGTGATGGTGAATATCTTCAGCGTTGTCTTAATATGGTCTTTTTGGGGGCCTCCTTGTCCTTTGCGTGGCATTCACCATAAAGTATTTTACGGGGAGTCTGTCTGCAGGCATGCACGCGGTGTGACCCAACCATCGCAGTTGGCGTTGCGATATGATGGTCTCAATTGGGTCAATGCGTGCTCTGCTTCGAATTTCTGAGTGGGGGATTTTGTGCCACCACTTTACACCAGTATGCGTTGAAGCCAGCTGATATGGAATGCCTCCAGTTTCTTCAAATGTCTGTGATACAACAGCCACAACTCGCTTCTGTATAAAAGTATGAATAACACATCACTCAATAAGACCTGGGTTTAACTAATAAAACAACAACTTTTAGGCAATATTCGACTTTCTTCATCAACATAGTCTCCTTCTAGGTTTATACACTGATTCCAATACTTCTCCAACAATTCGATGCCTTTTTTTTGTATAAGGATTTGTCTTTGGCCTCAAAATACGCCTCAGTTTCTGATATTACTTCTTCATTGGAGCCAAATCTCTTTCGCTGGAGCATTCTTTTGAAGTCTGCAAACAGCCAGTAGTCGCTGGGGCCAGATCTGGAGAATAGGGTAGGTGTGAATGCAATTCGAAGTGCAATTCATATAGTTTTGCCATCATTGCGATCGACTTGTGACACAGTGCATTGTCTTGGCGAACTTTTTTCCTCTTCATTTGTGGTCGTTTTTTTGGCGATTTCTTCCTACAAATGCACCAATAATGGATCTTGCATCTTTGGTCGCTTTGGACGGCTTTCACCTGCTGCTGCCCACTCAGTTGACTGCCGATTTGACCCCGAGTGAGGTGGTGGATCCATGTTCCATCCATTGTCACATATTTACGCAAAAAATCCCTTTTTGTTGCGTTGAAACTGTTGCAAACAACGCTCTGAATCGTCGACGCGTTGTTGTTTTTGATCGACTGTGAAACACGGCACCCACTTTAAACACAATTTTCTCATTGACAAATGTTCATGCAAAATGGTGAATACACTGCCTTCTGATATCTTCAACTCCTCTGCTATCTCACGTAACTTCAATTTACGATCGTCCAAAACGAGGTTGTGGAGCTTTTGGTGTTTTCCGGGACAACTGCCGAATTTGGGCGACCTGAGCGTTCAGCATCATTTGTGTCTGTACGACCACGTTTAAAATCAACATACCACCTTTAAACCGTTGTTTGCGACGGAGCAGAGTTCGAATAACACTTATCAAGCCATTGCTTTGCTTGAAAAGTTTGTTTTTTTCATCAGAAAGCAATGCTTTATCAATACACGAATTTCAGATTTGTCCATTGTTTTGAAAATTTGCAACATTTAAATAACTGCAATTTGTAAACTGATAATCCGATTGGATTTGAAAGTTAGTACTTTATAAAAATCATATGGATTTTTTTTTATTAGTGGCGCCACCTATATGTCAGGCCCGGGACTTATTGAGCGATGTGTTAGGCATACAGCTTTATATACAGAGATCTTAGTATTAATGGTGAGATCTTTGTTCATGAACACACTTTGAGTGGTACCTTGACTTACGAGTTTAATACGTTCCGCATGTTTACTCTATTTCCTCGTATATCAAATTAATTTTCCTCATCATAAAATGAATAGATATGACAATGATATTTTTTATAAGTTGTGGAACCGGGTATTCATACATTGCAAAACACTTTGTATACATGAGCACAATTGTGTGTGCATTTAGAAAAAAATGACATGCTAATAATGATATGAAAAAAAGTAAACTAAAGTCAACGGGGCGGCCTAAAGTTGGTATCAGCCATACAGCGAGGGAGTCTATCCCCTTTTCAATAGCGCTAGACCAAGGAGATTGTTTTAGCATCTGAGGTGGAGCGCCACACCTACCATCAGCTCCTTACTTTACCGCACATATCCATGTGCTATTCATAACGCTGAGTTGGCGAGGACCGGAAGGTTCTATCCGAACGCTCTACCGACTCAGCTAATCCGGCCAATACCTCGATTCAACAACGGAATTTCTTATTACTGTGTAGGGAGACCAGGTTACGTAACATTATATATGCTAGCAAAAAAAGGGGTCTGAGGGGTTGGAGTTAAAAATTTAATGTCAGAGGGTTTGTATCATAAGTAAAACCGTCAAATTTATTAAAGGAGTAAACTAAATAAAACAATTTGAAATGGAAACTTAGTTCTGTCCACTTGAATTAAAATGTTGCGTTCACCAACTAATTATTGATTAAATAATTATTTTGAATATTTTATATATAAGTTTTAAACATAATCGTAGGTATTTATTTATTTGTAAACTTTTTAGTTTACATTTGATACTAAAAAAAAGTACTATTCCTTGTTTGTAAATAATTTTCCCGTAAATACGTTAGATAACGTTAAATATGTATCAAAATAAAATGAACTGTATATAAATAGATGACACCGGGTATGTATTTATCAAAACTTGTTTAAAAAAACAATA
>CM042143.1:50237548-50250048 GCA_023376005.1 Doryteuthis pealeii | reverse complement strand
ACCCCCCCCTTTTTGTCTCTTTGATTTCTTTTCTTATTTTTGTCTATTCGCTTCAATCGCAACACAAATATGTTTTCATTTGCACCGAGTCTTTGATTATTCATCAATTCAACAAGTGAGACGACAACCATCTTCAGTTTTGAATTCTGTCGAAAATACAAAATAAAAGATTCATATCTTCAGGTGACTCTCTCTCTCTACCCACCACCCACCCCACCACACTCCACCCCCACCAGCAAACTCACTCATTCCCACCAATGATTTTACGCCACACTTTTGTATGCCTGGCTTACAAAAAAGCAAGGCATTGAATAGAGATAAAACACAAACAATTCTTGAAATGCCCCCCCATATATATATATATATATATATATATATATATTATATATATAATAGATAATCTAATGAGTCAGACGAACCTACTATTAGTTTCGCATAAAGCTCTTCAGGGCTAAAATCTGACTCAGATTTTAGCCCTGAAGAGCTTTATGCGAAACTAATAGTAGGTTCGTCTGACTTATTAGATTATCTTTATTATTTGGCTCTACTTAGGTATCGAGCACTTTTTACATATTAGCTTTCTCCTAGCGGTTATATGAATATATATATATATATATATATATATATATATATATTTATATACATATATATACATATAAATTGTTTTTTCTTTTGGCAAATACTGTACCAATAGATTATTTTTTGTTGTACGAATATCTTGGTCCTTTCTTTTTTTCAAAAAATTTTTTTCCTTGTTGATGTTTGGTAGTATATTTTTACAATCAAACTTTCTGCTGAGTTTTTTTCTCTCCGCAAGGATCTACCAACACGCTTGGTATATTAAATTATATATATATATAAATATATATATATATTATATATATATATATATAATATATATTAGTAATAGTACTAGAGAAAAAGAGTTAGGGGTCTACCATGGTTTCAGTTCAAATGATTTCATCAGGACCCTACCCTATACTTAACTAACAGTTTAACTAAGTATTTACATTGTCCTAGTTAAGTATAGGGTAGTGTCCTGATAAAATCATTTGGATTTAAACCATAATACACCCTTAACTTTTTCTCTACTACTACTACAACAACTATAACTACTACAACTATTACTACTACTCTCAGTCGTAGAGTGTTCGGCTAGGAATCACAAGGTTCTTGGTTCGATACCGGCCCTCGCCAACTCAGCGTATGAGTAGCACAGGGATCTGTGCAGTAAAGTGAGGAGCTGATGGTAGGTGTGGTGCCCTGCCTCAGATGCTAAAAAATAATCTCCTTGGTCTAGCGCTAGGGAAAAGGGGATAGACTCCCTCGATGTCTGACTGATACCGACATTAGGCCACCCCGACGACTTTACATTAATTTATTATTATTATTATTATTATTATTATTATTATTGCTGATGTTTTTTATATATTGAGCACTTTTGGTTAATTTACTAATGTTACTCCAATGGAAAAGTTGAAGCGGCAATTGAATACTATATTATATATATATAATATATATATATATATATATATATATATATAATATATATATAATGTGTGCGTGTGTATGTGTGTGCGCGTGTGTGTGTGTGTGTGTGTGTGTGTGGTGTATATATATATATGATGGACTCTCCCGTCGATCGACGTATGAGTGTTCATACAATGATCAACACAGTGATTTGTTTATAGTGGTGAAGGCTTGTGTTCTCTCTCTCTCTCTCTCTCTCTATATATATATATATATATATATATATATATATATATATGACCCAACCTGAGAAATCATTTTTAATAGTTTGACAGTTGATCATTTTGATCTTCGACACCTGTTTGATCAACTGTCAAACTATTAAAATGATTTCCCAGGTTGGATCATCCCTATACTCGGATACACTGGAAACACCTGAAGAAAGTCGGAGGATACAGCCGCTGAAACGTTGTGTTAATAATAAAAATGAGGACAATAGTCCGAAAAATGAGGACAATAATCCGAAAAATCAAAATTATTCACAAGTAATTTTATAAAAAATGAAAAAAAAAACCCAAGTTTCATTGACGAGTAATGTTTAATAACTCGGCGTTGCAGTGTTTTGGTTTGTTTAACAAACCTTCGTCAGGGCCTTCGTCTGTTTAAAGAAAAATGAATTACTAGTGAACAAATGTCTGCCAGTCTCTACTTTTGGTATTTGGCGGTTTTTGTTGATATTCAAATATTTTAAAAATGTTGGCGCCCCCATTTAAACCGTGTAACGTAATTTTATTCGAAAATTGTTGTGAATAAGTTTTGTGAATGGAAAATACCTGATTTCACTGAATATTTTTTTTCATTTTTTATAAACTTATATATTGACGGATTTACTTCCACTTTTTCTTCTCATAAAGCCGCAAGCTAAGTCTGTTTAAGTGGCCAGTCCATCTTAGGTTGCGTTGGACAAGTATTTCTTGCATGCCAGGGAGTCCAGTTCTCTTCAGTTTGAAACATCCCTTGAAAAATGAAAAAATGCTGCCCAAATACACACACACACACACATATATATATATATATATTATATATATATGTGTGTGTGTGTGTGTGTGTGTGTGTGTGTGTCTGTATTTGGGCAGTATTTTTTTCATTTTTCAAGGGGATGTGTCCGGCTAGAGGTAGCTATTAAAAAGTCGAGCCGCCCTGATGAAAAGTAAACTTCGAAACACGTGTCTGTGGATGACTGATATATATGCTTCCCACTCCCATGGTTGAGCACATTAATTGTAACTCACACAGTTTGGCATTAGCCGTGAACCGTCTGTTTACAGATTTGAGTTCTCTGGTGATTGTAAAAACATACCGCCGTAAAGTATTAATTGTTCACCCTAGATTAACGGCCCGCTGATAGCCAGACGAAAATTCTGTCGGGTTTCGATCCCGGCTAGAGGTAGCTGTTAAAAAGTCAAACCGCACTGATGAGAAGTAAACTTCGAAACACGTGTCTCTAGATTTTTGTTGTTGTTATTATTATTATTATTATTATTATTATTATTACTTGCTGTCCATCGTATCCGATGATGACACCACGCGAATCATCTTCATCTAATTTAATCGGTCTCCGGTTGTGTCTTGTCAATTGCCTATGGGGATGTTAAAGTCCTTCAAGTTTCTTTTGATATTGTCTTTGTACCTGAGCTTTGGTCTACCGATTACACATGATCCCTCTCTCAGTTGGGAGTACAAAATCAGCATTGGCAGTCTGTCATCCCTAAGTCTGTTTAAGTGGCCAGTCCATCTCAGGTTGCGTTGGACAAGTATTTCTTGCATGCCAAGGAGTCCAGTTCTCTTCAGTTTGAAACATGTTGCCACCACTTGACATTTAATATACTGCGCAAGTGATGCATGTAGTAAACAGGTAGTCTGTGGGCATCCGCTTTGTATACCGTTCAGGCTTCCGCATCGTACACGAGTGTTGTGAAAACTATGGCACAGTATACTGCACATTTAGTGTGTCTGTTGAACCAGACTCGAATCTTCTATATTTGTTTGTTTGGGGTTTTTTTTCGAGTCCAAAATAAAACAAACAAACAAACATTTGTGTGTGTGTGTGTATTTGGGCAGCATTTTTTCATTTATGCATATTGGATTAGTCAACCAAAGTCCATGTCCCCTCCTTACAGCCTCCACATTCATTAATATAATTTGAAAAAACTGAAACACATCACCCCTGATGATGGCACTTCGAAGTGCCGAAAGTACTCGGGACATGAACTTTGGTGGACTAATCCAGGAATTCCACCCAAATATTAAAAAGTTGGCCAGAAAACTTGAAAAAATCACAAATAAAATTGTTAAACAGAAGTTGTGTCTTTTGTTTAATTCAACATGGATATATATATATATATATATATATATATATATATATATATATATATATATATAGTATAATAACAAAAATTGAAAAAACACAGGTTTAAATGAGTTAAGTTTATTGGCCGTCGCTGCAGTGTTTCGATCTATTAATTAGATCCTCTTCAGGGCTTTTGTTGGTATGTGGAAGGTGATAAAATATTTGACGTCATATATATATATATTCTTCTTTCATTTTCAAAACGTTCATTTTCAACACGTTCTTTTTTCTCAAATTTCAAATTTTAAACAGACTGATAAACAAGGACTATTACTTGCCTTTCTCCTTAAAATTTTTTTATCACCTTCCACATACCAACAAAAGCCCTGAAGATGATCTAATTAATAGATCGAAACACTGCAGCGTCAGCCAATAAACTCACCACAACTCATTTAAACCTATGTTTTTTCAAATTTTTTTTTATTATACTACATACCGTCGGATTCACTTCCTTTTATTCACACACACACACACACACACAACACAACACACACACATATATATATATATATATATATATATATATATATATATATATACCATGTCATGCTTACAACACGGATTTCCATGACACTCATAAACAGTAATAATTTTTCCTCTTTGATGTAAAGGATATCATCAGAAGTTTACAAGTTTTAAAACTCATAAACTCACTTGTGAAACCCATGAAAGTTTTGCCGTTATTTTAAAGCTTATAAAACTGCGTCGCGTGCGACATTAAAAAGACAAAGAAGAAAAACATTACACTATGTAAAGGCTTGTCTCTCATCTGTGTTGGTTGGCTGTGAATGTTCTCGCTCGTCAACACTGAAGGTTTTCTCGGCTGTTAAAATGTTACAAAATCTAACTCAATTGCCGTTTTCATACTTCTAAAAAGTCCACTCTCGCAAATAACACAGAACTAAATACTTTCATTGAAAGAAAGTGAAAATTAATGATTCTAAATACAGGGTGATTGTAAAGTAACTCCCTTTCCATTTTAAAAATATCATGGTTTATTTCTGAATCATTATTTTTACAAAAATGAGTATGAGAAGACACGCAAACATAGAGTTTTATTTAAAATTCTATATGGACACCAGGATTTGCCTCCAGCCTCTCAAACCGCTCGGTAATCGCATCAAATGATCTTCCCAGTAACTCTTGTGGAATGTCAGAAATTAATTTTTGTATTCGCCCTTCAAGTTCTTCCAAAGTTGTTGGTTTCGTAGAGTTAGACTTGCTCCTTCAACTAACCCCAAAAGAAAAAGGTCGTAGGGTGTTAAATCAGGTCTTCTGGTCGGCCACTCATGCAGACCACGTCTACCCATCCATCTCCCAGGAAAATGGGGATTCGGCCATTTACGAACAAAAATAGCAAAATCTGGAGGAGCACCACCAATAACAACAAAAATCTAATTGCCATATATTAAGGTACATACTTCAAAGAATTGAGTAAAATGTAACTATATATATATAAGAGTAAGTTTCAGTTGTTCTATTTTTTAATTATACCCTCCTCTGTTTAAAATATTTTTATCTGCTTTCTTATTTAGTTTTATTAGCATTTCTAATTTGATACAATATTTTATTACATTAAAACTTAAATACTTGCACCCGGAGGGTGCATATATTTGCTAGTATATATATATATATATATATATATATATATATATATATATATGGTGACCCAAAAAACAGGCCTGGCTTTTGTTTTTAAGTCAGTTTTTTTATCATCCTATATATATATAAATTTGATTACATATGTTGTATTATTAAGCTTTTTTTTATTGATGCTCATTATGTTATTACTTTTCGACTAAAACAACAATTTGACCTTTAATAATCGATTTAATTAATTTTGATTTGTGTTTTACGTGAAAATCGGTACTCAATTTGTTGGGGCCTAATAAGAACAGTCTTCCATGGTAGGAATCTGTTTTGTTTTTTGGGTTTTTTTTTGTACAAACACAGCGGGTATTAGATACATTCTGCAACGATAGAATTTCCCACTTCTTTTTGCTGCACAGTTTATAGTTGATGTAATATAGGTGTCGCCACTTGAAATCAGGAGTAAATTGGAGGCCTGAGAGTTTTTCAAAACGGTCTGATCTCTTTCAATCGTCTTCTGTCTATTTCAGTGAAGAGGTAGGGTGGGGGGAGGAAATCAGCATCAGTTCCAATAATAATGAAAAGATGACAGTTTAGTCTTCGAGATGTCGAAGGACACAAGCCATTTTCTTCTACCCTTATTACACAATCAAATTAATGTCAGACGTTAGAGCAAAGGGCGAGATCAAGAGGTTTAAAGCTTCTTGAGGTCACGTGATAAAGGGTTGCGTCATCAGCAAAGATGTTGACAAATGTTCTGAGCACGTGGTCAAGTAGATTCATTGATGAGAATAAGAAGAAAAAGAAAAGAGTTGGATTATCTACAATCTGAGCCTTCCGGCTGAGATTGTGGTTACAATACAGACGTTATTAGGGTAATAGTTAGTGTTCTTAAACATCACTCCTAAATGTTTAGGTTTGTAGCGTAGTTTATAAAAATTAAATGACACTAGCAGGACCTGTGGATATACCACGGTATGATAATCTAATTATTACAAGGTTTGATATGTTTACTTCAAGAACTATTGCAGGATAGTTCAATATGTAAAACGTATAATAATCTTGAATTAACTCTCTCTCTCTCTCTCTCTCTCTCCCTTCATTTTTTAATTATGTTCGATTGAAAAGATTAGCGTTATCGCTTAAGAGCTAAATAATAATCTTGAATTAACTGTCTCTCTCTCTCTCTTCTCTCTCTTCTCTCTCTCTCTCTCTCTCACACACACACACACACACACACTGGTCTCTCTCTCTCTCTCTCTCTCTCTCTCTCTCTCTCTCTCTCTCTCTCTCTATTTCTTTCCTTCTTTTCATTATGTTCAATTGAAACAGATGAGTGTTATCCCTTTCGCGCACTCACACCCTCTCTCTATTTTCCCCTACTCTCTTTCTTTCTTTCTTTCTTGTTATATTTTTCTGTGTAGCATCTCCTTTTTCTTCCATTTCTTTCTTTATCATAAAAAGGGAATGGTTCATTATTTAGCTGAGGTGACGACACTCACATGATATAAGAATTCGGTGGATAAGCAACACCAGATAATCAGGATTTACATTTTTGCATTTCATCTTGGACTGTCTCATTTTTTTTACCAGAGGGTGTTGCAAGATGATAATGGTCGTACAATTAAGGAACATGAGTATTAATATATAGATCAACAAAACCATAAACATAAATGAGTAGAATGAAATGTGCCTTTTGAAATAGTATCAAAGTTTTAAGTAATAAAAATTCAAGTCTTGATGATCAACAAATGATTGCATAAGTGAGAAACTATCAGTCATCAAGGACCTTGTCTACGCTATCCTAACTTTGATACATATGCTCTATCGCTGTTATTGAGCACTATTTATTTATTTATTTATTTAAAGCAACATCAGGATTGACATCTTTGCATTCATCTTTGGTCGATTTAGAGAAGTGGTTCTCAAACGGGGTCCATTGAGACCCCCGGGGACCATATAACATTTTTGGGGACCCAGGCAAGCAAAATATATTTAACTATAAAAATACAATGGGATTTTTAAACATCGAATGGTTATGGAACGGTCCTCTAGAATAAAATAGGAAAAAGGGACCCATAGCTAAAAAAAAAAAAAAAAAGGGTTGAGAACCATTGATTTAGACGGTCTCATTTTTAACCAGTGGGTATTGTAATATGATAACGGTTGTACTTTTTTCGGAACACCTGTATTAATACAGATGAAGCTTAAAAACGGGTGGATTTGTAATTAGCAGATTTTCTGGAGAGGAGGGGGGTTCGTCTGTGCCGGTTTATTCTAAGCCCCGCCGACAGGGCGGAAAGCAAAGCTTAGTAAAGAAGGCCAACAATAAGAGGAATAAAATGACAAAAACTGAAATGAGTAAGATTAGAGATTTAATTAATATCGGTTCTCATTTTGTCCTCCTATTATTGACACGCATGACTGAGTGTTTTGTGGGGGTCATGTCTAGTCGCACGGATCAGGCATTAGGTTCACTCTGCTTACCAAATGAGGCTTTTTACGGCATCAAAGACCTTTCAGTCATGGTATTTAGTCGACGAGAAACAACATGGCACAAACACAGCCTTCCTTTCTGAGTTGCGCATTATCCGTGACCACTGATTACCATTCTGCTTGGTCGCGACCAAAGAGGCTCACCTTTATATCTGGGACAGACACGATTATTTCATTGAGAAATAAGTGAGCCATTACTATGTTTATGGATGTTTTCAGTTGTTTGGCTCTCCACTGGAGAGCTCGCTATCAGGGCTTTTTTTTTTTCGGTTTAATAAATAGGTAAAAAAGAATGAACCTGTTGACGCTTCGGCGCGATGGTGCATCGATCGTAACTTAATAAAATAAAAATGCATTTTAATTTCAAGCATGAAATGGATTCGATAAGAAGAAGAAAGCAAACACAACAAAATGTGTACATAGTAAGACAGGTCTATAGAGATTTATTCTTCCTGCGTAGAACTATGCGTACCTCCGTAATCTCTCTTGCATACGTTTAGGGGTACGCGTACGTTTAGGGTACGCGTACCCTGGTTTGAAAACCCCTGTATTAAACAATAAAGTCTTTTGTAGCTCAGATGCAATGAACATTGATTCTTACAGGGTTTTAATTGCGAAATATCTAACCTGTTTCTCTAATGTTTTTCAGTTTATTATTTATCTATCTATTTATTTATCTATCCTATTCTGTTTGTTATGAATAAGTCACTTCATATTTATCTCAATCTGTTCATATCTATCTATCTATCTATCTATCTATCGATACCAGTCTGTTTCTATCTATTTATGTTTGGATGACCACTTAAGCAACAGCAGGGACTGTAAAAAACGTGAGACTTTTGTTTATCAAAATGACTTAATTCGGCTTTAAATGATCCGTAAAACAAAACAATCAACAAACTATTTATCTATCTGTAAATCGTTTCAGATCTATCTCAATCTGTCCTCTCTCAATATGTTCTTATCTATCTATCCTTTCTTTCATCTATCCTCCTAGATGTTCTTTCTATCTTCTAGATACTCCATTCTATTTAACCTACTAGATATTCCAATATATCCTTCTAAATATTCCAGGCTTTCTATATATTTTAACCTGCTATATATTCTATTCTTCTATTTATCTAGCAAACAACTATATATTCTGTTCTTTTATCTATCTATCCTCCTAGATTTTTCTATCTATCCTACTAGATACTCCATCTCCATTCTATTTAACCTACTAGATATTCCAATATATCTACTAAATATTCCTGGCTTTCTATATATCGTAGTCTACTATACAGGGTGGTAAAAAAAACGCAAATTATAATCTATCTATTTATCTATCCTATATGCCATAACATTTTTAATTCTCAACATTTTTAACAACACTGGGTGCCAAATTACAGAAAACAAACTGAATGGCAAGGATATGTACATATTCTACAGACTAGATTCATTCTGGGAAGGTTACAGCAGTCCATTAGTAGTTGATAATGTGCTCAATCCAGGCACCACCGTGAGCTAGCAAATGCTGGATACGGGTTCTTCTGGCCATATCGGCAGTGATTCGTCTTACTTCACGCTTGATATTCTGCTTCAGCTGCTCTACATCACGAGGCACAGGATTAGAATACATTCGCTTTTTAAGGTAGCCCCACAAAAAATAGTCGCATAGGTTAAGGTCTGGTCTGTACGGGGGGTCAGGTATGCTGACTTCTGAGTGAGAAAAACTTGCCATCAAACCTTCTTTCTAGCCATGCAATGGTGTCATTGGCAGTGTAGGGAGGTGCTCCATCTTGCATGAACCACCTTTGATTGATATCAGTGTCCTGGCGCCTTCTTGCAGTTTGATAATACTGGTTTTGTAGCATCTACTTCAAAGTGTTACTTTTCAATTATTCGGACTATTTTCCTCATCTTTGTTGTTATCTGTACAACGTTTCAAGTATTTCTTGTACAGATAAAATGAAGATGAGGACAATAGTCCGAATAATAGAAATAATGCTAATCATCAAGCCTCATTTCAAACATTCAGAGAAATTACTTTTCGTTAAAAATCGTTATGGACCGTACAATCAATATAAAGCATTAACTTTTGAGCAAATTTTGTGATTTGATGTCATTTTCTTTACGTATTTTCACGGCATGACTCTGTACAGTATAAATTCCGTAGCAAGGGTCACTTACTGGTCATCGAACTACCTTACAGTACTTTGTTAATCCTTGCGCTATGGTAACGTGTTCAAACGTTTCTTTATTTGAAACATTCTTTTATTTTATACTAAATGTCAGGCTTTTCTTTTCATAAAGTCAAATAAGTTTGTCATTGTGTGGAAAAACTTCTAAATTCCTATTAACGTTGTTAAAAAAAAGTTAAATAAGATATAGAATTAATAGTCGTGAGGAAAAGTACATAAAATAGTTACTTATAAAAACGGGAATTTTCAAAATACAAATCATCTTTGATATAAAGCTTTTTAAAAAAGCCTAAAGAATCTTGTATCAAACTATTTTCCTAGATATTGAAGATCTTCAAAGACTATTTCAAAATGAATGTACTGATTATTTTATTTCATGGGTGGACTATTCCATTGGATCAGCTGTTCCTTTTTTTTTTTTCATTTTGTATTTATCGGGTTAGCTCAGTCGGTAGAGCGTTCGGCTAGAAACCATAAGGTTCCTAGTTCGATACCCGCCCTCGCCACTCAGCGTATGAGTAGCACAGGGATCTGTGCGGTAAAGTAAGGAGCAGCTGGTAGGTGTGGCTCCACCCCAAACACTTAAATAATCTCCTTGGTCTAGCGCTAGTGAAAAGGGGATAGACTCCCTCGCTGCATGGCTGATACCGACTTTAGGCCACGCCGACGACTTTACTTTTTTATTACCCGATGAGCAGGATGGAACACAAGGTCAATCTTTTTTAAGCAGAGTACAGCTGGTTTGAAATCAGAGTTTGCTTTTTCCTAGACCGGTGACTGTAGAAAAGCAAGAGCCCAGTCTACTTGTTCTCCAAAAACAGAGATAAATTATTTTTATAAACACGTCATCACTCCATTTCAAATGAGGGCCGCCACGCAACAGTTGGGAATTGTATCCCACCGAAAATATATTTTTAATATAAACCGGCTGTAACAAATGTGTCCACGTTTTATTCAATAACTAATTTATAGCAACTGGTTTGGTTCCCAACCGACAAGCTTAACGAAGACAATCTTCACAAGTCAAAGTCATTAGCGCACACACAACCGCTACAAAAACTGTTATCTTTTACAGAACCTTTACATACATTGTATACATACACAAGAGTGAGACGCGTGGTGTAATGGCTAGAATCGTAGGAAATGGACCTGTCGACTCGAGTTCAATCCTAGACGAGACTATCTACATTTCACATAGTGCTAATACCTTGCTCTCCCTCCAGAGCAGGGCAGACTGACTCTTTAACCATGGTTAGGCAACCAGTCTAGCAGAAGGAAAACTTACATTCAAATGTTAAATTGTGCCTAAAATGACCTTGTGTCACATCCTGCTCGTACGGAGGGTTGGTAAATATACACATACAAAATATTAATACTCACACAACATCTTTTGTAAACTATTGCTCATAACCAAATGCAACACATAAAAAGACAACGTCTGTTTCGACCCAACCTCCGGATCCATTGACTTTATTTGGTGTGTCCATGTGTTGCAGTCCATAAGAGAACTTCACACATGTCTTCAACAGTGCCAAGCACGTCTTTGCCTGTCTTACTTGGATGGTTTGAGAGATGGGAGGAAAGTGGCCGTTCAGTTTTTTGGGGTGCTGCTTCCAGTTCAAAACAGCACAAGATGAGGGTTGATAATTAGTATTATTTTAATTATTCGGACTATTGTCCTCATTTTTATTGTTATCTGTAGCGTTGTACTGATAACGATAAAGAAATATAAGGACAATAGTCTGAATAATCTAAATAACATAAATTCTTCTCCTGGCATTTCGTTAGATTCCAATTGGTGCAACCAAACAGTAGTACTCACATGGCTACGGCTTGAAAGAATCCCTACTTTATTTGATCAGAGAGATCATATTTCCATATGCATATGTAACTGGTGACTGTCGTCATGAAAGGGTGCCTGACAAACAATGTACCTAGTCATTTGTTTACTGAAACCACCTGTGCAACGTTAACTGATGAACATCACATTGTCTTTCTCAGTACAAAAAAAAAACATAACACAATAAAAAACAATTATTATACTTAAACTTAAGAGATAAAACTGCAACTGTTACATTCTTGACGTTAAAATAGGTTTGTTTACGTTTTAATAAATCTAGTTTAGTATTGTTTCAATTCTGTGTACACAGCGTTGGCGGATTAACTGTTAAGTAGGCTTAAGCCTGGGGACCCGGAAGGAAGGTGGTGGGGCAAGTTGAAAAATGATTTGAGTGTACTTCAAAAACTGGTTTAATTGAGTGTACACGTGGGTATATTCGATGAGGTTTCATTACTTTTACACACACACACACACACACACACACATATATATATGTGGGGGGGGAATGTAGAAC
>CM042143.1:50230048-50232548 GCA_023376005.1 Doryteuthis pealeii | reverse complement strand
TGAGTGTATTAATTCTATGTTATGACGGTTTTGGGTAAGTGACGTAAGCAGTGACGTAATTTTTGTTACAGACAAAACCGGAAGCGAATCTCCATTATTAATAGATTTACAAACTGCAGGATGCGACACAAGTTCAATTTCTTAAGCGGAGTTTAACAGGGCTGAATTGAGAGTTGTCCTTCTCCTAGACTAGTTACCTATCCAAGGTTTAAAAGCCCATAGCTGGAAGGAGAATTTGAAGTCGGATGCCGGGGGTTTATTACCAACTCAACCTTGACATTTTGTCTAAACTTGGACTTTCTCAACCAGACAAGAGGAAATACATAAAAAAGACCCCGGAGAAAACTCTAACCGCATCAGCGTGGATATGGCAATCTTACATTGTGACATCAAACCGACAAAGTCTGGTGGTATCGTGAGATACTGCTAGGGCGCTCTGGGTTAGTGATAATGATGCTTCGGCCCCGAAACCATACCTAAATCCAGAGTCATCATCTGATGAAGGCTTTGTTGGTTGCAATGCTACTGTGTAAATATCAGTCATTGTGTGAAGATTATATATATATATATATATATATTATATATATATATATATATATATATATTGGGAGATTATGTGCTTAATTAAAGTCATACTTTTTCTCGATTCGTTTACGCTTTACATTTAAACCGATATGCACGCCTAATTCATTTAATTATAATTAACAAATGAGGTATGACTTTAATTAAGCACATAATCTCCCAAAAAATTGTCGGCCTTCGCCATTTTAAACACATTGTTTGACCACTTCATATATATATATATATATATATATATATATATATATAGATAGATAGATAGATAGATAGATGTGTGTGTATGTGTGTGTGAGTGAGTGTGTATATGTGTGTGGCAGCGAGTAATTATTTAAGTAGTTTTTTTGTAAAAGACCATAGAATATTTCTTCTTGATGATCTTTAAGTGTAGACGTTCAAGTCTTCTTGTTGATTTTTGTATATCAGAGACCAGATGGTAACTAACGCATTAACCACAGCACCCACCTAACTGAATAAACCAACAACCACGAAAAAAAACCCTGCAATAAACCTTCCCAAACAAATAAAACATGCGTCACAAAACAAACAAAAACTAGAAGCAATACCCCCGAGGATGACCAGTGATATAGTTGAAAGCTGATATAGGAAATTCAACAAGAAAAACAAAAAACTTGAATGTTTACATTTAAGAAAAAACTTAATGTTTACATTTAAGAAAAAATATTCCATAGTCTTTAAAAAGAATTGCTTAAATGATTTATATATTTTTGTAAAAGACCATAGAGTAGGACGTGACACAATGTCAATTTCTTAAGCGGAGTTCAACAGGTTTGAATTCAGAGTTTTCCTTCTCCTAGATCAGTTGCCTAACTAAGGTTAAAGAGCCCAGTCTGCCCTACCATTTATCCATAGCTGGAGGGAGAGTAGGATTCATACCTTTCCCAAGGGTATTAGCGCTAAGTGAAATGCAGTTACCACATCCAGGATTTGAACTCCGGGCGACGAATCCATTTCCCATGACTTTAACCATTACACCACGCGCTTAAATAATTTATAGATTCCACTGTGTTTTATATATTACTAGAAACGGCTACCCGGTGTCGTCTGGGTAGAGTGCTTTTTTTTTATGTTAGTCTCGCAGGTCCATGGAGCAACGTTCAGGGATCCAACTCCCGATTTAGTAATAATTTATAACTGAATCGTGAGTTGGACCCTCGCAGGATGCCCCATTAAAATCCCCACGTAAAAAAAAATCTGGCGTTGATCAAGCCACTCTAAAAGAAAAATTAATATCTACTATTTACAATATCAAATGCAAAAAAAATTCGATGCTGTTATCATTAAAATCTTATTTTTAATTATCTTCACGAATATAAATCAAATCTTCATTATTTTTGCTCAAAAGCCAAGCCCTGGTGATATTTAATGTGTATATATATTTACTTTGTCGTTAATTATTTTATTTCCGAAGTTTTCTCCGAACATACATATATACACACAACTACCCTTTATGTATGTATAGATAGATATATCATCACGAAAATCTTTATATTGAATTCATCTGGGATGTTTCTTTACGAAACACTCAAGATTTCAGCCCTCTCTTTAAAAAAAAACCAATTTAGAGAAACAGTGGGAGTTTTTTCAAGAATATATTAAAATTATTTCCACGTGTTATGTATCTGACATTGAACTGATTGCTATAGTTACCGCTGAGCTTCATCAGTTGCCACCGAAGCACATATCAATCTGTGCTGTCAAATCACAGAAAGTAAGCACGTTTTGACACTGCCAGTTTTCTTACACCATTAAAAAAAATTAGAAAAAAAGAAAGAAGATAACCAACCTTACAATGATCTGCACAAAGACCTGTATTAGCCAGAAAAAGAAAAATCCATCTCTCAGGAGTCTTATTCCCTTTCCTTTTGTCACATTTACCGGGAGGTTGTGTTCGCTGGTAGAA